>CM048851.1:11523506-12723506 GCA_026545225.1 Cornus controversa | reverse complement strand
GCCGCTCATGATACGCCTTGTTCTCCAATGATTCTCTATTCCAAAAGCTCTTCAAAGCTGCTGCCAAGCCTTCTCAGTACAGCCCTAATTGGTCACTTTAAATAGCCAAGAGAATACATCAAAGTCCTAATCCAATTAGGAATTAATTAGGTTTTCCCGCAGCACTAATCAGGTGGGTTTTTCCTGCTGACTTCGGCCCAACTTTTGACCCACTAGAAGTCCAATTTACGAAATTTTCGTGAAATACAAAAGTGTGCAGAATCAAATTTCGTTCAACTTTATGAGAGAATTAAGTCGATTTGAGGCTCGGAAATAAGAATTCTAGTCCGTTTTCCAAAACGGGATTAAGACTGTATTATGCGCAGATTTGGGCTTCAGGCCTGAAACCTTCTTAAGCAGCTGTAATTCTCTTAGACCTCTTTCTTGGGCTGAGTTGAGTTAAAATATGGAGTTCAATGGATCCCTTTGATGTAGGCTTCATCCAACCATATTGCATGTCATCTTTAAAAGCCCAAAATCACGATTTTAACTGAAATAATTATTAAGGCCCTGAAAATACAGAAAACACTAAAACGAAGTAAAATCACAAAATAATCTATCACTAAGAGAATAAAATATATAAATTAAGAGGCTAGAATGTGTAACATTCAACGCCGATCACTACACTTATGAACATGTGAATGGCTAGTGGTGGAAACCAACCCTAGTTCTCTCTCCCATCTTTACTCTTTAATTTTATTGTCATTTCATTCATGCAATAGTTTATAATCAAAAATTCAAAAACCTATTTTTAGGATTAAAGTAGAATTAATCTTTCTTTAAGACAAGTGCAACTAGTCCTCGTGGGATCGATACCCTCTATATAGAACCTAATCTACAAAGATTCGTGCTCTTGCGAGTGGTTAAATTATATTTTGATAAAAAAGGGCAAAAATTAAGCTTACAATTTAATTCGAGTTTAGCCACATCAACAAGCCTAATGACATTGTTAGGCATTTAATTGATGAATCCCAAGGTTGCTACACTTATGAACTTGTGAATGGCTAGTGGTGGAAACCACCCCTAGTTCTCTCTCCCAACTTTTAACTCTTTACATTTATTGTTTTTACATTCATGCAATAGTTTTATAAACAAAACTCAAAACCTTGTTTTTAGGATTAAAGTGGAGTTAATCTTTCTTTAAGACAATTACGACTAGTCCTCGTGGGATCGATACCCTCTATATAGAACCTTATCTACAAAGATTCGTGCTCTTGCGAATGGTTAAATTATATTTTGATAAAAGAGGCAAAAATAAGCTTACAATATAATTCAAGTTTAGCCACATCAAAATTTTGGCGCTGTTGCCGGGGACTACGGTTTAGTTGTCGCCATTGGAAGATTAAATCTGGTTTAATTCTTAGGCTAGAAATTCTTTCATTATTTTTTTGTATATATCTTTTTCTTATCTCTCAAATTGCTTGATTTTAGGTATACCACATAGCGGGCATCTAAAAGGATCAAAGTTGGAACCCTTTGTGAGTATAAAGTCTAAAATTAGTGGGTTTGAGTGCATTCATTTTTTTTTTTGTATTTATTATTGTTTATTTTGCATATTGAGGTGTTGTTCTACTATTAATACATGCTAGGTAGATGGTCCTTGTCACTTCCGTTGCTTCCTTGTAATATTGAACTTGAAATAACACTTAGACAACGTAGAGGAACCTCTAGGGACCCTATATTGCCTAGGACTGAAAACATGGAACCACATGAAAGACAACCTCCCAGACTACCTCCTTTTAATCATGAACAACAACCTTCACCTCCTCCTCCTCCTAAAGGAGAGTTGCTTATGGACTTTTATCTTTTGACTACATTTGAAGTACCTTCATGTATTCAATTTCAGGATGTAGTGGCAACTCAATTCGAAATAAAGTCCTCCACGATCAATCTTCTTAATAGCTTCCATGGTCTCCCTAATGAGGATCCACACCGGCATTTAGACTACTTCCTTTCTGTGTGTTCCACCATTAGGGTACCACACTTTATGGAGGATGATCTAAAGCTGCGTATGTTCCTATTTTCCCTAAAAGATAAAGCTAGAAGTTGGTTCAATTCCTTAGAACCTAACTCAATCCATTCTTGGACGGAGATGCAAATAGAATTCTTAAAAAAATACTTCCCAATGGGAAAGACGAGTGATATTCGGCGAGCAATCACTGGATTCACCCAAATTGATCAAGAACAATTTCATGAGACGTGGGAGAGATTAAAAGATCTTCTTAAATCTTGTCCTCACTGTGCTGTCCCAAAATGGCAGCTAGTGCAAAGTTTTTATGATGGGGTGAGTGAGCAACATAGGCAAATGATAGATTCCGCTTGTGGAGGTGGATACCTTTTGAAAAGCCCGGATGAGGCATGGAAACTTTTTTAAACCCTAAGTAATAATTTAGCTCAACGCTCCTCCACTAGGAAAGGGAAATCCACCCAACCTTATAGAGGAGTGCATGAGATTTCAAGGGTAGATGAGGTTGCCATGCAAGTAGAAGCCTTAACCCGAAAAATGGACCAAATCATGAAAAATGGGCTGCCTACTCCAAGCCAACCTGTTCAAAATTAGGAAGGGTGTTCGATTTGCTATAGCACTTCACATTATGTGCGAGATTGTCCTATTGCCGGTCAATCCCCCGATTATGCTCAAGAGCAAGCGAATGCCTTATACTCTAAATAGATGAATGATCCATATTCAAATACCTACAATCCTGGTTACAAGAATCATCTGGCTTTTTCATGGAAACCTCAAGAATCAAGCCCCTCTTTTCAAGGGAAAAATTCCTTTAATTCTCAATCTCAACAGCCTCAATATAGGCCAAATCCTCAACCTTACCATCAAAGATCCAATTACCAACAACCACCACCTCCTCCGAGAAGCCAAGGCTTTGAAGAAAGGGTGATTAGCAATCTTGAGGCTAATACTCTCTTATTGCAAACTCACTCTCAATCAATCTCTATGCTTGAAGCTAACGCTCAATCTATGGCTAGGTTAGAAGCTCAAATTGGGCAACTAGCTAATGCTTTGAATAGAAGAGAGGAAGGTAAGTTACCAAGTCAACCAGTGGCAAACCCTAAGGGTGTTCAAGTGATTGAGGATCCATCATCTTCCTCTTGTAATGCTCCTTAGGAGCAAGTTCAATCAATCACCACCTTAAGGAGTGGAAAAATCATCAATTCCAAGGTAGGGGAAGAAAAAGAAAAGGAATTCAATGAGCAATCCAAAAATCCAAAAGAATCTCAATTAAATCCAAAAGTGTTTCCTTTAAATCCAAATGTGACCAAAATCCCACTAAATCCAAAAGGAAAGGCAAGTGAAGTTGTGTTGTCATCTAGTCCAAATCTTGACACCTCTTTTGAACCTCCGGTTCCTTTTCCTCAAAGATTGAAGGAACCTTCTCATTTTGGGAAGCAAGGAGAGAAAATCCAAGACATGATGGAGATCTTCAAACAAGTAAAGATCAATCTCGCTCTCCTTGATGCAATCCAGCAAATTCCCTCCTATGCTAAATTCTTGAAGGACTTGTGCACTTAAAAGCGCAAATCTAGGAATAATGCTCCTAAGAAAGTCCTCCTAACTGAGCAAGTAAGCTTCTTTTTCCGACACCAAGCCCCTCCTAAATTCAAAGATCCAAGTGCTCCAACCATTTCATGCACCATTGGGAATCAAGCTTTTGGAAAGACACTTCTTGATTTAGGGGCTAGTGTCAATTTGCTTCCATTCTCAGTTTACCAACAACTAGGTTTGGGGGAACTTAAGTCTACCATAGTTGTGTTGCAACTTGTCGACTGCTTGGTGAAGCAACCACGTGACATCATTGAGGATGTGATCATTCAAGTGGACAAATTCTACTTTTTGGTGGACTTCATAGTCCTTGACACAGAATCGGTTCAAAATCCAAATAGACATATTCCTATCATTCTAGGTCGTCCATTCTTGGCCATGGTAAATGCTTGCCTTAATTGTCGTACTGGAGTGATGGACATCTCTTTCAGAAATATGAAAGTCCGTTTGAACATCTTTAATGCTTCTCACCACACATCCGACGACGAAAGTGAGTGCTTTTGTGTTGATGTAGTGGAAGACCTTGTTCAAGAAGCGCTTCTTTCCATTCTTTCTAGGGATCCTCTAGAGGCGTGCCTAAGTCATTTCAACTATAACAATTTTGACATTGAGCAATCCATTTGTGAAGTTAATTCAATGCTCGATGTCATGACCGTCATGGATTTGCCTAAATGGAGAGTTCTGAGAGAACCGTTGCCTCCATTGTCCAATACTTCCCAAACTCCTTCTCTAATTTCTCCACCACAACTTGAGCTCAAGCCTCTATACTACACTCAAGTATGTTTTCTTGGGTGCTAATGAGACCCTTCCAGTCATTATTGCTTCCAATCTCACCAATGATCAAGAGATGGAACTTCTAAAAGTGTTAAAAGAGCACAAGGAAGCAATAGGATGGAGTGTGGCAGATCTTAAGGGAATAGATCCTTCTATTTGTATGCATCGCATACACCTGGAAGAAGATGCAAAGACTTCAAGAGAGGCACAACGTCGATTAAATCCAAATATAAAGGACGTTGTAATGAAGGAGGAGGTGAAGTTACTAGATGCGGGAATCATTTACCCCATCTCTGATAGTAAGTGGGTTAGTCCCACTCAAGTGGTTCCTAAGAAGTCCGGTATTACGGTGCAACCAAATGACAAGGGTGAATTAGTTCCCCAACGCACCACCACGGGATGGAGAGTTTGTATAGATTATAGGAAACTAAATTCAGCAACTCAGAAAGATCACTTCCCTCTTCCATTTATTGATCAAATCTTAGAGAGATTAGTCGATCAAAGTTTTTATTACTTCTTAGATGGATATTTTGGCTATAATCAGGTTGCTATAGACCCGAGGGACCAAGAGAAAACCACCTTTACATGTCCTTTCGGCACATTTGCTTATAGACGCATGCCCTTTGGGTTGTGCAATGCACCGGTGACTTTTCAATGGTGTATGATGTCTATCTTTTCAGATATGGTGAAAAATTTCTTGAAAGTGTTGATGGATGATTTTTCCGTGTTTGGGCCTTCATTTGAATCGTGCCTTAAAAATCTCTCCCGTGTTCTCAAAAGATGTCAAGAAACCAATCTAATCCTCAGTTGGGAAAAGAGCCATTTTATGGTTCAAAAGGGTATTGTCCTAGGGTACATTGTGTCTAAGAGAGGAATTGAGGTTGACAAAGCCAAGGTCGAACTTATTTCTAAACTTTCTCCACCATCAACGACGAGAGAGATTCGTTCTTTCCTTCGGCATGCGGGCTTTTATCGCCATTTCATCAAAGATTTTAGCAAGATCTCTCGGCCTTTGTGTCATCTTCTTGAAAAAGAGTCTTATTTTACCTTTGATGAAGCGTGCCTTAACGCTTTTGAAAAACTCCGCACCATGCTTACAATCGCTCCAATTCTTATCCCTCCAAATTGGGCTCTCCCATTTGAGATCATGTGTGATGCATCCGATTATGCCATGGGTGCGGTTTTAGGGCAATGAGTAGACAAATTGCCACATGTCATCTACTATGCAAGTAAAACCCTTTTCGAGGTTCAAATCAATTATACCACAACGGAAAAGGAGTTACTTGCGGTAGTATTTGCCTTGGACAAATTTTGAGCTTATCTATTAGGTTCGAAGGTCATTGTCTATTCGGACCATGCTGCCCTTCGACATCTTTTGACCAAAAAGGACAGAAAGCCTAGATTGATCCGATGGATACTCTTGTTGCAAGAGTTTAATTTTGAGATTAGAGACAAAAAGGGAACCAAAAATGTGGTAACTGACCACCTATCTAGAATTCTTGTTAAATCCCTCCATGACTCCATTCCAGTTTGTGAATCATTTTCGGATGAACAACTCTTTGTAATCTCTCAAGAGAGTATTCCTTGGTATGCAGACATTGTCAATTACCTGGCAACCGATAAAATACCATCTTCTTGGACCAAGCAAGAGAAGGATCGATTTTTCTCCCAATCACGATCATATTATTGGGACGATCCTCAACTATTCAAATATTGCCCCGATTAAATAATCCGAAAGTGTGTACCTAACAGTGAATTCCAAAGCATTCTTAAATTCTATCATACACTTGCTTATGGGGGACACTTTAGTGCTAAGAAAACTACAGCAAAAATTCTTCAATGCGGGTTTTTCTGGCCAACACTTCATCGGGATGCATATTCATTCTGCCGCTCTTGTGAGTGATGTCAGCGCCTTGGCGCGATGTCTCAGAAGGATATGATGCCTCTCAACCCTATTCTTATTGTTAAGATATTTGATGTGTGGGGCATTGACTTCATGGGACCTTGTTAGGCATTTAATTGATGAATCCCAAGTTTGCTACACTTATGAACTTGTGAATGGCTAGTGGTGGAAACCACCCCTAGTTCTCTCTCCCAACTTTTAACTCTTTACATTTATTGTTTTTACATTCATGCAATAGTTTTATAAACAAAACTCAAAACCTTGTTTTTAGGATTAAAGTGGAGTTAATCTTTCTTTAAGACAATTACGACTAGTCCTCGTGGGATCGATACCCTCTATATAGAACCTTATCTACAAAGATGCGTGCTCTTGCTAGTGGTTAAATTATATTTTGATAAAAGGGGCAAAAATAAGCTTACAATATAATTCAAGTTTAGCCACATCAGTAGCCCTAACAAAGCATCAATGGTTTGATTGTTTTAATTATTGGGGACCTTTATGTTCATGCATAGATTGTGTAATTCAGAGGATTCTTATTATAGAATTGAGCAATACAAGTCTTATAAATTCAATTTCAATGATTCCTTATCTTGTCTTAGATATTTGGTTGTTGTTATTGAACTCGATCTCTCTTATTTTCTGTGATCATGAGAGCGATTATTACACAATGGTAATCACTGAATATATCATTAAAAGCTTTGATGGATTATGCCTAGAGAAGATGAACCATACTGCATCCTACATTAGAGTAGTTAGGCAGATGGCCCATGCCAATCGAAGATAGTCTATGACTTAGCCTTAATCATATGTTATCTTCTTGACAAATGAAGGTGAGCTTGTAGCCACCGACACCACTTATGCATGATGTAATTCCCCGTAGTTGATTCAACTGACCATTGACTGTGGAGTTAGTGGTGAAGTCAAATACCCTAGATTTATCTCATATTATCTTCACTTTCCATTTCCTTTGATTTATTTTATTTTTCTTTTTAGTTAATTTAAATATAAAAATCAGAATTCTTTTCTCTTAAATTTAATTAGAAATAATTCCGTACTCCAACTCATCAAACCATAATGCCTGAGGTTCGACACCCCTTTTGATAGACCTATTCTACAAGGAATTTGTTCTATGCGAAGTGTGGTAATTATAATTTGAGACGCACTCACACACGAATCAACCTCTTCCATCAAATTGTTGAAACTTTGGCAGTTGATATTCCACTAGCGATTTTAAGCTGTCAATTCTTTCAGTGATATGAGAGTGCTTTGAGGGGTGTGGCCATACTGTGCTTGAATTGTGTTCGTTATTATATCCTGCAATTGTTGGACAGATAGCAAAGTGACTGGAAAAATAGGGTTAGTTTTATCAGCTATGTGTCCTAACGCAAATATGTGACGACGATCTTTTGATTGGGCACCTTGAAGAGATGAATTTGAAGTATTCGCAGGCAAATCTGCTGACTTGTCAGGATTTTGGATTGCAAGCTTACTCATTAGCATGACGATCTGCAAGTCCTTTTCTTCAACATTCTTTGTGAAGTTTTCAATTGCACGTGCCATGACTACTAGTTGGGCTTCCACCGAGGTTGTTCCAGTTATTATAGTTGCAACAACATTCAAATAAGAAAGTCCTTAAGGGCCAACATTATTTGAAAGGACCAATTTTTTTGAAATCTCAAGTAATGACTCTGAGAGCAAACCAACGCTGGAGTTGGCGTCAAAGATAGAGTGAGGTGAATGTTGTGGTGCAGACTTTTCTGAAACAACATCAAAATTCTTTGCCCCCTGAGGATCAATGGTGTTAACATGTTTAGTTTTCACATCTATTATTTTAGTAGGATTGATTTTCACAAAATCTTGCTGATTCTTGAGCGAAGCAATTACTTTGGTCTTGCTATGCGTTATAGGACCTGTTGAGGTGCTGTTGGCACTTGACAGGTTCCTAGTGGTCTTGTCACTGCTTACGGCAACTTTGGTGTTAGCCATTGCAGCAGTGGTTTCTTTTGAGTTTTTCATGTTTATCGTCTGAACCATGGGAGGAGCCATAGATTCTGATGAATAGAGTTTTAGATATATGGTGTAAGAGATAGAGATGAGAGGCAGAGATGGCCCCACAGGGCGTGCCAGAAATTTGTACAGACAAATTTCTTGTCCAAAAATCTAGGAACGAAAATGAGTAACAAATAATCAATTTTATTAATGCCAAAAAAATGGGTACAATTCTCTATGGATCTTTACAAAAGAAAGATAAATTCCTCTGATTTGATCTCCGTGGTGATCCGGCTTCAAGGGCGGTTAGGGCTTGATCTTGAATTGGATTAAAACTTTGGTGGAGAACGGCACGTGGATGATATGCTTGTTGTTCTTCTCCTTTAGGGTTTAGGTGCTTTGAAGCTTTGGATTTTGAGTGAAGACTTCTGCAGAGTTTAAACTTTCTCTAAGAGTCTTCTTGTTGGTGATCCAGATTCAAGGGCTACTAAAGCTTGATCTTAAATTGGGTTGTTGAGAGTCTTCTTCAAGTGTTTGTTGTTGAAGAAAGCCGAAAAGAATTTATGAACGATGGCTGAAGAAGCTTGATCTCGAATAGTCTTGTTGATGATTCTTAGAATTTGTTGAATCGTGTATGAAGAACAACACGACTTTGAATAGGCTTGTTGTTGTTCTTCTTCAAAGCTTTGAAGGTTGGATGATAGTATGTCTTCAAGGCTTTAAGTGTTGATCGAAGGTAGAGTTCGGCAGAGGTTTAGTATTCTGTCAGAGTCCCCTCCCCTCCTCTTCTCCCTCTACCTCTATTTATAGGCTTCTTGGAGGGATAGATTTGTAACTTTCTTTTCTTCTGAAAATTATCCTATAATTATCCTTTATGATAATTGTGATAATTATCCAATATATACATAATAATTATGTTTGATGATAATTATATATATATTTAATCATCTATTTAACCCATTTTCAAATGGGCTTGGACGTTTTTAGACAATTTGGATCAGCCCACAACCCATTCATTTGTGGTAGGTCTGCGCTTCAAATTATCTTACTCATTGAGCCACATTCCAAAATGGGCTAAACTGAAGATACGCCTAAATTATATTTTGGGTCCATCGTGTAATTTTTTAATTTCTACAGCATGAAGTAATGATGTTCGCCTTAAAATGTTTATTCCCAATAGATGCCCAAAAATATTTTCAAGAGAGTAAAAATGAAAGAAAAATAGCTTGAAATATAAAGACACGAATTAAAATGCTTGAAATATAAATAGTGAACAAGTAAAGTGCAAGAATTAAAATGTTTCTCTTCCAAAATTTGACTCTTCTATAACACTCCACAAGTGAAGGCTTGAAGCAATGATATTGGCTTTAAAATTTTTATTTGCAATAGATGTGCAGAAACATTTTAAAGAGAGCAAAAATGAAAGAAGATTTCCTTGAAATGTAAAGATATGAATTAAAAGTGCATGAAATGTAAAGACATGAATTAAAATTGCATGTATGAATTAAAAGTGCCTGAAATGTAAAGACATGAATTAAAATGTACAAAATGTAAAGACAAGAATTAAAATGCATGAAATGTGAAGAAAAATGCTAGAAATGGCAAGAAAGTGGAATAACTTGGAAATTGGAAATTGAAGTAGTGCATAGGTGGTAGAGAATATTTTCTCCATCAAAATACCTTCTGATGGATCTTCATGGCAAGAAGACAGGAAGGCTTGGAGATGGAAGATGATGGGGGCTCTAGAAGTGGAAAGATAACTAAAGAGAGATAAGAGCAAATATGAGGGTAATTCTTGTGGTTGTAGTTATTGATCTCTCCTTAATGAAGAGAGGGAGGTATTTTTAGCCAAAGGTAATGAATTTCATCCATAGGATTAGGGAGAAAGAATGGGATCCTTTGGATGAAAAATCGTAACAGACTAAAAAGAGTGTGCAAAAAGTGTATAATGGCAATGGGTTGCTCTCCTCAAATCTCAGCCATTCATTTATCTAAGAATGAGTGTAAACCTTTTGTTGAGGGAGTTATAGGTTGAGAGATGTATTTTGTATTGGGTGGATGTGGACTGTTGGATCAAAAGTGGCAAAATTTGGCTCATTCCCAAGTGAATCCTAGCCCTCCAAAGTGGATTTTGGATTTGGGTGAACAACAGTTGTTGGATCAAGTCGATCTTGGCCATGGATGAAAAACCAAATATTTTTGCAAAAATTATTGCAAAATTTTTTTTGAAAATGTGGCAGCCAATGGTTGGCTGCCACGTGTCCTCCTCTGCCTAAATTTTGATCTTCTCCCTTTTGTAAGGCAAAAATTGGGTAATTTTGGGGATTCTCTCATTCCTAATGTCATTGTAGTGATGTAATAAAATGATGTCATTTTATCCAAAAGTGAAATTCCAGATCTGGACATTGTGTGCAGTGAAAAGACCGTTTTGTCCTACAATTATGATGGTGAGGTCCGTTCATTAATTTGACGAATGGTTTGTTGGTCAAACTTTTGGGTTGACCAATTTGACCTTGATTTAAGGTTTTGGTGAACGACATGTCCAGATTGGAATTGAGTTGATATTACAATGTTTCCTATTTCTTTTGGGCCCTACAATTGTGATGGTGAGGTTCGTTCGTTGACTTGATGAATGGTTTGTTGGTTAAACTTTGGGTTGATCCGTTTGACCCCAATTTAGGGTTTGAACGAAATTAAGTGTTCAGGAGGATTTACTGTTCCCATGAGTATTATTTTTTGAAGCTTTTGGATCTTTGACCTCAATGGTGAAGGCTGTTTCCTATTTTTTCAGACAAATTGTAAATTGAATTTTTGAAGATGACCATTTTACCGTTTTTGGGGCATATGCTAAAGGAGATGGGATCCTCAATGTAGAGACCGTGACCAATTTTGGTCGGTTTACCGATTTTTTATCATTTTTGCTATAAATGCGTGGGAAACATGTTTAGAAGGTTAATTTGAGGTTTTTGAAAGTTTTTGGGACATTTAGAGAAGTTTGACTTTTTGGTCAAATCGGGGCCCGGGATGCGACTTAAATGGGCCCGGGAAGGTACGTTAAGTGGCTAAGCGGCATTTTGGTCTTTTTATGGCCTAGGGACTTTAAATATCAGTGGCAGAGATATTTCTACAGATCTCATGCCTCTTTCTCTCTCTAAAAGACTTCATCTTCATAGCTCTACATTCTCTCTACATTTTGGAGCCATTCGGGTGCGATTCGGGTTTCGCCGAAGAAGGGAGATACATAGGGGACGGCTAGGCCTTCGATTTGAACTGAACAAAGTCATGATCTGGCAAGGTGGACATTGCTGAGATTTTTGGGAAGTGCTTGTAAGGCCTTCAAATTCGAGGTAAGGGTTCTTCTTCTCTTCTAATTGTCAATTCTATGGTTTCGGGTGAAGAGAAGAGGTGTAGGTTGCGTATCACATGCTTTAGGAGAGTGAGAGGGGTGGGAAGTCACATTTTCTCCTTCTCTTGAATCCTATCTTTGCACATTTGGTGTTCCTTGTGCTGGTTTTATCATGTGGGTTAAAGTGTGTGAATGGAAGAAATTGGGTATATTAGTGTTATGTGCTCAATTTGGGGTTTATGTGCAAATATGTAAACTTGGGTCATATAGGTGATTATATGTGGAATATGTGGTGGTTAAATGCATGTTAGTCTATGTGCTAGAATTATGCATTAAGTGTAGCATGAGTAAAGTATGCTAATTTTGAAGTTGGGTGCATATGAGAGGTTATATGCATGTGTATACATGTATGTACTATGTGTGGTTCGTGGAGATGAAATGCATGCTATGTTCCTATATAACTAGCTTATATATTTTGAAGCATGAAACTTAAATGCTTGATATGTATATGTTCAAAATGCATATATTTGGGGTCGTTGTGAGAAAATAGGGAAGTGTGGTTAAAATGCCTAGAGTAGGTCAATACACGGTGAGGGCATTGGAGTGGTTAAGTTACCTTAGAGTAGAGAATACTCGGTGACAAATTCTAAAATTATCTAATTACCTCAGAGTAGAGAATACTCAGTGATGGTTCGATCACCTTGGAGTAGAAAAATGATCTAATCACCTCGGAGTAGAGAATACTCGGTGACAGATTTTGAAGTGGTCTGGTCACCTCGGAGTAGAGAATACTCGGTGGTGGATTCTGCAACCGTCCAATTACCTCAGAGTAGAGAATACTCGGTGATGGATTTCGTAATTGTGTGGGAAGTGTCTCGGTTACATGATTTGGTCAAGAATCATGTTAAGGTACCGGGTTGAGTCCAAGAGATAGACAAGTGTGTGGTTAGTGCCTTCATTCTAAATTGTGAAGCATGCTAAGTGTTTAATGCATTCTTATTATATGCATTTCCTGTGGATGAACATGGTATTTATTGGATGATACATGTAATGTAGTGACATGCATTTATGTAGGTCGTGTCAAGTTAGCACTTAGTAGGGTTGGGGAGCCTCTACTAAGCCACAGTGGTGCTCACCCCTTTATTCTAAACTCTTTTACAGATAAGGTGCCGACGGTGGATGGGATTTGAATGTCTAAGAAGATTTGTAGTTATATTTTGCTACATTTTGGACACTTGTATATTTGGCTATCCATGCCGGTATGTGGCATGTGGATTATGTTGGGTTATAATTACATTCACGTTATATGTAACTTGAATGTTCATTTGGACCCTGTATGTATAATAAATGATGTTGGTGTATGAATATGTGGTTTGAACGAATGATATGTACCTTTTGAGAAAAGTGTGTGTTGGAGCTGTATGGTACCATAGGACCATTTTCCTCTTTAGTTATGATTTCTTGTATGGTTAATCATGAGCAAATGGAGTATGGAAAGTATGTATACATAAGTTGTTGAGTGAAGATGGTAAGAAAAAATAGATGGAATTACATTTCAAATGTGAAATGCATGTTATGTGAATATACTTGATGGCCATTGAGGCATTAGAGTAGCCATTGGGGGGACACATGCCCAAAAGTGTCCATTTTGAGTTCAAGGAGTGAATGGAATTTATGTATATAGTAAGAGAATTGTGTTAGCTTCGATTTGATAGGTCATGGATCTTGTTTGGATTTAAATTGAGAAAGTTATGCATGTTTTAGTGCAAGTGTGAGTAATCTGATCTGCACCCACTAATTTGAGTGTAAATTGAGTTTTGGTTGGTATTTTTGAATAATTCAAATTGGGTTAAAAACTAGACATGTTGAGGATGATCCATGTCAAATTTCAAGTCAAACGGACTTACGAATTATGAGATATTAGCATTTGAAGTCAGGTTGAGGAATGTTGTCAAAAATCTAGGTCAGGTGTAGTCTGAGGTGACTCAAAGTGAACTTTGAGGCACCTGGAAATCTTTGAGGTGACTCAAAGTATTGTTTGAGGTGCCTCAAAGAGCTATTTTTGAAAACACAAACTCTCTGGAAGTTCCAGGCGACTCAAACTAAAGTTTGAGGCACCTCAAAGTCCTGTAAACTTTAAAAAGGTGGAATTTTATGATTTTTCATGATCCAAGAGTGGAAATGGAATGTCATGGCTGCATGGACTGATGTGGGGCCCATTGGGATGGATAGTGATGAGTATACGCATGGGTAATTACTTGCGTATGATTAGCTTCTGCGATAATCGAGAAAATCTGAGGAGGTTCATTGGGGTTTAATGAACGGGTTCACCTCTGGTTTTTCGGGAGTTGAGAAACGGGGCGTGTCAGGATAGTATCATAGTTTGATACTATCATATGAGTATGGTTAAGATCGTTCACGGGGTTGAGTGAACGGGCTCACACTCAGGATTCGGGTCAGTCCGGGGGAGTCCCGGCGGTTCAAATTCTGGGGCGTGACACTGAAACCTGGTATCATTGGTTTAGGATTTGGAAAAGAATTAGGAGGTCAAAAATGGGTGTCTACAATATATCATAATATTTTGATACATCACAAGTTTAGTTACGATGCATCGTAGGAATGAGGGGATTGGGTTACCAAAAGTAGGGTATTTTGCACCTTGTTATGATGCATGGGTGATGCATCGTAGATCATGATACATCATAATCTAAGTTATGATGCATCAAAATAGCTAGATGCTGGGAGAGTTGAGGTCAACTAAAATGAGTGAACAGGTGTGCGTAGTGTATATGTGGGGCCCTATTGTGAGAATGGTTATTGAATATGATGATGTTGATGTACAAAATAATGCTTCCACTAGATTATGAGGTGATGACTTAGATTGATTGATCAATGTTATGATCTGGTTAGGAATTGATATAGTGATGATGAAAGACTTGCACGATAAGTAATGATCTTGGTGGTCCGGTAGGAATCGAGGGTGATAAATGGTAGTCTGTCATGGTTGTCCTAATCATAGGATGGTAATCGGGCAATCATGAGACCTCACTACCCAGAATTCAGGCTTGGACTGGGGGAGTCCCAACGGTCTGAATTTTGGGGTATGACAACTTGGTGTCAAAATATAATATCAAAGTGAGATTATTGATGAGTGATGTGGATGTTTGATTTAATCACCCTCATTTCCCATACATTTTTGGGTGTTGGAAATCGAGGTGTGGCAGCTTGGTATTAAAGTATAACTAGGTCGAATACCTAGGGATGAAGAGTGAACGTTGGATCACGTGTGGATTTGGAATGGTTAGAACCTTTAAGTTAAAAATCTAAGAACGCAAGTAGAGATGACGTAATTGAATTGAGAAATTCTTTGCATGTGAAGTATGCTTACCTAATGATATGTTTAAGTGCTATGATAACATGTGTTATATGTTATGTGTTGAATTGAGAACATGTTTATGTGCTATGTGTTTAAATGATAACATGTGTTGATCTATATCTTGATTATATAGAGTTATGCCACCTAGACGCCGAGGAAGGGAAGTTAGGGGTGAAGTCCTTGAGGGAAACCATTTTGTTACTATATGACCATGACCCTTAGAGACTTTGTGAGGACTATAGTTAATGAGGTACAACAACTGGTAGTGCAACTAGAAGAGAGTGAAAATGAGAGGCATTTCAAGTTTATCACGAGGTTCAAAAAGTTGATACCTCCTAGTTTTGATGGAAGTTCAAATCCGTTAGTAGTAGATAATTGGTTAGAGTAAGTAGAGAAACATCTAAAGATGATGTCTACACCCAATGATGGGATGAAACTGATTCTTGTTAAATGATGATTGAAGTCGTTGAGTAACTGACTTGATGTTGAGACTATAGCGTGGGAAGAGTTTAAGACTCTATTTCTTGAACATTATTTTTTAAGGCTAAAAAGTAGGGCATTAAGGAATGAATTTGAGGATCGAGTTCATAACAACAAGACTATAACTGAATATGATAACAAGTTCATTTCTCTTTTACACTTCGCACCCAAAGTGGTAAGAGATGAGGAAGAGAAGACATAGAGATTTGTTAATGGCCTTCACCATTCTGTTAGGCCGTTTGTGTCTATTTTAGGGTTGAAGGTGTATGCCAAACTGGTAGAAAAGGCTTTAATGGCTGAGGTAGAGACCAAAGATAGGCAAAAGAAGCAAGAGGCTTGGAATCAAAGTAATGTTTTGATAGTTGCTTTAGAGGGACACGCAAAGAAGAGGTTCAAAAGTGGTCCTTCTCATTCAGTGGGTTCGATCAGACAACCTATCGCACGTTCTACACTAGTCACTCCTATACCTTTGGGATCTGCTAATGTAGAGGTGGTGTGCTTCAAGGGTAAGCAACCGGGGCACTACAAAATAGATTTTCCTTCGAGAGCACCTATGAGTCTGCGTAGCACGATTACCTATTTTGGGTGTGGGCACTAGGGACACATAGTGAGACATTGTCCACAGTAGGGTGGAGGTACTAAGGGTGGTCAGATTACTCAGTAGGGACCAGCTCAGATCGTGACTACACAGTCAGGCTATAGAGCATTGCCTCCACCATAGCCAGCTTGTGCACAACTAGTGAGGGGGTCTACTCCTAGTGCATCCACACAGTAGTCTGGTTTTTGGGCTAGTGGAGCACAGGATTAGAGGAGTCAGGGCAGATTGTATCCTGTGACACCTGCATACTCCTCAGCAGGACCTTTAGTGGCCAAAGGTATATTTCTAGTGTATATTTCTTAAGCTCGTGTGTTAGTTGATTTGGGTACGTCATATTTACTTACTGCTACATCATTTGCACGGGCATTGGGGCTATAGGTTAGTCTATTGGGTAGAGCTATTTGTGTTGATACGCACAGTGGGTGGTACAGTGATTCTTGATGGAGTGTGTCAGGGATGTTCAATTTAGATAGTCGAGCAGGCATTTGAGCTTGATTTCATTCTCCTTGAGATGAGTAGTTTTGATATCATCTTTGGGATGGATTGGTTATTACAGTTCCATGCGATGATAGATTATTTTAGAGGGCGAGTGGCGATTTGTACACTTAAGGGAGATTGCTTTTGTTTTCTGGGAGATCGGAGTGATTCCTATACTTCTTATTATGCTATTAGTGGTTGAGAGAGATATAATTTTATCTTGGCTAGTATTTTAACTGAAGGGGAATAGACTGCCAGAGAGATATATCCGATAGTGGTGTATGACTTCTTGGATGTTCTTCTGGAGGATTAGACAAACTTACCTCCCAAGAGAGAGGTAAAGTTTGGCATTAATCTTGTACCAAGTACGGCGCCTATCTTTATGGCATCATATCGGATAGCACAGGCAGAGTTGGGGAACTAAAATGTCAATCGGATGATTTGAGGGCTAAAGGCTTTATTAGATTGAGTGCATCACTGTTGGCAGCACTAGTGTTGTTTGCTAAGAAGAAAGATGACTTTTTGAGATTGTGTATTAATTGTCGAAAATTGAATCATGTGAAGATAAAGAATAAGTATCTATTGTCAGCAATCTAGCTCTTTCTCCATCAGCATTGGGAACAAGGTTGTTATTCCTCTCTTCTGCCATGTCTTCAATTATTGCTTCCTCTTGCACAATGGTATCAACAGGGATCTTCTTCTGTTGTCTAAGAGTACGTTCAGGCTCAGGATCAAGAGGTATCAAAGGATCAGCTACAGAATGACGACCTTGCATATATTCACCAAAAGCACCTAAAAAGAAAACAAAAACAAAATTAAAAATAAAATATAAAAATTTCCTAAACTAAGAATCCAATTAAAATTAATTCTGTAAAATCCAATCAATCAAATAGATAATCCCTGGCAACGGCGCCGAAAATTGATTCGTGTGTGAGTGTGACTCAAAAAGTATATCAATTAAAAATTTCCACACTTCGCAATAGAACGAATTCCTTGCAGAATAGGGCTATCGAAAGGGGTATCGTATCTCAGGGATTATGGTCTGATGAGTTGGAATATGGAAGTAATTCTAATTAAATTTATAAGAAAAGAATTCTGATTTTTAAACTAAACTAATTAAAAAGATAGAATAAAATAAATCAAAGTAAACAGATAGTGAAGATAATATGAGAGAAATCTAGGGTGTTTGACTTTACCACTAACTCCACAATCAATGGTCAATTGAATTAACTATGGGGAATTACATCATGCATAAGTGGTGTCGGTGGCTACAAGCTCACCTTCATCCATCAAGAAGATAACATATGATTAAGGCTAAGCCATGGACTATCTTCGATTGGCATGGGCCATCTGCCTAACTACTCTAATCTAGGGTGCAGTATGGTTCATCTTCTCTAGGCATAATCCATCAAAGCTCTTAACAATATATTCAGTGATTACCATTGTGTAATAATCTCTCTCATGATCACAAAAATAAGAGAGATTGAGTTCAATAACAACAACTAAATATCTAAGATAAGATAAGAAATCATTGAAACTGAATTTACAAGACTTTTATTGCTCAATTTTATAATAAGAATCCTCTGAATTACACAATCTATGCATGTATATAAAGGTCCCCAATAATTAAAACAATCAAACCATTGATGCTTTGTTAGGGCTACATCAAAACCCTAGTGGATGAACTAGCCGCTCATGGTAGAAGAAGAAGCTTCAACTGTTGAGGAAGAAGGCATCATCTTTCTGAATTACGCGTATGACTTCGTTCTCCAATGGCTCTGCAAATATGTTTCTGTTCTCTTCTCAGCCCTCTCAGTCTCTCCAATCTCTCTGTGTAATCTCTCCTTAATTCAGCCTCTAAGTCTTCACTTTATTCACCAAGAGAATACACCAAAGTCCTAATCCAATTAGGAATAAATTAGGGTTTCCCGCAGCACTAATCAGGTGGGTTTTTCCTGGTGACTTCGGCCCAACTTTTGACCTACTAGAAGTCCGATTTGTGGAATTTTCGTGAAATACAAAAGTGTGTAGAATCAAATTTCATTCAACCCCTCGCGAAAGTAATGTCGATTTGAGGCTCAGAAATAAGACTTCTGGTCTATTTTCCAAAATGGGATTAAGACTATATTATGCACAGATTTGGGCTTCAGGCCCGAAACCTTCTTAAGCAGTTGTAATTCTCTTGGACCTCTTTCTTTGGCTGATTTGAGTTGAAATAAATGGTTGAATGATTCTCCTTGATGTAGGCTTCATCTAACCATCTTGGATGTCTTCTTTAAAAGCCTAAAAGTTTGGGTTTAACTGAAATAATCATTAAGGCCCTAAAATACAGAAAACCCTAAAACGAAGTAAAATCACAAAATAATCTATCAGTAAGTACATAAGTTAAGAGACTAGAATGTGTAACATTCAACGCCTATCACACCCCCAAACTTATATATTGCTAGTTCCTTAGCAATAGAATAAAACAAAACTAAACGAAAAGAAACTACTAAACACTAACTAAACTACCCAACTCCACTTTCGTGGGAGAAATGATTGCATTTAGCATATGCAACAAGCCTTTAAACCCCTAGGTTCCCCATAGTGGACGAGTATAGTCTCGTGAGGGTTTCCAGAAATGTTACCCACAAACATTCAAAATTCTGTTTCAACATTAATTCAAGAAGAAGATTACAATACATAGTTACAAACTTGCATTCAAGAATAATTTCAAATTTTCAAATTCCATAATTCAAATCAATGGTCCCCATGCATAATTCACAACAACATATCTCAAAATAACCAACTCTAGCTCCCTCGTGTAAAGTGAATTAGCAATCATCTCATGTAGCATAACCAAGCTTTGAATATATTAAGGCACATACCCTTTTAACTCACTAGCTCCCCTTATTGAAATCATACTTCCCAAGATGAATACATGACTTTTCAAAAAAAAAATTTTTTTTTTTTCATCATTCTTTTTTTTTTCATTGCTTTATTGGTTGTGCAATGTCTTGATCTATTAAGCTTTCTGAAAGATCCATGTAGCAAGCTTTCAGTCAGTGACTCCCAAACCAGATGGCTTTAGGGCACTAGGCTTTAAGACGCCCCGAAGACCTAATTACTCGAATCAGTCAGGCTACAAATCAAGACAACCAATGCTCATCTTTTCTCACCCTTTCACTTTTGACGCGAACACTCCGTGCTTCCTGAGGCATAGAGGCCCGGTTCTTTTTTTTTTCATTGAAGTCAAGTAAAATATATTATCGGTACTCATTCTCAAGAGATACTAATTAATATCAAGCATATGTAACTCAATAACTCAAAACCAAAGTATATACCCCATAAGACTATGCTAGTGTGTCTGTGCATGTAAGGAAACTAAAATTAATCACTCCAAAACATGTTATTGCAAACCCTGATTAAAACCACTTAATTCAAACCATAGTTTCCAAAAATCTAAAACATACTCAAAAATTGCAAGTTACGCACCTACATAAGGTATTATCCCTTGAATAATGTCAAAACATTCTATCTAAAAACAAAACAAAATAAAATAAAATAAACAAACTAAGAAAATAAAATAAAATAAAATAAAATCCTAATACAAAAAGAATTTCACACCAATCTCCCCCCATATGCAATAAAGCACAAAAATAAGGCATCGCCTCACCCCCAAACTTAAACTGTACAGTGTCCTCAATGTACACCCAATCAAAGCATAGAGAAGAATAAGAACGATGTTACCAGGACCAAGGAGTAGTGGCAAGAAAATAGAGCACACCAAGTTGTAAGAAGGCAATGCAAGCACACCCCCAAACTTGGATGTTAAAACCTGTCAAAACAAACCATTATACCCCAAAGATCAAGTGAAATAGTATGGGTTAAAATAAATATGAAAGAGAAAAATCCTAAAAAAAAAAAAAAATTTTGTTCATTTTTCATATATATTTTTTTTAATAATAAAAATCTAACTACAAAAAGAAAAATAAAAATAAAATAAAAACTAAAAATAAAATAAAATACAAAAGATGGTTACCTTCCTGTCAAGGGTGTGGTGGTGACTGAGCATCTGGATCCAAGTTTGCTTAGCGCATCAGTGCACGCAGCATCCTTCTCATCTCTAGTTGCTCTTGGCGAGTGTCACGAAAGTGATCTACCATCTCAGTCCTCATTGCTCCAAACTGTGTGGATACCTCTGTCTGTAGGGTGCCAAACTGGGCTGTCAATCCAGCAATATGTCCCTCTAAATACTGATGATTCGTGTGTGAGTGTGACTCAAAAAGTATATCAATTAAAATTTTCCACACTTCGCAATAGAACGAATTCCTTGCAGAATAGGGCTATCGAAATGAATGGGTATCGTACCTCAGGGATTATGTTCTGATGAGTTGGAACACAGAACTAATTCTAATTAAATTTATAAGAAAAGAATTCTGATTTTTAACTAATTAAAAAGATAAAATAAAATAAATCAAAGGTAAACAGATAATGAAGATAATAAGAGAGAAACCTAGGGTGTTTGACTTCACCACTAACTCCACAATCAATGGTCAATTGAATCAACTATAGAGGAATTACATCATGCATAAGTGGTGTCGGTGGCTACAAGCTCACCTTCATCCGTCAAGAAGATAACATATGATTAAGGCTAAGCCATGGACTATCTTCGATTGGCATGGGCCATCTGCCTAACTACTCTAATCTAGGGTGCAGTATGGTTCATCTTCTCTAGGCATAATCCATCAAAGCTCATAACAATATATTCAGTGATTACCATTGTGTAATAATCTCTCTCATGATCACAGAAAACAAAAGAGATTGAGTTCAATAACAACAACTAAATATCTAAGACAAGATAAGAAATCATTGAGATTGAATTTACAAGACTTTTATTGCTCAATTCATTAATAAGAATCCTCACAATTACACAATCTATGCATGTATATAAAGGTCCCCAATAATTAAAACAATCAAACCATTGATGCTTTGTTAGGGCTACATCAAAACCCTAGTGGATGAACTAGCCGCTCATGGTAGAAGAAGAAGCTTCAACTGTTGAGGAAGAAGATATCATCTTTCTGAATTACGCGTATGACTTCGTTCTCCAATGGCTCTGCAATATGTTTCTGTTCTCTTCAGCCCTCTCAGACTCTCCAATCTCTGTGTAAGCTCTGTGTAAGCTCCCTCAATTCAGCCTCCAAGTCTTCCTTTTATTCCCCAAGAGAATTCACCAAAGTCCTAATCCAATTAGGAATTAATTAGGGTTTCCCGCAGCACTAATCAGGTGGGTTTTTCCTACTGACTTCGGCCCAACTTTTGACCCACTAGAAGTCCGATTCACGGAATTTTCGTGAAATACAAAAGTGTGCAGAATCAAATTTCGTTCAACCCCACTCGAGAATTATGTCGATTTGAGGCTCGGAAATAAGACTTCTGGTCCGTTTTCCAAAACGGGATTAAGACTGCATTATGCGCAGATTTGGGCTTCAGGCCCGAAACCTTCTTAAGCAGCTGTAATTCTCTTGGACCTCTTTCTTGGGCTGATTTGAGTTAAAATAAATGGTTGAGTGAATCTCCTTGATGTAGGCTTCATCTCACCATCTTGGATGTCTTCTTTAAAAGCCCAAAATTCTGGTTTTAACTGAAATAATTATTAAGGCCCTGAAAATACAGAAAACACTAAAACAAAGTAAAATAACAAAATAATCTATCACTAAGAGAATAAAATACATAAGTTAAGAGGCTAGAATGCGTAACATTCAACGCCTATCATACCCCCAAACTTACATATTGCTAGTCCCTTAGCAATAGAATAAAACAAAACTAAAACAAAGGAAACTAACAAATACTAACTAAACTACCAAACTCCACTTTCGTGGGAGAAACGATTGCATTTAGCATATGCAACAAGCCTTTAAACCCCTAGGTTCCCCCTAGTGGACGAGTATAGTCTCGTGAGGGTTTCCAGAAATGTTACCCACAAACATTCAAAATTCTGTTTCAACATTAATTCAAGAAGAAGATTACAATATATAGTTACAAACTTGCATTCAAGAATAGTTTCAAACTTTCAAATCTTATAATTCAAACCAATGGTCCCCATGCATAATTCACATCAACATATCTCAAAATAATCAACTCTAGTCCCCTCGTGTAAAGTGAACTAGCAATCATCTTATGTAGCATAACTCAGTTCTGAATATATTAAGGCACATACCCTTTCAATTCACTAGCTCCCCTTATTGAAATCATACTTCCCAACATGATTACATGACTTTTTCATTTTTTTTTTTCATCATTCCTTTTTTTTTCATTGCTTTATTGGTTGTGCAATGTCTTGATCTATTAAGTTTTCTGAAAGATCCATGTAGCAAGCTTTCAGTCAGTGACTCCCAAACCAGATGGCTTTAGGGCACTAGGCTTTAAGATACCCTGAAGACCTAATTACTCGAATCAGTCAGGCTACAAATCAAGACAACCAATGCTCATCTTTTCTCACCCTTTCACTTTTGACGCGAACACTCGGTGCTTCCTGAGGCATAGAGGCCCGGTTACTCATGAAAAGGATCAAATTGATTTGCTTATTCATCACTTTTTTCTTTTCTTTTTTTTTTCTTTTTTCATTGAAGTCAAGTAAAACACATCATCGGTACTCATTCTCAAGAGATACTAATTAATATCAAGCATATGTAACTCAATAACTCAAAACCAAAGATTATACCCCATAAGACTATGCTAGTGTATTTGTGCATGTAAGGAAACTAAAATTAATCATCCCAAAGCATGTTAAAGCAAACCATGATTAAAACCACATATTTTAAATCACAGGTTTCAAAAATTCAAAACATACTCAAAAATTGCAAGTTATGCACCTACATAAGGTATTAATCCTTTGAATCATGTCAAAACATACTATCTAAAAATAAAACAAAATAAAATAAAATAAACAAACTAAGAAAATAAAATAAAATAAAATCCTAATACAAGAAGAATTTCACACAAATTTCCCCCCATATTGCAATAAAGCACAAAAATAGGCATCGCCTCACCCCCAAACTTAAACTGTACATTGTCCTCAATGTACTACCAATCGAAGCATAGAAAAGAGTAAGAACGATATTACCGGGATCATGGAGTAGTGGAAAGAAAATAGAGTACATCACGAGCACGAAGGCAATGCAAGCACACCCCCAAACTTGGATGTTTCAATCTGGCAAAACAAACCACTATACCCCAAAGATCAAGTGAAAATAGGATGGGTGAAAATAAATATGAAAGAGAACAATCCTAAAAAAAAAAAAAAAAATATTTTTTATTTCATTTTTCAAATTTTTTTTTTTTTCATAATAAAAATCTAACTACAAAAAGAGAAATAAAAAAAGAAAAATAAAAACTAAAAATAAAATAATATACAAAAGATGGTTACCTTCCTGTCAAGGATGTGGTGGTGACTGAGCATCCGGATCTAAGTTTGCTTGGCGCATCAGTGCATGCATCATCCTCCTCATCTCTAGTTGCTCTTGGCGAGTGTCACGAAAGTGATCCGCCATCTCTGCTCTCATTGCACCAAACTGTGTGGAGACCGCTGTCTGTAAGGTGCCAAACTGGGCTGTCAACCCAGCAATCTGCCCTTCTAAGTATTGATAATCATGGCCACCAGCCTGTGCATGCACTTCCTCTTCCTCTGCCTCCATCTCCTCTGGATCATCCACCGGTGGTGGTACATCTACATGCTCTCCTCCTTGGGCCAACCGAGATACCTCACCAGGCGCCGCTATGACTCTCTGGTGCATATGAGATCGACTCAAGTTCCAGTCATGCGTGCCATAATGAAGGTTATGTGGAAAGGCAAGCTCGTCCTCGTGGACTGCATACCCCTGTGATACAAGCAACTGGTGAATAATAGTAGGGAATGGAAACTCCCAGTCACTTGCACTGTCTGGTACCTTGGCCACAACCTTGGAATAGAATTTCTCCATCTGGCCCCAGACAATCTGTGGGAATGACAGCCAATGCCCAAAATGTATGGCATATAAGGCTCTGAGGAACTCTTGACGTCTTTTGGTTTTATGTCCAATTGGACATACATTCTTGAGTAGCACAACGTCAAGGAACCATAAATGATTTGGCATTGAAGACTTTGAAGCTGCATTCCTTTTCGGCCCAGAAAATTGGTTGGCACACAATCGTGCAACCACATTGCCCACCGACAACTCGTCGGGTAAAGGAGTGTAGATATGAGATAAATCAGCTGGGCATTCATGAGGACAACCCATGGCAATGGCAATGGATGACATGTCAACTCGAACTATTGTTCCATCTACGGAAGAAGTAAGCACATCCCGCTCATCGGGTTTCGGCATCAAGTTTTGATAAAATACCTTGACAAGCCTCGGGTAAATGGTAGATGAGAGTGGAACAAAAATGGATGCCGACCGATGACGACGGATGTCGGAAATCCCCCATCGTGTCTCGGGAAACATACCATAAAGTTCGGCTATGTCAAACGTTGTTTCATAGTTCAACGCCCTTAGATGCCATCTCTCTTGAATACCGTCTCGGCGAGATCGTGAAGAACCTGTGGTCGGATCATTCCTCGCTCGGCGAGGATTACGTGAACTTGAAGTATCTTGGTGACTTGCTCTCTTGGGTGCCATAGAAGTAGAAAAAGTGTAATTGAGGAATTAAATCGAACACTTGGTGTGCACAATTCTTTTGTAACCTTCAACCTCCTTTTTTCGGCAATTTTTCCACCCGAATCGAACAAGTAATTGCACCAAATTGATCCCCCAAACTTGGTCTTCAAAAGCCCTCAAAAAGATTTGAACAATTTCTTCAAGGAAAAACTTCACTTACTTCGATGTTGAACTTGAAAAAGTGTGAGCTTCCTTTGAGAACTAGTGATTTTTGATCCACTTTGATGTTGAAGTTGATGTTGATCAATGTTGAATCCTTGTATAATAATCACTAATTGAAGAAATTATTTTTCTGGATGATATAGGACTTGAATTGGAGTTCAAAGAGGCTTAGGATGCAAGTAGTAGCAACATAGGAGGATAAGGAAGCTTTAAATACCAAAACAATTCGGGCAGCCCACATTTTTGCCTTGGGCGATCGATCCCCCCAAGGATGGGCGATCGATCGCCCACCTGCTGGTGGGTGATTTCTTAAAAACCAATGGGGCGATCGATCCCCCTTAAATGGGGCGATCGATCCCCCTTCTGATGCCCTACTGGACCCTCCATCGCCCAAGGTCGACCGAGACTTGATATTTTTGAGTCTCCATCGCCCAAGGTCGACCGAGAGCACAATTTTTCACCCGTCTTGAGTCCGAATACCTCGGTACACCTCTTGGCATCCTCCGGAAGCAACTTATACATCAAAAACTCAAAGAAAAAACATTAAAACGCAACTAGAATTGAAGAAAAACTTAAGAAAACTAAAATCAAAAATTAAAATAAAAGAAAACTAAAAGAAATCAAGGATAGAAATACATACAAAACTTACAATTTAACGTCCGTAAGAGACGATTGACTCTCCGAAGGGATTAAGTCGGATAGACGGGATCCGTCAAGTCGACGGACTCCACGTCTCTTCTTGGCACACATCCTTCCACACAATGTTTCAACCTTTGGCCATTAACTTTCATCAAATTGATTTCAAACAATTGCTCATCCGGGAATGAGTCTCGAATAGGTAATGCATCGATTACCGGCTCAGACTCGATTCTAGATAAATGATCTGCAACCACATTCTCCGTCCCCTTTTTGTCTTTTATCTCCAAATCAAATTCTTGCAGCAATAAAATCCACCGAATAAGACGCGGTTTGGTTTCTTTCTTTGCCAATAAATGTCTCAATGCTGCATGATCAGAGTAGACAACCACCTTGGACCCCAATAAATAAGAACGAAATTTGTCCAAGGCAAACACTACAGCTAGAAGCTCTTTCTCTGTGGTTGTATAATTGAGTTGGGCATCAGAGAGAGTCTTACTAGCATAGTAGATGACATGTGGTCGTTTCTCTTCTCTCTGTCCCAACACGGCTCCTACTGCATAATCAGAGGCATCACACATGATTTCAAAAGGTCCAGCCCACTTTGGAGACTGCATGATTGGTGCAGAGGATAACAGAGACCGAAGCTTTTCAAAAGCTTTCACACAATCTTCATCAAAGATAAAGGGAACATCTTTAGATAACAGATGGCACAATGGTCGAGCTACTTTACTAAAATCCTTGATGAATCTTCTATAGAACCCGGCATGGCCTAAGAAAGATCGAACTTGCCTTACCGAAGTTGGATGAGGCAAAGTTGCAATTAGGTCGATCTTTGCTTTATCAACTTCAATGCCCCTCTCTGAAACAATATGGCCCAATACAATACCCTCTTTCACCATAAAATGGCTCTTCTCCCAACTAAGTACCAGATTCCGTTCTCGACACCTCTGAAGCACAAGTGATAAATTGCTCAAACAATGTTCAAAAGATGATCCAAAAACAGAGAAATCATCCATAAACACCTCCAAGAATTTTTCCACCATGTCAGAAAAGATGGCCATCATACACCTTTGGAATGTAGCCGGAGCATTACATAATCCAAAAGGCATACGACGATACGCAAAAGTACCAAAGGGACAAGTGAAAGTGGTCTTCTCTTGATCTTCTGGATCCATAGCTACTTGGTTATAACCAGAGTAGCCATCCAGAAAGCAATAATAGCTCTGACCAGCTAACCTTTCAAGTATTTGATCAATGAATGGAAGAGGGAAGTGATCCTTCCTTGTCATAGAATTGAGCTTTCTGTAATCAATGCAAACTCGCCAACCTGTGGCAGTACGTTGTGGAACAAGCTCTCCCATGGAGTTAGGGACAATGGTAAGACCAGATTTCTTTGGAACCACTTGTGTCGGACTCACCCATGTGCTGTCAGAAATTGGATAAATGATTCCTGCATCAAGTAACTTGACAACCTCTTTCTTTACCACCTCCTTCATGTTGGGGTTCAACCGCCTCTGTGCCTCTCTGGTTGGCTTACATCCTTCTTCCAAATGGATTTTGTGCATGCAAACTGAGGGATCAATGCCCTTAAGATCAGCAACACTCCATCCAATTGCTTCCCGATGTTGGTATAAAACCTCTACTAAGCTCTTCTCTTGAATTTCTGTCAGATCAGAGGCAATTATAACAGGAAGAGTTTTCTGTGCCCCCAAGAATACATACTTCAATTTGTCAGGCAAAGGCTTCAACTCTAATTCTGGAGGGGACTCCAATGAAGGCACTAAGGGAGTGCTAGAGAGAAAAGGTAGTGGCTCAATTGGAATTCTCCATGGTGGAGTATTCTGAATAGCATCCACTTCCAGCATAGCATGCATTTTTTCACACAACCCTTCATCATTAATGTTCTCAAAGTCATAAAAAGACTTACATACCTCCAGGGAGTTTCGAGATATAGAGGATGAGACAAATTCTTCCACACATTCATCAATATCATCCATGCAGAACACATCACTCTGATCTGGAGGGTGTTGGATGGCATTGAACACATTAAGCTTAACCTTCATGTTGCCAAAGGAAATATCCATGATCCCTGACCTACAATTTATGCAAACATCAGCAGTAGCTAAGAAAGGTCGACCAAGGATCACAGGAATGTGCCTCTTCGGATTGTGAACCGGCTTAGTGTCAAGTATAATGAAATCAACAGGAAAGTAGAACTTGTCCACTTTAATGAGCACATCTTCTATGATTCCTCGGGGTTGCTTTGTTGATCTGTCTGCAAATTGTAATACCACCGAGGTAGGCTTCAATTCTCCCAAGCCCAATTGTAAGTAAACTGAATAAGGTAGCAAATTCACACTTGCACCTAAATCAAGAAGAGCTTTATCCACATGGTGCTCCCCAATAATGCATGAGATAGTTGGAGCACCAGGATCTTTGTACTTGGGAGGAGTACACTGCTGAATTATTGAACTTACTTGTTGTGGCAGCATTACTTTCTTTGGCACATGGCTTTTAGAACGCCTTTTCTGAGTGCACAAGTCCTTCAAAAATTTTGCATAAGGAGGAATTTGCTTGATGGCATCAAGGAGTGGCAAATTAATCTTCACTTGGCGAAACACCTCCATCATGTCATGCAGCTTGTCCCCTTGCTTCCCCAATTTAGATGCTTCAAGAAAACGTTGTGGGAAAGGAGCCTTGGGCTCATAAGGAATTTTAGCACTTGAACTTGTGGTCACTTTTTCTTCTTCTTTCTTCTCACCCACCTTATTGTCAATTATTTTCTCACTTCTCAAAGTGGTAATGGCTTGAACTTGCTCATGGTGTGGGTTGCTTGTGGAAGCTTGCATCCCTCTTGGATTAGCAATTGGTTGACTAGGGAGCTTCCCTTCTTCTCTTCTACTCAATGAAGTAGCAAGCTATCCAAACTGAGATTCCAGTTTGGCAATGGATTGAGAATGCGAGTGCATTAGCTGAACTATAGATTGTACTGTTGCTGCAGTAGCTTGCATTGTCTCAATAAGTGAGTCAAACTTATCTTCAATAGTAGAAATTCTTTGGGCCATAGGACTTTGTGTTTGATATTGTTGTTGAGGCACAAAAGTCCTAGGTTGATATGATGGTTGCATTGCTGCCCCTTGATTACTGTAAGAGAAACTAGGATGATTTCTCCATGTGGGATTGTAAGTATTACCTCGTGGAGGATTCATTGGTCCAGTGAATGTAGCTTGGACTTGCTCATGTTGAATATCTATAAAATTGCCCCACTGAAGGACAATTGCTCACATTATGCATAGGACTAGAGCAAAATTCACAAGGGCCTAGCAATGAAGAATTTGAAGTAGAAGGAGTTTGATTGGTAGCCATAATTGCTGCTACCTTCTTTGCAGTTAAATCAATGTCGGTTGGCATAGCTTCTGAAGCACCAACCTCAAAAATCCCATCAGTCTTCCTTGTAGGGGCAGGTCTGCTAGAACGAGTAGAGGACACATGTTGTAGAGAGTTGTCACTAAGATTTTCAAATAAGGTACATGCCTTTTCTTCACTCTTCAACATAAAAGTATCTCCACACGATGCATCAACCATCTGTTTGTTGGCTTCTGTCAGCCCTTCATGAAAACTCTGCACTAGTTGCCACTTAGGAACTTGATGATGGGGACACTTCCTAAGAAGATCCTTGAATCTTTCCCATGTCTCGTAAAATTGTTCCCCCTCATGTTGGGAAAAACCAGTGAAAGCACGTCTGAACTGATTAGTCTTCCCTATCGGAAAATACTTTTTGATAGAACCTGCCGGTACAGAGTTGAACCAATACTTTGCTTTATCTTTCATAGAGAATGGAAAAAGTCTCATTCTAAAAGCATCTTCAGAGAAGTTGTGAATTTTTGTAGTTGAGCACACTTCAATGAAGTCATCCAGATACTTGTAAGGGTCTTCTTAAGTCTGCCCAAAATAAGAGGGTAGCATCTAAACAATGCTGGACTTGATCTCATAATTCTGTGCTGTGACAATAGGCAGTTAAAAACCCGCTGGTGAGGTATATGTCTCAGGAACATAGTAGTCCCTCAGCAATCTAGCTCTTTCTCCATCAGCATTGGGAACAAGGTTGTTATTCCTCTCTTCTGCCATGTCTTCAATTATTGCTTCCTCTTGCACAATGGTATCAACAGGGATGTTCTTCTGTTGTCTAAGAGTACGTTCAAGCTCAGGATAAAGAGGTATCAAAGGATCAGCTACAGAACGACGACCTTGCATATATTCACCAAAGGCACCTGAAAAGAAAACAAAAACAAAATTAAAAATAAATATAAAAATTTTCTAAACTAAGAATCCAATTAAAATTAATTCTGTAAAATCCAATCAATCAAATAGATAATCCTCGGCAACGGCGCCGAAAATTGATTCGTGTGTGAGTGTGACTCAAAAAGTATATCAATTAAAAAATTTCACACTTCGCAATAGAACGAATTCCTTGCAGAATAGGGCTATCGAAAGGGGTATCGTACCTCAGGGATTATGCTCTGATGAGTTGGAATACGGAATTAATTCTAATTAAATTTATAAGCAAAGAATTCTGATTTTTAAACTAAACTAATTAAAAAGATATAATAAAATAAATCAAAGTAAACAGATAGTGAATATAATATGAGAGAAATCTAGGGTGTTTGACTTCACCACTAACTCCACAATCAATGGTCAATTGAATTAACTATGGGGAATTACATCATGCATAAGTGGTGTCAGTGGCTACAAGCTCACCTTCATCCGTCAAGAAGATAACATATGATGATTAAGGCTAAGCCATGGACTATCTTCAATTGGCATGGGTCATCTGCCTAACTACTCTAATCTAGGGTGCAGTATGGTTCATCTTCTCTAGGCATAATCCATCAAAGCTCTTAACAATATATTCAGTGATTACCATTGTGTAATAATCTCTCTAATGATCACAGAAAACAAGAGAGATTGAGTTCAATAACAACAACTAAATATCTAAGACAAGATAAGAAATCATTGAAACTGAATTTACAAGACTTTTATTGCTCAATTTTATAATAAGAATCCTCTGAATTACACAATCTATGCATGTATATAAAGGTCCCCAATAATTAAAACAATCAAACCATTGATGCTTTGTTAGGGCTACATCAAAACCCTAGCGGATGAACTAGCCGCTCATGGTAGAAGAAGAAGCTTCAACTGTTGAGGAAGAAGGCATCATCTTTCTGAATTACGCGTATGACTTCGTTCTCCAATGGCTCTGGAAATATGTTTCTGTTCTCTTCTCAGCCCTCTTAGACTCTCCAATCTCTCTGTGTAATCTCTCCTTAATTCAGCCTCTAAGTCTTCACTTTATGCCCCAAGAGAATACACCAAAGTACTAATCCAATTAGGAATAAATTAGGGTTTCCCGCAGCACTAATCAGGTGAGTTTTTCCTGCTGATTTCGGCCTAACTTTTGAGCCACTAGAAGTCCGATTTACGGAATTTTCGGGAAATACAAAAGTGTGCAGAATCAAATTTTGTTCAACCCATTGCAAAAATAATGTCGATTTGAGGCTCAGAAATAAGACTTCTGGTCCGTTTTTCAAAATGGGATTAAGACTGTATTATGCGCAGATTTGGGCTTTAGGCCCGAAACCTTCTTAAGCAGTTGTAATTCTCTTGGACCTCTTTCTTTGGCTGATTTGAGTTGAAATAAATGGTTGAATGATTCTCCTTGATATAAGCTTCATCTAACCATCTTGGATGTCTTCTTTAAAAGCCCAAAAGCTTGGTTTTAACTGAAATAATCATTAAGGCCCTGAAAATAGAGAAAACACTAAAACGAAGTAAAATCACAAAATAATCTATCACTAAGAGAATAAAATACATAAGTTAAGAGGCTAGAATGCGTAACATTCAATGCCTGCCAATGGCATACTTGTATACTTATCTTCAGAGGAAAGGCATGGGTTACATTTGTGGACTCTTTTGTAAATTTGTAGAGAGCACCGATTGTATGCTAAGTATGCAAAGTGCGAGTTTTGAATCCAAGATGTGAATTTCCTTTGACATGTTGTTTACGGAGGTAGAGTCTCAGTTGATCCATCAAAGATTGAGGTCGTAATAAGTTGGGAAAGTCCGAAGAGTGTCTTCGTAAGAACAGTGACAATTTTTGGCTGGTTTTCTTTTATTTTCATTTATTGTCATATAAATTCTTTAAATGATTATATATGTGTTCCAAGTGCGTAATACATGCTTTGCGACTTGTATTAGAGTCCGGGTAAGTTTTGAGAGTGTTTGCTAAAATTTAAGTTTTTCAGGTTGGACGGGCCTGGGACAGGAGTCCAGTGGGCCCAGAAAATCTGAAACTGTTGGAATGGCTCCAAATTTTCAGATTAGATTAAATCAAATATTTTATGAGCTGTGAAATCAATTTCAAGTCTGTAGGAGTTACCAAAAGTGGAAACGAAGCCCGGGAAGTTACGGTGAGTGACAAGTGGCATTTTTGTAAATATAAGAGGCTATAAATAGCAAAGAGGAGAATACAACTCTCATTCTCTCATTCTTCATTAACCAATTGAGAGAGCAATATATATATATATATATACATTCATCTTATTCCTTTTCCATTGAAATTGAGAGGTTTGGGGCAAGAATTAGAAGGTGCTGAAGAAGAGAAAATTGGCTTACGCATCGAGGGCTCGAGTTTGATCCATTCGGAATCAACTTCAGAAAAAGTTGATTTCGGTGAGAATTTGGAAAAATTATTTAGAAGCTCTTCTAAATTAAGGTAGGGATGCCTAACCTATGAAATCGTGAGTATATTGGTTGTCTATGATAACCAATTGGTTATGTGAGTATACTTAGATGTCATTCAAAGCTAAAGCATGCTAGATTATATAATTGAATGAATCCTCTATGTGAAGGGATGTAAATACATGTTTAAAATTGTCTCAAATGATTATGAAGCATATGAAATGTGAGAGAATTATGTGTGTTCATGTTGGTATATGAAGGTGACGCTTTTGTGTTTGATAAATTGACTTGAAAGCATGTTTATATGCAAAATATGTTTGATTATCTCTATAAATGATATGGAATGTGAAAAATGTTATACACGTTCAATGTGATTAGATGTGAGGTTTATTTTGACAATGTGCAAGCATGACAATTAGTACTATATTACATTGAATTGTATGAGCCCATTTACCATGAGCAAGTGGAATCGATTTTCATTCATTGGGAAACATTGGTGAGGGTGGTGAGCTCATTTGGATGGTGAATCCTCTTGATAAGTGGCATAGGATAATCCAGTAATCGGTCTCCTATGTGAAAGTGATTCAGATAGTTACCCGAGATAGATAGAATTAGATGATCTAGTAATCAGAGTCCAATGGTTAGGTGGAGAGGATGAGGGAGATGTGCATATCATAGTGCATCATATGTAGCTCATGATATGGTTGAGATATACGGATATTTGCGTAACATGATTAAATGCAAATGTATGTTATGTGGTATTCACGAAACTTGCAGAACTATATTTTAGACATTCTTACAGAGCGTGTTATAACTCATCCCATGAGTATTAACTCTTTTCAAGAAATGGTAAAGAGGTGGTGGACTCTCCCCAACAGTAAGTTCGCATGGAGCAAGATCGCTTCCTTTTAAAGACATTTAATGCTTTATTTGAATGCATGTACAAGACCCCTTTATGTTTCGAGAACATGTTTTCGTTATGCTTTATGATTTCATACATTATATGTACATTTTGAACATAGTGAATGCTAGACAATGAGGATGATGATAATGCATTTATGTTCATTTTTTATGTGTTTAGAATTGTGAGATTGGTTATGTTGATGAATTGGTAAATTGAGGAGTATGGCATGATAATAATGGGGACCAAAGCATGAGAATGGATACTTAGGTAATTCTATAGGGAAACAGATTCGAGGACCTTTGATTGATTGAAGGCCTAGCTTTGATTAAGCGAAGACCAACGATCAATCGAAGGCACTCTTTCGATTAATCAAAATTTTAGACCAGAATGAGTGATCAATTCCAGTGGGGTTACGATGGTACTACGATACAAGTTCGATTAAGCTAGGGTAATGATACGGTTTGGATTATTATGGATAGATTGACCAAAACATCACACTTCTTGCCTATAAGGTTAACAGATGATGTGAGCAAACTTAGTAAGCAGTATGTGGAGCAGATTGTGAGCTTACATGGAGTTCCAATATCCATTGTTTAGGATAGGGATCCATAGTTTACCCCGAGGTTTTAGCAGGGATTTCAGACAGTGTTAGACACGGAGTTACATTTTAGCAGTACATTTCATCCTCAGACTAACGGACAGTTAGAGGGCACTATTCAGATATTGGAGGATATGTTTCGTGCTTGTATTTTGGATTTTGGAAAAGATCTCATTTTTTATAAAAACATACGACCTTTTAAAAACAACAGTTTCTATACAAAATAAAGAATTAATGTACAATACATAAAACACTAACTCCCTCTCTAATATCTCACAAGTGCCACTGAGACAGAGCACAGGAGATACGAGGCTCTGTCGACGCATCCCTCGGATCTCCACCAGTAGGGGCTGGATCATCCACCAAGAAATTTGCAGTCTCCTGATATTGCAAAGAGTGCAACAAAATTAACAATTGAAGATAATTAACAATTAAATAACCGAAGAACAAAAACTCACCGCCCGATGGTTGTGCTCCTCCTCCAACTCTACCTCAACCTCAGCTAAAGAGTGTGTGAGCTGACCTATCTAGATCTGGAACTAACTGGTTAACTCTTCCTGGGAATAGGTTAGACTCTTCTAGTATAGGGACTCCCTAGCCAGCATGTTATGAGTCTCGAACGAGACTGCACCAGTCAAAGGGCTCTCCAACCAATGCTGGTAAACATCGTGATGAAGAACAATACTACCAGTGACATACTCCAAAAGAGTGAAAGGCCCAATGGTACGAGGACTCTACCAAGATAGATATTGTCCATTGATTCGTGTGTGAGTGTGACTCAAAAAGTATATCAATTAAAAATTTTCACACTTCGCAATAGAACGAATTCCTTGCAGAATAGGGCTATCGAAAGGGGTATCGTACCTCAGGGATTATGGTCTGATGAGTTAGAATACGGAATTAATTCTAATTAAATTTATAGAGAGAAGAAATCTGATTTTTAAACTAATTAAAAAGTAAAATAAAATAGATCAAAGTAAATAGAAAGTGAAGATAATATGAGAGAAATCTAGGGTGTTTGACTTCACCACTAACTCCACAATTAATGGTTAATTGAATTAACTACGGGATTACATCATGCATAAGTGGTGTCAGTGGCTACAAGCTCACCTTCATCCTTCAAGAAGATACGATATGATTAAGGCTAAGTCATGGACTATCTTCGATTGGCATGGGCCATCTGCCTAACTACTCTAATCTAGGGTGCAGTATGGTTCATCTTCTCGAGGCATAATCCATCAAAGCTTTTAACGATATATTTAGTGCTTACCATTGTGTAATAATCGCTCTCATAATCAAAGAAAATAAGAGAGATTGAGTTCAATAACAACAACTAAATATCTAAGACAAGATAAGAAATCATTGAGATTAAATTTACAAGACTTTTACTGCTCAATTCTATACTAAGAATCCTCTAAATTACACAATCTATGCATGTATATAAAGGTCCCCAATAATTAAAACAATCAAACCATTGATGCTTGGTTAGGGCTACATCAAAACCCTAGTGGATGAACTAGCCGCTTATGGTAGAAGAAGAAGCTTCAACTGTTGAGGAAGAAGGCATCATCTTCATGAATTACGCGTATGACTTCATTCTCCAATGGCTCTGCAAACTATGTCTTCTGTTCTGTCCACAGCCCTCTCAGACTTTCTAATCTCTGTAATCACCTCCCAACTCAGCCTCCAATTCTTCACTTTATGCCCCAAGAGAATACACCAAAGTCCTAATCCAATTAGGAATTAATTAGGTTTTCCCGGAGCACTAATCAGGTGGGTTTTTCCTGCTGACGTTCGGCCCAACTTTTGACCCACTAGAAGTCCGATTCACGGAATTTTCATTAAATGCAAAAGTGTGCAGAATCAAATTTCGTTCAACTTAAATACAAATTATATCAATTTGAGGCACGAAAATAAGACTTGTAGTCCGTTTTCCAAAATGGGATTAAGACTGTATTATGCGCAGATTCGGGCTTCAGGCTCGAAACCTTCTTAAGCAGCTATAATTCTCTTGGACATCTTCCATGGGCTGATTTGAGTTGAAATAAATAGTTGAATGGTTCCCTTTGATGTAGGCTTCATCTAACCATCTTGGATGTGTTCTTTAAAAGCCCAAAATTATGGTTTTAACTGAAATAATCATTAAGGCCCTACAAATACGGAAAACACTAAAATAAAGTAAAATAACAAAATAATCTACCACTAAGAGAATAAAATATATAAGTTAAGAGGCTAGAATGCGTAACATTCAACGCCTATCACACACCAAACTTACATATTGCTAGTCACTTAGCAATAGAATAAAATAAAACTGAAACAAAGAAACTACTAAATACTAACTAAACTACCCAACTCCACTTTCGTGGGAGAAACAATTGCATTTAGCATATGCAACAAGCCTTTAAACCCCTAGGTTCCCCCTAGTGGACGAGTTATAGTCTTGTGAGGGTTTTCAGAAATGTTACCCACAAACATTCAAAATTTTGTTTCAACATTAATTCAAGAAGAAGATTACAATACATAGTTACAAACTTGCATTAAAGAATAATTTCAAACTTTCAAATTCTATAATTCAAAGTAATGGTCCCCATGCATAATTCACATCAACATATCTCAAAGAAATCAGCCCTAATTCCCTCATGAAAAGTGAACTAGCAGTCATCTCATGTAGCATAACCCAGCTCGGAATATATTAAGGCATATACCCCTTCAACTCACTAGCTCCCCTTATTGAAATCATACTTCCAAACATGAATACATGACTTTTCTATTTTTTTTCATTCTTTTTTTTTATTACTTTATTGGTTGTGCAATGTTTTGATCTATTAAGCTTTCTGAAAGATCCATGTAACAAGCTTTCAGTTAGTGACTCCCAAACCAGATGGCTTTAGGGCACTAGGCTTAAAGATACCCCGAAGAACCTAATTACTCGAATCAGTCAGGCTACAAATCAAGACAACCAATGCTCATCTTTTCTCTCCCTTTCACTTTTGACGTGAACATTCCGTACTTCCTGAGGCATAGAGGCCCGGTTACTCATGAAAATGATCAAATTGATTTGCTTATTCATCACATTCTTTTCTCTTTTTTCTTTCTTTCTTTGAAGTCAACTAAAAAATATCATCGGTGCTCATTCTCAAGAGATACTAACTAATATCAAGTATATGTAACTCAATAACTCAAAACCACAGTTTATACCCCATAAGACTATGCTAGTGTGTCTGTGCATGTAAGGAAACTAAACCAATTACTCCAAAGCATATCAATGCAAGTTATGATTAAAACCACATAATTTAAACCACAGTTTTCAAGAATTTAAAACATACTCAAAAATTGCAAGTTAAGCATTTACATAAGATACTAATCCCTTGAATGATGTCAAAACATTCTATCTAAAAACAGAACAAAATAAAATACAGAAACAAACTAAGAAAATAAAATAAAATAAATAAAAATCATAAAACAAGAAGAATTTCACAAAAATTTCCCCCTATATGCAATAAAGCACAAAAATAGGCATCGCCTCACCCCCAAACTTAAACTGTACATTGTCCTCAATGTACACCCAATAACAACATAGAGAAGAGTAAGAACGATGTTACCAGAAATCCGGAGTAGTGGAAAGAAAGTAGAGCACACCAATAGAAGGAAGGGAATGCAAGCACACCCTCAAACTTGGATGTTATAACCTGTCAAAACAAACCACTATACCCCAAAGATCAAGTGAAATAGTATGTGTCAAAATAAATATGAAAGAGAAAAATCTTTAAAAAAAATTATTTATTTATTTATTGTTTTATAATAAAAATCTAACTACAGAAAGAAAAATAAAATGAAAAAAAAAAACGAAGAATAAATGAAATAAAATACAAAAGAAAGTTACCTTCCTGTCAAGGATGTGGTGGTGACTGAGCATTCGGATCCAAGTTCACCTAGCGCATCAATGCACGCAGCATCTTCCTCATCTCTAGTTGGTCTTGGCGAGTTTCACGAAAGTGATCCGCCATCTCAGTCCTCATTGCTCCAAACTGTGTGGAAACCTTTATCTGTAGGGTGCCAAACTGAGCTGTCAACCCAGCAATTTGTCCCTCTAAATACTGATAATCATGGCCACCAACTTGTGCATGTACCTCCTCTTCCTCTGCTTCCATCTCCTCTGGATCTTCCACCGGTGGTGGTATATCTATAGGTTCCCCTCCCTGGGCCAATCGAGACACTTCACCAGGCGCAACTATGACTCTCTGGTGCATATGAGATCGACTCAAATTCCAGTCATGCGAGCCATAATGAATATCATGTGAAAAGGCAAGCTCGTCTTCATTGACTGCATACCCTTGTGCAATAAGTAACTGATGAATGATAGTAGGGAATGGAAACTCCCAGTCATTTGCACTGTCAGGTGCCTTGGCCACAACCTTGGAATAGAAGTTCTCCATCTGGCCCCAGACAATATGTGGGAACGACAGCCAATGCCCAAAATGTATGGCATATAAGGATCTAATGAACTCTTGATGTCTCTCAGTTTTATGTCCAATGGGACATATATTCCTGAGCAAAACAACATCAAGGAACCATAAGTGATTTGGCATAGAAGATTTTGAAGCTACATTCCTTTTCGGCCCAGAAAATTGATTAGCACAAACGTGCAACCAAATTACCCACTGACAAATTGTCGGGTAGAGGAGTATAGATATAAGTCAAGTCATTTGGGCACTCATGAGGACAACCCAAGGCAATAGCAATGAATGACATATCTAGCTGAACTACTGTTCCATCTACTAAAGAAATAAGCACATCCCGCTCATCAGGTTTTGGCATTAAGTTCTGATAAAATACCTCGACAAGCCTCGGGTAGATAGTAGAAGAGAGTGGAACAAAAATTGATGCCGACCAATGACGACGGATGTCAGAAATCCCCCATCGTGTCTCAGGAAACATACCATAGAGTTCGGCGATGTTAAACGTTGTTTCAAAGTTCAAGGCCCTTGGATGCCATCTCTCATGAATACCTTCTCGGGGAGATCTCAAAGGACTGGGTGTTGGATCATGCCTTGCTCAGTGAGGATTGCGTGAACTTGAAGCACCTTGGTGACTTGCTCTCTTTGGTGCCATAAAAATATAAAAAGTTTGGTTGAGGAATTAAACCAAGCAATTGGCGTGCACAATAAAAGTGTATCCTTCAACCTCCTCTTTCTGACAATTTTTCCACCAAAATTGAACAACTCAATGCACCAATTGTATCCCCCAAAATTGGTCTTCAAAAGCCCTGAAAAAGAATTGCACAATTTTGCCAAATAAAAACTTCACTTACTTTGATGTAGACTTAGAAAAGTGAGAGTTTCCTTGAGAATTAGTGATGATCAATCCGATTTTGATGTTGATGATGATCAATGTTAAATACTTGTTTAAGAATCACCAATTGAAGAAAATAATTTTCCGGTTGAGGTAGGACTTAAATTGGAGCTCAAAGAGGTCAAGCAAGCAAGTAGTAGCATTGAAGTTGGAGAGGTGGCCTTTATAGGCCTTAAAATTTCAGACAGCCCTTAATTGGGCTTGGGCAATTGATCCCCCTTGGGGTGGGTGATCGATCACCCACCTGCTGGCCATCCCCACTTGAAAAATCAAGGGGGCGATCGATCCCCCCTTGCTGGGGCGATCGATCCCCCCAGTTGATGCCTGTTTCACCCTCCATCGCCCAAGGTCGATCGGGACGTGTTTTTTTGGAGTCTCCATCACCCAAGGTCGACCAAGAGCTCATTTTTTTACCCGTCTTGAGTCCAAATACATTGGTAAACCCTTTGGCATCCTCCGAAAGCAACTTATACATCAAAAAATCAAAGAAAAAACATTAAAACACAACTAGAATTGAAAGAAAACTTAAGAAAACTAAACTAAAAATTAAAATCAAAGAAAACTAAAGAAATTAAAGGATAGAAATACATACAAAACCTACAATTTAATGTCCGTAGGAGACGATCAACTCTCCGAAGGGATTAAGTCAGATAGACGGGATCCGTCAAGTCGACGGACTCTACATCTTTTCTTGGCACAAATCTTTCCACACAATGCTTCAACCTTTGCCCATTTACTTTCATCAAATTATTATCTTGAAAGCTTTGATTTCCACAGCACCATGAGGAAAAACCGAAATCACCTAGAATGGTCCATCCCACCTTGAACGCAATTTTCTGGGAAACAACCGAAGCTTTGAATTGAAGAGCCATAATTTATCACCTAGAGAGAAGGACTTCCGTGAGATATGTCGATCATGAAATGCCTTCGTCCTCTCTTTGTAAATTTGTGAACTTTCATAAACATCACGTCTAAACTCTTCTAATTCATTCAATTGTAACTTTTTCTCTTCCCCATCTCCTTTTGCATCGAAATTGAATTTTTGAATTGCCCAAAGTGCCTTGTGCTCAATCTCTACTGGAAGATGACATGCTTTCCCATACACTAACCGATATGGTGACATACCGATAGGAGTCTTGTAAGCAGTCCAATATGCCCATAGTGCCTCACTCGGTCACAATGACCAATCTCTTCTATCCGGTCTCACTATCTTTTCGAGAATATGCTTAATTTCTCGATTGGACAGCTCTACTTGCCCACTTATCTGAGGATGGTAAGGTGTTGCCACCTTATGTGTCACTAAATATTTAGCAAGCAAATCTCTTAAGAATTTATTGCAAAAATGAGACCCACCATCACTGATCAAGGCTCGAGGAATTTCGAATCGACTAAGAATATTCTCATGCATGAACTTGATTACCACCTTGTGATCATTGGTGCGAGCGGCAATTGCCTCCACCCATTTGGAGACATAATCCACACCAACCAGAATGTACTCGTAGCCAAAAGATGGTGGAAAGGGTCCCATGAAATCAATTCCCCAAACATCAAAAATTTCAACCACCAGAATGGGGTTCATTGGCATCATATCGCGCCTCGACATTGAACCCAATCTTTGACAGCAATCACAAGTTTTACAAAAAACATATGCATCATGAAATAGAGAAGGCCAAAAGAATCCACATTGAAGTACCTTTGCTGCTGTCTTCCTTGCATTAAAGTGGCCTCCACATGCTAATGAGTGGCAGAACTTAAGAATATCTTAAAACTCATGGTCTGGGACACATCACCGAATAATCTATTCTGGACAATATTTAAATAGCTCTGGATCATCCCAAAAGTAATGATGAACTTTAGAGAAGAATCTATCACGTTCTCACTTGGTCCAGTCTCGTGGCACCTTTTTCGTAGCTAAATAATTCACAATATCTGCATACCATGGTGTAGAGTTGTCTGATACTCCAAACAATTGCTCACTCTGAAGTGTTTTAGAAGGTGTAGTGGATACAGAATTTACCACAATGGTAAAAAATTGATCTTCAAACACCTTCTTTTCCTTCTATTTTTCTTACACCTTTATTTTATCTGCAGATTCAGACACATCCGCAGAATCCATGAAGAAGACATCAGTCTGATCTGGAGGATTCTCAACAGTATTGAAAATATTAAGCTTAACCTTCATGTTGCCAAACGAAATATCCATGATCCCCGACCTACAATTTATGCAAGTATCAGCAGTAGCTAAGAAAGGTCAACCAAGGATCACTGGAATGTGCCTTTTCGGATTATGAACCAGCTCAGTGTCAAGTACAATGAAATCAACAGGAAAGTAGAACTTGTCCACTTTAATGAGCACATCTTCAATGATTCCTCGGGGTTGCTTTGTTGATCTATCTGCAAATTGCAATACCACCGAGGTAGGCTTCAATTCTCCCAAGCTCAATTGTAAGTACACTAAATAGGGTAGCAAATTCACACTTGCACCCAAATCAAGAAGAGCTTTATCCACATGGTGCTCCCCAATGATGCATGAGATAGTTGGGGAACCAAGATCTTTGTACTTGGGAGGAGTGCACTACTGAATTATAGAACTCACTTGTTATGGCAGCATCACTTTCTTTGGTACATGGCTTTTAGAACGCCTTTTCTGAGTGCACAAGTCCTTCAAAAATTTAGCATAAGGAGGAATTTGCTTGATGGCATCAAGGAGTGGCAAATTAATCTTCACTTGTCGAAACACCTCAATCATGTCATGCAGCTTGTCCCCTTGCTTCCCCAATTTAGATACTTCAAGGAAACGTTGTGGGAAAGGAGCCTTGGGCTCATAAGGAATTTTAACACTTGAACTTGTGGTCACTTTTTCTTCTTCTTTCTTCTCACCCACCCTATTATCAATTATTTTCCCACTCCTCAAAGTGGTATTGGCTTGAACTTGCTCATGGTATGGGTTGCTTGTGGAAGCTTGCATCCCTCTTGGATTAGCAATTGGTTGACTAGGGAACTTCCCTTATTCTCTTCTACTTAATGAAGTAGCAAGCTATCCAAACTGAGATTCTAATTTGGCAATGGATTGAGAATGAGAGTGCACTAGCTGAACTATAGATTGTACTGTTGCTACAGTAGCTTGCACTGTCTCTATAAGAGAATCAAGCTTGTCAAATTTAGGCAAGGTAAGTGTCAGCTTGTCTTCAATAGCAGAAATTCTTTGGGTCATAGGACTTTGTGTTTGATATTGCTATTGAGGTACAAAAGTCCTAGGTTGATATGATGGTTGCATTGCTGCCCCTTGGTTACTGTAAGAAAAACTAGGATAATTCCACCATGTAGGATTGTAAGTATTACCTTGTGGAGGATTCATTGGTCCAGTGAATGTAGCCTGGACTTGCTCATGTTGAACATCAGAAAATTGCCCCATCGAAGGACAATTGCTCACATTATGCATAGGACTAGAGCAAAAATTCACAAGGGCCTAGCAATGAAGAATTTGGAGCAGAAGGAGTTTGATTGGCAGCTATATTTGCTGCTACCTTCTATGCAATTAAATCAATATTAGTTGGCATAGCTTCTGAAGCACCAACCTCAAAAATCCCATCAGTCTTCCTTGTAGTGGCAGGTCTGCTGGAACGAGTAGAGGACACATGTTGTAGAGAGTTGTCACTAAGATTTTCAAATAAGGTACATGCCTTTTCTTCACTCTTCAACATAAAAGTATCTCCACAAGATGCATCATCCATCTGTCTGATGGCTTCTGTCAGCCTTTCATGAAAACTCTGCACTAGTTGCCACTTAGGAACTTGATGATGGGGGCACTTCCTAAGAAGGTCCTTGAATCTTTCCCATGTCTCATAAAATTGTTCCCCCTCATGTTGGGAGAAACCAGTGATAGCACGTCTAAACTGATTGGTCTTCCCTATTGGAAAATACTTCTTGAGAAACTCATGTTACATCTGAGTCCAAGTCGTGATAGAACCTGCCGGTAAAGAATTGAACCAATACTTTTCTTGTATTTCAGGGAGAATGGAAAAAGTCTCATTCTGGAAGCATCTTCAGAGAAGTTGTGAATTTTGGTAGTTGAGCACATTTCAATGAAGTCATCCAGATGCTTGTAAGGGTCTTCATGAGTCAGCCCAAAATAAGATGGTAACATCTGAATAATGCTGGACTTGATCTCATAATTCTGTGCTGTGACATTAGGCAGTTGAAAACCAGCTGGTGTGGTATATGTATCAGGAACATAGTAGTCCCTCAGCAATCTAGCCCTTTCTCCATCAGCATTAGGAACAAGGTTATTATTCCTCTCTTCTGCCATGTCTTCACTTAATTCTTCCTCTTGCACAATGGAATCAATAGGGATGTTCCTCTGTTGTCTAAGAGTACGTTCAAGCTCAGGATCAAGAGGTATCAAAGGATCAGCCACAGAACGACGACCTTGCATATATAAGCCCAAAGCACCTGAAAAGAAAACAAAAACAAAATATAAAAATTTCCTAAACTAAAAATCCAATTAAAATTAATTCTATAAAATCCAATCAATCAAATAGATAATCCCCGCCAACGGCGCCAAAAATTGATTCGTGTGTGAGTGTGACTCAAAAAGTATATCAATTCTATCGAACAGAACGAATTCCTTGCAGAATAGGGCTATCAAAAGGGGTATCGTACCTCAGGGATTATGGTCTGATGAGTTGGAATACGGAATTAATTCTAATTAAATTTATGAAGAGAAGAAATCTAATTTTTAAATTAATTAAAAAGTAAAATAAAATAGATCAAAGTAAATAGAAAGTGAAGATAATATGAGAGAAATCTATGGTATTTGACTTCACCACTAACTCCATAATCAATGGTCAATTGAATTAACTATGGGGGATTACATCATGCATAAGTGGTGTCGGTGGCTACAAGCTCACCTTCATCTGTGAAGAAGGTAATATATGATTAAGGCTAAGTCATGGACTATCTTCGATTGGCATGGGCCATCTGCCTAACTACTCTAATCTAGGGTGCAGTATGGTTCATTTTCTCTAGGCATAATCAATCAAAGCTTTTAATGATATATTTAGTGATTACCATTGTGTAGTAATCGCTCTCATAATCACAGAAAATAAGAGAGATTGAGTTCAATAACAACAACTAAATATCTAAGACAAGATAAGAAATCATTGAGATTAAATTTACAAGACTTTTATTGCTCAATTCTATACTAAGAATCCTCTAAATTACACAATCTATGCATGTATATAAAGGTCCCCAATAATTAAAACAATCAAACCATTGATGCTTTGTTAGGGCTACATCAAAACCCTAGTGGATGAACTAGCCACTCATGGTAGAAGAAGAAGCTTCAACTGTTGAGGAAAAAGGCATCATCTTCATGAATTACGCGTATGACTTCGTTCTCCAATGGCTCTGCAAAGTATGTCTTCTGTTCTATCCACAGCCCTCTCAGACTCTCCAATCTCTGTAATCACCTCCCAACTCAGCCTCCAATTCTTCATTTTATGCCCCAAGAGAATACACCAAAGTCCTAATCCAATTAGGAATTAATTAGGTTTTCCCGCAGCACTAATCAGGTGGGTTTTTCCTGCTGACGTTCGGCCCAACTTTTGACCCACTAGAAGTCCGATTCACAGAATATTCATAAAATATAAAAGTGTGCAGAATCAAATTTTGTTCGATCACGTGTAGAAATTATGTCGATTTGAGGCTCGGAAATAAGACTTCTGGTCCGTTTTTCAAAACGGGATTAAGACTGTATTATGCGCAGATTCGGGTTTCAGGCTTGAAACCTTCTTAAGCAGCTGTAATTCTCTTGGACCTCTTCCATGGGCTGATTTGAGTTGAAATAAATGGTTGAATGGTTCCCTTTGATGTAGGCTTCATCTAACCATCTTGGATGTCTTCTTTAAAAGCCCAAAATTATGGTTTTAACTGAAATAATCATTAAGGCCCTGCAAATACACAAAACACTAAAACAAAATAAAATAACAAAATAATCTACCACTAAGAGAATAAAATACATAAGCTAAGAGGCTAGAATGCGTAACATTCAACGCCTATCATCCATAGGGTAGAAACTCCTCCTCCTACAGAGGCTCAATATATATGATTGTTAATGCCCACTCTGGCATTAGCACGACAATTGTAATACCAAGTGCATCCTCACTTTGTGCTCATCATGTCAGTAGGGATCTCATTTGATCTCATCCACCTAGATGATCTCCAGCTGAACTCGTAGAGTAACAAAGTCTTGTAACAACTAGGTCATCTCAACATGAACCTTCTCCTAGTGACGTGCTCTCAAAAAAATCCCAAGATCACGGATCAGATCACCAGCCGGTACACTTAAAAATGCTCGTACGCCCAGAACTACACAAAAACCAACCAAAGGGGTAAATCATTCCATATACAAGAGATCTGGAGACACCAAAACATCCAAAAGAGAAGTCACGAGAAGGAAGTACCAGGCACCTATCAAGCTCTCATAAGGCATCGAAACCCTATCCCTCAAACATAACAAAAACTAGCTGTAGAATAAACCGGCCTAATGATACAACCCAATGGCATCCATATTTCGGATAACACTAAAAAGTCTAGGAAGGACCAGACTAGAATGATCACCAAAAAATTGATTGTATATCAAATACAAAAAAAAAGCAATGCTCCAAGATCCTTTATAGGAGGAACAATCCAATCCACCCTATCCAACAAGCTCCTGACCCTGAGTTGGTTGCCTTTGAAGGCACCACCATGATGAATATCTAACAAGGTCATCATCTCCAATCTATCCACTTCAGCCAAGGCAACGAGTACCTTTGTGAAAACCAAATCGGTCATCATAGACCAGTCCAGAGGGGTGATGCCCAGCTCAACAATACCTAATTGAAGGGTGTTGATATACCTAAACCACCTCTAAATCAAAGCCTAAAGGTAGCGATGATTGACCCAAGGAAGGTCAATAGTCATAAAATTGCTAAATCCTACCCACGCTAACAACTACTAGTATGAGTTAGTAGCATCTGCACCACATGATAAGAGCGCAACCGTGACTCTCAAAAGTTCGTGTTCCATGAATTAGGCATCTGCGGAGAGGATAATTGATAAAATAATCACACAATGAACTAAAAATAACAAATAAGTCATTAGTACAGAATATACCATCCCAGCTCGTAGATACATAGAAGGATGATATCTGAGATGCTTCAAAGGACCCACAACCATAACAACCTCAGAAATGGCCCAATGCCCACCCTCAGGATAAGCCCTAAACTGACCAAATGGAAGAAAAATACCATCGTTCGTCGTATCATCATGATCAAACCAGGAAGGCCTGGCACCTTTGCCTCTCGTAGCCCTACCTCTACCTCTATCATTGGTTCCATGAGGTCTCCCTCTACCTCTAGCCTATCTCCTCTATGCAGCTCTTTGACCTCGGCCTTCGCCTATACCAACATCATTATCAAAATTTTACTCATCGTTAGCATGAGGAGCTGAACTTTGACATGCCACTCCTGTAGTAGCTATACTGGTATCCTTTGTCTCAAAACCAATACATTGACCTACTCTTTCGAATCCATCAACATGGAGGTGCAAGAAGAACGGAAGTGAGCCGACCGCCGAACAAGCTCCTCTTCTCGAGGAGATCTCCTCGCCTAGTATAAATCTCTAGTACCAAGCTATGCTGGACTAATGGAAGGACCCTTTGAATTCATGGGGGCCTTCCCCAATGCAGGATCACGCACGGGAGAATCTCTCTCATCACCATTCTAGATAGCGAATGACTTGCAAAAGGCAAAGGTGTGCAAAAATCAAAAACATATCATACACAATTCTTACAATGAAATTTTTCAAAAAAAAAAATCGTGCTACATAGTAAAAAGAACCCCAATTCATGACAAGATAGTAAATTCCAAGATCACTTCCCCTAATATTTTCTAGACCTCGGCACTTTGCACCCTAATGCTGCTCTAGGTATCCATCTAACATAGTTTCTAAAAATTCAAATAGGATTGAGGAAAAACCATATATAAAACATTCTTCCTACATGTCGTCTTTTTCTAGATTTCTCATCTATTGCCCAAACAACTCCTCTAGAAATTGAAATAGAATTAACGAGGAGTATTCCTTTTTGAAAAAAAAAGAAAGTTCATTTTTAGAGGGCCCATTTTCTATCCACCTTCATTTATTCAAGGTGAATAACGATGCTCAAAATTTAAAACATAATCAAAATCTCAATTGATCATTTTTTTGTCCTATAGTCAAACATTTTTCAACATTTTTTTATCATAGTTTTGATATTTTTTGGGGTAATTTTTTTGAGTTCAAAAATAGCAAAAACATGTTCACATTTCACCAATCAAGCATATCGTTAAAATTAGAAAGGTACAGAACGAGAGAGGGCAAATGTCACGCCCCAATTTTTGGATGCTCTCGGAATCTGAGGGTGAACAGAGTTTTCACCTCATCCTCTTAAACCTCTATCCTTATCACAAGTATTCTATTGTGGAAGCTTTTGATGTGCTCACCATTATAATGGCACACACACTCATCAATACCCCTCACAATGGGTATAAACTACCAATTTCTAGAATCAACTCCTTGCATAATTGGAATTTGGATTTGAATCCTACACCATTCGATAGAGAATCCAAAAATACTCAAATTCAACAAAAACCACACTTAATTACAAATTAAAATGAAGAAGTTATGTCAAAACGAAGTTTGGACATATTTTTGACTTTGTAGTGAATCGTAACATCAATTGTGCGAAATGAGGATTTTCATTGCGCAAAATTGGCATTTCGATTGTGCGAAAAAATGTTCGATTGTGGGAAAATTTCACCTACTCAGGACCATCGACCTATAATATTTCGCACGATCGAAGTGGGGGTTTCAATTGTATGAAATTGCCCCAGTCTGGACCCTAAAAATTATCATATTTTGCAACCACTTCGCACAATCAAAAAATGGGTTTTGATCGTGCGGAATGGTCATTTCGCATGATCGAAATGCCTAGCACAGCCCTCTAACAACTTTTTGCACAGCCCATTTTGAGCCCAAATCTCAACCAAACAACCTTGGATCTTTCATTCCTCATGGGAATCAACTACCAATGATATAACATCACACACACACAATAATTTATACATTGAAACCTCACAACCATGATCCAAATGTAAATCCACACCTCTAAGCATTTATATCCAAGATTTATACACAATAACCATGAAACCAACATTCTTCCATTTAAACCCCACAAGTCACATAAGGTCCATACATGATCATTACATTTGAAACTAGAGTACATCAACATAAATCAAATGTAAATATAACATCAATAACGTAGTCCACATGCCACAACCTGGCATTGACATTTATCTACATCTTCAAGGGGGTCGACAGTCCAAAATGGAACCCAACACGGTCCATTGAGCTAATCATGCTTCATCCTCCATCGGCGCCTTATCTGGAAAAGTTTGTATAATAGGGGGTGAGCATTATTCTCTCACAACTCAGTAGAGATGATCGGCCCATTCCCACTCCAACTCGTCAGCCATACATGAATGCACAAGAAATCACTACATCTCTACATGACAAGTATACGTGTTTTTTACCCATAAATAATCACGTTTTTCAAATCATGCGTGATGCTTCACATCTTAACGCATATACATAGATATATATATATATATATATATCAAATTGGACAATTATAATTCATATATATAACTCACACCACAAATTCCTGAAATCAATTCCACTGTGGACTTCGCTCGTCACAATCCATACTAAGGGTCGCTTTGGGACCACATACTCTGCTTACGCTTTTTGGGCTAGTAACCCTACTAAAGCGACACCCGCTTGGCCAATTTTTGGGTCTTGCACCCTATAGTTCGAAATCCTTATTAATTCTCACACAAGCCCCAATAACCTTGCTTTTCATATAATGTACACTTATCAAGCAAATGCACAAAATCACACTCTCAACCAATAAAATGCATTTTCTTGAAAAGAATGCACTTTCTTTCATAATTCATGCTTATCACAATTCCATTCACTCACTTCATGAGAAATCACAATACTTATGCATTTTTGTCGAGAAATCATATCTTTCATGCACAAGTTCACATATGGAATCATAACTTATATTTCTTCATAGTAAAGACATTTTCATAGACAATGCACATAGGAATATCATTATGCTATGCATAAAGCACCTTTTTTGATACATACATATATACACCAAAACCCTAATCTCACCAAATATCAATTATATCTTTCATGTTACAAATAAAAGACCTAAAAGGTCAAAGTAAAGATGAGTCTAGCACCCGTACCTCAAATCTTAGGCTTTGAATCCCTCTTTTGAAAATCCCAGCCATCCCAACTTTATGAAATGGAGACTTTGATTGGTTCAAACCGATGCCCTTGATGTCCCCTACGCACTTCCCTTCTTCAGGAAAGCCCAAATCACACCTTAGGGCCCTTAAACTCTAGAGAGAAGAGAGAGATGAAGTGGGAGCTATAGAGTGAGAGAGAGAGAGAGAGATCCATAAAAATGAATATCTCTGACCCTCTAGAGATTTATTCTACTCCTAGGGGTGCGAAAGGACCATTTTGCCCCTAGGCCACTTAACGTACACTCTTGACCTCCATTTTTGATTTCAAAAACTCCATTCGTCTCAAAATCACTTCCTTAACACTCTAAACATTTTGTTTAGTCCATAACCAAAAATGAATTTTTCTAAAAATTTTTCAAAATTTTCGGACTCACTTAACCTCATCCTGGACCCCTGTTGACCAAAAAGTCAAACTTTTTCAAAAGTTCCTAAAACTTTTCAAAACCATAGTCCAATCTTCTAAACATGTTCCCCACATTCAAAATATGTTAAATATCATTTAAAATGCATTTAAAGCTTATCAAAACACTCTAACTGATTTTCTTTAACTCCATTCATCACTGATAACAACTATATCGCAGGTATCCAAACTGCGGCTCATGTTCCTTAACCAACAAGGTTTTTAGTCATCACACCATATGAATCCACTCTACATTTTCCAAAAATATCCGACTGCTAGTTCACCTCAAATGATGTCCAGATCTCTCTGATATTGTAGTGTAATTATCACACTTTGATCCATCACGACAACCACTATCTCCTAAACTATGTTCAGGAATATCAAGATTACAACCAATTCAGTTTCCAACCATAAAACATGTTCATGCAACATTTTCTAGCGATTCATCCTCATCAAATCACGACTTCCAGATTTTCATACTAGCCAATGCCAAATTGGAAGTCTAAACTTATATATCTCATTCGTGACCTAAAGTCAACATTTTCTAAGGATTAATAACTCAATCCTCAACTTGTCCAATCACATTCCCCAAAACACATGAAATCCTTATTATCTACGTCTCATAACCGATCTTTGGATCTTTTCCTCTAACTAATATGCTAAGGTACAGTCCATAGGAAAAACAAATTCAGTGAAACCTCACTACTTATTCACCACATCCTTTTCTCGGTCATCAACTAATCAGCTAATGGTATTTCGGTCGTTGTCCTCTCAAAAATCATGACTAGTGTCCCATAACTAAGTTGAATCCCATATGCCAATCAAAACTTTGATCTCTCAAGATCATAACCCATTCCTCATTTTTCATGTAAAATCACACTTAAGAACTTCCTCAAGCTCCTAGGCTCCCAAAACTAGAGTCTACCATAACTCATATATCTCACTATTTTGACCTCACTCAGGTTCAAATCTCTAGTCAAGTTCACCAAATTCTCAAACTAAAATTCCCTAGGCGACAATGAGACGCCCACATACATAATGCACGCATTGATGTAATCACTCATACACCCTAAACATGTAAATAATTGTCATGAATCTCATACTAAATACATAGCATACCACACATCTCTATTAGCATAAAACTAAACATGTTCTATTAAAGGCAATACACAACTCATAATGTACTCAATGAATCCATTCTCTAACACATAAGCTAGAAACTACAATCATACCTCACACCTCATGGAGTCCTTTAATGTCTGGACTGTGAATCAGAAATGATAGGGTTGACTCCCGATACTGCTAGTGAACCCTAAGCAGACTGCATTGGCTATAACTAAGTGGTACTTTGTTGAGACCCAGTATCACTCTGTATATTCTGTCCTAGAAGATAGTTTACCTTGATGTGACCAGTCTTGTGGTAGTGATAACAAATATGCTCCACTATTGGTGCCAATTGTATGCTGGGGCACTCAAATTTGTAGTGACCCGACTGCTGACAATGGTGACACACCACTCTCAATCATGAAGGTCCTATGGGCAAAGACACTAATCGTGCCGAGCCAACATGCTGTTGCCCTTGAGAAGATATTAGATCATCTCTATGCCTCTTCCTCCCCTAATTAACAAACGATGCTCGGTATCCTTAGCCCGAGTCCTGGTATCTTGACTATCCTTTTCTGCTGCTAATGCTTCCTGTACCACCTTAACAAAGCTTATCAACCCTAAAACTGTCACCCTATCCCTTATGGGAGTTCGGAGACCTCCCACAAACTTCTTCACCTTAAATTCTTCAGTAGAAATCACTTTTGGTGCAAAACAAGCCAAGGATGTGAACTTGGTCCCGTATTCTACAACTGTCATATCCCCTTGAAACAAATCATAAAATTCTTATCTTAAGTCATCATTCATCATCACTGGAAAGTACTTCTCTAAGAACAATGCTTTGAATATATTCCAGTCCATTACCTTAGTTTAGAGGTAATTCTTAATAAACTTTCACCAATGGCTCGCTCCATCAGTAAGGTGATGAGCGGCTACTTTCACTCTCAAGTCTTCCTCTACCTCCAATATAGTAAAGAGTTCGTCTATCTCATCTAACCACTCTTCTACCACCACAGGGTCAGACCCTCCTACATACAATGACAGATTACACTCTTTCACATATTCTAACTCCAATGTCATCCTACTAGGAGTTGCTCCAGGTCGAGCCTGAGCTTCCTCTTGTATTTCCTATCAACTTGTTGCACAGTCGCAACCATCCTTTGTATAAACTGTCGTCCATTCATTGGAATTGTTGTCCTCTCGTGAGTCCTCCGTGGTGGCATCTCGCTATATTAATAAAAAGAAGACACTTAAAAATCCAAAGGTTGAGTATTTCAACCAACTCTTCTCCTACATACGTAATGTTATGCTATGCCACTTCACAAATAGTATATTATACCAAACAAGTAAGCACATAAGCATATTTCATGTAATATGTACTTATCCTTTCATTAAACAATTTATCCATCAGTTATCACATAACCCTTAACTTATCTCACATCACTCAAACATGTCGCCCTTAGGTGCACAAACCATCGCTTGTCTATTAACTCAAAAGGAATTAATCAGTACCAATTCCTCATTAGACTATCTCAATAGTTCATCTCTTATATACCCTTCCTAAAATCTCAGTACCTAGTACCATCAATAGCCTTAGCCAATTGATTGACCTCTAATTCCCAATATCTGCACAATTGTTGCAACATCCACCAAAACCACCAAACTCACTGTTTGGAACAAGGTTAAGGTACTTCCTACCTTTCTCCACAATCCTAGACTCATACCATCAAGGTCTATCTCAGCATGTCTAACTCAACATTGTGATCCATTAACCGATCCTCAAAACTAGGCTTCTAGGTGGTGACAGATGTCACTACTAGTCATGTGGCGCATAACGGAACACTTAAGTACAATGCTCATCCATACAAATCACATTTATTACATAGTATATAACATATACCCATGTTAAATCATACACCACAAATAATACAAGATATGACCTATGGTGTATCCACACCAACTAACACCTTAGCTCTTTGCTAAAACTCATAAATATACTCTTAAAGTTTACCGCACTTGCACCACATAATGCCAATTCAATCCACACCAAGTGTTTCACTTGTAACTCCCAACTCATGTCATTTGAGTCAAGCATGAATAGTGCAAGTCATGCCCCGACTCTCGAGTCCCGAGAATCGGGGTGTGAGCTCCGTGAGATCACCCTCACACTATAATAATCACCTGATCATACAATCTCAATTTTCTATTATTTTCACGAAAATTAGGCATCACCCCCCCATGAATAAATCAAATCCTATAATGTCATTCATACTTAAAATTCAAAATAGACACTTCTGGGCACGTGTCCCCCAAACATTCACATCCTAAATTCAAAATGGACACTTCCGGGCACGTGTCCCCCAAGCATTTCTACAACATGCATATTATAATTTGATAAGTGTTCAATTCTATGCATTTGAACCCTCTTTATTGCATATGTTAATCCCGTTTCTACGTTTACTGAGATATATTTACGGTATTTTTGTGTTTTTGATGTATTGCAGGTCTTGTAGCAAAAGGAGCAAAGTTTGAGGCCATTTGTAGTTGAAGAGCTAAAGTCAGAATTCAAGCTAAGGCATCTCGATCAATCGAGATGTTGATCTCGATTAATCAAAATCTCGATTGATCGAGATCTTAATTTCGATTGATCAAAATCTCGATCAATCGAGATTCCAATCTCGATTGATCGAGATTCTGCAGAGCCACTTGCCCACTTGCTCACCTGCTCTCCCACTTGCAACAAAATCCCCTTTTTACATGACTTAGAGGGATTGTCTGACTTGAACAAGACCCTTGGAGACCTTCTTGATATAGTTGGTATATATATTGATATATATATATTTATGGTGGGCCCCAAGGTTGAAAAGGAGGCCATAAAGCACAAAAAGAGGCCATTTTCTCACATATCTCTCAACACACATCATATACAAAGGGAGACATTCGGGAGAGGGGAAGAAGGAGCTAAACCAGACCAAGAAGCTTCATTTTCTCCATCAATGGAAGAGTGCAAATCAGCCATGAGCAGCTAACTTCTATACTAGGGTGTTGTTGAAGCCCCTAGCCATGTAAACTTGTTCATTGTTGTACCATTTTGGGATTTGTTCTTAAATGTTGATTATTTAGCCTAGTGACCATGTACACTAATACATCTCTTTTATATATTCATTTGATTTTGGTTTTATTCTTGTCTTAGAGTAGAATCTATCTTGTGAATGCACAACATTTGTTTCTTCCACAAGAAGGGCAAATGATGGCTAAGTAAGGGTACTTTAAATGTATGTGGTGTGCTTGCTTGTATAAACCATCCCAAGATAAGGTAGTTTGGATGCATGTAGGTTCACTTTGAAAGTAGGGTAATTAGTTAGGTTGAAGAACTATGCTTGTTGAAGATGGATTATGATAGGTTGGTGCTCACATTAATCTTTTGAAATGTCATTGAGGTCACAGGCCTAATGACATTGTTAGGCATTTAATTTATGAATCCCAAGCTTGCTACACTTATGAACATGTGAATGGCTAGTGGTGGAAACCACCCCTAGTTCTCTCTCCCAACTTTTACTCTTTAAATTTATTGTTATTACATTCATGCAATAGTTTTATAAACAAAACTCAAAACTTTGTTTTTAGGATTAAAGTGGAAGTAATCTTTCTTTAAGACAATTACGACTAGTCCTCGTGGAATTGATACCCTCTATATAGAACCGTATCTACAAAGAATCGTGCTCTTGCGAGTGGTTAAATTATATTTTGATAAAAGGGGCAAAAATAAGCTTACAATATAATTCAAGTTTAGCCACATCATAATTGAAATAATAACCCAGTCCCTGAATGTCCGTCTCATATAATACATCATATGAATAAAATACAACTGAAGGGATTGAATCAACATAATCGCTCCATACATTTAATCCAAATGTAATGCGTCTATCTATCCACTATCCTGGACATACATTAAATTTTAAGGAATTCAATTACCACCTCTGCATCCTGTACTATCGATCCCCTTAACTGACTCCACATTCAGCAATACATGCAAAACCTGGGAGGGGGTGAGCTCAAAGGCCCAACAAGGTATGTAGAACCATACTATCACTGCTGCAGCAGGTCGATCCTCACATATTTTCAAAAATATACACATTTAAATATATCACAATATTTAAATCATGCTCCACCTAGCATACATAAACCAACAACGCATATACCAAATCTAGCACATATGAACATATAAGCCAACTACACATAATTTTTGAAATCATTCGCAACATGCTTGAAAGCAGTAAACATCCAGCACCAATATGTATATAGAACATATATGTCAAAGCATTTACATAATAATGTAAATAAACTACCACATCTCCTACTCATCAAGTAGCAAATCTGAAATGCAATTAAGGTGTATTTGATCCATACAACATGCTTAGAAGCAATCAATACCCAACATATAATATGTTCATTCACAAGCAACACACATATATATATAAGAACACGTTAATCACATAGCAAGCTTCACAATAGATAATGTAAGCAAATTCACACACTTGTCTCTCTCTTGGACTCAACCAGAAACCTTAACATGATTCTTGACCAAATCATGTAACCGAGACCTTTCCCACACCATTCCAACTCTGCCACTGAGTATTTACCTACTCTAAGGTGGATAGACCACCGTCACTGAGTAAACCACAATCACTGAGTATTTACCTACTTGAATGGTAGCCACCACGCTGCCATTCAAGCACAACCCAAATAGCCGAGCACTATACCCAGCCTTCACCCTCCACGGTAAGTCCTCCACCATCCCTAACTGAACCCAACCATCACCACCTTACTGGAACCATCCAGAATCGTCAACAAAACTGCCCAATACAACCAGCCTCAAAGTCGAGCCACCACCCAAACCCAACCATGAGAAACCCAGTTGAGCCCAGCCAAACACCACCGAGCAGACCACCGTCGGGCACCAACTATTGCCCATGTGCAATCCTCACCACCAATCAATTCAGTCCACAACTACCACCGATGAAATCTACATGATCAGACCACCAACCAACTAGCTCACAGCCCAATCGTGAGCCGAGACAACTAAAAGTCCCAAAAATTGGACCCAAATCAACTCACCTGAACGGACCCAACGATTTAAACCAATCAACCGAGCCAATCATACCGGAAGAGGACCCAAAATCATCCATTAGAACCACTACTAGCATACCCACAAACCCCGGCCAAGAAATCCCCAGCCGCTGCCATCAACCCGCAAGCCAGCTACCACTATCGCCCAAGCTCCACTGTGAGCATCACCCAGTCGCAAATAGCCCAGCTGAACCAAGCCGCCACGCGACATCGAACAACACCACCGTGAACAGCCGGCAACCACAGTCGCCGTTGACACCTGATAGGCTTTGAATGTTACGCATTCTAGCCTCTTAACTTATGTATTTTATTCTCTTAGTGGTAGATTATTTTGTTATTTTATTTTATTTTTGTATTTTTTGTATTTTCAGGGCCTTAATGATTATTTTAGTTAAAACCATAATTTTGGGCTTTTAAAGAAGACATCCAAGATGGTTAGATGAAACCTACATCAAGGAAATCCATTCAACCATTTATTTTAACTCAAATCAGTCCAAAGAAGAGGTCCAAGAGAATTACAGCTGCTTAAGAAGGTTTCGGGCCTGAAGCCCAACTCTGCGCATAATACAGTCTTAATCCTGTTTTGCAAAATGGACTAGAAGTCTTACTTTCAAGCCTCAAATCGACATAATTTTTTTTTAAAGATTGAACAAAATTTGATTCTACACACTTTTGTATTTCACGAAAATTTCGTGAATCAGACTTCTAGTGGGTCGAAAGTTGGGCCGAACGTCAGCTGGAAAAACCCACCTGATTAGTGATGCAGAAAACCTAATTAATTCCTAATTGGATTAGTACTTCGGTGTATTCTCTTGGGGTATAAAGTGAAGGATTGGAGGCTGAGTTTGGGGGGGGAGATTACAGAGATTGGAGAGTCTAAGAGGGCTGAGGAGAGAACAGAAACATAATTTGTAGAGCCACTGGAGAATAAAGTCATACGCGTAATTCATGAAGATGATGCCTTCTTCCTCAACAGTTGAAGCTTCTTCTTCTACCATGAGTGGCTAGTTCATCCACTAGGGTTTTGATGTAGCCCTAACAAAGCATCAATGGTTTGATTGTTTTAATTATTGGGGACCTTTATATACATGCATAGATTGTGTAATTTAGAGGATTCTTATTATAGAATTGAGCAAAAGTCTTGTAAATTCAATTTCAATGATTTCTTATCTTGTCTTAAATATTTAGTTGTTATTATTGAACTCAATCTCTCTTATTTTCTATGATAATGAGAGTGATTATTAAACAATGGTAATCACTGAATATATCATTAAAAGCTTTGATGGATTATGCCTAGAGAAGATGAACCATACTGCACCCTAGATTAGAATAGTTAGGTAGATGGCCCATGCCAATCGAAGATAGTCCATTACTTAGCCTTAATCATATGTTATCTTCTTGACGGATGAAGGTGAGCTTGTAGCCACCAACACCACTATGCATGATGTAATTCCCCATAGTTGATTTAATTGACCATTGATTGTGGAGTTAGTGGTGAAGTCAAATACCATAGATTTCTCTCATATTATCTTCACTTTCTATTTACTTTGATTTATTGTATTTTACTCTTTAATTAGTTTAAAAATTAGATTTCTTCTCTTTATAAATTTAATTAGAATTAATTCCGTATTCCAACTCATCAGACCATAATCCCTGAGGTACGATACCCCTTTCGATAGCCCTATTCTATAAGGAATTCATTCTATTGTGAAGTGTGGAAATTTTTAATTGATATACTTTTTGAGTCACACTCACACATGAATCAATTGGCCCAGGGAGGAGAACTTGTAAATATACCACCACCGGTGGAAGATCCAGAGGAGATGGAAGCAGAAAAAGAGGAGGTACATGAACAAGCTGGTGGCTATGATTATCATTATTTAGAAAGACAGATTGCTAGGTTAACCGTCCAGTTTGGCACCCTACAAACAAAGGTTTTCACACAGTTTGAAGCAATGAGGAATGAGATGGCGGATCACTTTTGTGACACTCGCCAAGACCAACTAGAGATGAGGAGGATGCTGCGTGCATTGATACGCCAGGCGAATTTGGATCCGAATGCTCAGTCACCTCCACATCCTTGACAGGAAGGTAACTATCTTTTGTATTTTATTTTATTCTTGGTTTTTATTTTTTATTTTTAGTTTTATTTTTCTTTCTGTAGTTATATTTTTATTATTAAAAAAAAAATTTATTAATTTTTAGGATTTTTCTCTTTCATATTTATTTCACTCATACTATTTCACTTGATCTTTGGGGTATAGTGGTTTGTTTTGACAGGTTATAACATCCAAGTTTGGGGGTGTGCTTATATTGCCTTCCTTCCATTGGTGTGCTCTATTTTCTTTTCACTACTACAGGTTTCTGGTAACATTGTTCTTACTTTTCTCTATGCTTTGATTGCATGTACAATAAGGACAATGTACAGTTTAAGTTTGGGGGTGAGGCAATGCCTTATTTTTGTGCTTTATTGCAATTTAGGGGAAATTTTTATGAAATTCTTCTTGTTTTAGGATTTTTATTTATTTTATTTTCTTAGTTTGTTTATTTTATTTTATTTTGTTTTGTTTTTAGATAGAATATTTTGACATCATTCAGGGGATTAGTACCTTATATAGGTGCTTAACTTGCAATTTTTGAGTATGTTTTAAATTTTTGGAAACTATGGTTTAAATTAAGTAGTTTTAATCATGGTTTACATTGACATGTTTTGGGGTGATTAGTTTTAGTTTCCTTACATGCAAAAACACACTAGCATAGTCTTATGGGGTATAAACTTTTGTTATGAGTTATTGTGTTACATATGCTTGATATTAATTAGTATCTCTTGAGAATGAGTACCGATGATGTGTTTACTTGACTTTAATGAAAAAAAAAGAATAAAAAAAAGAAATAAATATATGATGAATAAGCAAATCAATTTGATCCTTTCCATGAGTAATCGGGCCTCTATGCCTCAGGAAGCACGGAGTGTTCGCGTCAAAAGTGAAAAAGTGAGAAAAGATGAGCATTGGTTGTCTTGATTTGTAGCCTGACTGATTCGAGTAATTAGGTTCTTCGGAGTATCTTAAAGCCTAGTGCCCTAAAGGCATTTGGTTTGGGAGTCACTGACTGAAAGCTTGGTACATGGATCTTTCAAAAAGCTTAATAGATCAAGACATTGCACAACCAATGAAGCAATGAAAAAAAGAATGAAAAAAAAATAGAAAAGTCATGTATTCATGTTTGGAAGTATGATTTCAATAAGGAGAGCTAGTGAGTTGAAGGGGTATGTGCCTTAATATAATCAGAGCTGGGTTATGCTATATGAGATGACTGCTAGTTCACTTTTCACGAGGGGACTAGAGTTGATTATTTTGAGATATGTTTATGTGAATTATGTGTGGGGACCATTGATTTGAATTATGAAATTTGAAAGTTTGAACTTATTCTTGAATGCAAGTTTTTAACTATATACTGTACTCTTCTTCTTGGATTAATGTTGAAACAGAATTTTGAATGTTTGTGGGTAACATTTCTAGAAACCCTCACGAGACTATACTCGTCCACTAGGGGGAACCTAGGGGTTTAAAGGCTTGTTGCATATGCTAAATGCAATCGTTTCTCCTACGAAAATGGAGTTGGGTAGTTTAGTTAGTGTTTAGTTAGTTTCTTTTGTTTTAGTTTAGTTTTATTCTATTGCTAAGGGACTAGCAATATGTAAGTTTGGAGGTGTGATAGGCGTTGAATGTTACGCATTCTAGCCTCTTAACTTGTGTATTTTATTATCTTAGCGGTAGATTATTTTGTTATTTTATTTTGTTTTAGTGTTTTCTGTATTTTCAGGGCCTTAATGATTATTTCAGTTAAAACCATGATTTTGGGCTTTTAAAAAAGACATCCAAGATGGTTAGATGAAGCCTACATCAAGGAAATCCATTCAACCATTTATTTTAACTCTAATTAGCCCAAGGAAGAGGTCCAAGAGAATTACAGCTACTTAAGAAGGTTTCGGGCCTGAAGCCCAAATCTACGCATAATACAGTCTTAATCCCGTTTTGGAAAATAGACCAAAAGTCTTATTTTCGAGCCTCAAATCGACATAATTTTTATTTTAATTAAACAAAATTTCATTCCGCACACTTTTGTATTTCACAAAACATTCGTGAATCGGACTTCTAGTAAGTCAAAAGTTAGGTCGAACGTCAGCAGGAAAAACCCACCTAATTAGTGTTGCGGGAAAACCTAATTAATTCCTAATTGGATTAGGACTTTGGTGTATTCTCTTGGGGTATAAAGTGAAGGATTGGAGACTGAGTTTGGGGGGAAATTACAGAGATTGGAGAGTCTGAAAGGGCTGAGGAGAGAACAGAAACATAATTTGCAGAGCCATTGGAGAATGAAGTCATACGCGTAATTCATGAAGATGATGCCTTCTTCCTCAACAGTTGATTCTTCTTCTACCATGAGCGGCTAGTTCATCCACTAGGGTTTTGATGTAGCCCTAACAAAGCATCAATGGTTTAATTGTTTTAATTATTGGGGACCTTTATATACATGCATAGATTGTGTAATTTAGAGGATTCTTATTATAGAATTGAGCAATAAAAGTCTTGTAAATTCAGTTTCAATGATTTCTTATCTTGTCTTAGATATTTAGTTGTTATTATTGAACTCAATCTCTCTTATTTTCTGTGATCATGAGAGTGATTATTAAACAATGGTAATCACTGAATATATCATTAAAAGCTTTGATGGATTATGTCTAGAGAAAATGAATCATACTGCACCCTAGATTAGAGTAGTTAGGCAGATGGCCCATGCCAATCGAAGATAGTCCATGACTTAGCCTTAATAATATGTTATCTTCTTGACGGATGAAGGTGAGCTTGTAGCCACCGACACCACTTATGCATGATGTAATTCTCCATAGTTGATTCAATTGACCATTGATTGTGGAGTTAGTGGTGAAGTCAAATACCATAGATTTCTCTCATATTATCTTCACTAGATGTTTACTTTGATTTTATTTTACTTTTTAATTAGTTTAGTTTAAAAATCAGAATTCTTTTATTATAAATTTAATTAGAATTAATTCCATATTCTAACTCGTCAGACCATAATTCCTGAGGTCCGACACCCCTTTCGATAGCCCTATTCTGCAAGGAATTTGTTTTATTGCGAAGTGTGGTAATTTTTAATTGCTATACTTTTTGAGTCATACTCACACACAAATCAACACCACAGCCGAAAATGACCTCCACCGCCGCTGCTAAGGCCGCCAGAACGAGTCCCCCCTTTCTCTCCTTTGGTTTCTCTCTCTCCCGATTTCTCTCTCTTTTCTCCTTTTCTTTTCTTTTCTTTTTCCTTTTCTTTCTCTTCTTTTCTTTTTCTCTTTTTCTTCTCTTCCTTTCTCCTTCATACACCACACACTCTCACCCACAAGGTTATATATTATATACATTATATATATATATATAACATACAACACAATACATGTATTCCCATGTATTTTACTCCACATAAATCCAATACACATACATGTATTTATTATACACATGTACCACCGTATATTTATAATTAAATATAAATATATATACTATATATATATATATATATCTATAGATACATACACCTTCCACTTATGTGGAAACATATATATCCACACCCTTTTGAAATTTAATTTATTCAAAAAAAAAAAAAATCCGGTCAAAATTAATCCGAGTCGTTACATTGCATTTCAAATACTCTAAGATTAAATGTCACACCTTCATCCAAGATTTTTGAATCCTTTCTAAAGCAACTATTTTGTTCCCATAACTTCAATTTTCAATCAAACTCATAAGTTGCTAGCCTTCTTGTGTGCTTTCAGTCACACCCTAATTGTTGCATAACTGATAAGCAATTAATATTGCATATTCAATATCCCTAAAATTATATGAATTAGTGTCTTAGTAATATTTCTTTCATGTTTTTATTAATAATTTTAATCTTTTATGATTGCAGGTGATTAAGGGTAATTCTGATTAATAATGGTGAAATCGGGCTACAAATGGTGCTCATTTAGTTGTCACTGAAGCTTGGCCCATGAGAGATATGTTTATATTGAAGATCCAATCTAAATGGACTAAAGAAATGGGCTGGAAATAAATTTAAATGAAGAAGAGGAGCACGGGCCTATTCGCATTGAAGATTGGGCCAATTCAGGCCTAAAAAGTCCTGGACCCGTGTTGGTATTCAGACCATAACTCCGTACATGATTGTCAAAATGACCCAAACTTTGCATTGGTTGAAGGAAATTCAATTCTACACAATTTCATATTTCACAAAAATTTCCTAAAACGGACGTTTTCATCAACTTTCTGCCCTATTTGCGCAGTTGCCACTTTTTGGGCGCAAATGCTACTTTGTGAGGAGCAAGTGCCATTTTCTTATGCACACTTGCCACTTTGGGAAGGCCAGGTGTCCCGTAGGTTTGTTTTCGCAAAGTCAAAAAGGACAAAAGGAGGAAAAACTAGGGTATTCGGGGGTGGAGGAACAGAGAGAGAAATACAGAGGCGATTCGTGACGATACGGACAAGAGGATAGCGATTTCATCAACGTTCAAGCCTAGACCTCCGATCATGAGCGGCTAAACACCATTCCGGGGAAGTGATGTAACCCTAACCTGTCTTTCAATGTATTAGCTTGTATATTAATTTGGGAATTATTTATTTTGTGCATTGATTGTATAACCAAGACATAAACAACAGCTGTACTATTAGTTTTAATTTGAATTAATTATTTCATTGCATATTTACTTTTGTTCTTGTAGAATGAATGCATGTTTGCAGTGATTAGGGTTTAGTTCTTTTCAATTTCTGTGATTTTCTTAAGATAGGTTATACAATAGTTTTCACAGATCATTCAATTTAGAGTTTTTATAATTCGTACTAAGCGAAGATGGGTTATCATATCATTAGTTAGTCAGATGTATAGGCCATGCTTAGCGAAGACGAGTTATGCTTAATTGTATGTTGAATGAATCCTCTTGTTAGAACTGAATTTGGCTTGTAGCCATTCTTTTCTGAATGCATAGATTAAACGTCCCAAATTAGTACAACTTTCATTGTCAGAAGGTTAGTGGTGAAGTCAATTCCCAGGACCCTCTATCTCCAGTATTCATCATTTATTTATGTTATTTAATTTCAGCAACTTAATTTAAAAACAAAACAAATTCTCTTTCAATTAAATTAGACAAGATCTTGATAGCTTAGCAACACAACCAATGCAGTCTCTGTGGGTTCGACCCCTACTCACCACTTTACTAATTTTAGTAGAGTATTTGTAGGTTTTTATAAATTCTCTTTTGTTGAGGTGTAAAAAAACGACGACATTATTCCATAATATTTTATCTCGTTTTGCACTTCGAACAAAATGGCGCCGTTGCCGGGGACTGTGATCATGATTGCGTTGTTAGGTTAAAGATTAAGTCTAGTTTAATTATAATTTAGAACTTGTATATATTTTGTTTTTAATTTGTTTTAGGTGTTTTGTGTGTTTGAATATAGGTACAAGAGCTATTGCACAAGTGGAAAGAAGTTGAAATTTCAGGACCTCTTGTGAGTTTTTGTATTTTAATTCATGCACTTATGATTAGGGTTGTTAGTTTCTTTTAATTTTGAATTTTATTTTTTTTTTTTTGTTGTTTTTTTTTTTTTTTTTACATGTCATTTCAGTATGAGTATCCTTCAGAGGCATGTTTTGATCAATTTGGTTGTGATATGGAGAATGTGAGTGAAAATTCAATGGATGTGTCCAAAAAATTAGATATATTATCATGGAGATTGGACCAATTTATGCCCTTTAGTCATGCTCCAACTACTCACTTGTCCATACCATATGAATCATGTGCATGTTGTTTTAGTCCTTTTCATAATGTGATAAATTGTCCTACTACAGGACAATATTATGATTTTTATCAAGAACACACACATGAAAATTTTTCTATACCTGGGGATGATCCAATTTCCCATACTTATTCTCCGGGATTTGAGGACAAAGTTTTGACTGCCCTTGGCAAACTTGATGAACGAATTGGCAACCTTGAGGAACAAACTAATTTGTTAAATTCACATTCACAATCTATAGCTAGGCTAGAAGTTCAAATTGAGCAGATAACCAATGCTTTGAATTGTGAAGATCAAGAGGAACTTCCAAGTCAGCCCATGACCAATATTGAACTCACACAACCAATTGAGTTAGACTATGCCCCCTTTGTGGAACCATTACTCATACCAGACTCCAAAACTTTACATAAAAAACTTAAGTGTGATCACTTAAGTCCTAATGAGAGTCCACCTTTTACCTTTGTTTTTGACTTGAGTAGTGAGAAATTAGATATGAATGAGAAAATTAGTCAAGAACAAGTTAAAGGGTCATGTTTTCCTGAATTAGTTGAATTTTATTCGATTGATTCATTTTTCTTAAAACCTCACATTGATATAGATAAGAGGTGCCTAAAAATTGTTTGGATTCCGGCACAAGAAAATGAGGACAAAATAGGGGGGACACTTTTAGAGCTCCTCAAGAGATGTGGTATAGGGTGAACCTTCCATCAAAAGTAGTAGTTAGGAAGTGTGTGTTTTTCTTTTTATTTATTTTTTATTTTGTTTGAGTTGATTTTTCTTTGTTTTAATTATTATTTGTGTTTGTTTTCATTTTGTTGCATTCTTTTATTTATTTATTTATATTATTTTTTTCCTTTTAATATGCGTGGTGTGTAGTTGTGTTTTTTATGACAGGTTCTTGCATCCAAGTTTGGGGGGATGGCCAACCCTTATTCATGTGAATGTTTTGCCAAATTTTTACAATTCTACCACTACGGTAATATTGTTCTATCACTTACCATACGCTTTATATTTTTATTACACATTGAGGACAATGTGTGATTCAAGTTTGGGGGTAAGGAAGAACACTTTTATTTATTTATTTATTTTAGGTTGTTTTGTTTTCAATTTAGATGTTTTAACACCAATCAAGAGTTTAATACTTTATGTAGGTTCTTGACTTGCAATTGTAGAGTATGTGTAAAATTTCTAGAAACTATGGTTTGAATGCAGTAGTTTAAGTCGTTATTTGCATTGACATGACTTGGAGTGGTTAACTCTAGTTCTTTTCACAATTCACACGCACACTAGTAGAGTTAGTGGGGTTTGTACTTGGCTTTGAGTATCAATTATGTGTGCTGAATATAAGTCGGTATCCCTTGAGAATAAACATTTTAAACATGTTACACAAAAATATATATATATAAAAAAATAAAATAATAAAAAAGAAGAATAAAAATAATAATCCTATGGTTTGTGGCCGTTTTGGTTCGAGTTATTAGGTCCCTCGAGGTATCTTGAAACCTGGTGCTCTAAAGCCATTTGGTTTGGGAGTCACAGGCTGAAAGGTCGCTACATGAACCAATTCGAAAGCCTAATAAACCTAGGCATTGTGTTATTGGTTAGTCTATGGTTTGTGGCCGTTTTGATTCTAGTTATTAGGTCCCTCGAGGTATCTTGAAACCTGGTGCCCTAAAGCCATTTGGTTTGGGAGTCACAGGCTGAAAGCTCGCTACATGGATCAATTCGAAAGCCTAATAAACCTGGGCATTGCACAACCATATCAAAAAAAAAAATTGCATGTGTTCATGTTTTGAGTGATACATTCAATAAGGGGATCCAATAAATTGAAGGGACTTGTAATTGCTCAATCAAGGCTGGGTTAAACCACATTGATGAATGCTAGTTCACTTTTCATGAGGGGGCTAGAGTTAGTTTCTTTGAGTTGTGATTGATGTAAATTTTGGGTGAGAACCATTGTTTTGAATTATGGGGTTTAGGGATTTGAAAGTATTCTTGAATGTAAGTCTTTTAACTGCATTTTGTAGTCTTCGTCTTGATTAATGTTTGAAACAGAAATTTTGGCATGTTTGTGGGTAACATCTCTGGAAACCCTCATGAGACTTCACTCGTCCACTAGGGGTAACTTAGGGGTTTAAAAGGCTTGTTGCATATGCTAAATGCAATCGGATCTCCCACAAAAGAGGAAATAGTTTAGTTGTTTTATTTCATTTTTAGTTGTGTATTGCTAAGAGACTAGCAATATGAAAGTTTAGGGTGTGATAAACAATTAATATTGCATATTCAATATCCCTAAAATTATATGAATTAGTGTCTTAGTAATATTTCTTTCATGTTTTTATTAATAATTTTAATCTTTTTATGATTGCAGGTGATTAAGGGTAATTCTGATTAATAATGGTGAAATCGGGCTACAAATGGTGCTCATTTAGTTGTCACTGAAGCTTGGCCCATGAGAGATATGTTTATATTGAAGATCCAATCTAAATGGACTAAAGAAATGGGCTGGAAATAAATTTAAATGAAGAAGAGGAGCACGGGCCTATTCGCATTGAAGATTGGGCCAATTCAGGCCTAAAAAGTCCTGGACCCGTGTTGGTATTCAGACTATAACTCCGTACACGATTGTCAAAATGACCCAAACTTCACATTGGTTGAAGGAAATTCAATTCTACACAATTTCATATTTCACGAAAATTTCCTAAAGCGGACGTTTTCATCAACTTTCTGCCCTATTTGCGCAGTTGCCACTTTTTGGGCGCAAATGCCACTTTGTGAGGAGCAAGTGCCATTTTCTTATGCGCACTTGCCACTTTGGGAAGGCCAGGTGTCCCGTAGGTTTGTTTTCGCAAAGTCAAAAAGGACAAAAGGAGGAAAAACTAGGGTATTAGGGGGTGGAGGAACAGAGAGAGAAATACAGAGGCGATTTGTGACGATATGGACAAGAGGATGGCGATTTCATCATCGTTCAAGCCTAGACCTCCGATCATGAGAGGCTAAACACCATTCCGGGGAAGTGATGTAACCCTAACCTGTCTTTCAATGTATTAGCTTGTATATTAATTTGGAAATTATTTATTTTGTGCATTGATTGTATAACCAAGACATAAACAACAGCTGTGCTGTTAGTTTTAATTTGAATGAATTATTTCATTGCATATTTACTTTTGTTCTTGTAGAATGAATGCATGTTTGCAGTGATTAGGGTTTAGTTCTTTTTAACTTCTGTGATTTTGTTAAGACAGGTTATACAATAGTTTTCACAGATCATTCAATTTAGAGTTTTTATAATTCGTACTAAGCGAAGATGGGTTATCATATCATTAGTTAGTCAGATGTATAGGCCATGCTTAGCGAAGACGAGTTATGCTTAATTGTATGTTGAATGAATCCTCTTGATAGAACTGAATTTGGCTTGTAGCCATTCTTTTCTGAATGCATAGATTAAACGTCCCAAATTAGTACAACTTTCATTGTCAGAAGGTTAGTGGTGAAGTCAATTCCCAGGACCCTCTATCTCCAGTATCCATCATTTATTTATGTTATTTAATTTCAGCAACTTAATTTAAAAACAAAACAAATTCTCTTTCAATTAAATTAGACAAGATCTTGATAGCTTAACAACACAACCAATGCAGTCTCTGTGGATTCGACCCCTACTCACCACTTTACTAATTTTAGTAGAGTATTTGTAGGGTTTTATAAATTATTTTTTTTGTCGAGGTGTAAAACAACGACGACATTATTCCATATTATTTTATCTCGTTTTGCACGTCGAACAATAACTCATCACAATAAACACCATTTCTCATACCACATTTGAGAATACTCTCATCAAGACTTGTCATATCTAGTAATACAATGTCGAACATCGGTCGACTTTCCATAATCTCAATCTCGCAAAACTGACAATTTCTACCCAATGTAACTCTAGTCTCCACAGCATATCATTGGGCGATGGTGACTAGCAAGATGACACCTTTAGCCCCAAATCACAATACAAGAAAATGCATATGAATGAATGAATAATATATATGTGACTCTGTCAACATCCTAGTTCATGAGCTAGAAACTAGAAAAATGCAATTGACACATCTACTATTGGAAATCATCCTTTCATTAATCCTTTATCCATCGTCAGTTGGACGAAACCACTCCACAACCACAAGAGCCAGCATATTGTAAGAGAAGTACTAATCCAAGAAAAATGGTTGATCAGTCCAGTTTTCCTATCTAGTACAACTTCGGCAATAAGCCTTCCTTATTTCCTATTTCAGTCCCAATTTTCAACCTTAGCATAACTCTTACCAACCATGCAACATAAGACCTTAAGTATCTATAAGGACTCAAAATACTCACAACCTTTTTATATTACCTCTTCGTTATCAACTAACAAGACTTAACCTCAAGTCAAAAGTTCCAACTCAACCAACTCTGGGAGTATTACCTAATAAAAATTAGTTTCACGCACCAATGCAGTGATCTTTCATGATGATCATTCACACTATGTCAATCATTCCCCTATCAGCCAAAGGAATTCAACCAATCATTCAGACAACCTCTAGTCACAACATATCTCTAAACCAACACATTGTTCGTTCATTTCATACACGTACAACATGTAACCTAGCAGGTTATATCAACCATTAAACACATCAAAATTTTCCAATAATATGCACTTAGTCTTAACTTACTCTCACAACATTAAATCAAGGATCACAAGTTCAAGGTTATAATCCTATAAACCATCAAGTATATGATGATAACCTCAAGTTCACAATCCTAAAAATCATCAATTCCTTTCAATCCAACACATGGCTCAACCTTTCTCATCGTCCTAAGGTATTCAAAAACAGTTACGCCCTGATACCATGTTGTCACGCCCCAATTTTTGGATGCTCCCAAAATCTGAGGGTGAATAGTATTTTCACCTCATCCTCTTAAACCTCTATCCTATCACAACTATTCTATTATGGAAGCTTTCGATATACTTACCATTATAGTGGCACACACACTCATCAATACCCCTCACAATAGGTATAAATTACCAATTTTTAGAATAAAATCCTTGCATAATTAGAATTTGGTTTTGAAACTTATACCATTGGATAGAGAATCCAAAAATACTCTAATTCAAAAAAAATCATACTCAATTCTGATTTAAAATGAAGAAGTTACGTCAAAACGAAGTTTGGACCTATTTTTGACTTTACTATGAATAATAACTTCAATTGTGCGAAATGAGGATTTCGATTGTGCAAAACTGGCATTTTGATTGTGCGAAAAAGCATTCGATTATGCAACAATTTCACCTATTCGGGACCTTCGACTTGCAATATTTCGCACGATCGAAATGGGGATTTTGATTGTGCAAAATTAACTCTGTCTAGACCCTAAAAATCACCATATTTTGCAACCACTTCGCACAATCAAAAAATGGGTTTCGATCGTGTGAAATGGTCATTTTGCAGGATCAAAATACCTAGCATAGCCCTCCAACAACTTTGTGTATAGCCCATTTTGAGCCCAAATCTCAACCAAACAACCTTGGATCTTTCATTCCTCATGAGAATCAACTACCAATGATATAACATCACACACATACAACAATTTATACATTGAAACCTCACAACCATGATCCAAATATAAATCCACACCTCTAAGCATTTATATCCAAGATTTATATACAATAACCATGAAACTAACATTCTTCCATTTAAACCCCACAAGTCACATATGGTCCATACATAATATTACATTTGAAACTAAAGTACATCAACATAGATCAAATGCAAATATAACATCAATAACGTAGTCCACATGCCACAACCTGGCATGGACATCTATCTACATTTCCAAGGGGGTCAAAAGTCCAAAATGGAACCCAACACGGTCCACTAAGCTAATCATGCTTCATCTGCCATTGGCACCTTATCTGAAAAAGTTTGTATAATAGAGGGTGAGCTTTATCCTCTCACAGCTCAGTAGAAATGATCCACCCATTCCCACTCCAACCCGTCAGCCATGCATGAATGCACAACAAATCACTACATCTCTATATAACAAGTATACATGCTTTTTACCCATAAACAATCATATTTTTCAAACCATGCGTGATGCTTCACGTCTCAACGAATATACATATATATATATATATATCAAATTGGACAATTACAATTCATATATATAACTCACGCCATAAATTCTCGAAAATCAATTCCACTATGGACTTCGCTTGTCACAATCCATAATAAGGGTTGTTTTGGGACCACAAACTCTGCTCATGCTTTTTGGGCTACTAACCCCATTGAAGCGACACCCGCTTGGCCAAGTTTTGTGTAGAGACCGGAACCAAATTTGACCGGTTTTCAAAAATTTTCATCATTTTCGCTATAAATACGTTTCAAATGATGTTTTGGATGTTTTGCGAGTGGAAAACATGTTTGAAAACATGTTATGAGATTTTTGGAAGTTTTTGAAAAATTTGGAGAAGTTTGACTTTTTGGTCAAACAGGGGCCCGGGATGCGGTCCATGTGGGCCCGAAAATCTGGGAAAATTTCTGCAATATAATTATTGTTTAATTTTGAGTGTAACGAAATGTTTAATGAGTTAAGGAAGCGATTTCGGGGCCATAGGAGTTTTCGAAATCGAAAAAGGAGCCCGGGAAGGTATGTTAAGTGACTTGGGGGCGTTTTGGTCATTTGGCACCCCAGATATTATAAATATCTAGGGCTGAGATATCTCAGCCATTTCTTATAGTTATCTCTCTCTCTAAATCTCTCCCACTTCATCCTTCCACCTTCTCTCTACATTTCGGGTGCATTCGGCTTGGATTCGTGATTCGCCGAAGAAGGAAAGTGTGTAGGGGACGGCTAGGGCTTCGGTTTGAACCGAACAAACTCGAGTTTCAGCAAGGTGGAACCTGTTGGAAATTTTGATAAGTGCTTGGAAGGTCTTCAATCTTGAGGTAGGGGTGTTTCTTCTCTTCTAGTTGTCGATTCTAGGGTTTTGGGTGGTTAGGGGAGGTTTTCGGTTGAGTTTGTGGGTGAGAGAGATGGGCAAGGGGCTGAATTTTTATATTTCCTCTTCCCTTGTGATTATGCATGCTAGATAGATCCATGTTGATAAATATATGATGTGTGGGTTGAATATGTGCAAAGTGTGCAAAATGAGAGCATGATTAGCTATATTGTGTATTATATGCATATGTAGGTTATGTGTATTTTGGGGTGAAATCATATGATTATATGTTGGTTATGTGTGTGTATAAATGTTGAATGCATGCTAGGTTATTTTATAGCAAGAGTGTGCATTGTTGAAGCATGATCAAAAGTATGCTAGGTTGTGGTTTGTAGGCATATGAGAGTGATATGCATGCCTTATGACATATATGTGACCATATGTTGTTTTGAATGTTAGAATGCATGCTAGGCTTGTTATAGCAATGATATGCATTGAAAAAATGATATATGAATGAGTGCATTCATACTTGAATTGTATGTTATCGTGTGCATGAAAGCATTTTACATGCCATGTAGTGAGGGACATGTAGGTCGGTGTCGGGTCGGCACCTAGGAGGGGAGGGGCATCTCTACTGAGCCGCAGTGTTGCTCACCCCGCTCCCCCAAACATTTTTTTTTAGGTAAGAAGCCGAGAATGGATGAAAAGAGCTTGCTTCCTTACTTGGAGCATTTTGGGGATCTTTTGAGATATATGTATGGACTATGTTTTTGGCTATCCATGCCGGCATGTGGCATGCGGATTATGTTGATTTATAGTTACATTCACGGTATATGTAACTTGTATATTCATTTGAATCCTTATGTGTATGGTTTCATGGATTTTATATGAATTTGGAGCTTAAATGGATGAATGTATCCTTTTTGTCTTTTATATCTTGAACTCTTGGATATGAAGGTTTTGAAGAGTGGATTTACATTGGAATCATGGTTGTAGGATTTCGATGTGTGAGTTAGGTTGTGTGTATGAGTTGATGAATATGATCTTTGAAAAAATGAGGATGGTTTATGCACTTGAATTTTATGTGCATTGAGAATTTAGGATGAGTTTTCTATGATTATACAAGATTTGAGATTCAAATGTGTAGGTTGATGTGTGAGTATGATATTATATCATTGGGGGATGATTTATATGTTTTATGAATGATCCAAGGTGGTTTGGTTGAGATTTGAGTTCAAATAGATCTTGTATAGGTGTTTTGGAGTTGCTGGGAGGTGCATTTCGATCAATCAAAATGTCCATTTCGATTGATCGAAATGGTTGCAAAATCTGAGTGTGTTTGAGGTCCAGAATGGGGTAATTTCGATCAATCGAAGTCCCCATTTCGATTGATCAAAATAATGCAGGTCCAAGGTACCGAGAGGGTGTTTTCTTCGATTGAAGGGGTCAAAATCTCGATTAATCGAGATGAATCTCGATTGATCTAGATGCCAATCTCGATTGATCGAGATTACTATTCACAGCTTTTTCCAAAACTTCATTTCAACGTAATTTCTTCGTTTTAGATCGGAATTGAGTGTGGTTTTTTTTTAACTTGAGTATTTTTGGATTCTCTATCCAATGGTATAAGCCTCAGTTTCAGATTCCAAACACATAAAGTTTTGAGGCTCGAAAGTGAGTGATTCTCAAAGGAGTGGCCAAGTAAATTGCCACTAAAGTGTGTGATTCGATGTAGGGCCCATGGGGATTAGTTGAGGTAGTGTTGTGTGAATTTATATGCAACAATTAAGTTAAGCTTCCGCTGTAAATGAGTGTAATGAGGGTTCACTGGGTTTAAATGGACAGTTAACCTCCGGTCTTCCGAGAGTGGGGAAATCGGGGCGTCATGGCATGGTATAAAACCTTGATACTATCGCATGAGTATGCTTGAGATAGTTCATGGGGTTGAGTGAATGGTTTCACACTCGAGATTCGAGATCGGTCCGGGGGAGTCCCGGTGGTCCGGATTTCGGGGTGTCACATTTTGGGTCTTGCACCTTATAGTTCGAAACCCTTATTAATTCTCACACATGCCCCAATAACCTCTCTTTTCATATAATGTAAACTTATCAAGCAAATGCACAAAATCACGCTCTCAACCAATAAAATGTATTTTATTGAAAAGAATGAATTTTCTTTCATAATTCATGCTTATCACAATGCCATTCACTCACTTCATTAGAAATCACAATACTTATGCAGTTTTGTCAAGAAATCATATCTTTGATGCACAAGTTCACATATGGAATCAAAACTCATATTTCTTCACAATAAAGACATTTTCATAGACAAAACGTATAGGAATATCATCATGCTTTGCGTAAAGCACCTTTTGTATACATACATACATACACCAAATATCCTATATTTCATGTTACAAATAAAAGACCTAAAAGATCAAAGTAAAGATGAGTCTAGCACCTGTACCTCAAATCTTCGGCTTTGAATCCCTCTTTTGAAAATCCCAGTCATCCCAACTTTATGAAACAGAGACTTTGATCGGTTCAAACCGATGCCCTTGATGTCCCCTACGCACTTCCCTTCTTCAGGAAAGCCCAAATCACACTATAAGGCCCTCAAACTCTAAAGCGAAGGGAGAGAGATCCGTAAAAATGAATATCTCTGACCCTCTAGATATTTATTCTACTCCTAGGGGCGCAAAAAGACCATAAGGCCCCTAGGTCACTTAACGTACCCTCTCGACCTCTGTTTTTGATTTGAAAAACTCCATTGGTCTTGAAATCACTTCCTTAACGTTCTAAACATTCCATTTAGTTCATAACCGAAAATGAATTTTTCTAAAATTTTTTCGAAATTCTCGGACTCACTTAACCTCATCTCGGGACCCCCGTTGACCAAAAAGTCAAACTTTTTCAAAAGTTCCCAAAATCATACACCAACCTTCTAAACATATTCCCATGTTCAAAATATGTTAAATATCGATTAAAATATATTTAAAGTAATAAATGATGAAAAATTCAAAAATCGACCAAAATTGGGCATGGTCTCTACAGCAAAATAGGAAACAGAAATTGTACTGGTAGAGTACTGATAGGCGTTGAATGTTACGCATTTTAGCCTCTTAACTTATGTATTTTATTCTCTTAGTGATAGATTATTTTGTGATTTTACTTTGTTTTAGTGTTTTCTGTATTTTCAGGGCCTTAATGATTATTTCAGTTAAAACCAGGATTTTGAGCTTTCAAAGATGATATGCAAGATGGTCAGATGAAGCCTACATCAAAGGGATCCATTGAACTCCAAATTTTAACTCAAATCAGCCCAAGAAAGAGTTCCAAGAGAATTATAACTGCTTAAGAAGGTTTCGAGCCTGAAGCCCAAATCTGCGTTTAATAAAGTCTTAATCCCATTTTCAAAAATGGACCAGAATTCTTATTTCCGAGCGTCAAATCGACATAATTCTCGAGTAAGGTTGAACGAAATTTGATTCTGCACACTTTTGTATTTCACGGAAATTCCGTAAATCGGACTTCTAGTGGGTCAAAAGTTGGGCCGAAGTCAGCAGGAAAAATCCACCTGATTAGTGCTGCGGGAAAACCTAATTAATTCCTAATTGGATTAGGACTTTGATGTATTCTCTTGGCTATTTAAAGTGACAAATTAGGGCTGTATTGAGGAGGCTTGACAGCAGCTTTGAAGAGCTTTTGGAATAGAGAATCATTGGAGAACAAGGCGTATCATGAGCGGCTAGTTCAGCCACCAGGGTTTTGATGGAGCCCTAACTAAACATCACTGGTTTGATTGTTCTAATTATTGGGGATTTTTGTATTCATTCATAGATTGTGTAATTTAGAGGATTCTTATTATAGAATTGAGCAATAAAAGTCTTATAAATTCAGTTTCAATGATTTCTTATCTTGTCTTAGATATTTGATTATTGTTATTGAACTCGTCCCTCTTGTTTTCTGTGATCATGAGAGTGATTATTACACAATGGTTTTCATTGAATATATCATTAAAAGCTTTGATGGATTATGCCTAGAGAAGATGAACCATACTGCACCCTAGATTAGAGTAGTTAGGCAGATGGCCCATGCCAATCGAAGATAGTCCATGACTTAGCCTTAATCATATGTTATCTTCTTGACGGATGGAGGTGAGCTTGTAGCCACCGACACCAATTATGCATGATATGATGCCCCATAGTTAGTTCAAATTGACCATTGATTGTGAAGTTAGTGGTGAAATCAATTACCCTAGACTTATCTTATATTCTCTACACTCTTTAGTTTTTCTTGCTTTTGTTCAATTGTTTCATTAGTTAATTTATAATTAAAAATTAGAATTTATTTCTTTTAAATTTAATTAGAATTAGTCCTAACAATTCAACTCAGTCAGACCATAGTCCTTGAGGTTCGACACCCCTTCCTTTCGATAGCCCTATTCTGCAAGGAATTCGTTCTATTGCGAAGTGTGGTAATTTTTAATTGATATACTTTTTGAGTCACACTCACACACGAATCAATTTTTGGCGCCGTTGCCGGGGATTATCTATTTGATTGATTGGATTTTACAGAATTAGTTTTAATTAGATTTTTAGTTTAGGAAATTTTTATATTTTATTTTTAATTTTGTTTTTGTTTTCTTTTCAGGTGCTTTTGGTAAATATATGCAAGGTCGTCGTTCTGTAGCTGATCCTTTGATACCTCTTGATCCTGAGCCTGAACGTACTCTTAGACAACAGAGGAACATCCCTGTTGATACAATTGTGCAAGAGGAAGAATTAATTGAAGACATGGCAGAAGAGAGGAATAACAACCTTGTTCCTAATGCTGATGGAGAAAGAGCTAGACTGCTGAGGGACTACTATGTTCCTGAGACATATACCTCGCCAGCAGGTTTTCAACTGCCCAATGTCACAGCACAGAATTATGAGATCAAGTCTAGCATTATTCAGATGCTACCATCTTATTTTGGGCTGACTCAAGAAGACCCTTACAAGCATCTGGATGACTTCATTGAAGTGTGCTCAACTACAAAAATTCACAACTTCTCTGAAGATGCTTTCAGAATGAGACTTTTTCCATTCTCTCTGAAAGACAAAGCAAAGTATTGGTTTAACTCCCTACCGGCTGGTTCGATCACGACTTGGACTCAGATGCAACATGAGTTTCTCAAGAAGTATTTTCCGATAGGGAAGACCAATCAATTCAGACGTGCTATCACTGGTTTCTCCCAACATGAGGGGGAACAATTTTATGAGACATGGGAAAGATTCAAGGACCTTCTTAGGAAGTGTCCCCATCATCAAGTTCCTAAGTGGCAACTAGAGCAGAGTTTTCATGAAGGGCTCACAGAAGCCAACAGACAGATGGTTGATGCGTCATGTGGAGGTACTTTTATGTTGAAGAGTGAAGAAGAGGCATGGACCTTATTTGAAAATCTTAGTGACAGCTCTCTACAACATGTGTTCTCTACTCGTTCTAGCAGACCTGCCACTACAAGGAAGACTGATGGGATTTTTGAGGTTGGTGCTTCAGAAGCTATACCAACTGATATTGATTTAATTGCACAGAAGGTGGCAGCAATCATGGCTGCCAATCAAACTCCTTCTACTTCAAATTCTTCATTGCTAGGCCCTTGTGAATTTTGCTCTAGTCCTATGCATAACATGAGCAATTGTCCTTCGGTGGGGCAATTTTCTGATATTCAACATGAGCAAGTTCAAGCTACTTTCACTGGACCAATGAATCCTCCATGAGGTAATACTTACAATCCCACATGGAGGAATCATCTTGGTTTTTCTTACAGTAACCAAGGGGCAGCAATGCAACCATCATATCAACCTAGGACTTTTGTGCCTCAACAGCAATATCAAACACAAAGTCCTATGGCCCAAAGAATTTCTGCTATTGAAGACAAGCTGACACTTACCTTGTCTAAATTTGACAAGCTTGATTCTCTCATAGAGACAGTGCAAGCTACTGCAGCAACAGTACAATCTACAGTTCAGCTAGTGCACTCGCATTCTCAATCCATTGTCAAACTGGAATCTCAGTTTGGACAGCTTGCTACTTCACTATGCAGAAGAGAATAAGGGAAGCTCCCTAGTCAACCAATTGCTAATCCAAGAGGGATGCAAGCTTCCACAAGCAACCCACACCATGAGCAAGTTCAAGCCATTACCACTTTGAGAAGTGGGAAAATAATTGACAATAAGGTGGGTGAGAAGAAAGAAGAAGAAAAAGTGACCACAAGTCCAAGTGCTGAAATTCCTTATGAGCCCAAGGCTCCTTTCCCACAACGTTTTCTTGAAGCATCTAAATTGGGGAAGTAAGGGGACAAGCTGCATGACATGATGGAAGTGTTTTGACAAGTGAAGATTAATTTGCCACTCCTTGATGCCATCAAGCAAATTCCTCCTTATGCAAAATTTTTGAAGGACTTGTGCACTCAGAAAAGATGTTCTAAAAGCCATGTGCCAAAGAAAGTAATGCTGCCACAACAAGTAAGTTCAATAATTCAGCAGTGTACTCCTCCCAAGTACAAAAATCCTGGTGCTCCAACTATCTCATGTATTATTGGGGAGCACCATGTGGATAAAGCTCTTCTTGATTTGGGTGCAAGTGTGAATTTGCTACCCTATTCAGTTTACTTACAATTGGGCTTGGGAGAATTGAAGCCTACCTCGGTGGTATTACAATTTGCAGACAGATCAACAAAGCAACCCCGAGGAATCATAGAAGATGTGCTCATTAAAGTGGACAAGTTCTACTTTCCTGTTGATTTCATTGTACTTGACACTGAGCCAGTTCACAATCCGAAGAGGCACATTCCTGTGATCCTTGGTCGAACTTTCTTAGCTACTGCTGATGCTTGCATAAATTGTAGGTCGGGGATCATGGATATTTCATTTGGCAATATGAATGTCAAGCTTAAAGAATCCCCTCTTTTAATTAAGGAGAGATCAATAACTACAACCATAAAAATTACACTCATATTTGCTGTCATCTCTTTCTAGTTAGCTTTCCACTTCTAGAGCCCCCATCATCTTCCATCTCCAAGGGTTCTAGTCTTGTTGCCATGAAGATCCATTAGAAGGTAGTTTGGTGGAGATATATTCTCCACCACCCATGCACTACTTCAATTTCCAAGTTATTGCACTTTCTTGGCATTTTTAACATTTTTCTTCACATTTTGTGCATTTTAATTCAAGTCTTTACATTCATGCACTTTTAATTCGTACATGCATTTTTAATTCATGCCTTTACTTTTCATGCACTTTTAATTCACGTATTTACATTTTGTGCATGATAAGCGTTGAATGTTGTACATTCTTGCGCCTTTAGTTACGTATTTTTGATCCCATAGTTGAACATATTGTATAATTTTTACGTGTTTTGATGTTTTTATTGATTTCAAGCTCTATTTTAGAAACCGGTGTAATCCGACTTCGTTATGATTTCAAAAATGCATTCCAAGTTCAAGATTACAAGATAGAATGCTTGCCATAAGGATTATTAGAATACGTGCAAAGCAAAAGCAAATGCGAGATGAAATCAAGTTTCAAATGCAAAGAATTACGATGAATCGTAATGGCACTTAAGATGCATTGTAATATCCATTACGATGCATTGGCAATTTACAGAAAACAAGACAGCTGGCAGAAGATATTTCAGCCACTTGCCACTTGTCACCAATCATTTCCAAGAAGCCTTTGCACATAATTTCTGGGATATTTTGTGTTAGAAATCAGATGTATATACAATTTGTAGTCTCGTAGTTAGATATAGAGTTAGTTTGTAATGGAGAGCAATTATTTGAGATTCTAGAGAGAGAAGTGGAGCTCTAAAGAGGAAAAGTTTCAAATGAGGTTTTGACAAAGCCTTGAAAACTATATGGATCTGGAATCATCTCTATCTATGGAGTGCTTCATCACTATCATAATCAACTAATTCCTTCTCCAAGATTTGGATAAAATCCTAGCCATGTAACTATGTTTATTTTTTAATGAATTGGATGTTTTTTGTGTAATTATGTCTATATGTACTTAGTCTTGTGCCTTGCCTTTAATACAAGTTTACAAATTTCATATGTTCATGTGTGTTAATTCATCTTTCTTGTCTTAGAATTATTAGTTGCTTCACATGATCCTTAAACATTTATAGTTCTACAAGAACTATGAGTGATTGTTTTGTGCTTATTTTTGCTTGAAAATGTTAATTCTTAGCTTTCATAATCCATGCTTAGAGAAGATAATTTCACTACACTTAGGTAATTAGGTAATTTGATTAATGTAGTTAGGTAGGTAAATTACGTCTATCGAAGATGGATTATCATTAGTTAGGGTTCCTGTATCCTCTTGTTGACAACATTGTAGGTAGCACTTGCCAAACGCGTGTACACATTTTCATACATTCCCCAATTTAGTACAATGGCATGGTTATGAGGCTAGAGGTGATGCAAGCTTTTGGGCTTTTAAAGAAGACATCCAAGATGGTTAGATGAAGCCTACATCAAGGGGTATCATTCAACCATTTATTTCAACTCAAATCAGCCCAAGAAAGAGGTCCAAGAGAATTACAACTGCTTAAGAAGGTTTCGGGCCTGAAGCCCAAATCTGCGCATAATACAGTCTTAATCCCGTTTTGGAAAATGGACCAAAAGTCTTATTTCTAAGTCTCAAATCGACATTATTTTTAAGTAAGGTTCAACGAAATTTAATTCTGCACACTTTTGCATTTCACGAAAATTTCGTAAATCGGACTTCTAGTGGGTCAAAAGTTGGGCCGAAGTCAGCAGGAAAAATTCACCTGATTAGTGCTGCGGGAAACCCTAATTTATTCCTAATTGGATTAGGACTTTGGTGTATTCTCTTGGGGAATAAAGTGAAGACTTAGAGGCTGAATTGAGGGAAGATTACACAGAGATTGGAGAGTCTGAGAGGGCTGAGAAGAGAACAGAAACATATTGCAGAGCCATTGGAGAACGAAGTCATACGCATAATTCATGAAGATGATGCCTTCTTCCTCAATAGTTGAAGCTTCTTCTTCTACCATGAGCGGCTAATTCATCCATTAGGATTTTGATGTACCCCTAACAAAGCATCAATGGTTTGATTATTTTAATTATTGGGGACCTTTATATACATGCATAGATTGTGTAATTCAGAGGATTCTTATTATAGAATTGAGCAATAAAAGTCTTGTAAATTCAATTTCAATGATTTCTTATCTTGTCTTAGATATTTAGTTGTTGTTATTAAACTCAATCTCTCTTATTTTCTGTGATCATGAGAGAGATTATTACATAATGGTAATCACTGAATATATTGTTAAGAGCTTTGATGGATTATGCCTAGAGAAGATGAACCATACTGAACCCTAGATTAGAGTAGTTCGGCAGATGGCCCATGCCAATCGAAGATAGTCCATGGCTTAGCCTTAATTATATGTTATCTTCTTGATGGATGAAGGTGAGCTTGTAGCCACCGACACCACTTATGCATGATGTAATTTCCCTATAGTTAATTCAATTGACCATTGATTGTGGAGTTAGTGGTGAAGTCAAACACCCTAGATTTCTCTCATATTATCTTCACTATCTGTTTACTTTGATTTATTTTATTTTATCTTTTTAATTAGTTTAGTTTAAAAATCAGAATTCTTTTCTTAAATTTAATTAGAATTAATTCCGTATTTCAACTCATCAGACCATAATCGCTAAGGTACGATACCTCTTTCGATAGCCTTATTCTGCAAGGAATTCGTTCTATTGCGAAGTATGGAAATTTTTAATTGATATACTTTTTTAGTCACACTCACACACGAATCAGTGTCAAGGACTATAAAGTCAATCAGGAAATAGAATTTGTCTACTTTGATTAGAACATCCTCAATTATCCCACATGGTTGCCTCATCGAATGGTCGGCAAGTTACAACACAACTGTGGTTGGCTTAATTTCTCCTAGCTCTAATTTTTTATAAACCGAGTAAGAAAGTAAGTTAACACTTGCTCCTAAGTCAAGGAGGGTCCTCTCGAATTCATGGTCACCAATGACACAAGAGATTGTTGGGGCACCAGGATCCTTGAATTTTGGAGGGGTGCTATTTTGGAGAATTCAACTCACTTGCTCAGTTAATTGGACTTTCTTAGGAACGTGGTTCTTAGATTTATGCTTTTGAGTGCATAAGTCCTTTAAAACTTTTGCGTAGAAGGAAATTTGTTTTATAGCATCTAGGAGAGGAAGATTGATTTTCACTTGTTTGAAGATTTCTATCATATCTTGCAACTTCTCTCCTTGTTTTCCAAATTGAGAAGGTTCCTTTAATCTTTGAGGAAAGAGAATAAGAAGTTTATATGAAGCCTCTTGAATTGGAATAGATGAGAATTTAGCTTCAATGAATTTCTTCTTTCCTTTATCTTTTGGATTATTAGAGAACTCTTTTGGATTTATAGGAATATCATTTGGATTAAAGTGGGAAGGTTTGGATTTATAGGCCGCTCACATTCTTTCTCTGTTATTTTGTCAACCGGGTTTTCTAACACTTTAGCACTCCTTAAAGTAGTAATTGATTGAGCTTGTTCTTTGTTAAACTCAAAAGAATGAGAAACATCATCAATTACTTAAACTCCATTAGGGTTTGTCATCGTTTGGCTACGTAATTTTCCACCCTCGCTACGATTCATTGCGTTAGCTAGCTGTCCCAATTGGGACTCTATCTTTGCAATAGATTGTGAGTGGGCATTGATCTTTTGGGTATTACTTTCAATATTGCCTAAAGCAGCCAAAATCTTTTCCTCAAAACTAGGGTTTCGAGAAGGTGGTTGATTGGGAGTTTAATAGAAACTTGAATTTGGATTTGGTTGATAAGGTCTAGGTTGGAATTGAAATTGACCTTGCTGTCCATGTGGTCCCCGAGGTCCTTGATATTGGCCTTGGTTCCCATATTGGAATTGATTTTGAGCTCTTCATCCGGGATTATAAGAGTTTTGATACGATCCTTGACCCGGCCTATAATAAAGTGCATGTGCTTGCTCTTATGAGAATTCAAGGAATTGCCCCACTTGAGGGCAAGCCTTTATATAATGAGAAGGACTAGAGCAAAAAGAACACACATCATATGTGGGATGAAAGGTAGGATTAGGAATAGTAAGAAGAGAGAAAGAAGAAGAAGAAGAAGACCCAACTAACATGACTTGATCTAATTTCTTTTCTAGGGCCTCTATCTTCCTATCTGTTACTTGCTGTTTACGCATTTCAGAAATACTTTCAGTTTGGGTGTTGAGAGGAGCAACAACCTTATTCTTCCTTTCATTAGAGGAACGATGAGATGAATTTTTCTCAAATTCTCAAAGAGTATCCATGTTTCATCGGGATTTTTAGAAAGAATGTACCTCCACAACTAGCATCAACCATTTATTTTTGGGGCTCTCCTAAACCATTGATAAGTGCACAAAACTTGCTATTTTATATCCTAAAAAAGTTTTTAATTACTCTTTTATTTCATTTAAATGTTCTTATCTTTGCATTTTATGTTTTATAAGGGTTTATTTTCAAATAAGAAGAAAAGTAGCAAAAAATGGCTAAAAAGGATATATATGGCCAAATATGAACATAAGAAGAATTGGAGGAGAGATGATATTCTGTGCAATTTACTTCACAAGAGGTCTCAAGTTCAAAACTTTGCGAAATATTTTTTACACGACCACGTCTGTAGTCCAGAATTCAAATTGAAGATATGGAGATCAAATATTAAATATTTAAATTCAAAATTTTGTATTTTCAATTTTTGTTTTTAAATTTTGTATTTTGAATTTTTGTTTTTAAATTTTTGTATTTTAAATTTTTTCCACCTAAACCATTCCCCTCTAACTCTATAAATAGGGGTCTTAGGGGATGGTGAAGGGAGTTAGAAATTGTAGAAATAAATAAACTATAGTTGTAAATATTTTCTTGCATTCATTTTCTTTTCTTGTAAACACACCTCTCAATGGAGTGATGAAGCCATCATAGGTGAAATATAAGTAAGTTATTTTACTTTCTTGTCTAATTTTTCCTCCCAATAGCATTCTTTTACTCTTCTATTCTGGATTTTTATTTTCTAAAATTAGAGGGAGGATTCTTCGTGTTTGCCAAATAATGGTAATTATTATTATACAATTTTTAGTATAATTTTTGTAGGTTCTATTTTTGTACGAAGTGTAGAGAAGTAATGACAAACATCCACTATTCTGTACTCGTTAACCATCATAAAATCCTTGCACCACTTTCCATTTGAGAATAGCATGGTGAGGGAAAGACCTTAAAAGGTCCTTCATCCTTTCCCAAGTTTCATGAAAAGCTTCTCCCTCCTTTTGAGAGAAACCGACGATGGCTCTACGCGCATCATTTTTGGGGCTCTCATGTCATTTCTGTCCAAGAGTTAATGGAATTTGGCTCTAAGGAGTTAAACCACTATTTGGCTTTATCCTTAAGTGAGAAGGGGAAAAGACGAAGTCTTAAGTTGGCCTCAGCTGGTCCATTCAACTATAAGGTCGAACACACTTCTAGAAATTCATTAATGTGTTTATAAGGATTTTGGTTCGCAAGCCCATGAAAACAACTAAGATTAATTGTTGAGGATTTGATTTCAAAATTCTTCATTCCCATATTCGGAAAACAAATACAAGAAGGAGATGCATAGGTGGATGGAATATAAAAATCTCGAAGAATCTCACCACCCAATGGGGGTTAAAATGGGATTTTGTTGAACATTTTGGTTATCATTATTTGTCATGGTTTCTTTCCTATGTTCTCTAAACAATAGAGGGTCCCTAAGAACGCTTCTATGTTGTCTAAGAGTTCATTTAACTTTAAGGTCACACGGCAACAAGGGTAACGACAATGATCTCCTACCTTACATATGAATAAACCAAAATTTTAAACTATATACAAAAAATAAAATTTGAATTCCTAAGTGCAAGAAAGTTGGGTACTCTACTAACGAGGATCTAAGCTTAAGTCTTGATGCCTTGATTAGATAAGTACCTATAATAAAATACTTTAGAAATAAAGTTAAAGATACTTACAAAAAAAGAATGTAAAGAATGAGTTAAGTTAAAATTAAACTAAACTAAATACTCTAAGTTTAGCGATTTAACCGTAGTCCCCGGCAATGGCGCCAAAAATTGTTGTATGCGGTTGCGCTACTCCCAATTTATAAATTACCACTCGCAATAGAACAAATCCTTGAAGGATAGGGCTCTAAGTTGAGGGTGTCAATCCCACAGAGACTACGTAGGAATAATCCGCTAAAGGTTGAGGGTTGATTTTCTTTTAAATCACAACCGGGTGTTGGTTGTTTTCTTACTCTAATTTGAAAGAATAAAAGATAATTAAAAATACAAAGTTTGAGAGAAGAGTTGAGGACTAGGGGTGAGACTTCACCACTAGCCTCGTAATACGCCACACTTCTACTAAATTGGGAAAATTTATGCAATTATGTACTAAATGACACGTTGACAAGTCCAACACAGAACGACGTCGCCGAGATAATACACACACCTTAATATACTGATAAGTGTTCAATACTATGCATTTGAACCCTCTTTATTGCATATATTAGTCCCGTTATTACGTTTACCAAGGTATGTTTACGATATTTTTGTATTTTTGATGTATTGCAGGTTTTGTACCAAAAGGAGCAATGTTTGAGGCCATTTGCAGTTGAAGAGCAGAATTCAGAAATGAAGCTAAGGCATCTCGATCAATCGAGATGTTGATATCGATCAATCGAGATCTCGATTGATCGAGACATGCATTTCGATTAATCAAAATCTCGATCAATCGAGATTCTGCAGACCCACTTGCCCACTTGCTCACCTGCTCTCCCACTTGCAACAAAATCCACCATTTTTCACGACTTTGATGAATTTTTTGACTTGAAGAAGACATATGGAGATATTATTGATTTAGTTGGTATATATATATTGCTATATATATATACGTGGCGGGTCCCAAGGATGGAAAGTAGCCAAATATGCACAAAAGGAGCCATTTTTTTCATATATCACATACCATACATTAGAGACTTTCGGGAGAGGAGACGGAGAAGCTGAACCAGACCTTGAAGCTTCATTTTCTCCATCAATGGAAGAGTGCAAGGTTGCCATGATCAACTAACTTCTCTACTAGGGTGTGGGTGAAACCCCTAGCCATGTAAACTTGTTCATTTTTGTAGCATTATTTGGGATTTGTATTTAAATATTGATTACTTAGTCTAGTGATGATGTACACTTATACATTTCTTATATATATTCATATGATGTTGTTTTTATTCTAGTCTTAGAGTAGAATCCATCTTATGAATGCACAACACATGCATCTTCCACAAGAAATGCAAATGATGGCTAGGTAATGGTATTTAAATTGAATTTGTTGTTCTTGCTTGTATAAACCATGCCAAGATGAGGTAGTTTGGATGCATTTAGGTTCACTTAGAGAGTATGGTAATTAGTTAGGTTAAAGAACTATGCTTGTTGAAGATGGATTATGATAGGTTTGCACACACATTGATCTTTTGATATGTTATTGAGGTCACAAGCCTAATGACATTGTTAGACATTTAATTTTATAAATCCCAAGCTTGCTACATCTATGAAAATGTGAATGGCTAGAGGTGGAAACCACCCCTAGTTCTCTATCCCAACTTACGACTCTTTAAATTTAGTGTTTTTACATTTCATGCAATAATTTTAAAACAAAAATCAAAACCTTATTTTTAGAATTAAAGTGGAATTAATCTCTCTTCAAGATAATTAACAACTAGTCTTCGTGGGATCGATACCCTCTATATAGAACCGTATCTACAAAGATTCGTGCTCTTGCGAGTGGTTAAATTATATTTTAAAAAAGGGAAAAAATAAGCTTACAATTACAATCAAGTTTAGCCACATCAAAATTTTGGCGCCGTTGCCGGGGACTACGGTTTAATTGTCGTCATTGAAAGATTAAATCTAGTTTAATTATTGGGCTAGAAAATCTTTCATTATTTTTTTTTGTATATATCTTGTGCTTATCTCTCAAATTGCTTGATTTTAGGTATACCACATAGTGGGCATCTCAAAGACTCAAGGTTGGACCCTTTGTGAGTATAAAGTCTAAAATTTGTGGATCTGAGTAATTTTTTTTTTTTTTGCATATTGAGGTGTTGTTTTACTTTTAATGCAGGCTAGGTAGACGGTCATTGTCACTTCCTTTGCTTCCGTGTAATATTGAACTTGAACGAACACTTAGACAACGTAGAGGAACCTCTAGGGACCTTATATTGCCTAGGACTGAAAACATGGAACCAAAGGATGGGCAACCTCCCGGACTACCTCCATTTACCTCTAGGGACCTTATATTGCCTAGGACTGAAAACATGGAACCAAAGGATGGGCAACCTCCCGGACTACCTCCATTTAATCATGAACAACAACCTCCACCTCCTCCTCCTCAAGGAGAATTGCTTATGGACTTTTATCTTCCGACTACATTTGAAGTACCTTCATGTATTCAATTTCCTGATGTAGCGGCAAATCAATTTGAAATAAAGTCCTCCACCATCAATCTTCTTAATAACTTCCATGGTCTCCCAAATGAAGATCCATACCGGTATTTAGATTACTTCCTTTCTGTGTGTTCTACCATTCGGGTACCACAGTTTACGGAGGATGATCTAAAGCTTCGTATGTTTCCATTCTCCCTAAAGGATAAAGATAGAAGTTGGTTCAATTCCTTAGAACCTAACTCAATCCATTCTTGGGCGAAGATGCAAATTGAATTCTTAAAAAAATACTTCCCAATGGGAAAGACGAGTGATATTCGGCGAGTAATCACCGAATTCACCCAAATTGATCAAGAACAATTTCATGAGACTTAGGAGAGATTAAAAGATCTTCTTAAATCTTGTCTGCACCATGCTGTCCCAAAATCGCAGCTAGTGCAAAGCTGTTATGATGGGGTAAGTGAGCAACATAGGCAAATGATAGATTCCGCTTGTGGAGGTGGATACCTTTTGAAAAGCCCAGATGATACATGGAAACTTTTTCAAACCCTAAGTAATAATTCAGCTCAACGCTCCTCCACTAGAAAAGGGAAATCCACCCAACCTTGTAGAGGAGTGCATGAGATTTTAAGGGTAGATGAGGTTGCCATGCAAGTAGAAGCCTTAACCCAAAAAATGGACCAAATAATGAAAAATGGGCTGCCTACTCCAAGCCAACCTGTTCAAAATCAGGAAGGGTGTTCGTTTTGCTATAGCACTTCACATTATGTGCGAGATTGTCCTATTGCCGGTCAATCTCCCGATTATGCTCAAGAGCAAACGATTGTTGTGTATTCTAAACAGATTAATGAAACATATTCAAATACCTACAATCCTGGTTACAAGAATCATCGTGCATTTTCATGAAAATCTCAAGAACCAAGTCCCCCTTTTCAAGGGCAAAATTCATTTAATTTCCAATCTCAACAGCCTCAATATAGACCAAATCCTCAACCTTACCATCAAAGATCCAATTACCAACAACCACCACCTCCTTCGAGAAGTCAAGGCTTTGAGGAAAGAGTGATAAGTAATCTTGAGGCTAATAATCGCTTGTTGCACTCTCACTCCCAATCAATCTCTAAGCTTGAAGCTAACGCTCAATCTATGGCTAGGTTAGAAGCTCAAATCGGGCAACTAGCTAATGCCTTGAATAGAAGAGAGGAAGGTAAGTTGTCAAATCAACCGGTGGCAAATCCTAAGGGTGTTCATGTGATTGATGATTCTCCTTCATCTTCTTGTAATGCTCTTCCAGACCAAGTTCAATCAATCACCACCTTAAGGAGTGGTAAAATCATAAATTCCAAGGTCGGGGAAGAGAAAAAGGAATCCAATGAGCAATCCAAAAATCCAAAAGAATCCCAATCAAATCCAAATGTGTCTCCTTCAAATCCAAATGTGAACAAAGTCCCATAAAATCCAAAAGGAAAGGCAATTGAAGTTGTGTCACCATCTATTCCAAATCTTGACACCTCTTTTGAACTTTTGGATCCTTTTCCTCAAAGATTGAAGGAACCTTCTCATTTTGGGAAGCAAGGAGAGAAAATTCAAGACATAATGGAGATTTTCAAACAAGTAAAGATCAATCTCCCTCTCCTTGATGCTATCTGGCAAATTCCCTCCTATGCTAAATTCTTGAAGGACTTGTGCACTCAAAAGCGCAAATCTAGGAACAATGTTCCTAAGAAAGTCCTCCTAACTAAGCAAGTAAGCTCCATTTTCCAACACCAAGCCCCTCCTAAATTCAAAGATCTGGGTGCTCCAACCATTTCATGCACCATCAAAAATCAAGCTTTTGAAAAGGCACTTCTTGATTTAGGGGCTAGTGTCAATTTGCTTCCATTCTCAGTTTACCAACAATTAGGTTTGGGGGAACTTAAGCCCACCACAGTTGTGTTGCAACTTGCCGCCCGCTCGATGAAGCAACCACGTGGCATCATTGAGGATGTGATAATTCAAGTGAACAAATTTTACTTTCTGGTGGACTTCATAGTCCTTGACATGGAACTAGTCCAAAATCCAAATAGACATATTCCTATAATTCTAGGTCGTCCATTTTTGGCTACGGCAAACACTTGCGTTAATTGCCGTACCGGAGTAATGGTCATCTCTTTCGGAAATATGAAAGTCCGCTTGAACATCTTTAATGCTTCTCACCACACAACCGATGACGAAAGTGAATGCTTTTGTGTTGATGTAGTGGAAGATCTCGTTCAAAAAGTGCTTCCTTCCATTCTTTCTAAGGATCCTCTAGAGGCATGCCTAAGTCATTTCAACTATGATGATTATGACATTGAGCAATCCATTTGTGAAGTTAATTCAATGCTCGATGTCACGACCATCATGGATTTACCTAAATGGAGAGTTCCGAGAGAACCTTTACCTCCTTTGTCCAATACTTCCCAAACTTCTTCTCTAATTTCCCCACCACAACTTGAGCTCAATTCTTTACCGGCTACACTCAAGTATGTTTTCTTGGGCTCTAATGAAACCCTTCTAGTCATTATTGCTTCCAATCTCACCAATGATCAAAAGATGGAACTTCTAAAAGTGCTAAAAGAGCTCAAGGAAGCAATAGGATGGAGTGTAGCAAAACCTAAAAGAATAGATCCTTCTATTTGTATGCACCGTATACACTTGGAAGAAGATGCAAAGACCTCAAGAGAGGCACAACGTCGATTAAATCCAAATATGAAGAACGTTGTAATGAAAGAGGTTATGAAGTTGCTAGATGCGGGAATCATTTACCCCATCTCAGATAGTAAGTGGGTTAGTCCCACTCAACTGGTTCCTAAGAAGTCTGATATTACAGTGCAACCAAATGATAAGGGTGAATTGGTTCCCCAACGCACCACCACGGGATGGAGAGTTTGCATAGATTATCAAAAACTAAATTCAGCAACTCGGAAAGATCACTTCCCTCTTCCATTTATTGATCAAATCTTAGAGAGATTAGCTGGTCAAAGTTTTTATTGCTTCTTAGATGGATATTCCGGCTATAATCAAGTTGCTATAGACCCAAGGGACCAAGAGAAAACTACATTTACATGTCCTTTCGGCACATTCACTTATAGACGCACACCCTTTGGGTTGTGCAATGCACCGGCGACTTTTCAATGGTGTATGATGTCTATCTTTTCGGACATGGTGAAAAATTTCTTGGAAGTGTTCATAGATGATTTCTCCGTGTTTGGACCTTCATTCGAATTATGCCTCTAAAATCTATCCCGTGTTCTCACACGATGTCAAGAAACTAATCTAATCCTCAGTTGGAAAAAGAGCCATTTTATAGTTCAAGAGGGCATTGTCCTAGGGCACATTGTGTCTAAGAGAGGAATTGAGGTTGACAAAGCGATGGTTGAACTTATTTCCAAACTTCCTCCACCATCAACGGTGAGAGAGATTCTTTCATTCCTTGGGCATGCGGGCTTTTATCGCCGTTTCATCAAAGACTTTAGCAAGATCTCTTGGCCTTTGTGTCACCTTCTTGAAAAAGAGTCTTGTTTTACCTTTGATGAAGCGTGCCTTAACACTTTTGAAAAGCTCTGCACCATACTTACAACCGCTCCAATTCTCTTCCCTCCAAATTGGGCTCTCCCATTTGAGATCATGTGTGATGCATCCGATTATGCTATGGGTGTGGTCTTAGGACAATGGATAGAAAAATTACCACATGTTATCTACTATGCAAGTAAAACCCTTTCTGAGGCTCAAATCAATTATACCACAAAGGAAAAGGAGTTGCTTGCGGTAGTATTTCCCTTGGACAAATTTCTAGCTAATCTATTAGGTTCCAAGGTCATTGTCTATTCGGACCATGCTGTCCTCCGGCATCTTTTGGCCAAAAAGGACACTCACCCTAGATTGATCCGGTGGATACTCTTGTTGCAAGAGTTTAATTTTGAAATTAGAGACAAAAAGGGAACCCAAAATGTGGTGGCTGACCACCTCTCTAGAATTCTTGTTGAATCCCTCAATGATTCCATTCCAGTTTGTGAATCCTTCCCGGATGAACAACTTTTTGTAATCTCTCAAGAGAGTATCCCTTGGTAGGCGGACATTGTCAACTACTTGGCAACCGGTAAAATACCATCTTCTTGGACCAAGCAAGAGAAGGGTCGGTTTTTCTCCCAATCACGATCATATTATTGGGACGATCCTCAATTGTTCAAATATTGCCCCGATTAAATAATCCAAAAATGTGTACCCAACAGTGAATTCCAAAGCATTCTAAAATTCTGTCATACACTTGCTTGTGGGGGACACTTTAGTGCTAAGAAAACCGTAGCAAAGATTCTTCAATGCGGGTTTTTTTGACCAACACTTCATCGAGACACATACTCATTTTGCCGCTCGTGTGAGCGATGTCAGCGCCTTGGCGCAATGTCTCGGAAGGACATGATGCCTCTCAACCCTATTCTAATTGTTGAGATATTTGATGTGTGGGGCATAGACTTCATGGGACCTTTTCCACCATCTACTGATCATGAGTACATACTTGTGGCAGTGGACTACGTTTCTAAATGGATAGAGGCCATTGCAACCAAAACCATTGACCACGCAGTCGTGGTTAAGTTCATTCAAGCTAATATCTTTAGCCGTTTTGGTATGCCTCGGGCCCTCATCAGTGACGGAGGTAAACATTTCTGTAATTGGTTCCTTCGAATCTTGCTTACTAAATACTCTATCACACACAAAGTAGCCACCCCATACCATCCTCAAACTAGTGGACAAGTGGAAGTATCCAATAGGGAGATAAAGAACATCCTTGAGAAAATAGTTCGGCCTGACCGGAAAGATTGGTCATTGCGACTAAATGATGCATTATGGGCTTACCGAACTGCTTATAAGACTCCCATTGGAATGTCACCTTACCGGTTAGTTTATGGTAAAGCATGCCATATTCCGGTTGAAATGGAGCACAAAGCTATGTGGGCCACCAAAACGTTCAATTTTGACATGCAAATGGCCGGCTCTAATCGAAAGTTTCAATTGAATGAATTGGAAGAATTGCGACATGACGCGTATGAGAACGCTAAAATCTATAAGGCAAAGTCTAAAACCTTTCATGATCGCAATATTCAAGTCAAAACATTTTCTCCGGGACAGAAAGTATGGTTGTACAACTCACGCCTCCGTTTGTTTCTCAAAAAACTTTGCTCCCGTTGGGATTGTCCATTTTTGGTTAATTCCGTTGCTCCCCACGGAACGGTGGAATTGAAGGACTTGAAAGATGGAACGTTGTTCAAAGTGAACGGGCAGCGCTTAAAACCGTGCGTGAATGACCAAGTTACCATGGAGTATGTGGATGTCGTCAATTTGACGGATCCCATTTATTTTAACTCGTGAATTGATTCCAACGTCATGCCATAGATGTATAATTTGGCATGGCTATGGTAGCTATCATGCTTCCATTATGTTCCTCTAATCCAAACCAATTTTGTATCTAAGTCCTATAAGTTCAAGTCAATGAGGTTCTAAATCAAGCTGATCAACAAGGCTATTTTTCAGAATCTCGATTGATCGAAACAAGGATCCTGATCAATCGAGATCTCGATTAATCAAGATTTTGGTCTCAATTGATAGAAATAATGCAGAGATTTTGGAACATTTTGCAAAGTGCAAAGTACAGAGAGGTGTTTTTTCTCGATAGCACTTCGATAGGTACTCGATCAATCGAAATCTCGATCAATCGAGATCCCATTCTTGATCAATCGAGATCTCAATTAATCAAGATGTGCATCTTGATTAATCGAGATTGCCACGCTGACTGCACGTGTTTCACTTACATATTCAAAACCGTCGGCTCCCTCTCATTTCTCCGTTTCTTCTCGCGACCATCCAACTTCTTCCTCCAGTCTAAGAGCTCCAAAGCCATCCCTGATCACCTTCCAACCTTTTTCAATCATTCCCGGCCCTCCGCCTTCGTTCTTCGTTGTCTGAGCCTTCCGCATATTCGCGCGAGTTCGTATCTTCGCGACTGCGTGTTGGGTTTCATTTTCTTGCACCGTTCATCATCTTCACCTTGAGGTAAGTTGATGCATGCTTTATTTTGTTTGATTTGCCACTTTTTTTGTTAGTTTACCGGCTTAATAAACATAGATAGATGATATTGGGTTGGAGTGGCTTGCATTCGCTACGTTCATAATGGGAACTTGCGGGTTATGGGGATAGGTGTGCAAGAGCGATTGAGATCTTGTATATTGTTTCTGTTTTGGGTGCTTGATGTTTAGTTTGCAACCAAGACTTCATTGTTCGATTGCATCTGCTTATCGCCGCTTGGTTGAGAGCGGAATGAGAGATATATTTGTGCGGGTCGTGTTAGCTTTCGAGTTGCATTGTACATCCTGTGCATTACACGGGTTGCATGTTTTTGGTTCCTCGTAGGCCTAATCGAGTTGATTCGAGCATGTTTTAGCGTGCCTGTCTTGGCATCATGGAATAGAACTTCTTTTTACTTTTTATTTTTATTTTAGTATTCATTTTATTTACTTTATTTTTGGAATAAGTACAGACTGTTCTGAATTATGGCGCGTGTGAAGAATCCCACCGTTGTTATTCGAGATGTGCCCGGGCGAGCCTTCCGGAGTCGAAAGTTCCACCAGGAGCACTGATTTGATTTGGCGGAGTTCGAGAGCCGTCCCGATTGCTTGTGGGCGGTAGTAGAGCTCCGACGGCGCCGGCTCGACCGACTATGTGTGCCACCCACCGATGTGGCGTACGAGCGATTGGTGCGAGTTTTCTATGAGCGCATGACCTATTCATGCACCGAGCTCGACACCTTAGAGACAGTCATGGGGGGCTCGACGATTACCATTACGCCGAGTCAGATAGCACAGATGATTGGTATTCCACACCAGCAGCCCCCGGACAAGGTTGACCAGGATGGTCAGCCGCTCTACAGGCCTGAGTTTCCGGCCAACATGACCCTTTTCTCCATCGTCATGGATATGTGTGGTGGGGTGTTTACCACTCCCAGTCACAACTGCACGTCCAAATCGATATGCCCGAGCGTTTTATGGTTTCTGGACACCGTTCTCATCAAGAACGCGTGTCCTTTACAACATGTGGCAGAGCGTCGGGGCGACCTTCTATGTTGCATGTACGCCTTCCACACAGGCACATGGTTTTCTGTCCCATCACTGATTTGGGGACAGATGTACAAAGTTTGGGACGGGCTCGTCAAAAAGAATATGAGTCGGGCGTCGAGTTGGCGGCTTCCCTTCCCTTTCCTAGTCGCAGTTTTCCTCAGCCATGCCAATATACATGTCAGTGACACTGACATCCAGTTGGCACCGCCCTCCCACTTCACGCATACTCAGTGGGTGCGGGTGAGGAGGCACTTGAAGTGCCAGGACCACCAGGGCCATCCACCAGAGGACATGGACATGGATGCTCCGGTGGAGATGGCTGAGGATGCGCCCGTAGAGGGTGAGGCATCCGATGAGGAGCTGGAGGATGATGAGACTGACATCGCCGTAGAGCGGCATGAGATTCTTGCAATGGGCTATTCCTGTCTGGCAGCCGACGTTGAGCGTCTCCAACAGGGTTTTGAGGAGCATGTCCAGGTGACGTAGAGTCAGTTGGCGGCTATGAGGACGGACATTACGTCTCTGACGTAGGGTCAGAGGGTGCTTTTAGATGAGTTCTGGGCTTTCTGGCAGGACCTGCAGTTCATGTTTGCCAGCCGAGCTTCCACCTCCACCTCTACTCCACCCACCGAGCCACTTCCACCACCACCCACCCTAGAGTAGCTTTATCTTTTTGTATTTTCTGCTTTACTTTCCGTTGTTTTTCTTTCTTTTCTTTTTGATAGGCCATGTTAGTTTTTGTGTGTTCCAAATGCATGTACCCTTTTGTACTGAAACTCATTTTGACATATATGGAATACCGTTGTCATTTCTTTTATAGCATGTGTTCTATTTACTATCTTTCTTTTTACTTTCTGCCAATATCTCTGCTCTCTATACTTTGACTATGTATGTAGTACCACTTGCCTAATTGTTATATGCGATTCAGTTGATGATTTCTGTTTATTACCGCCTGGTTTCAATTCCCAATACTATTGAGATTGCTTCAATGCAGTATGGCGTTAATAAAGAAAGGCAGCCCCTTTGCATGCTATACGTTAGCGTGTCTGGATAGTCAATATCTTATCGTATAGACCTCTTAGTCAATTGGGAAACACCAGTTCAGAGCCTTGGATGTGTAGTGATCTCGGCATTGTCAACTTGTACATAATTCTTTTATCATGTTCTTTTCATGTACTTTTTGTTCCATTTAATGCTCGTGGTATCCAGTTGGTGTTCCGTGCAGGTTTTTCTCATTTACAGGTTGACCGGCAGTGTTGGAATGCCATTTTTGTCGAGTTCTGTAGTCCCGGTAATTTCTTTCCTTGTTCTTCTTGTCCAAGCATTGAGGACAATGTTGCATCTAAGCTTGGGGGTGCGGTATGCTATACCACTTGCATATGCATGCAAATGTTAAATCTTTGTATTGATTGTCATTGTAGAGCAATTTTTTTTCTTGATATTTTTGCATGCTTGCTATGATGTCTTGCTTTTTAAGGGAAGATCATTCGAATAAATGTCCGAGGTAAATGCAGCAGGTAGTTAAGAGCTTTAACATTGTAAATACCCGCACTTTTGCAAGCTATGTAATAGGTTAGAATGGTTCACATTTTTGTTCAAATATGAATATGTACGGTTCTTGCCCTAAATTTGTCCTTAGCCGCACAAATTCGCACACATGCATTTTAAATTGTGGGGTATAAGTCTGATGAAGAATTTTGTAAATTTCTGTTTTTATTTGAACAGTTTAAAGAATTATTTCTTCCGGTTGTTTTTTTGAAAAAAAAAAAAAAAGAGAGAAAAATATGCAATAAGCCTTCTCACTCAATAAACCGGATCTCTATGCCTCATTAAGCATGGGGTATTCGCGTATAAGCGTGCAAGGTTGAGCAATAATAAGCAGGTGGCTTGTTTAAGCTCATCGCCTTGTAAGCTCGGTTAATAAGTCCGAGGGGTGTTTCTTCACCTAATGCCCTAAAACTAATTGGTTTGGGAGTCATTGGCCCAATGCCGCTATATGGGCTTGCAATAAAGCAAAAAGAGCTAAGCATTGCACGGTCATCCGGACATGAGCATTCATGTATGTTTTGCGGTAATGAACAATAGTGTCGAGCTTTTTCAATGAGTTTTTCTTTTAAAAACAGATTTGTTCTTATTTTTCTCCAAATATGACAAAGCCACGAGTTAGAATGCATGTTCACTTTTCAAAGAGGATTTTGGGGTTGGAATAGGTATTTTTGTTCGGACTGGCCATTATGTGGGGACTGTCATTTGTTTGTAGTTTGTGAAGGTCCATTTTTGCTAATGACCGCATAGTTCTGTAATACTTGTTGCATTTGTCAGGTGTGAAATGAACAGATAATCATCCTTTATCTAGTTGATGACTGAGCATGATTCAATTTTTGTATAAGATAATTCATTTCATTTTTGTAACATTGCATTGCTAAGGGACTAGCAATATGTAAGTTTGGGGGTGTGATAAGTGTTCAATACTATGCATTTGAACCCTCTTTATTGCATATGTTAGTCCCGTTATTACGTTTACCGAGGTACATTTACGGTATTTTTGTATTTTTGATGTATTGCAGGTTTTGTACCAAAAGGAGCAATGTTTGAGGCCATTTGCAGTTGAAGAGCAGAATTCAAAAATGAAGCTAAGGCATCTTGATCAATCGAGATGTTGATCTCGATCAATCGAGATCTCGATTGATCGAGACATGCATTTTGATTAATCGAAATCTCGACTAATCGAGATTCCAATCTCGATCAATCGAGATTCTGCAGACCCACTTGCTCACCTGCTCTCCCACTTGCAACAAAATTCACCTTTTTGCACGACTTGGATGGATTTTCTGACTTGAAGAAGACACATGGAGATATTATTGATTTAGTTGGTATATATATATTGCTATATATATATACATGGTGGGTCCCAAGGATGGAAAGTAGCCAAATATGCACAAAAGGAGTCATTTCTCTCATATATCAGAGACCATACATTAGAGACTTTCGGGAGAGGAGAAGGAGAAGCTGAACCAGACCTTGAAACTTCATTTTCTCCATCAATGGAAGAGTGCAAGGCTGCCATGATCAACTAACTTCTCTACTAGGGTGTGGGTGAAACCCCTAGCCAGGTAAACTTGTTCATTTTTGTAGCATTATTTGGGATTTGTATTTAAATGCTGATTACTTAGTCTAGTGATGATGTACACTTATACATTTCTTATATATATATTCATCTGATGTTGTTTTTATTCATGTCGTAAAGTAGAATCCATCTTATGAATGCACAACACTTGCATCTTCCACAAGAAATGCAAATGATGGCTAGGTAATGGTATTTAAATTGAATGTGTTGTTCTTGCTTGTATAAACCATGCCAAGATGAGGTAGTTTGGATGCATTTAGGTTCACTTAGAGAGTATGGTAATTAGTTAGGTTGAAGAACTATGCTTGTTGAAGATGGATTATGATAGGTTTGCACACACATTGATCTTTTGATATGTTATTGAGGTCACAAGCCTAATGACATTGTTAGACATTTAATTTTATAAATTCCAAGCTTGCTATATCTATGGAAATGTGAATGGCTAGAGGTGGAAACCACCCCTAGTTCTCTCTCCCAACTTACAACTCTTTAAATTTAGTGTTTTTACATTTCAAGCAATAGTTTTAAAACAAAAATCAAAACCTTGTTTTTAGAATTAAAGTGGAATTAATCTCTCTTCAAGACAATTAACAACTAGTCCTCGTGGGATCGATACCCTCTATATGGAACCGTATCTACAAAGATTCGTACTCTTGCGAGTGGTTAAATTATATTTTGAAAAAGGGCAAAAATAAGTGATAAGTAATGAATATTGCATATTCAATATCCCTAAAATTATATGAATTAGTGTCTTAGTAATATTTTTTTCATGTTTTTATTAATAATTTTAATCTTTTTATGATTGCAGGTGATTAAGGGTAATTCTGCTTAATAATGGTGAAATCAGGCTACAAATGGTGCTCATTTAGTTATCATTGAATCTTGGTCCATGAGAGATATGTTTATATGGAAGATCCAAACTAAATGGACCAAAGAAATGGGATGGAAATGAATTTAAATGAAGAAAAGGAGTACAGGCCTATTCGCAGTGAAGATTGGGCCAATTCAGACCTAAAAAGTTTTGGACCCATTTTAGTATTCAGACCATATCTCCGTAAACGATTGTCAAAACGACCCAAACTTCGTAAAGGTTGAAGGAAATTCAATTCTGCACAATTTCATATTTCACGAAAAATTCCTAAAACAGACGTTTTCATCAACTTTCTGCCCTATTTGCGCAGCTGCCACTTTTTGGCCATTTTCTTATGCGCACTTGCCACTTTGGAAAGGCCAGGTGTCCCGTTGGTTTGGTTTCGCAAAGTAAAAATGAGAAAATGAAGGAAACTAGGGTATGCTGGAAGGGAGAAAGAGAGAGAGAAATATAGAGGCGATTTGTGACGATACGGACAAGAGAATGGCGATTTCATTATCGTTCAAGCTTGGACCTCCGATCATGAGCAACTAAACACCATTCCGAGGAAGTGATGTAACCCTAACCTATCTTTCAATGTATTAGTTTGTATATTAATTTGGGAATTATTTATTTTGTGTATTGATTGTATAACCAAGACATAAACAACAGCTGTGCTGTTAGTTTTAATTTGAATGGATTATTTCATTGCATATTTACTTTTGTTCTTGTAGAATGAATACAAGTTTGCAGTGATTAGGGTTTAGTTCTTTTCAACTTCTGTGATTTTGTTAAGACAGGTTATACAATAGTTTTCACAGATCATTCAATTTAGAGTTTTTATAATTCGTACTAAGCGAAGATGGGTTATCATATTATTAGTTAGTCAGATGTATAGGCCATGCTAAGCGAAGACGAGTTATGCTTAATTGTATGTTGAATGAATCCTCTTAATAGAACTGAATTTGGCTTGTAGCCATTCTTTTCTGAATGCATAGATTAAACGTCCCAAATTGTACAACTGTCATTGTTAGAAGGTTAGTGGTGAAGTCAATTCCCAGGACCCTCTATCTCCAGTATCCATCATTTATTTATGTTATTTAATTTCATCAACTTAATTTAAAAACAAAACAAATTCTCTTTCAATTAAATTAGACAATATCTTGATAGCTTAACAACACAACCAATGCAGTCTCTGTGGGTTCGACCCCTACTCACTACTTTACTAATTTTAGTAGAGTATTTGTAGGGTTTTATAAATTCTTTTTTGTCGAGGTGTAAAACAACGACGACATTATTCCATATTATTTTATCTCGTTTTGCACGTTGAACAAAATGGCAATATTCATTACTTATCACACCCCCAAGCTTACATATTGCTAGTCTCTTAGCAATACAAAACTAAAAATGAAATAAAACAACTAAACTACTTCCTCTTTCGTGGGAGATCCGATTGCATTTAGCATATGCAACAAGCCTTTTAAACCCCTAAGTTACCCCTAGTGGACGAGTGAAGTCTCGTGAGGGTTTCCAGAGATGTTACCCACAAACATACCAAAATTTCTATTTCAAACATTAATCAAGACGAAGACTACAAAATGTAGTTAAAAGACTTGCATTCAAGAATACTTTCAAATTCCTAAACCCCATAATTCAAAACAATAGTTCTCACCCAAAATTTACATCAATCACAATTTAAAGAAACTAACTCTAGCTCCCTCATGAAAAGTGAACTAGCATTCATCAATGTGGTTTAACCCGGCCCTGAGTGAGCAATTACAAGTCCCTTCAATTTATTGGATCCCCTTATTGAATGTATCACTCAAAACATGAACACATGCAATTTTTTTTTTTGATATGGTTGTGCAATGCCCAGGTTTATTAGGCTTTCGAATTGATCCATATAGCGAGCTTTCAGCCAGTGACTCCCAAACCAAATGACTTTAAGGCACCAGGTTTCAAGATACCTCGAGGGACCTAATAACTCGAATCAAAACGGCCACAAACCATAGACTAACCAATAAAGCAATGCCTAGGTTTATTAGGCTTTCGAATTGGTCTATGTAGCGAGCTTTCAGCCTGTGACTCCCAAACCAAATGGCTTTAGGTCACTAGCTTTAAAGATACCCGAATGACCTAATAACTCGAACCGAAACGGCCACAAACCATTGGATTTTTTTTTTATTGTATTATTTTTTTTACAAGAGTAGCATGTTTAAAATGTTTATTCTCAAGGGATACCAACTTATATTCAGCACACATAATTGATACTCAAAGCCAAGTACAAACCCCACTAACTCTACTAGTGTGCGTATGAATTATGAAAAGAACTAAAGTTAACCACTCCAAGTCATGTCAATACAAATAACGACTTAAACCACTGCATTCAAACCATAGTTTCTAGAAATTTTACACATATTCTACAATTGCAAGTCAAGAACCTATATAAAGTATTAAACTCTTGATTGATGTTAAAACAAAACAACCTATAAATAAATAAATAAACAAACAAAAGTGTTCTTCCTTACCCCCAAACTTAAATCACACATTGTCCTCAATGTGTAACAAAAATATTAAGCATATGGTAAGTGATAGAACAATATTATCGTGGTAGTAGAATTGTCAAAATTTGGCAACGCAATCACATGAATAAGGGTTGGCCATCCCCCCAAACTTGGATGCAAGAACCTATCATAAAAAACACAACTACACACCACGCATACTAAAAGGAAAAAAATAATAAAAATAAATAAATAAATAAATAAAAGAATGCAACAAAATAAAATAAAAAACACAATTAAAGAGATAAAAACCAACAATAACATACCAAAACAGAAACCAAAGGTACCCAGTGGCTCCAAAAATACTCTTAACACTCAAAACTCACAAAAATGGAATTACAAACTCTATTCTAATTAATGCAAAATATTAAACACAAAACTAAGAAAAATAATACTAATAAAAAAAATAAAAATAAAATAAAAATGAAAACGCACTCTCTAACTACGACTCTCAATGCAAGGTTTACCCTATACCGCGTCTCTTAAGGAGGTCTAAAATTGTCCCCCCTATTTTGTGCTTGCTTTCCTGAGCTTTGCTAAACCAATTTTGAGACAAGAAATATTAACATTTTTATGAGGCCTCAAGTAAAATGAATCAATTGAATACAATTCAAAAAATTCAAGAAAACAAGATCCTTTACATTGTTTTTGACTAAGCATCTCATTTATATTAAATTGGTTATTACTTAGTTCAAAAATAAAAGAAAAAGTTGGACACACATTAGGACTCAAATAATTACACTTGAGTTCTTCATTTAAAGTTTCCGAGTCTAGATTAAGTAATGACTCCATAATGGGGGCATGATCTAACTCAATTGGTTGTATTGATTCAATATTGGCCTTCCACGTTTGTGTGTCCATAAGAGGAACTGAATTCAATAAGGCATTTACCTCTTCACATGCAAAATCAATATCAAAATCACAACCAAAATGAGCTAAACATGCTTTCAAAGGGTCTTCAAATTCAACTAACATTTTTTCAAATAAAAGAAATAAACAAATTAAAATTAAATTAAAAATTTACAGCTAATAATAAGTACAAAAATAACACAAGTGCATGAATTAAAATACAAAAACTTACAAGAGGTCCCAAAATTTCAGTTTCTTTCCTCCTGTGTAGTAGCTCTTGTGCCTATATTCAAACACTCAAAACACCTAAAACAAATTAAAAATAAAATATATACAAGTCCTAAATTATAATTAAACTAGACTTAATCTTTAAGATTAACAACGTAACCGTGACGGCAGTCCCCGGCAACGGCGCCAAAAATTGGTGTGATTTCAATTCTACTTAACCCTCTATATAGCCCTGTCCTACGAGGACTCGTTCTATTGCGAGTGGTTAAGTAGAATTGAAATCACACCAATTTTTAAAACAAAAATCAAAACCTTGTTTTTAGAATTAAAGTGGAATTAATCTCTCTTCAAGACAATTAACAACTAGTCCTCGTGGGATCGATACCCTCTATATAGAACCGTATCTACAAAGATTCGTGCTCTTGCGAGTGGTTAAATTATATTTTAAAAAAGGGCAAAAATAAGCTTACAATTACAATCAAGTTTAGCCACATCAATGGTACATGCATTATATATATATATATATGAAATGCATGTTTCAGAACTTGTTTTGAGGTTTGGGGATGTTTTTAGGAAAATTGACTCATTTTGAAATTTTTAAATGAGTGGGGCTTAGGACACAGGTTGGTGGGCCCAGGAAATTAGATATTTTCAGAAATATTTATTTTTAGTTTTAGACCATTTAGAATGTTGGAAGAAAAATAAAATTGATTTCAATATCGTAACCACTTTCAGAATAAAAATTGGAGGTTGAGAGGGTACGTTATGTAGAGACCGTAACCAATTTTGGCCGATTTTGCATTTTTCGCACTATAATTGTCATAAATGCATTTTGAGTGATGTTTAACATATTTCGAGTATGGGGAAATGTTTGGGAAGTATTTTAAGGGTTTTGGAAAGTTTTTGGAAGATTTGGAGAAAATTTGACTTTTTGATCAAACCGGGGTCCGGGATGCGACTTAAGTGGGCCCGGGAATCCGAAAAATTTTAAAAAATATTTATTTTTGATAATGGCTTAGATGAAATATTTAAAGAATTAAGGAACTGATTTTGAGATCGTAGGAGTTTTCAGAATTGAAAACGGAGGCCCAGAGGGTACATTAAGTGGTCGGGGGCATTTTGGTCTTTTTGCAAGCCCTAGATATTTTAAATATCAGTGGTTGAGACTCCCACCCATATCTCATGCCTCTTTCTCTCTCTAAGACTATCCATCTTCATAGCTCTCCATTCTCTCTACATTTCGGGCCCGTTCGGCTTGGATTCAAGACTTGCCGAAAGAGGAGATACGTAGGGGATGGCTAAGCTTCCCATTGAACCGATCAAAGTGGTGGTTCGGCAAGATAGACATTGCTAGAATTTTGGTGAAGTGTTTGGAAGGTCTTCATTTTTGAGGTAGGGTTCTTCTTCTCTTTTAATTGTAGATTCTAGGGTTTCGGGTGAAGAGAGAGGTGTAGGTTGTTTTTCACATGCTTTAGGATGGTGAGAGGTGTGGAAAGTTTTGTTTTCTCCTTCTCTAGAGTCCAATCTTTTCACAATTGTGTCCATTGTGTTGGTGGTAGCATGTGGGTTTGAAGTGTGTGAGTGTAAGAAATTGATACATAGGCATTATGTGCTCAATTTGGTGTGTATGTGGAAAAATGTGTACCAAGTGTCATATATGTGATTATATGTGAGAATGTGATTGTTGAATGCATGTTAGTTCTATGTGCTAAAATTATGCTTTGAGTGTAGCATGAGTAAAAGATGCTAATTTTGAAGTTGTATGCATATAAGATGATATATGCATGTGTTATACATATATGTGCTATATGTGGTGTGTGGTGATGGGAAATATGCTTGTTACTTCTTTTTAGTATCAATGAGCATGAGTTTAGCATGAAAATAAAATGTCATGTGTTTATGCATTCCTATTGCATATGTGGGAAGTTGTAGGAAAAATGACGCAAATGAGGTACACGGGGCTTCGAAGTGGTCCAACTGTGTTGTGAAATGTGGTAAAATTATCCACTATGTATGGCCCTCGGAGTGGACCTGCCATACTAAGGCTTAATGCCTAGGATCGGAGTATGTCCAATACTAATGACCCCTCGGAGTTGTCCCAGTCATTGGATGGTTATCGGAGAATGTCCAAGATTTGTGAGCCTCAGAGTTGTCCCCTCACTCTATGGCAATCCTATATATTGCTATGGTAGAATGACCTTTCGGAGTTGTCCCTGTCATTGGATGGTTATCGGAGGTGTCCAAGGTTACATGATCTTCGAAGCGGGCCAATCATATAGGGTATCGAATGAGGACCGAGAGAGAGAGCATTTACTTTCTGTAATGCTTTTATGTTTGAACATGTTATACATGATTCGTGAAATATGCAATCCTTTTTAATTGCATTTGTTGATTGGTTTGTGAGATTGTAGATGTGGCATGTAGTCTATTCATATACATTCCATGTAGGTCGGTGTCGAGTCGGCACTTAGGAGGGTTGGGGTATCTCTACTGAGCCGCAGTGGTGCTCACCCCTTTATTATAAACTCTTTTACAGATAAAGCGCCGATGACGGATGGGACTTGAGTGGCCAAGTGGAACATTAGTAGTGGTTTTGTTAACTTTTGAGATGTCGCACATTTTGTGGCTATCCATACCGGCTTGTGGCATGTGACTTCCTTTTTAGTTGTGGTTGTACTTTGGACATATGTACTTTTGATGTATGTATTGGATTATAAACTTGTTGGGTGTGGAGAGACAATGGTTTAGTTTATGTAATGCCCATGGCGGCACTTAATTCATTTAATGATGTTTCCATTATGAATGGATTGTGTTCGTGAAAGAGAATGATTCATTTTGGTGTATGAATTCAATTATGAATGTGATCTTGAGTGTGAGATTGATGTTGGAACCTTTCATTTATGTTATGGATCATGTATGATGGGTTCTAGGATGATAGAATGTTGATTGGGCTTCATATGGACCATGTATAGGGTTGTTGGAAGTCCCGGGGAGGTGCATTTTGATCGTGCAAAATGTCTATTTCACACAGTCGAAACCCCCATTTCGATTGTGCGAAGGGGTGATGATTTATGATGATTTTTAGGGTCCAGACAGGGACAATTTCGCACAATCGAAACCCCCATTTCGATCGTGCGAAATATTACAGGTCTGAGGTCCCAAGAGGGTGAAATCTTTGCACAATCGAAATTTTTTTCGCACAATCGAGATGCCAGTTTCGCACAATCGAGATTGGCATTTCGCACAATCGAAATTACTATTCACATCATTTTTCAAAACTTTGTTTCGACGTAATTTCTTCGTTCTAGATCGGAATTGAGTGTGATTTTTTTTGAAATTGAGTATTTTTGGATTCTATATCCAATGGTGTAAGTATCAATTTCAGATTCTAAACACAGTAAGTTTTAAGGCTTGAAAGTGAGTGATTCTTGAAAGTGTGGGCAAGTAAATGTCCACTAAGGTGTATGATTCGATGTAGGGCCCATGGGGATTGGTTAAGGTGGAGTTGTCTACAATTATATGCATCAATTTAGTTAAGCTTTGATGGTAAATGAGGGTAATGAGGGTCTGTTGGGCTAAATAGACAGTTTAACCTCCGATTTTCCGAGAGTTGAAAATCGGGGCGATATAGAATGGTATCAAACTTTGCTACTATTGCATGAGTGTGTTTGAGATCATTAACGGAGTTGAGTGAATGGGTTCACACTCAAGATTCAGGGCTAGTCTGGGGGAGTCCCGGCGGTCTGGGTTTCGGGGCGTGACACTTTAAATGGCGTAAGGGCATTTTGGTCATTTTGTGGCATGAGGACTATAAATATATGGGGATTAGATATTTTCTTATTTGGAAAACCCCTCTACAACCAACTACTTCTCTCCTTCTTCATCTTTTTTCATTTCCTCGTAGTGTTGAAACCCTTAACCTTGGTTTTGGAAGGTGCTAGTGAAGGGCAACTTGTTTAACACGTCAAGGGCTATGTTTTGGTCCAAACAAAGTTAGATTTGGTGAATTTTAGAAGCTTGGGATTTCTAGAATTTTTCTAAGAAAGCTTGCAAACTTGAGGTAGGGGTGTCTTCTCATTCCTTTCATTGATTCCATATATAGGTTTTGGTGGTGAATTTGGTGGTTTAACATGCTAGAGTGGTGTAGGAAGGTTGAGTATGTTAGTTTACTAGCTTTTCTTCTTTTTTAAGCATGTTAAGATTGATTCTCATATGTGTTATATGATGAAGTTGTGTATATGTGTTGATTGGGGTTATATGAGGTTCATTAATGTTGTTTTTGAGCTATAAGATAGCATGTATGCATTTTGAATGCTAGGTGTTCAAGAAAATGCACCAAAGGAAGAAATTGTATGAAAATTTTATGATGATGCCTTATGTATGGAAATTATATGCATTGTGATATGTATGTTGAGTGTGCATTAGCATGGTGGTGTGATATGGTTTATAATGTGTCGAATGTATGAAAACCATGTTAGTTGTGAAGTTATATGGCTTAAATGCACATTTGTAGAATTGCTAAAATTCTTGATGAATCAGAGTTGTTCGGAGTTATGCATGGCATGTGGAGTTACTAACCATGTCACGAAGGTGGAAAACTATCCACATTGGAATGACGTTCAGAGTTGTCCAATTATACCTAGGCTAATGCCTAAGAATTTGAGTTGTCCACATACTCATATGACACTTAGAGTTGGTCAATCAGACTTGGGTTATTGGAGTTTGACCAATATCATATGATACTCGGAGTGTGACCAATCATGTGTGTTCTCGGAGTTTGGCCAACAGTTATAAATGTGTGAGTGATTATATGTTTTTCATTGAATAAGTATGATGAATTGTTATATGCATGTATTGCATTAGAAATGGTGGATGTGGGCATTAGATATATCATGTAGCTATAGGAAGGCCATGTTACGTTTCATGTAGGTCAGTGTCGGGTCGATGCTTAGGTGGGTTGGGGCATCTCTACTGAGCACGTGTATCGCTCACCTATTTCTCCCCAAACATTTTTACAGATAAAATGCCGATAAGAGATGAGGTCTAGAGTTGCTAGATTAGAGTTTCATAGTCATTTTGGATTTTTGTATATCTATCTATACTTGTACGTGTCATATTGACACTTTTGAAAATATTGTAATTATAGATGGTTAAACTAGCATTTGGATAGTATATATATGAGCCATGTTTGGCACTTGAAACGATTGAGAATGAGATTTGGAATTAATGTATAAATTTTGGGCTCATTTCATTTTGTATGATGAATATATGATTTCCTTATCGTTTATGCATGTTGTGACTTAAATTAGATGTATATAAAGTCATAACGAGCGATTGTATGTTAAATGTGAAAATTGAAAATTTCTGCAGAAATTGCTATCAAGGACCTACGATCAATCGTAAGCCTCCTTACGATGGATCTTAGTTCTAATATAGATTGTAGACCCTTTTACAATGGATCGTAAATTAGGAAAAAATAGAGTTGGAAAACCAGTACGTTTTGATACATGTTATGATACATATTCGATGGATCGTAGAACTATGATCAATCGTAACCCATGTTACGATCAATTGTAGAGCTCAACTGTGGCACACTTTGGAATGTTGAAATTAAATGCATGTGTAACTAAGTGTGGGGCAATTAAAATCTGTTGACCTTAAATTATGCATGTTTAATTATATACTTTTGATGACGTTTTTGCGGATATGAGATTTGTGTATTATTCATTGGAATAATGAATGGGTTCACACTCGGAGTCTAGGCGTGTAAATGGAGATTTTGGCAACTCAAATTTTGGGGCGTTATAGTGTGGTATCAGAGCACTAGGTTTAAACACCTTGGACGATGGGTTAAGATTGAACTACATAAGTACTTGAAGTTAAGTCTATAAGTTGTTAATTGGAACATGACTATTTGTCTATGTATTTGAAATAGCATGCTAATTATAGAATTTTTTAGTATGATGTTGCGTAAGTATGGTGAGAGTGAATTAATTGTATGTACTTGGTGTTAAGTATTTTCTTGTTATCTATGCCACCAAGGAAAGTGCGAGGTGGAGGTGCTAATGCTTTGCAAGATGCAATTGATGGGGCTTAATTTATGCACAACGTGGTTAAGACTATGAGACACATCATGAGGGAAACACAAGGGGAGGAAGTTCGTGCTTCACCACGGGTTGGTTTGATTCGTATGATGATGGCCATCAAATATAAGCCACCTACTTATTCAGGCGGATGTGATTCGCTAGTGGTTGAAGATTGGGTATACCAAACTCTGAAACTTTTGGTTACCTTGGATATTGATGAGGACCTTAGGGTCAGTATGGTGGAACTCTATTGGAAACACTTATAATGTTGAGGTAATAGAGTGGGAGACCTTCAAAGGTTTTTTCTTTGGGAGGTATTTTTTGCCAACGATGAAGGACAGGTTGAAATAGGAGTTCATTGATCTTATGTAAGGAGACATGGACGTGATGGAATACGAGACAAAGTTCACTTCCTTGGATTGTTTTGCACTAGAAATGGTGGGTGATGATGAAATAAAAGCTAATAGATTCGTGAGGGGACTTAAAATGTCCATAAGGAAACAGATATTGATTTTGGGTTTAAATGTGTATTCAAAGGTGGTGGATAGGACCTTGGTAGCAGAGGAAGGTGACAAGGATGCTCAGAGGATTTGGGATTCTAAGAGTTAGGCAAGAAGTGTTGGGTCACTTACAGGCAGTCAAGCGAGGAAGAGGAAGAGGGGTAACACTTCATCTTCTCAAGGGCAGCAGTAGGCTCACTCTGTACCCTCAGTGCCTTTACCTATGGGGTCATAATGGTCTATAGTGGTATCTTATCATTGCCAGTAGTCGGGTTATTATAGATCTGAGTGCCCTCAAAGACAGATTGCATCGGTGTCTATAGCATTAAGAGGGGAGTGGACATGCTTCCATTATTGCTAGCCCGGATATGTTAGGGAAAATTGTTCGTAGAGATAAAGCGGGACTGGCTCTCAACAGAGGACTATTCAGTCTGGTACAAGTCAGTTAGGCGTGAGAGCGTTACCACCACCTCAGCCAAACTTAGTCATTTTATGGCACTCGGGTATCGAGAGGGGCCACACCTTCTATTTTTAGTCAGCAGTCTAGTTTTTAGGATACTAGCCAACGGGGTCAGTAGACATAGGCCCGTGTTTTTATGCTTGCTTAAGTAGAAGATATACCAGGACCGTTAGTAGTCCGAGATATTTCCTGGTTTCTAGCTCGTGGGCTAGGGTGTTGATAGATTCCGGTGCATCTCATTTATTCATATTTGTTGCATTCGCATGTGCCTTCGGGCTAGAGGTGTCATTTCAGGAGTCAGCATTGTCTATTGATACACTTGTTAGGGGTAGGGTTACCCTGGGTAGAGTTTATCATTCTTGTGAGATCGAGGTTGCAGGATGCCAACTAGTATTCGACTTTGTATTGCTAGATATGACTAGTTTTGATGTTATTCTAGGTAAGGATTGGTTGCCTATGTTTAGGGTCACCATTGATTGTCTTCGTAGGAGAGTAACGATGTGTACACCTGAGGGCGATTGGTTATACTTTGTGGGGGAATGTAAGGATTTTCACATACCATCCTTGCATAGTTCTAGTAGTCAAAGTAGAATGGATGCTTCTTGGTTAGTTTGTTTGTCGAGGAGGAAGAGGTTATCGTTCAAGGAGGATTTCCACCGGTAGTTTGTGACTTCTTGGATGTATTTCTGGAGGAATTGACAAAATTTCCTCTAAAATGAGAAGTAGTGTTCAGTATTGATCTTGTTCCTGGTATCATGCCTATCTCTATGGCACCATACCGTATAACATTGGCAGAGTTAAAGGAGCTGAAAGATCAGTTGTAAGATTTGTTGGACAAGGGGTTTGTACGGCCCAGTATGTCACCTTAGGGAGTTCCGGTCCTCTTTCCTAAGAAGAAGGATAGATCTTTGAGATTGTGTATTGACTATAGAAAATTGAACCGAGCAACAATCAAGAACAAATATCCTTTGCCAAGGATAGATGATATGTTTAACCAACTCAATGGTTTAAAGTGTTTTTCTAAGATTGACTTAAGGTTGGGTTATTACTAGTTGAGGGTAAGGGATGAGGACATTTCGAAGACTACTTTACGAACTCGATATGGACACTATGAGTTTCTAGTGATACCATTTGTTTGACGAATGCACCTACAACATTCATGGACTTAATGAACCGAGTCTTTAGTGTTTATTTGGACCGGTTCGTGGTGGTGTTTGTGGATGACATTCTTGTGTACTCATCCTCCATAGAGGAACATGAGAGTCACTTGAGGACTATGTTATAAATTTTAAGGGAGTACTGCTTATACCCCAAGTGTAAAAAGTGTGAATTTTGGCTGACGACAGTAAAGTTCTTTAGATATGTGGTGTCAGAAGGAGGCATTTCTGTAGACACTTCTAAGATTGAAGCGGTAATGAGTTGGGAAAGACCGAAAAACTTATTCTAGATACGTGGTTTCTTGGGCTTAACTGACTACTATCGATGCTTTGTGAAAGACTTTTTAAGATTAGTGGCACCTATGACATGACTTACTCGTAAGGAAGTTAAGTTTGTGTAGAACGATGCTTGTGAGCATGGAGTTGAAGATTCGTTTGGCTAGTGCTCTGATTTTGATAATTCTCGAACATGCTTCTTATGACGGTTTGGGTTGTGTTTTGATGCAAACTGAGAGGGTTGTAGCATATGGTTTCTGACAATTGAAGACACATGAGCAGAATTACCCGACTTATGACTTGGAGTTAGAGGCAGTAATTTTTACATTGAAAATGTGAAGGCATTACTTGTATGGAGAAAAGTTTAAGGTATTCTTTGACCACAAGAGTTTGAAGTACCTTTTCACACAAAAGGACTTGAACATGAGGCAATGAAGATGGGTGGAGTACATGGACAATTACAACTTCAATTTACAATATCACATGGGAAAGGCTAATGTGGTATCAATGTCTTGAGTAGGAAATCATATGGTACCTTGGCAAACATTGTCATCCGTGAGTGGAAGATGATGGAAGATATCTTAGAAATGGGATTGTATTTCAGGGAGGGTGAGTAACCGGGTACATTGTTTACACTTATTGTTTAACCGACTCTAGTGAGTAGAGTGATTGAGGAGTAGAGGCATGATAGTGAGATAGAAGCTATTCGAACTCGGATTTTGGGTGGTGAATTAGTGGAAAGTTGGATAGTTAATTCCAATGGTGGTTTGAGGCTCAAAAGGAAAATGGTTGTACCATTAACTTGTAGGGATGAAGTGCTTAAAGAATTTCATTGCTCTAGACTTGCAGTGTATCCTAGTGGCACAAAAATGTATCACAATTTACATCAACAATATTGGTAGAAGGATATTGTAGGGGCTAAATTATCACCCGGTCCAATGGGCTGAACTGGTACAGAAAACAGTCCAATGCCACGTCAGCTTGATCCCATGTATCAGCAGAAAGCCCAAACGGGTTGGGTCGTTAATTGTTGAGGGCCTAGTCACCTCTCCCCATCACTAAAACCAAAGCAAAAGTAGACTTATAACTCATAAAGGAATCCATATTCCCTATGAGAAAAGTTAGTTGTCAACAAAGAAATTCAAGTCCTAAAAGGATTTGAACTCCTACTTATATAAATACTTATGAAACTATCAATAAAAAGGATCCTCGAATCCACCTTTCGCCATATCTTTTCTCTCAGTTTGAAAGTTTTTTGTTCATTATTTTTGGGTGTGTGCATTGAGTTGTTTGGCAATTATTAGTTGAACAATTTTCTGTACCTACACTTTGGTGCTGTCTATGGGAAGCGTTTAGTCATTTTTTTGAATAAAAGAAGCTGATAACCATGGTGGATATGAGGAGAAATACATATGATGCAGTGGAACCCCACAAGAATCAAAGGAGGGCTCCACCCATACAACCCATACAGCCAGAGGCTTGGGATCCACTGGCACGCCTTAACATTCAGCAGTTAACCCAACAGAATGATGCTCTACGTCAATAGATCGCAGATCTGCAGGACAGGGTGAAATGCGCCTAAAGTGCAAGAAACCCAAGGCGACAACAGAATGAAGGGGCCGGCTCGAGCAACCACTCGCTGAGCACCTCACATCACAACCGATCCAGTAGCAGATAACATCACTTCGATTGGCCCAGTGGGGGTCAAGTCGATCCCCCGTGGCCCATTGTTGTGTACAGTTGCGTGACTCACAATTTATAAATTTATCACTCGTAATAGAATGAATCCTTGAAGGATAAGGCTCTAAGTTGAGAGTGTTGATCCCATAGAGAATACGTAGGTATAACTCACTAGAGGTTGAGGGTTGGTTCTTGTTTAAATCACAACCGTGTTGGTTGTCTGCTTACTTTACTTTGAAAGCATAAAAGTAATTTAAATACGAGAGTTGAGAGAATAAGTAAAGACTAGGGTTAGACTTCCCCGCTAACCTCGTGGTATGTCACACTTATAATAAATTGAGAAAATTCATGCAAATGTGTACTAATGACGCGTTGACAAGTCCCACCTACAACGGCGTCATCAAGAGAATACACGCACCTTAATATACTATAATCCATCTTCGAAAAGCGTGATTTTCCTTATTTACCTAATTACCTACTTGTAGTGAAATCATGATTCGTGTGTGAGTGTGACTCAAAAAGTATATCAATTAAAAATTTCTACACTTCGCAATAGAACGAATTCCTTGCAGAATAGGGCTATCGAAAGGGGTATCGTACCTCAGGGATTATGGTCTGATGAGTTGGAATACAGAATTAATTCTAATTAAATTTAGAAGAAAAGAATTCTGATTTTTAAACTAAATTAATTAAAAAGTAAAATAAAATAAATCGAAGGTAAATAGATAATGAAGATAATATGAGAGAAATCTAGGGTGTTTGACTTCACCACTAACCCCACAATCAATGGTCAATTGAATCAACTATAGGGGAATTACATCATGCATAAGTGGTGTCGGTGGCTACAAGCTCACCTTCATCCGTCAAGAAGATAACATATGATTAAGGCTAAGCCATGGACTATCTTCAATTGGCATGGGCCATCTGCCTAACTACTCTAATCTAGGGTGCAGTATGGTTCATCTTCTCTAGGCATAATCCATCAAAGCTCTTAACAATATATTCAATGATTACCATTGTGTAATAATCTCTCTCATGATCACAGAATATAAGAGAGATTGAGTTCAATAACAACAACTAAATATCTAAGACAAGATAAGCAATCATTGAGATTGAATTTACAAGACTTTTATTGCTCAATTCTATAATAAGAATCCTCTAAATTACACAATCTATGCATGTATATAAAGGTCCCCAATAATTAAAACAATCAAACCATTGATGCTTTGTTAGGGCTACATCAAAACCCTAGTGGATGAACTAGCCGCTCATGGTAGAAGAAGAAGCTTCAACTGTTGAGGAAGAAGGCATCATCTTTCTGAATTATGCGTATGACTTCGTTCTCCAATGGCTCTGCGAATATGTTTCTGTTCTCTTCTCAGCCCTCTCAGACTCTCCAATCTCTGTGTAATCTCCCCCCAACTCAGCCTCCAAGTCTTCACTTTATTCCCCAAGAGAATACACCAAAGTCCTAATCCAATTAGGAATAAATTAGGGTTTCCCGCAGCACTAATCAGGTGGGTTTTTTCTGCTGACTTCGGCCCAACTTTTGACCCACTAGATGTTCGATTTACGGAATTTTCGTGAAATACAAAAGTGTGCAGAATCAAATTTCATTCAACCTTACGCAACAATTATGTCGATTTGAGGCTCAAAAATAAGACTTCTGATTCGTTTTCCAAAACGGGATTAAGACTGTATTATGCGCAGATTTGGGCTTCAGGCCCGAAACCTTCTTAAACAGTTGTAATTCTCTTGGACCTCTTTCTTGGGCTGATTTGAGTTGAAATAAATGGTTGAATGATTCTCCTTGATGTAGGCTTCATCTAACCATCTTGGATGTCTTCTTTAAAAGCCCAAAAGCTTGTTTTTAACTGAAATAATCATTAAGGCCCTGAAAATACAGAAAACACTAAAACGAAGTAAAATAACAAAATAATCTATCACTAAGAGAATAAAATACATAAGTTAAGAGGCTAGAATGCATAACATTCAACGCCTATCAAATCATACCTACCTACCTACTTACCTAATTGAAGCAAAATCACATTCTCTAAGCATGGACTATGCAAATCTAGCTATACATGTTATAGTGAAAACTAGTCTCAAGCCATCAGTTGTAGTTCTTGTGAAACTTACAAGTGTTTGAAAATCATGTGAGAAATTTAAACATTCTATGACAAGACGATAAATCATAACACATGAACACGAAGAATTTGTAAACTTATAATTATATAAGGCTCAAGGCAAAAGAAATATACACAAAATACATAAGAATCCCCAATTCATTGAAGTTAGAACATATTTATAAGGCTAGGGTTTATCAAAACCCTAGAGAAGGATTAATTGATCATGGTGGACTGGAAGCACTCCATAGACAGAGCTGATTCCATGCTCAAAATGGTCTTCAAGGCCTTACAAAGCCCTCTTTGAAACTTTTCCTCTCTAGAACTTTACTTTCTTTCTCTAGGATTCTAAAATATGCTCTCTATTACAAGAATTGTGTGTGTATTTTTTATTACATATTCTCTAGCTATATATCTGATCTGAGGCTCAAAATATCATAGAACTTCTGTACAAGGCTTTATCCAAGCAAAATTAGATAAGTGGCAAGTGGAGAAAATATCTACAGAAAAATATCTTTAGTAGGTTCGGGCGATGCATTGAAGTAGGGACTTCGATGCATCAAAGGTGCGATGCATCGAAGTGGAGACTTCAATGCATCGATCTTCCTTCTTTTGCAGCTCTTCAACTTCCTAATTTTTCTGACTCCGGTCTTGACCTGCCATTCACTATTCTTTAATGTAGATTCTCCATGAAGGATGATAGGAATTCGAATGCATTGTTGAACTAATAAAGAAGTCGAATTACGCCATATTCTGAGTTTGAACTTGAAATCATAAAAAATATAAAAACACATAAAACTATACAATATGTGCAGTTATGGGATCAAGATACATAAGTAAAGGTGTGAGAATGTATAACATTCAACGCTTATCACCTCTCCTTAAATGGAGAATCCAGATGCAGCGGGAGATTGACGCGCTAAAGGGCGACATATCAAGCTATCTAACAAGTTAATCGCTTGCCACCACCTGGTTGATCGAATCCCCTTCACCAAAGATGTAGTCAGGACAAAAAGGCTAAGGAGGTTCACTCTACCAACCTTCACTACCTTTGATGGGAAAACGGACTCGGTGGAGCATATCTACCAGTAGCAACAGAAGATGACACTGGACGTCGAGAACAATGCACTTATGTGCAAGATCTTCCTCTCCAACCTGTTTGGGCTGGCATTGCTTTGGTTCATGAAGCAGCCACACCGTTCAATACCAAACTTTGATAAACTGTGCGATCTGTTTATAGCCCAATATATGGGAAACCAGGAATGCAAAAGGATGATCTCCATATTATTCACTCTGAGACAAGCCAAATGGGAGACGTTGAAATCTTTCCTCACCTGTTTTAACTTGGAGATGTCCATGATAGATCAATATGATCAGTCCGCCACAGTTGAAGCATTTAAGATAGCAGTTTCCCCGGAAGAAGGTTTCCATCGATCCTTGGTAAAGAACGTCCCAAAAAATATGGGTGAACTGAACTTCTGAGCCCAAAAGTACCTGAGGATAGATGAGGATGAGACAACCAGAATGCAATGATATACCGTGATCACTGTGGCGCAGCAAAACAAAAGCCGAGTGGTCAAGGCAACGCCACCTCGCACGCTTTCCTCATCTACTCTTGAGGTTGTGAAAAGATAGAAGAATGAGGAGAAGATCACCCCTCTAAAAGTAACTTTGGCCAGACTCTACTATGAAAATAAGGGCAAAGGAATCTTTCGCCCCCCTTGGGCTATCAGGTAGCCGAGAGAGCAGAGGGATAAGAATAAATATTGTTCTCTCTACAACGACTTCGGACATACCACCAACGAGTGCAAAAGCTTAAGACAACAAATATAAGTCCTGATCGCAAAAAGGGATTTGGCAGAGTATGTCATTCTGGAAGAACATACAAGAATTTTTTATCAGCCCCAAATAAAGGTGAACTAGCAGTTCAATACCGTTTCAGTCCAGATTATCAAAGTTATTCATGGTCGACCAGCCTTAGACCAAGAAAGCGAGTCTAAAAGGCCGTCGAATCTCAGGAGTGCCATTAAGATCCAGAGAATTGGAGAAGTTCATTCAGTAGATCGTCTTCACAGACAAAGACATGAGTAGTGTCCAAACATCCCACAAAGATCCTCTCGTGATTAGCCTCATCGTTTCCAACTACGAGGTAAAAAGGGTATTGGTTGACGTAGGGACTAGCGCCAATGTTTTGACTTTATCAGCCTTTTAGCAGATGGGTCTTGAACCAGAATGCGTTAGGCCTACCACCGAACCACTCATACGCTTCGATGGTAAGCAAGTGATTCCAGTAGGGGTTGTGGAGCTCCCAGTTACTACAGTATCAAAAACACTAACTGAGGTCTTCATCATTGTTGACTTTAACTCTTCATATAACATGATAATGAGAAAAGGTTGGATACATAGGATGCAAAGAGTCCCTTCAATGCTTAACCAACTTATAAGGTGTATCGCGCTGAACGGGAAAGGTACAGTTGACATCATAGGAGATCAGGTTGTTGCCAAACGATGCTACTCTTTTATGCTAAAGGGAAAAGCGGGGCAGTAAGAGCCTACCAAATAGAAGTTACAGAACTCTCTGCTGAAAGGCGTTCCTCAAGAACAGGGAAAGGAAAACCCAATCGAGGAATAACTCGAGGAGGTAGAGATCAGTCCTGGCAAAGATCTGACAAACTTAGGGACCTCTTTATGCCAAGCGGATAGTGCACAGTTAATACAACTGCTAAGAAAGAATGTTAACATTTTTGCATGGGAGCACACGGACATGCTTGGTATAAACTCCTCAGTGTCATGTCATGTACTCAACGTCAATCCCAGCAAAAGCAAAGGCGGTTCAGCCCAGAAAAAAATAAGATCATTGCTTTGGAAGTAGACCGTTCTTACAAGCAGGGTTCATCAGGGAAGTTCGGTTCCCAGACTGGCTCTCAAAAGTAGTTGATAAGTGTTCAATTCTATGCATTTGAACCCTCTTTATTGCATATGTTAGTTCCATTTTTGCGTCTACCGAGATATGTTTACGATATTTTTGTGTTTTTGATGTTTTGCAGGTATTGGAGTAAATGGAGCAAAGTTTGAAGCTTTCTGCAGTCAAGAGAAGAAATCAGAAAATGCAGCCAAAGGCATCTCGATCAATCGAGATGTTGATCTCGATTAATCAAAATCTCGATTGATCGAGATCTCATTTCGATTGATCAAAATCTTGATTAATCGAGATTCTGCAGAACCCACTTGGCCACTTGCTCACCTGCTCTCCCACTTGCAACAAAATCTCCCTTTTTGCACGACTTAGGGGGATTGTCTGACTTGAACAAGACTCTTGGGGGCCTTATTAATGCAATAGATATATATAGTGATATATATATATATGGTGGTCCCCAAGGTTGGAAAAGGAGGCCATAAAGCACAAAATGAGGCCATATCTCATATATCTCTCAACACACACCAGAATACTTCAAGAGAGACCTTCGGGAGAGGAAGAGGAGAAGCTGAACCAGACCAAGAAGCTTCACTTTCTTCATCAATGGAAGGGTGCAAGGCAACCATGAGCAACTAAACTCTTCTACTAGGGTGTTGGTTTCAACCCCTAGCCATGTAAACTTGTTCATCTTTGTAGCTCTTGGGATTTGTAATTAAATGTTGATTATTTAGCCTAGTGATTATGTACACAAATACATCTCTTATATATATTCATTTGATATGGAATTTATTCTTATCTTAGAGTAGATTTTGTCACTTGAATGCACAACATTTTCATATTCCATAAGAAGTGCAAATGATGGCTAGATGATGGTGTTTAAATGAATGTGTGATGTTAGTTTGTATAGACCATGCCAAGACAAGGTAGTTTGGATGCATGTAGTGTTCACTTAGAGAGTAGAGTAATTAGGTAGTTAGTTAGGTTGAAGAGCTATGCTTGTTGAAGATGGATTATGATAGGTTAGCACACACATTGATCTTTTGATATGTCATTGAGGTCACAAGCCTAATGACATTGTTAGGCATTTAATTAATGAATCCCATGCTTGCTACACTTATGAACATGTGAACGGCTAGTGGTGGAAACCAACCCTAGTTCTCTCTCCCAACTTTAAACTCTTTACTTTTCTTGTCATTTCATTCATGCAATAGTTGATAAACACAAATTCAAAAACCTATTTTTAGAATTAAAGTGTAATTAATCTTCCTTTAAGACAATTGCGACTAGTCCTCGTGGGATCGATACCCTCTATATAGAACCTTATCTACAAAGATTCGTGCTCTTGCGAGTGGTTAAATTATATTTTGATAAAAAGGGAAAAATTAAGCTTACAATATAATTTAGTTCCGACCACACAAAATTTTGGCGTCGTTGCTGGGGACTACGGTTTAATTGTTGCCATTGGAAGATTAATTCTGATTTAATTCTTAGGCTAGAAATTTTTTCATTCTTTTTGTATATATTTGGTTCTTATTTCTCAAACTTCTTGATTTTAGGTATACCACATAGCGGGCATCTAAAAGGAGTAAACTTGGAACCCTTTGTGAGTATAAAGCCTAAAATTAGTGGTTTGAATTCATTCATTCTTTTTGTATAGATTATTGTTACTTTGTGTATTGAGGTGTTGTTCGATTGTTAATGCATGCTAGGTAGACGATCCTTGTCACTTCCTTTGCTTCCGTGTAACGTTGAACTTGAACGAACACTTAGACAACGTAGAGGAACCTCTAGGGACCCTATATTGCCTAGGACTGAAAACATGGATCCAAATGAGAGACAACCTCCCGGACTACCTCCTTTTAATCATGAACAACCACCTCCACCACCACCTCCTCAAGGAGAGTTGCTTATGGACTTTTACCTTCCGACTACATTTGAAGTACCTTCATGTATTCAATTTCCGGATGTAGCGGCAAATCAATTCGAAATAAAGTCCTCCACCATCAATCTTCTTAATAGCTTCCACGGTCTTCCTAATGAGGATCCGTACCGGCACTTAGATTACTTCCTTTCCGTGTGTTCCACTATTCGTGTACCACACTTTACGGAGGATGACCTAAAGCTGCGTATGTTCCCCTTCTCCCTAAAAGATAAAGCTAGAAGTTGGTTCAACTCCTTAGAACCTAACTCAATCCATTCTTGGGCGGAGATGCAAATAGAGTTCTTAAAAAAATACTTCCCAATGGGTAAGACAAGTGATATTCGGCGAGCAATCACCGGATTCACCCAAATTGACCAAGAACAATTCCATGAGATGTGGGAGAGGTTAAAAGATCTTTTAAAATCTTGTCTGCATCATGCTGTCCCAAAATGGCAGCTAGTGCAAAGATTTTATGATGGGGTGAGTGAGCAACATTGACAAATGATAGACTCCGCGTGTGGGAGTGGATACCTTTTGAAAAGCCCCGATGAGGCATGAAAACTTTTTCAAACCCTAAGCAACAATTCAGCTCAACGCTCCTCCACTAGGAAAGGGAAGGCCACCCAACCTTGTAGAGGAGTGCATAAGATTTCACGGGTAGATGAGGTAGCCATGCAAGTAGAAGCCTTGTCCCAAAATATGGATTTAATCATGAAAAATGGGCTGCCTACTCCAAACCAATCTGTCCAAAATCAGGAAGGGTGTTCGTTTTGCTATAGCACTTCGCATTTTGTGCGAGATTGTCCTATTACCGGGCAATCTCCCGATTATGCTCAAGATCAAGCGAATGCCTTGTACTCTAAACAAATGAATGATCCATATTCAAACACGTACAATCCTGGTTACAAGAACCATCCGGCTTTTTCATGGAAACCTCAAGAATCAAGTCCCTCTTTCCAAGGGCAAAATTCTTTCAATTCCCAATCTCAACAGCCTCATTATAGGCCAAATCCTCAACCTTACAATCAAAGATCTAATTACCAACAACCACCACCTCCTCCGATAAGCCAAAGCTTTGAAGAAAGAGTGATAAGCAATCTTGAGGCCAATACCCGCTTATTGCAAACTCACTCTCAATCAATCTCTAAGCTTGAAGCCAATGCTCAATCTATGGCTAGGCTAGAAGCTTAAATCGGGCAACTAGCTAATGCCTTAAATAGAAGGGAGGAAGGTAAGTTACCGAGTCAACCGGTGGCGAATCCCAAAGGTGTCCATGTGATTGAGGATCCATCATCTTCAACTTGTAATGCTCCTCCGGAGCAAGTTTAATCAATCACAACCTTGAGGAGTGGTAAAATCATTAATTCCAAAGTAGGGGAGGAAGAGAGAAAGGAATTCCAAGAGCAACCTAAAAATCCAAAAGAATCCCAATTAAATCCAAAATTGTTTCCGTTAAATCCAAATTTGCAAAATACCCCTTCAAATCCAAAAGGAAAGGCAAGTGAAGTTGTGTCATCATCGATTCCAAATCTTGACACCTCTTATGAACCTCCGGTTCCTTTTCCTCAAAGATTGAAGGAACCTTCTCATTTCAGGAAGCAAGGAGAGAAAATCCAAGACATGATGGAGATCTTCAAGCAAGTAAAGATCAATCTCCCTCTCCTTGATGCTATTCGACAAATTCCCTCCTATGCGAAATTCTTGAAGGACTTGTGCACTCAAAAGCAAAAATCTAGGAATAATGTTCCTAAGAAAGTCCTCTTAACTGAGCACATAAGCTCCATTTTCCAACACCAAGCCCCTCCTAAATTCAAAGATCCGGGTGCTCCGACCATTTCGTGCACCATCGGAAATCAATCTTTTGAAAAGGCACTCCTTGATCTAGGGGCTAGTGTCAATTTGCTTCCATTCTCAGTTTACCAACAACTAGGTTTGGGGGAACTCCAGCATACCACGGTTGTGTTGCAACTCGCCGACCGTTCGGTGAAGCAACCACGTGGCATCATTGAGGATGTCATCATTCAAATGGACAAATTCTATTTTCCAGTGGACTTCATAGTCCTTGACACGGAACCGGTCCAAAATCTGAATCGTCATATTCCTATCATTCTAGGTCGTCCATTCTTGGCCACGGCAAACCCTTGCGTTAATTGCCGTACCGGAGTGATGGACATCTCTTTTGGGAATATGAAAGTCCGCTTGAACATTTTCAATGCTTCCCACCACACATCCGACGATGAAAGTGAGTGCTTTTGTGTTGATGTTGTGGAAGACCTTGTTCAAGAAGCACTTCCTTCTATTCTTTCCAAGGATCCTTTAGAGGCATGCCTAAATCACTTCAACTATGATGATTTTGACATTGAGCAATACATATGTGAAGTCAATTCCATGCTCGATGTTAATACTGTCATGGATTTGCCCAAATGGAGATTTCCAAGAGAACCCTTTCCTTCGTTGGTTAATTCCATTGCTCCCCACGAAGCGGTGGAATTAAAGGACTTGAAAGACGGTTCGTTGTTCAAAGTAAACGGGCAGCGCTTAAAAGTGTGCGTGGATGACCAAGTCACCACCGAATACGTGGATGTCGTCACTTTGACGGATCCCGTGTATTTTGACTCGTGAGCCGATCCGGACGTCGCGCCATAGACGTGTAAGGTGGCGAAGCCATGGTAGCTATCATGCTTCCATGATGTCCCTTTAATCCAAAGTAGGTTTGTATCTAAGCAATGTAGTATCTAATTCCCAAATATCCAAGTCCCTGTAGCATACTTGAAGCTGACTGTTTTTGAGCATCTCGATTGATTGAAACCAAGATCTCGATCAATCGAGATTTCAATTGATCGAGATTTCAGTTTCGATCGATCGAAAAATTGCAGAGAATTTGCCAAGTCCAAAGTCCCGAGAGGTAGTATTCTTCGATTGCACTTCGATAGATCTTCGATCGATCAAAAATTTCGATTGATCGAAATGAAATTTTGATTGAATGAATTAAAAGTTCGATTGATCGAAGTAAAAACTCGATTCAGTGAAGGAATTTTTGATTGATCGAGGAAGGAATTTCGATCGATCGAAGCTGATTTCGATTGATCGAAGTGAGATTTCGATCAATCGAAATCTCGATTGATCGAAATGCACATCTCGATCAATCGAGTTGCACGCGATGCCTGCACGTGATTCGAAAGCTTATTTAAACCGTTGGGCTTCCCTCTCATTTCAAAACAACCATCCGAATTCTTCCTTTCCTCCGTGCGATCCAGACTTTCTCCAAGCACTCCCGAGCACTCGATCTACCATTCCCGATCATCCGCCGCCATCCGACACAGTACGAAGCCACCGCTAGCACTCGCGCTATCTTCTCTTCGCAGCTGCGAGTGGGTCTTCTTCTGTTTGAGCCGTTCATCTTCTTCCTCTTGAGGTAAGTGATGCATGGCTACTTTTTATATACTTTTTTGCCATTTTTGATAGTTTTACAGCGTAATAAACATATTTAGATGATATTGGGTTGGATAGGTGCATTTACGGTGTTTGTAATGAGATTTTTGCAAGTTTCGGGGGGTAGGAATTCATGTAGGAGTGAGTTTTGGCATTCTTTTTGTTTAAAATGCTTAGTGTACGGTGCGTAACCGCGGCACCTTCGTTTCGGTTGCATCCGTTCACACTGCCTCTTTGAGAGCGACTTTTTGAATTCTTGTCAACGCTATGGACTAGGACTTCATTTTCATTTTTTTCTTCTTTTAGTTTATTCTTAGTTTAGTTTTCTTCTTATTTATCTTTTATTTGCGTAATTTTTGGAATCAAGTGCAGACTGTTCCGAGACTATGGCGAGGGTGAAGAACGTCGCCGGTTCTGTTCGAGATGTGCCCGGGCGAGTCTTCCGGTCTCGGAAGTTCCACCCGGAGCAGATTTTTGACTTAGCCAAGTTCGAGAGGCGTCCCGACACCGCGTGGACGGTTGCCGAGCTCAGGAGGCGTCGCCTTGACCGGCTATGTGTGCCTCCCACCGACGTGGCACACGAGCGCTTAGTGCAGGTCTTTTACAATCACATGACCTACTCCTGCACCGCACCGGATACACTAGAGATGGTCGTGGGCACTGTCACGATCACGATTACGCTGAGCCGGATTGCGCATATGCTCGGCATCCCTCACCAGCAGCCACCGGACATGGTTGGCCCGGACGGTCAGCCACTCTTCAGGGCCGCACTCCCCGCAGACACGACACTGTTCTCGATCGTGATGGACATGTGTGGCGGGGCGTTCACCACGCCCAGTCACAACTGCACGTCCAAATCGATGTGCCCGAGCAGGTTTTGGTTCCTGGACACCGTTCTCATCAAGAACGCGTGTCCGCTGCAGCACGTGGCAGAGCGCAAGGGCGACCTCCTCCGTTGCCTCTATGCTTTCCACACGGGCACTTGGTTTTCTATCCCATCGCTGATCTGGGGGCAGATGTTCAAGGTCTGGGACGACCTCGTGAACAAGAGGATGCGGAGAGCAGCGAGTTGGCGGCTTCCCTTCCCTTTCCTGATCGCCGCTTTTCTCAGCAGTGCCAGTATACCGGTCAGTCGTACTGACATTCAGTTGGCACCGCCCACCCGCTTCACATCTACTCAGTGGGAGAGGGTGAGGCGACACTTAGAGCGACAGGACCACCAGGGTGATCCACCAGACGATGTAGATATGGATGCCCCGGTGGAGACGGATGAGGGAGAGCCTGCAGGGGCTGACTCAGAGGACGAGCAGATGGAGGAGGAGGAGATGGATGTGGCTGCAGAGCGGCATGACATACTAGCGACAAGCTACTCCTGCCTGGCGGCTGACGTAGAGCGGCTCCAGCAGGGTTTTGACGAGCATGTCCAGGTGACGCAGAGTCAGCTAGCAGGCATTCGGACGGACATTTCTTCTCTGGCACAAGGCCAGAGAGCTATTCTAGACGAGTTTCGAGCCTTCCGGCAGGACCTGCAGTTCCTGTTCGCAGGTCGAGCTTCCGCCTCCACTTCTACTCTCGCCGAGCCACCACCACCACGCGCCTACGAGTAGCTGCATTTTATTCATCTTTTATGCTTTACTTTCTATATTTTTATTTCTTTATTTTTGATAGGCCATGTTGGCTATGTTTAGTTTCTTTTTGAGTATTCCACCTACATGTACACTTTGTACTGAAACTCATTTTCATCTATATGGAATACATTTATATTTTCTTTTATACCATGTGTTATCTTTCCTGTCTTTATTTTTGCTTTCTGTCAATATATTTGTTCTCTATACTTTGACTATGTATGTAGTACCACTTGTCTAATGGTTATATGCGATTCAGTTGATGATTTCCGTTTATTACCGCCTGATTTCAATTCCCAATACTGTTGAGATTACTTCAACACAGTATGACGGTAATAAAGAAAGGCAACCCCTTTGCGTGCTATACGTTAGCGTGCCTGGATAGTCAATATCTTATCGCATAGACCTCTTAGACAATTGGGAAACACCAGTTCAGACCCTTAGATATACAGTGATATTGGCATTGTCTGTTTGTGCATAATTATGTCATTATGTTCTGTTTATCTACTTTTTGTTCCTTTTAATGCTCGTGGTATCCAGTTGGTGTTCTGTGCAGGTTTTTCTTATTTTCAGGATGACCGCTGCTGTGGAATACCATTTTTCTCGCATTCTGCCATCCCAGTAACTTCTTTCCTTGTTCTTCTTGTCCAAACATTGAGGACAATGTTGCATATAAGTTTGGGGTGCGGTATGCTATACCACTTGCATACGCATGCAATGTTCAGTCATTATATTGAGTGTCATTGTAGAGCAGTTTTTTTTTTCTTGATATTTTTGCATGCTTGCTATGATGTCTGGCTTTTTAAAGGAAGATCATTCGAATAAATGTCCGAGGTAAATGCAGTAGGTAGTTAAGAACTTTAACATTGTAAATACCCGCACTTTTGCAAGCTATACAGTAGGCTAGAACGGTCTACATTTTTGTCCAAATTCGAGCACGTACAGTTCTTGCCCTAAATTTGTCCTTAACCGCACAAATTCACACACATGCATTTTAAATTGTGGGGTATAAGTCTGATGGAGAATTTTGTAAATTTCTGTTCTTATCTGAACAACTTAAAGAATAAGTTCTTCCGGTTGTTGTAAAAAAAAAAAAAAGGGAAAAAGAAAGAAAAAGAGAAAAATATGCAATAAGCCTTTTCACTCAATAAACCGGATTTCTATGCCTCAAAGCAGGGAATATTCGCGTATAAGTGTGTAAGGTTGAGCAATGATAAGCAGGTGGCTTGCTTACGCTCATCGCCTTGTAAGCTCGGTTATTAAGTCCGAGGGGTGCTTCTTCACCTAATGTCCTAAAACCAATTGGTTTGGGAGTCATTGGCCCAATGCCGCTACATGGGCTTACAAGAAAGCAAAAAGAGCTAAGCATTGCACGGTCATTCGCACATGAGCAATCATGAATGTTTTGTGATAATGAACGACTGTGTCGAGCATTTTCAATGAGTTTTTCTCTTAAAAACAGATTTGTTCGTTTTCTTCTCCAAATATGACAAAAGTCACACGTTAGAATGCATGTTCACTTTTCAAAGAGGATTTTGGGGTTGAAATTGTTATGTTTGTTCGGGCTGGCCACTATGTGGGGACTGTCGTTTATTTATAGCTTGTGAAAGTCCATTTTTGCTAATGACCACATAGTTCTATAATACTTGTTGCATTTGCCAAATGTGAAATGAACGGATGATCGCCCTTTATCTAGTTGATGGCTGAGCACGATTAAACTTTTGTATACGATAGTTAATTTTATTTTTGTAATATCGTATTGCTAAGGGACTAGCAATATGTAAGTTTGGGGGTGTGATAAGTGTTCAATTCTATGCATTTGAACCCTCTTTATTACATATGTTAGTTCCATTTTTGCGTCTACCGAGATATGTTTACGATATTTTTGTGTTTTTGATGTTTTGCAGGTATTGCAGTAAATGGAGCAAAGTTTGAAGCTTTCTGCAGTCAAGAGAAGAAATCAAAAAATGCAGCCAAAGGCATCTCGATCAATCGAGATGTTGATCTCGATTAATCGAAATCTCGATTGATCGAAATCTCGATCAATCGAGATTCAATCTCGATCAATCGAGATTCTGCAGAACCCACTTGGCCACTTGCTCACCTGCTCTCCCACTTGCAACAAAATCCCCCTTTTTGCACGACTTAGGGGGGTTGTCTGACTTGAACAAGACTCTTGGGGGCCTTATTAAGGCAATAGATATATATAGTGATATATATTTATATATATGGTGGGCCCCAAGGTTGGAAAAGGAGGCCATAAAGCAGAAAATGAGGCCATATCTCATATATCTCTCAACACACATCAGAATACTTCAAGAGAGACCTTCGGGAGAGGAAGAGGAGAAGCTGAACCAGACCAAGAAGCTTCACTTTCTTCATCAATGGAAGGGTGCAAGGCAACCATGAGCAACTAAACTCTTCTACTAGGGTGTTGGTTTCAACCCCTAGCCATGTAAACTTGTTCATCTTTGTAGCTCTTGGGATTTGTAATTAAATGTTGATTATTTAGCCTAGTGATTATGTACACAAATACATCTCTTATATATATTCATTTGATATGGAATTTATTCTTGTCTTAGAGTAGATTTTGTCACTTGAATGCACAACATTTGCATATTCCACAAGAAGTGCAAATGATGGCTAGATGATGGTGTTTAAATGAATGTGTGATGTTAGTTTGTATAGACCATGCCAAGACAAGGTAGTTTGGATGCATGTAGTGTTCACTTAGAGAGTAGAGTAATTAGGTAGTTAGTTAGGTTGAAGAGTTATGCTTGTTGAAGATGGATTATGATAGGTTAGCACACACATTGATCTTTTGATATGTCATTGAGGTCACAAGCCTAATGACATTGTTAGACATTTAATTAATGAATCCCATGCTTGCTACACTTATAAACATGTGAACGGCTAGTGGTGGAAACCAACCCTAGTTCTCTCTCCCAACTTTAAACTCTTTACTTTTCTTGTCATTTCATTCATGCAATTGTTGATAAACACAAATTCAAAAGCCTGTTTTTAGAATTAAAGTGTAATTAATCTTCCTTTAAGACATTTGCGACTAGTCCTCGTGGGATTAATACCCTCTATATAGAACCTTATCTACAAAGATTCGTGCTCTTGCGAGTGGTTAAATTATATTTTGATAAAAAGGGAAAAATTAAGCTTACAATATAATTTAGTTCCGACCACATCAGTAGTGGTGGTTTAGAAAAAAATGGCAAATGGAGGGCTGCATTGATTTTACTAATCTAAATAAAGCCTGCCCCAGGATAGTTTATCTTTGCCAAAAATCAATCAAATGGTTAATGCCACAATTAGGTATGAGTGGTTGACATTCCTTGATGTATACTCAGGATACAATCAGATCCCGATGAATCCGGTAGATCAAGAAAATACTTCCTTTATTACTGAAAAAGAACTGACTGTTATAAGGTAATGTCATTCGGACTCAAGAATGCATGAGCAACTTACCAACGGATGATCAACAATGTCTTCAAAAATCTGATGGGCTGAATAGTTAAGGTATATATAAATGACATAATGGTAAAAAGCTATAAGAGAGAAGACCACATGCAGCATCTATAGGAAGTATTTGACACCCTAAGAAGCCATAATATGAGACTGAACCCATCAAAATGTACATTTGGTATTTCCTTAGGGTAGTTCCTAGGGCACATTATGAATCGAACAGGGACAGAGGCGAGCCCTGTTCAGGTGAAGGCTCTTATCCACAACGAGGAGCTGAAGACTCACATGGATGTTCAGATCCTAACGGGATGCGTTGCCTCTCTGAGTAGATTCATCTTTTAGCTGTCGGACAAATGTAAACCCATCTTCGAGGCCATCTGATTGGAAGGAAGAGAAGTATGGGGGGCTGAACAGAGTGAAACCTTGGCAAGGCTGAAGTAGTATCTATTCCAGCTACCAACCCTCTCGGCACCTAATGCTAGAGAGTCCTTATACTCATATCTCGTACTATCCCAAACAGCCACCAGCACTATAACAGCCCGCTCCACCACATGGTATGATATTGTCTACTTTGGGCCTAGCCCGCATGATTTTGCTCTTGGGTTTTACCCTAAAAGGCCTCATACCATTTAAAGAGAGCACACCACATATATAGCACATCCCCATTCCATACCCAGGCGATATGGGATTGAGAACCCTATAGCCTGCCAGTGTGGTAGCTCACCCAGTGTCTTGCACCCGCCCACATCACACCCACCCACAAGGGTCACCACAATCCACCCCCCTAGGAGGCCCGGCCTCCCCATCGACACACTTCCATCTAGGTCAGGCTCTGATACCATTTGTAACAGTCTGCTCCACCACATGGTATGATATTGTCTACTTTGGGCCTAGCCCGCACAATTTTATTCTTGGGTTTTTCCCCAAAAGGCCTTATACCATGTGGTGGAGCGAGTCATTACAAATGGTATCAATTGTAAAGACCTTGGTTGTGTGGAAGAGGTGTGTTTGCCCCCTTTTGTCCCCAAGGATGCTCAATCCCACATCGCTTGGGTGTGGAAAGAGGATGTGTTATATATGTGGTGTTCTCTCCAAATGGTATGAGGCCTTTTGGGGTAAAACCCAAGAGCAAAACTGTGCGGGCTAAGCCTAAAGTGAACAATATCATACCATGTGGTAGAGCAGGCTGTTACAAATAGTATTAGAGCCTGACCCAGCCAGAAGTGTACCGATGAGGACGTCGGGCCTCCTAGGGGGTGGATTGTGGGGACCTTTGTGGGCAGGTGCGAGACACTGGGCGAGCTACCACACTGGCAGGCTATAGGGTGATCAATCCCACATCGCCTAGGAGTGGAATGAGGATGTGCTATATATGTGGTGTGCTCCCTCCAAATGGTATGAGGCCTTTTGGGGTAAAACTGTAGAGACCGTGACCAATTTTGGCCGATTTTGTATTTTTCGCACTATAATTGCCATAAATACATTTTTGAGTGATGTTTAACATGTTTCGAGTGTGGGGAACATGTTTAGGAAGTGTTTTAAGGGTTTTGGTAAGTTTTTGGAAGACTTGAAGAAGTTTGACTTTTTGGTCAAATCGGGGCCCGGGATGAGACTCAAGTTAGCCCGGTAATCCGGAAAATTTTTAAAAATATTTATTTTTAGGAATGGCTTAGATGAAATGTTTAGAGAGTTAAGGAAGAAATTTCAAGACTGTAGGAGTTTTCAGAATCGAAAACGGAGGCCCGGGGGGTACGTTAAGTGGCCGGGGGCATTTTGGTCTTTTTGCAAGCCCTAGATATTTTAAATATCAGTGGCTGAGACTCTCAGCCATATCTCATGCCTCTTTCTCTCTCTAAGACTATCCATCTTCATAGCTCTCCCTTCTCTCTACATTTCGGGCCCGTTCGACTTGGATTCAAGACTTGCCGAAGGAGGGAGATACGTAGGGGACGGCTAGGGCTTCCCTTTGAATAGATCAAAGTGGTGGTTCGGTAAGATAGACATCACTGGAATTTTGGTGAAATGCTTGGAAGGTCTTCATTTTTGAGGTAGGGATTCTTCTTCTCTTCTAATTGTCGATTCTAAGGTTTCGGGTGAAGAAGAGAGGTGTAGGTTGTGTTTCACATGCTTTAGGATGGTGAGAGGTGAGGAATGCTGTGTTTTCTTCTTCTCTAGAGTCCTATATTTTCAAAATTATGTATATTGTGTTGGTGGTAGCATGTGGGTTTAAAGTGTGTGAGTGTAAGAAATTGATACATAGGCATTATGTGCTCAATTTGGTGTATATGTGAAAAATGTGTACGAAGTGTCATATATGTGATTATATGTGGGAATGTGGTTGTTGAATGCATGTTTAGTTCTATGTACTAAGATTATGCATTGAATGTAGCATGAGTAAAATATGCTAATTTTGAAGTTGTATGCATATGAGATGATATATGCATGTGTTATTCATATATGTGCTATATGTGGTGTGTGGTGGTGAGAAACATGCTTGTTACTTCGTTTTAGTATCAATGAGCATGAGCAGTGCATGAAAATAAAATATCATGTGTTTATGCATTCATATTGCATATGTGGGAAGTTGCGGGAAAAATGACGCAAATGAGGTGTACGGGGCTTCGGAGTGGTCCAACCGTATTGTGAAATGTGGTGAAATTATCCACTATGTATGGCCCTCGGAGTGGACCTACCATACTAAGGCTTAATGCCTAGGATCGGAGTATGTCCAATACTAATGACCCCTCAGAGTTGTCCCGGTCATAAGATGGTTATCGGAGAATGTCCAAGAATTGTGAGCCTCGGAGTTGTCCCCTCACTCTATGGCAATCCTATATATTGCTATGGTAGAATGACCTTTCGGAGTTGTCCTGGTCATTGGATGGTTATCGGAGGTGTCCAAGGTTACATGATCCTCGGAGTGGGCCAATCATGTAGGGTATCGGATGAGGACCGAGAGAGAGAGCATTTACTTTTTCTTAATGCTTGTATGTTTGAACATGTTATACATGATTCGTGATGTATGCAATCCTCTTTAATTGCATTTGTTGATTAGTTTGTGAGATTGTGGATGTGACATGTAGTTTATTCATATGCATTCCATGTAGGTCGGTGTCGAGTCGGCACTTAGGAGGGTTGGGGTATCTCTACTAAGTCGCAGTGGTGCTCACCCCTTTATTATAAACTCTTTTACAGATAAAGCGTCGATGACGGATGGGACATGAGTGTCCAAGTGGAACTCTAGTGGTATTTATGCTATCTTTTAGATGTTGAGCATTTTGTGGCTATCCATGCCGGCTTGTGGCATGCGACTTTGTTTTGAGTTATGGTTATATTTTGGACAAATGTAACTTTGATGTAAGTATTGGATTTTAAACTTGTTGGGTGTGGAAAGACAACGATTTAGTTTATGTAAGGCCCATGGTGCCACTTAGTTCATTTGATAATGTTTTCATTGTGAATGAATTATGGTTGTGGAGGATAATGATTCATTTTGATGTATAATTCAATTATGAATGTGATCTCGAGTGTGAAATTGATGTTGGAACCTTTCATTTATGTTGTGGATCATGTATGAGGAGTTCTAGGATGATAGATGGTGGATTGGGCTCCAAATGAACCATGTATAGGGTTGTTGGAGGTCCCGTAGGGAGCATTTCGATCGTGCGAAATGTCTATTTCGCACAATCGAAACACCCATTTCGATTGTGCGAAAGGGTGATGATTTATGATGATTTTTGGGGTCCAGATAGGAGGAATTTCACACAATCAAAACCTCCATTTCGATCAATCGAAATATTGCAGGTCTGAGGTCTCGAGAGGGTGAAATTTTCGCACAATCGAGATGCCAGTTTCGCCCAATCGAGATTGCCATTTCGCACAATCGAAATTACTATTCACAGCATTTTCCAAAGCTTCATTTCGACGTAATTTCTTTGTTCTAGATCGGAATTGAGTGTGGTTTTTTTTTAACTTCAGTATTTTTGGATTCTCTATCCAATGGTATAAGCCTTAATTTTAGATTCCAAACACAGATAGTTTTGAGGCTCGAAAGTGAGTGATTCACAAAGGTGTGGCCAAGTGAATTTTCACTAAGGTGTGTGATTCGATATAGGGCTCATGGGGATTGGTTAAAGTGGAATTGGATGCATTCATATGCAATAATTTAGTTAAGCTTCCACGGTAAATGAGGGTAATGAGGGTTTATTGGGCTAAATAGACAGTTTAACCTCCAGTTCTCCGAGAGTTAGAAATCGGGACGTTATAGCATGGTATCAAACCTTGATACTAATGCATGAGTGTAATTGAGATTGTACATGGGGTTGAGTGAACGGGTTCACACTCGGGATTTGGGGTCAGTCCGGGGGATCCCCGTCGGTCCGGGTTTTGGGGTGTGACAAAAACCCAAGAGCAAAACCGTGCGGGTTAGGCCCAAAGCGAACAATATCATACCATGTGTTGGAGCGAGGTATTACAAGCACCGCCTTGATCAGATAACTTAACCAAAAATAGTACCCGATGTTTTACTCAAACAAGACCATGAATGAGGTAGAACAAAAGTACTCAAAGATGAAAAAAGGTTATACTAGCCCTCGTCCAGGCAAAGAGGAAGCTTAGGCATTACTTTGAGGCTCACCTGATCATTGTCCCAATGAAACTCCCAATCAGAGCAATCCTTCATAATCCTGATCAGTCAGGAAGAGTAGCCAAATGGGCGATAAAGTTGGGTGCCTACGAAATAACCTACGAATCTCGAACTGCTATAAAGGGACAGGCAGTTACAGACTTCTTGCATGAATACGAACCTAAAAGTGACAGAACTTCAGTCTCATCCTGAATAGAGACTATTCATCGACGGGTCATCAACATGAACAAGTTCAGGTGTTAGAGTTGAGATCCAGACCCCAGACAGAATAGCCCTGCAACAGGCAATCCACCTGGAATTCCCAGCATCGAACAATGAAGCTGAATATGAAGCCTTCTTAGCAAGACTAAGATTGGCGCAAACACTTCAGGTAAAAAACTTACAAGTTTTTAGTGATTCTTAGCTAATCGTGAAATAGGTTAGTGGAGACTACCTGCCAAAAGATGATCAGATGAAAGTCTATAAAGACCTGGTGCAATAGCTGCTTAAGGGGTTCAGTCAAATCAGAATCTCTCAAATCTCAAGAGATCTGAACCTGAGCGCCAACAAGCTTGCATGTTCAACCTCGGCAGCTTATCAAGATTTGATCAGAATAGCTCCAATCGAGTCCTTGCAAGAACCCAACATACATCCCCAGCAAGAGGTGTTGGTTATACAAAACCAACCCAGTTGAATGGATCCCTTCAAAGCCTATCTCATTGACGGAGTGCTACTAGACTCCTAAGAAGAGGCACTTAGAGTTAGAATGAACTCTGTCAGATACTCCATGATCGGCGAACACCTCTATAAAAGGTCGTTCTCAAGACTATACTTGAGATGTGTGGCCTTTACGGAAGCAAGGGAGATACTCTCTAGAATCCATGAAGGAGAATATGAAAATCACTCAAGGGGACATTCACTGGTCCATAAAGTCCTTACACAGGGATATTTCTGGCCATACATGGCAAGAGAAGCCGAAGAGCACGCTTGGAAGTGTGATAAGTGCTAGCACCCCCGGAAGACCTAACAACTATAGCCAGCCCCTGACCATTCACAAAATGGGGGATGGATCAAATAGGGTCTCTCCCAACCACTGCCAACAGCAAAAAATATGTACTCCTAGCCATCGACTACTTCACAAAGTGGGTTGAGGTGGAGGTGTATGCAACAGTCACCCATGTTAAGGTCAAAAGCTTCATCTAGAACAATATCATCTGCTAGTTCGGGCTGCTAGAATTCATTACCATGGATAATGCCACAAACTTCGATAACCAGCCGCTAGATAAGTTTTTTAGAAAGTATGGGATTAACCAGAAGTTCTCTACTATATCCTACCCACAGGGCAAAGGTCAGGCAGAGAAAACTAGTAGGACCATCTTTGAGTGTGTCCGAAAAAAGTTAGAGGAATGTAAGGGTAGGTGGCTGAAAGAGCTACCTAAAGTCCTCTGGGCATACTGAACGACTCCAAGGCGTTCGACCTATAAGCTCTAGGGCCTAAAATGACCAAAACGCCCCTAGTCACTTAACGTACCTTTCCGACCTCTATTTTCAAATTTAAAAGTGGATATGGTCTCAAAATCAACTCTATGTTGCTTCTAATATTCTAATTAGTCTATAACTAAAACTAAGATTTTCTGAAAAAATATCCAGATTCTCGGGTCCACTAGACCCTCGTCCTAGGTCTTGACGACCCAAAATTTTAAAATGAGGCGAATGGCTCGTAAAAATCTTCAAACCTCTAAACAAGTCCCTACATATGTAAATTACATTTAAAAAATATGCAAATCAATCCTATTTCAGAAAATAAATAAATAAATTCAAATCTGTACATTGGTGGTTTGGATTCAAGGGCTGGCGAAGCTTGATCTTCAATCAGATTAGAACCTTGATAAAGAATGACACTTGGATGATGTGCTTGTTATTCTTCTCCTTAAGAACTTTAGATGCTTTGAAGTTTGAGATGTTTTGGATGTTGGGTGAAAAATCTAGCAGAGCTTTAACGTTCTCTAGAGTCTTCTTGTTCCTTAATTTTTCTCCACCCATTGCCTCTATTTATAGACTTCTTGGAGGGGCAAACAAATAATTTTCTTTCCCTTTGATAATTATCCTATTAATATATATAAATGTGATAATTATCTTTTGGATGATAATTATCTTGTGAGAATTATCCAATATATATATGTAATAATTATCTTTGATGATAATTATATATATACTTAATTATCCTCTAACTCATTTTCAAGTGGGTTTGGACTTCTTAGATAATTTGAATTGACCTATGACCTATTTATTTGTGATGGATCTGAATTTTGAATTATCTGACTCATTGGATCACAATCCAAAGCAGGCCAAATTGTGAGTAAGTCCAAATTGTAATTTGGATTTGCTCTATTAATGTCTAGAGGAATCAAATAAGATGACAAATTTCTTTCAAACCTCTTAAATCGAGTCTGATTCGTGAGTATATTACAATTATGATTGAATTTTTGGAGATTGGGTGGTGGGTGGTGGAGAGATATATAGAGATAGAGCAGCAATGTGTTGAATAAGAGAGGGGGCAGTGGAAAAGAAAAGTAAGAGTGTGGGAAACACGGTGGTGGTGGTGGTGGAGGGACGGCTAGTTGTGGAGAGGTCGATGGTGGAGTGAGAGTGTTGGGGTAATTAATCAGGGGCACATTGGTAATTTAATTTTGATTGATTACATTGGTGTTAAACTGAAATATTAAAGTTAAGGCCATTTTGATAATTGTACAATAAAGGTTAACTCTGTTAACTGTTTTTTTAACTCTGACAAGAGTGTCAAAGTTACTTTTACAAAACTTTAATATAACGCTAATAAAAGAAAACCTCAGGGACCTAATGTAATTTACCCTCTTTTTTTTTTCACTAGCTCAGGTCAATCATTCTATGCGCTGCATTACAGTTTCAAGTCAACTCTTTTGAATGGCCAAGTTTTCTTCAATCTGTCAACTATTTGTGCCTTCAAGAACATCACAATCTGTCTTTCTTTGATTTGAATTTGCCATTTCCATTATCTTTTTCTTGTTTGAACTTCTATTGTCTGCCTTCTGATTTTTAATTAGACTAAAAGAGAATGTCAAATTGGACTGGTTGTAAGATTCCTTTGCTTGCATTTTTACAAACGTAAATAATATTTCAGTTTTTTCTATAACTTGTGATTTTCAATTAGGCAAAGTTGATTCTAAAATTAGTTTCCGCTTCATGCAACTTATTATAATTTTTTTATAGCAAATTCTTCATTTGGTATACATTGGATGCGTTCACTAACGGGAAATGTTGTTTTTTTGTTTCTAACCCCTAAAAAGCGAAAAACAAAAGAAAAAAAAATTAATGTTTAATAATATGTTTTTGTTTTTCTAAAATGTAAATAACAATAAATAAAACACACAATTGAAATGCATAATTAAAAATAACAAGATACAACCTAATTAACTCACAATGATATTTTCTCTATGTGCAAGATCATAGAAAGACTAAATTAAAGTCCATGTGTGTCTCATTTCCCATAAAGTAAACACTATAGTTTTCAAATTTACATATACACGTAAGAGAGAGTGAATAGAGAGAGGGATGGAAGCTTTTATAAATAATCTCAACATCACTTGAAAAATATGAGAAGTCATTCTTTTTATAAAGCATAATATCTGTAACTGTTTTTTGCATGCTTAATAGGAATTTAATTAAAAATAAAATGATGAGATTAAATATAACATAATTCTATTTAATATATTATAAATTAATACTCTTAAATAAATAATTTAATATATATTTATTTATTTTTATTAAAATATTCTAACATTTTTTAGATGGGGGTAACCATAGAATTAATGAAAAATGACATGTATAAAATAAAAATAATAAAATAGAAATTTAAGTGGGAGACCAATGTTGCAAGTCAATGATGGTTAGGTAGATCGTTCATAATGGCCTTGGTCAGGGGTTTACCAATTCTGCCATGTTAATTATTGGTGTCTTTCCAGATAGCTGAGTTCATCTTGTGTTTTCCTCTCATCATTTTTCCGTTACCTTGCTTTCTGGTTGGAGAACAGGTTCCATCTATATCTCTCTCTCTCTCTCTCTCTCTCTCTCTCTCTTCATATTGCTGTTTCTTTGTTTAGTGACCATTTCTATTTTACATTAAAAATCACATCACATTTTGATCCGAGTTAGCATATATACTTTCATACGTACTGTTGATTTGTGAGAGAATATTCTGCTATCTTAACAGAATAATTATGAAGAAAATTGAATGTTGATTTCATTTCCATTAATTCATTTTTATGATAAAACATATATATGGAGTGTTTATTTCTCAATTGCACTCGATCTTACTGTTAACACCTAAATTATGGCGAAAGTTATTGGAACATGTGGCCAGGATTAAGAATATATTGATCAAAAGTCACCTAAACAACCTATCTAAGACTCTCGATGACTTGTCGCCTAAGAGCATTTCAATCAAGTTGCCTAAGAGACTCTCGACCTCTTCGCCTAAGAGTTTCGGCCAATCATGGCCTAAGAGCATTTTGATCAAGTCGCCTAAGACTTTCGACGACTAGTCGCCTAAGAGTATTTCAATCGGGTCACCTAAAAGACTCTCGACGACTAGTCACCTAAGAGACTCTCGACCTCATTGCCTAAGAGTCTTGACCAATCATAACCTAAGGCATTTCGATCGAGTCGCCTAAGACTCTCGACAACTAGTCACCTAAGAGCATTTCGATCGAGTCGCCTAAGAGACTCTCGACGACTAGCCACCTAAGAGACTCTCGACCTCATCGCCTAAAAGTCTCGATGATTAGTCACCTAAGAGACTCTCAAACTCATCGCCTAAGACTCTCGACGACTAGTCGCTTAAGAGTATTTCGATCGAGTCACTTAAGAGACTCTCGACGACTAGTCACCTAAGAGACTCTCGACCTCATCACTTAAGAGTCTCTGTCAATCATGGCCAAAGGCATTTCGATCGAGTCGCCTAAGACACTCGACAACTAGTCGCCTAAGAGCATTTCGATCGAGTCGCCTAAGAGGCTCTCGACGACTAGTCACCTAAGAGACTCTCAACCTCATCGCCTAAGAGTATCGACGATTAGTTGCCTAAGAGCATCTTGATCTAGGTCAAAGTATAACCAGCTGCAAATTTCAAGGGCTAGAGAACCCAGAAATTAGGTTTGAAGACTATGAAAGCTAAAAATGGAAATGACAACTTTATAATTGTAGAGACTTGAACTAAATTTGACTAGTTTTAAATTATTTTTTTTCGCTATAAAAGCATTTTGAATGATATTTTGGATGTTTCGAGAGTGGGAAACATGTTATGAGATTTTTGAAAGTTTTTAGAACTTTCAGAAAAGTTTAACTTTTTGGTCAAACTGGAGCCCGGGATGCGACTTAAGTGGGCCCGGAAGTCCAAAAAATTCTCAAAAATATTTATTTAAGGTTATTGATTAAACGAAATGTTTAGAGTATTAAGGAATCGATTTTGAGTCCAACAAAGTTTTCGAGAATTAATTCCGAGATCAGGAAGGTACATTAAGTGGCCCGGGGGTAAAATGGTCATTTCGCGCCCCTAGGGTTGAGATAAATATCAAAAAGGGTCTAAGATATTTCATTTTATGGATCTCTCTCTCTCTCTCTAAAGCTTTCATTTCATCTATCTCCCTTCTCTCTAGATTTTAGACAAGTTGGAGTGTGATTTAGAAGATCCAGAAGAAGGAAAGTGTGTAGAGGGCGTCAAGGGCTTCGGTTTGAACCGAACAAAGTCCGCATTTTGTGAAGTTGAAAAAGTTAGAATTTTCAAAGTTTGATTTCCAAGCTTAAGATTTGAGGTAGGGGTGTCTTCTCCTCCATTTTCATCGATTCTCTAGGGTTTGTGTGGTATATGGATGTGCTAGTAGGAGTTAGAGGGACAAAGGTCATGTATGTAATTTTATCTTATATATATATATGCATGTTTAGAGTGTTCTTCATTTAATGTTTATGATGTATGAGAAGCATGTTGGTCTATGCATGTTAAATGTGAGTTTTGTGCCACCTATATGTGAAATATATGATGTATGTGATTTGTATGAGCATTATACATGAATAAATGTGTACTTGACATGTTATTTATAGCTCAATGATGTTTTCATATGTTATAATTATTGGTTGAAAAACATGAGGTTCATTAGGCTTACCTTGAACCATGACTTGAATTATGTGAGCTTAAATGCCATATGTGAAAAATGCATCAAAAGAGTGATTTTTCATGTTAATGCATTTGGTGATTGTTGTTGGTGAAAATGCATGCAATATTATGTGTATGTTGTGATTGCTTAGCATAGGTTGCTCTTGGTGGAAAGTGGAATTGTTGTTTGAAATAAAATGAGAATTAAGGAAGTTGGACTATAAGAAATGATGCACACGGAAGGTGTGATGAGCTAATGATTCAAGTGGCAGGAAACGGACTCCTCTCCTTCAATTGGCGGTTTTCAATTGAAGAGGAATCGTAGTGACAATCTTGAGGTTGACGGGTGTCAACATGTGATAATCTTGATGGTTGTGAAAATCTTGGGTTATGAGGTTGAAATGATTGCAGTTGTGACAATTAGGGAATTTATGGAGTTGAATACTTGGGGTTAGGTTGAGTTGGTTCATGAATTTTGAATTCATATTAAAATTATGGTTTGTGAAATTGCTGGGCATATTGTGTTGTTTCATACTCATGTATGGTTGAGTGTGTATTTGATGTTTGTTACATTGTTGCTTTATTGATAACATGAGTGTTCGAGTATGCCATGTAGTGTAGGGATGACATGATGCATATCATGTAGGTCGGCGTCGAGTCGATGCTTAGGTGGGTTTGGTCATCTCTACTGAGCCGTAGTGGTGCTCACCCCCTATATACAAATTTTTCTTTTCAGATAAGGCGCCAATGGAGGATGAGCCATGATTAGCTCAATGGACCTTGTTGAGTTTCTTTTGGACTTTTGAATCTTTTGATATGTATGTAGATGTCTATGCCGTTTTGTGGCATGTGGACTCTTTTGGAAAATGTTATTCTTAAAGTTGGATAACATATTTATATTTGAATTTCATTTGTATAAGTTATGTTGGACATGTATGAAAGACTTTGAACATAATTGTTTGGCCATTAGGGGGGGACACGTGCCCAAAAGTGTCCATTTTGAATTTAAGGTGTGAATGACTTATGAAATGATTTGTATGATTTCAATAGAAATGTATGAGAATTTGTGAGATTATGGTGATATGAAAGTGTGAATTACGGTGTGTGCATGGATTTGTACCATTTGTAGATCCTTGGAATGTTGGGTGTAAGATTTTGTTTTGGAAATGAAAGTATTGTCGGTCAAATGAATACATTCTGCCCGGATTTTGGCGAATTTTTTTGAGGTAACTACCCAACTCCAAATGATCTGAAATTTTTACCACACCTTCCCCTAGATGTCTAGTATTCCCATATTTAATTTGGTGAAGTTTGGACAACCACAGAATTTTAGAAAAATCCGTGAATGTTCTACCACCAGATTTTACAATTTCTGTTGGGCACCAACTTGGTTGTCAAAACTGTTTCATTTGGCTAACATCTAGCCATTAAGGTTGGCTCAAGCTTCTTCTATATGTAGTCTAGTTTTTATAGAATTTTCGTTTGCCTCGTTTCGAGTTGAAATTAATTTTCTACGAATTTTTTTATGATTGTTGTGCAGATTGCACTCTAGCAATGCACTGTTCATTTCGAAATTACTGTAACTTTTTAGCTACTGCCTGGTGATGATAAATCAGGGTTCCGGACCTCTTCAAAAGGTCTAAATTATGTTTTTAAACACCTTGGGACTATAGTAGGATGAGACAATGCTCCGAAAAATTTTCTGAAACTTTTTACGAAAAGTTACTATTCACAAGGGCCAAAAATCACTTTTATTTTGAAATTGTTCTAAATGATTTCAACAATGAGGACCATGGTTAGTTATGCCTATTCACTTAATTATATGCATTTTGAGTTACTTCCGCAATTAAGAGAATTGGGTTGGATGTTAGATTTTTCCAAAATGGTTGTTTTGATTAGATTTCACCGTTCACCCCCATTTCCCTCGCTATTAACCGGGTGTCGAAAATTGGGGCGTGACAACATGGTATCAGAGCTCTAGGTCAGAATACCTAGGGATGATGGGTAGTGGTCAGATCGCGTATGGATTTGTGAAGATTAGATCAATCAGAGCACTAGGTTGGAATACCTAGGGACGACTGGAAAAGGTTGAACCACATTTTGGTGTTGAAGTGATTTGAGGATAGAAGCATTAGGTTCAAAAACCTAAAGATGATGGGTGAGGTCCAATCACGTGTTGGATTGAAATTTTGTATTGACATAGGGCTTATCAGAGCTATAGGCTTGATTACCTTGGACAAAGAGTGAGCATTTGATGTATGTTTGTTTGAGGTTAAAGACTTTTACTTGATATTTGTATTGGATATAAAACTTGTGTAGTGTCATATGGAATATTATTTAATGTTTACATGTTTGGAATAAACATGCGGTCTTGGATGACTTGGTTTGTGATTTAAGTGCCTTCTTGTTGTCTATATAGCAAGATGCCACCACGAAGAGTTCACGAAGGGGCAGATACAATCCCTATGAGTGGAGGACAATTTATGCTCGACATGGTTGCGACCATGTGGCAAATAGCTAGGGAAGCACAAGAGGAGACTCAGGCTCGACTTGAAGCAGCTCCTAATAGGATGATGTTGACATTGGGACATGTTAGGAAGCATAATCCGCCATCATATGTCAGAGGGTCTGACCCTATGGTGGCTGAGAATTGGATAGATGAGATGGTCGAACTCCTTATCGCACTTGAGGTAGAGGAGAACTTGAAGGTGAAAGTGGCCGACCATTAGCTTAAGGGTGAGGCCAAGCATTGGTGGAAATCCATTGGGAACCGTCATGATATTGAAGTGATGAATTGGAATATGTTTGAAGCATTATTCTTTGAGAAGTATTTCCCAGTAACGGTGAAAGATAGTATAAGGAGAGAGTTCTTCAACTTGACTCAAAAAATAATGACAGTAATAGAGTATGAGAGTAGATTTACCTCTTTGGCTCGATTTGCAAAAGAAATGATTCCAACGGAAGAGCTGAAAGTCAAACAGTTCATAAGAGGTCTCTGACCCTATTTGCGAGATAGAGTTGGAATTCTGGGATTGACAAGCTATGCTGCAGTGGTGGAAAGAGCACTAATAGCAGAAGAGCTTGGTAATGACAATCAGAGGATACAAGATGAGGAAAGAAGTGTTTCTTCTAGGAGTCAGCCAAAGAAGAAGCAGAAAAGTGGTTCTTATCGATCGGTAGGATTAGTGGGACCACAGATGATACATTCAGTGCCTACGACTTCTATGTAAGTACGGTCGATTGGATCAAGGAGAGTGTGTCATCATTGTCAGCATCCGGGTCACTATAGGTCTGAGTGTCCCCGTATGCATTTGGCACCGACAGATGGACAGATTTGTTACCATTGTCATCAGACTGGTCATATGAAAGGGAATTGTCCTCAAGGATAGGGTGCACGGGGTAGGACGGAGTCTCTTAACCGCATTGATCAGTTTTTAATGAGTCAACTTGACTCAGTGGCAATACTGCCACCCCCTCCAGTGCAGTCTGCTCAGGTTTTACGAGCAAGTACGAGGAACCTTCCTAGTGGTTCAAGACAATAGTCCAAATATTAGAGGACTGGTCCACAGTGATTGAGGTATGTCAGTGATCTCTAGTTTATGAGTTATAACAATTATTTATGCAAGTGTACTAAGTTGTATATCATGAGTTGGGCTGTGTGAGTTATGTTATGAGATTGATAAAGCATGATGAGTTGTATATATTTGAAAAACATGCTTTTGATTTAAACATAGTCGTTGTAACATGCATTGTATCTAGAATGTTTGAATGTACATTGCGTATCTGATTTCAGTATCGTAGTTTTTAGGATTTGATAAGTCAAACTAAGGTTTGAAATAAGTTAATTCACGAGACTTGAGCTTTGTGAGTTATACTAGACTCAGGTTGTATGAATCTAGGGCAAATGGAAAAGGGTTGAGATATTTTGATATTTTTCATATAGAGATTTTTGAGAATGGATTAGAGTTGGATATATTAGTCCTTGTATATATTAGAGACTTAATATATGTAGTCCATTAGCCTTATGCCAGAATGGACAATTGGGATTGAGAGTAAGAGGGACAAGAACGATATGTTGTCGGGGTTAGACTAGCGGGAAGAAACGGCCCGGCCAGCCATTTCTATTCGATTAGTACTCCCCTTACAATGTGTCAGGTCCAAGTGATTGTGGAATGGATTCAATGAGTATTGGTGGATAAGGAAATGAAATTCAAATGTTGTGAGTATAGCGAGTTTTACTCATAAATGGGGGTATAAATGAGATTGTGATGACAAGAGTAGGTTAGTTTAAACCGCTCTTGAGGTTGTGAGTTCCTGTACATGATAGAGTACTCGAGGGAACATGTGAGATTCTTGGAAGGTCACAGACTTTGGGATGATGATTGTGGTGCTGTCATTGAGACGCAATTTTGTCTACTAACACATCAGTATGAGGATCGGTCTCATGTGGACGCAGTTTTGTCAATTAACCCATCCATTGTTGAGACCTTTGTCAATTAGACGTAGTTTTGTCTATTGACAAGGTAGTGGTGACTCTGGGCGCAGTCTTGCCCATTGTCCCATTTGAGTGGTGTTGTCAATTAGACGCAGTCTTGTCTATTGGCACACCAATTGAGGATTGGAGTCGTATGGACGCAGTCTTGTCTATCGACCTAATCATTATCATTTAGACATAGTCTTGTCTATTGACACAGATGATGGTGACTCTGGACGCAGTCTTGTCCATTGTCACATCTATGGATGGTGTTGTCAATTAGACGCAGTCTTATCTATTGACACACCAATTGAGGATTGGAGTCATATGGACGCAGTCTTGTCCATCGACCTAATCATTGTCATCTAGATATAGTCTTATCTATTGACATAGATGATGGTGACCCTGGACGCAGTCTTATCCATTGTCATATTCGTGGTTGGTTGTCGTCACTATAGACGCAGTCTTATCTTTGGGCGCAATCCTGGATTTAGTGATCTTCATTGAGGGGCTGTTTAGCCATTTGACACGCCTGAGGGTATGCTTGTTGTCATTGAGATGCAGCCTTGTCTATTGACACGCTTATTCAGGTGAGATTTTCACCATGAGAGATAGTTAAGTCTATAGATGTATCATCATGGGTAGTGAGAGATTGAGTTTGGATTGACATATAGGATTTGATTCCATTTTTGGGACATGACTAGGTTAAATGTCATGAGAGGTGATGATGAGAATATCATTGGATTTGTCTTGGTTAGTTATTAACCGAGGAAAAGAAGTGATATGGGAGCAGCAGAATATTCTGTAGACTTGTTTTCTTGTGAACCGTACCTTGTGATACTAGTGAGAATGGAAAGATCCACATATCAGTTAAGTGACTAAGAGAGTAATGATTCCATACATTTTGGGAATGTGATCGAACTAGTTAAGGATTGAGTTAATAATCCTTAGGAAACATTGGTCTTAGGTCACGTGTGAGATGTGTAAGTTGGGTTGTGGACATGGTATTGTCTAGTATGAGAAATTGGAAATTATAATTCAAGGAGGATGAATTACTAGAAAGTGGGTTGATTGGAAAATGAATTGGTTGTAGTTTTATCTTCTTGAACTTAGATTGGGAGATAATTGTGGTCGTGGTAGTTATAATGCGATGATTGTACTATAATTTTAGAGATATCTGGATATCAGTTGAAGTGTACCAACTGTTAGAAATTTTGTAGAACGTAGAGTGAAGTGTGTGATGTGATAACTAGGACCATGATCGTTAAGGAAAAAAAGTCATGTGTTGGATACTAGCAAGTTATGACTATTTTCGAGGTTAAAAAGGAAGATAGAAAAAGTCACTCAAGACTTAGTGACAACACTTTTAGAATTCAGAGTATGAGGCTAATTTTGTGGACGAAATTCTTTAAAGGTGGGGAGGTTGAAGAGACCGGAACTAAATTTGACCGGTTTTTAAAAAAAAATTTATATCATTTTCGCTATAAAAGCATTTTGAATGATGTTTTGAATGTTTCGAGAGTGGGAAACATGTTTGAAAATATGTTATGAGATTTTTGGAAGTTTTCAAAACTTTGAGAAAAGTTTAACTATTTGGTCAAACCGGGGCCTGCGATGCGACTTAAGTGGGTCCGGAAGTCCAGAAAATTCTCAAAAATATTTATTTTAGGGAATGGATTAAACGAAATATTTAGAGTGTTAAGGAATCGATTTTGAGTCCAACGGAGTTTTCGAGAATTAATTCCGAGGTAAGAAAGGTACATTAGGTGGCCCGGGGGTAAAATGGTCATTTCGCTCCCCTAGGGTTGAGATAAATATCAAAAAGTGTCTGAGATATTTTATTTTATGGATCTCTCTCTCTCTCTCTCTAAAGCTTCCACTTCATCTCTCTCCCTTCTCTCTAAATTTTGGACAAGTTGGAGTGTGATTTAGAAGATCCCGAAGAAGGAAAGTGTGTAGAGGGCATCAATGGCTTCGGTTTGAACCGAACAAAGTTCGCATTTTGTGAAGTTAAAAAAACTGAGATTTTTAAAGTTGGATTTCCAAACTTAAGATTTGAGGTAGGGGTGTCTTCTCCTCCCTTTTCATTGATTCTCTAGGGTTTGTGTGGTATATGGATGTGTTAGTAGGAGTTAAAGGGACAAAGGTCATGTATGTGATTTTATCTTATATATATATGCATGTTTAGAGTGTTCTTCATTTAATGTTTATGATGTATGAGAAGCATGTTGGTCTATGCATGTTAAATGTGAGTTTTGTGCCACCTATATGTGAAATACATGATGTATGTGATTTGTATAAGCATTATACATGAATAAATGTGTACTTGACATGTTATTTATAACTCAATGATGTTTTCATATGTTATAATTATTGGTTGAAAAACATGAGGTTCATTAGGCTTACCTTGAATCATGACTTGAATTATGTGAGCTCAAATGCCATATGTGAAAAATGCATCAAAAGAGTGATTTTTCATGTTAATGCATTTGGTGATTGTTGTTGGTGAAAATGCATGCAATATTATGTGTGTGTTGTGATTGCTTAGCATAGGTTGCTCTTGGTGGAAAGTGGAATTGTTGTTCGAAATAAAATGAGAATTAAGGAAGTTGGACTATGAGAAATGATGCACACGGAAGGTGTGATGAGCTAATGATTCAAGTGGCAGGAAACGGACTCCTCTCCTTCAATTGGCGGTTTTCAATTGAAGAGGAATCGTAGTGACAATCTTGTTGTTGACGGGTGTCAACATGTGATAATCTTGATGGTTGTGAAAATCTTGGGTTATGAGGTTGAAATGATTGCAGTTGTGACAATTAGGGAATTTATGGAGTTGAATACTTGGGGTTAGGTTGAGTTGGTTCATGAATTTTGAATTCATATTAAGATTGTGGTTTGTGAAATTGCTAGGTATATTGTGTTGTTGCATGCTCATGTATGGTTGAGTGTGTATTTGATGTTTGTTACATTGTTGCTTTATTGATAACATGAGTGTTCGAGTATGCCATGTAGTGTAGGGATGACATGATGCATATCATGTAGGTCGGCGTCGAGTCGATGCTTAGGTGGGTTTGGTCATCTCTACTGAGCCACAATGGTGCTCACCCCCTGTATACAAATTTTTCTTTTCAGCTAAGGCACCAATGGAGGATGAGTCATGATTAGCTCAATGGACCTTGTTGAGTTTCTTTTGGACTTTTGAATCTTTTGATATGTATGTAGATGTCTATGCCATTTTGTGGCATATGGACTCTTTTGGGAAATGTTATTCTTAAAGTTGGATAACATATTTATATTTGAATTTCATTTGTATAAGCCATGTTAGACATGTATGGAAGACTTTGAACATAATTGTATGGCCATTAGGGGGGACACGTGCCCAAAAGTGTCCATTTTGAATTTAAGGTGTGAATGACTTATGAAATGATTTGTATGATTTCAATAGAAATGTATGAAGATTTGTGAGATTGTGGTTGTTGACCTCAAGGTTTCAACCCTAGGTTACTTTGGTGATTTTAATGATAACAAACTATTGTAGTGTAGATTTAATAAGTTTACTTGAGTGTGCAGCTTAGAAAATATTATATTATCTCAAGTATTTTTAAAGGCATTGGACTTCAAAAGGAATTACAAAAAGATGTATGAAGCCGCATGATCATGAAACTCAAAGATTAATAATCAAGATCAATGGCGAAGTCGAAGTGAATCCAAGCCACATGATGAAGGAACCCAAAAGCTTAAAGATTTGAAGATCAAAAGACTTGGGTAGGCTAGCCTTGGGTGAGTGCTAGATTTAATGTAAAGTTATTTATGAAGTAACTTCTTTTGAAAGCTCATCTATTGACCTAGTGGACCTTAGGACCAATGCATATCATTCATATCATATCATGGTTCCTTGGACACTTAGAATTAGGTCATAAACTTCATTGAATCATCTTGAAGGCCTTAATTGAGATTGAGTTAATTCAAGCTTATGTTTAGCTTTGAAGGAACTCAATTCTTGAGTAAACAAATTCTAGAACCTATGCTTGAATTAGAAAATATCATTTATGGTTCTTAGATAGATTGAATGAGGCTTTGAACTTATATGTTTAAATTCTGAAAAGCCTTAGGTAATATTGAGATGATTTTCAATTGAAAATATTTTAATTCTCAATATTCATATTTAGTGAAATTGTGAAGTCATAGACCTTGGATCAAATTGATTTATTTTATAAGGTCATAGTTGATTTTAAGGAGGTTCAAATATTCAAATAACCTAACTCATAATCTAAAATTGATTCTAAGACCACATATATCTCATTTTAGTATCCATGATTGGTTCTTAGCATTTTAGAATATGACTTGATTTTAATGAAATTTATTTTCATCAGTCCTTGAAGTTTTAGGCTCATTCATGCTTTAACAGAGTTGCATTTTAAATGAGGATCAAAACAGTCGACTTATTTAAACTGTATAGTCAACTTTTTCAAGCAGCACATTTTTTGCATTTCTAGAGCACTAAAATAGAAGACTATACCATTTCATATAGAAGACTATCTTTCTATTTTAGTTTGTGTGTTTTTATGAAAATGTCATTTCTAGAGCACTAAGATAGAAGACTATCTCAAAACATATAGAAGACTTTCTTTCTATTTTAGTTTATGATATTTGATAAAATAGTCGTCTTATACATTAGAAAAGTCGACTCTTTTAGGCAGTGCAAAAATGGCATTTCTAGAGTAGTAAGATAGAAGACTATCTCAAATCATATAGAAGACTATCTTTCTATTTTAGTTTATGAACTTTTGAGAAAATGACTTTTCTGGAGTAGTAAGATAGAAGACTATCTCATTTCATATAGAAGACTTTCTTTCTATTTTAGTTTATGAGATTTGATGAAATAGTCGTCTTATTCATTAGAGAAAGTCGACTCTTTCTGGCAGCATGAATCTAACACTTTAAATCCTCAAATAAAGTCAACTACTTCAAGTAAAAAGTTGACTGCTTTTCCCCAGATTCAAAATAACGGCTAGTTTTGGACCCCAAACGGCTATATTCTCTTGAGACTCTATATATACCCATCTGAATTGGGGATTTCATAACAAGTGAGAGATAATACAATGTAGAGCCGAGAGAGTAGAAGAGCAAGAGAGCTAGAGAGAAACCTACCCATGAGCATACACTTGAGAAACTCTTGAATGCATATTTTTGCATTCTACTTGGTAAAAAATCTCTTAGGAACCACTATTGAGTCTCATCTTTTATATCATTCATTGTGGTTCATCTTGCATATCTAGAGTTGGGCTTTTCATTTGAAATCTTCATATATCACTCTAGGATTTGAGCGTGTATTAAATATCTATTCATTGAGGAAACTTGTTGTATTTGTATTATAATTTCTTATTCTTGAGAGAAGAAGACAAAGAGGTTCTCTTGGCATGGGTAGCTTGAAGAAGCTTTGTAATGATTTTTCTCCAAGCCTGAAAAAGAGAAAGGTTCATTCTCTACCTTAAAAGGAGAAGGATTGGGTAGCGCTCTCCACCCTTTAGAGTGAGCAATGGTTATCTCTTAACCGTCAAAAGAGGGATAAAACCCAAGTCATGAGCTTGACAAAGAAGTCTTGGTGAGGTTGTCATCGAGCAAGGAAGCCCAAGTAATTCACTTGGCAATTGTACGGTTTGCTTTCCACCATTAAGGAAGGCTCTATAGTGGAAACCTTAAGAAGTTCTCTTGAGGCATGGACGTAGGCAATAGGGGCCGAACCATGTAAAAATCATGGTGTCACTTGGTTTGCATTTCTCTATCCCTAAACTCTTTTATTTGATAGTATTTCATTTGTTTAAATTACATATGCTTTATATATGAATGTTATAAGTTTATATGTTTCAATTTATACGAGGAGGATGGGATAAATGCTTGGAGTATTGGTTGAGTTGTGGAATTGATAAAACTATTGATTGATTGAGTATTGTTTGATTATCAATTTTTCAATCAATTTGCACACTATGTTTTTGACAAATGCACAATCAACACTTTCACATACTACAAGCATGATATGTTGCACTTATATGTACACTTATACTTATTGTATTCACTAGATCATTTAAGTGCATAATAGATAGAGAATTTGCAATCCCACTTGTTGAATACATAAGTTCATCAAGTGTTTGACAAAAGTCTATACAAGCCTACTTTTGTCAAAATGAGCTTAACGGAAAAAGTTTCATCGTTTGCCTATTGTCCCTATTCACCCCCCCCCTCTAGGGACAATTCTTGGGTAACAGTGGTGATATGAATGTGTGTATTAGGGTGTGTGCATGGAGATGTACCATTTGTAGATCCTTGGAATGTTGGGTGTAAGATTTTGTTTTGGAAATGAAAGTATTGCTGGTCAAATAAATACATTCTGCCCGAATTTTGGCGAATTTTTTTGAGGTATCTACACAACTCGAAATGCTCTGAAATTTTTACCACACTTTCCCCTAGATGTCTAGTATTACTGTAGTTTTTTAGCTACTATCCGGTGATGATAAATCAGGGTTCCGGACCTCTTCAAAAGGTCTAAATTATATTTTTAAGCACCTTGGGACTATAGTAGGATGAGACAATGCTCCGAAAAATTTTCCGATGCTTTTTACTAAAAGTTACTATTCACAAGGGCCAAAAATTACTTTTATTTTAAAATTGTTCTAAATGATTTCAACAATGAGGACCATGGTTAATTATGCATATTCACTTAATTATATGCATTTTGAGTTGCTTCCGTAGTTAAGAGAATTGGGTTGGATGTTAGATTTTTCCAAAATGGTTGTTTTGATTAGATTTCACCGTTCACCCCCATTTCCCTCGCTCTTAACCGGGTGTTGGAAATCGAGGCGTGACAATAATTTCTAAGGTTCAAAGACTCAAAGCTTCAAATGGGAGAATCTCACCCACCTCTGGTGAAGGAATCAGAATGGTCAGAGAACTTCAGAGTTAGAGTTAGGCTTGGTGGTTGAGAAAAGCTGAAAATAGTAAGCAACATAAGTCAACAACTTGAAAGATTTCACAAGCCAAAGCCAAAAATGTCATGCCAGATATATATCTCTTTCTGTCCATGGAGAAGTGTACTAATATGCCAAAACAAGCTCAGCAATGTGGTTGGGAGGTTACTTTCAACCTGCACCCATTTATTGTCTAGAAGGACGGACTGAAAAGGACATGACCAGACGAAGGGCCTCTATAAATACTGAGGCAAGTCCTACAAAGCAGCACCAGCATCTAACATGCCTTTGTTATCTATTTTTCTCATCTTATCTTAGCTTACAACTTTTACTTTCACAATTCTATCTTTCATATCTATCTAGATCTTTAGCTCCTTAACTTTATTTTAGTTACTTTAGCTTCTTAACTTTAATTCCGTAGTTTAATTAGTTGTACTTTATCTTCTCAGTACCTTAGTTCTTTAAATGTAACTTGTTTTCCAGCATCAATGAAATTCATTTCTCCATGAACGTGTTGAATTTCTTACTCTGCACTTTATTCTAGTCTCGTTATCAATCTCTCATTCAAGACTGAAAGTCCTTATCTTCAAGGTATTGAGAACCTAGCGGGGAGGGTCATTCCTACTCCCCTTCAGTCGTCTGATCCTTAAGAGGACTAACTCACGGTCTAAAATAGGAATAGTTTGGTTTACTCACACTTATGTTCGATGAAACACTGGCACGCCCGCGCATCTTATCCAGACCCATGTTACGAGCCAACCAGTCTTGGCTTGCCACGTGAGAGTCGGCATTGCAAGCCAAACACTTACTACATTCTCGGCCGTTAGCATTCTACTACTACGGTACAATAAAGGCATCAAATCACAGTTAAATTTTTATATTAGTTTAAGTTACGGATTTTCAACTACAGAAAATCATTATTCATGCACCACTTTTTCTTTTTTTTAGAATGTTCTGCATTTGAGCTCTGCAACCTAGTCAAAATAGATTAGTGATAATTAACTGGACTTCCTTGCTTGGAGACGTGTTGTCATTATATAAAGCTTAATTCTAATCGTAACTCATTATGCTTAATTCTAATAGGGCAATATATATATATATATTCACACAATTATCACAGGAAAATAAAAAGTTGAAGATTGCTATCGGCACCAGTACTGGCTGTTGTGATTTTAGGCAACAATATTTATGGTGCCTAATGTAATGTGTCTTCATTGTAGAAAGTAACGATAGAAAGTCTTTATCTTTAAGGACCATTCTTGTCTACTTTCAACACCGAAAAATTCTATTTCAATAATACCGTTGCATGAATTTGACCCACATTGTAAAATGACAATTTTATCCTTAATTTATTTTAATATTTTTAAATAACAACGAAAAATTATAAAAAAATAAGACACGAACACGACAAAGATACGGCTATAAAATAATAATATAATATCTATTCATTATTATAAACAAAGACTACATTATAAAAATGTTTAAATTCATCATCAAACAATTAAAAATCAAACAAATTTATAAATAAAAATAGACAAATAGAGCCAGATTTATTTAGTCCTCTACATATATTAGTTCAAATTATTAATCATAACTTAGTCACATATAAATTTCTTTTGAAATACTTAAAATATATATCACTGTTACAAAGTATTTGACTCGTATTTGAAGATTATTCGAAAAGTATTAAAAAAATATATATAGAACATTTTTGCAAAGTGTCCGACACGTGAAGTGTTCAACTTCCAGGGTAAACATAAACCAGGACTCATACCTCTCTCTTGCCTCTTAATTGTCTTGTTTTTTTTACCAATTTCTTTCTCACTCCGTAAAATCTCTCTCTCTCTCTGAAACACAGCCTCTCGGTCCTCTCCCATTCTCTTTATTTTTGTCTTCTTTTTTCTCTCTCTAAAACTCTCGCTTCTCTCTTAATCACAAAATCTCACCCTTCGTTCTGTCTTCGTTTTCCCTCTCTCAACAAACTATATTCTCTCTCTAAACCGCCACCTCTCTCTTGTTCTAATGGCATTTGCTCTCTCTCTCTCTCTCTCTGATGGAATATTATTGACTCTTAAGAGTCATAGACTCCTTGTTATGTTTTTTTCACCCAACTGCTAAAAGGCCAACTATCTGAATCTGAACCAAATTCTCCAACTCATTCGGCCATAAGAAGCAGAACTTGTCTTTTGTCTTCAGAATGCTCTCTCTCTCTCTCTCTCTCTCTATATATATATATATATATATGGAGACTATCATTACAAATGTGCCTATCCAATACGGTGATGTAATTCACCATGAATCAGTAAATACCCAAATATTGGCTGATAGAATACGCAAATATTGTAACAAAAAATCGGTGGAAAGAAAATTAAATATTTTGTAGATAAATAATTAAATAAATAACTCGGAACACCAAAAGTTTTGAACAAATTAAATTGCGAAAAAACCATAGATTCAATATTTTGTAGAGTCTCTCCATATGCCATAAAATGGAACATAAAGGAACAATGTGCTTAATTACCGCCTTCATTGCCCTTCTAGTTGCAGGACAACACAAACTAGGATGGAAAGAATTGTCACAGAAATCCATGAAATTGAGAGATCAGAAGATTATATGTCAGTTGATATTCGAGATGCTAGCGTCAGATTAGTAAATTCAATTAGAGGAAAGATGGATAAACTCTCTCCTATATCACCTGATTGTTGTATCTATAGAGTTCCGAAGAGAATTCGTGATTTAAATCAAAGGGCTTACACTCCTCAAGAAGTGTCCATTGGACCCTTTCATCGTGGCAAAGAAAACTTACAAGCCATGGAAGAGAAAAAATTGATATACTTGCAGGCATTCCTTCATCGCACTGGGTTGAGTTTAGAGAGCTGTATAGAAGCGATAAAAGGGTGAGAAGAGAAGGCTCGAAATCATTATGCAGAAAGTATTAAGCTTAACAGTGATGAATTTGTGACAATGGTTCTTTTGGACAGCAGTTTAATCATCGAGATCATTTGCAGGTGGGAAGAATGGCCTCAAACTGATTACATAGATACCCAAGTATTTGCAAGTGGCATACGGACCGACTTGATATTACTTGAAAATCAGTTTCCCTTCTTTGTTATTGAAGGTCTGTTCAACCTAGGTTTCAATGTCATCAAGAAACCCCGATCCTTCCTCAAGAAAGCCATCAACTTTTTCAATGATCTTTGTCTAGTCAGAGATGCCAAAGTATCGATCACAAGTTCTCAAGTGAAGCATTTTGTTGATTTGTTAAGGTTGTGTCACTTACCATCATCTCTAAGATCAGTGCCCCCATTTAGTGTCGATTTCATGGCAGTAACCAATTTAACAAAGCTACATAACGCAGGAATGAAGTTTAAGAAAGCCAAAAGCAATCACTTACTTGACATAAGACATACCACAGAAGGGCTAGAAATCCCCCACTTGACCTTGTGCGATTCGACAGAATCTGTACTTAGAAACATCATTGCACTTGAGCAATGTCATTATCTATCCAATAGTTACATGGTGGATTATCTTTTTTTCATGGATAACCTAATTGACACCGCTGAAGATGCAGATTTACTTATTCAAAATGGAATTGTTAAGAGCTTTCTAAGTGATAGCACTACAATGGCTGATCTTTTTAATGGACTCACCACAGAAGTGATTTTGTGTCATCAGAACTACTATTTTTATGATATATGTGAAAAACTGAATGCATATTGCAAGGTTTCTTGGCACAAGTGGGGGGCAACATTTAAACGTGATTATTTTAGCACTCCATGGCGAACTGCTTCTACCATTGCTGTAGTTATCCTACTTGGACTGACTCTCATACAAGCTATATGTTCTGTTGTCTCCCTTTAGTTTCAGTCTTTTGTACTTCTATTATGGATTGTATCCCTTTAGTTTTATTACTTGTGTACTTCTTTGATGCATTTGTTCTTATTTTTCCATTATTGGTTCGAACGAGTAGGTTTCGGAATTGATGTTTTCTTCCATGATGGCAGTATCAAAATTTTCCTCTTTATTTTATTTTATTATTATGGGAAAATGGGAGGGAAAGAAAATGAGGCAATTAAATTGGGAGAGAAATATTTAATTTTGTATTTACCACCAAAGGCTTGGCTTGATAGGGGTATGTCCCACCTCGCCAAAAGGAGAAATTAAATATGAGCCAAAGTAAGAGAGAAAATATGAACCCTTGCCAGCTCTATCAATGGTAAATGGTTTGAGAGGAATCAGAGATGTTTCTGTGCCTCCACTTGAACTCTGGATCTCTCACTTGAAAAGCCAGAGCTTATATTGCTGAACCAATTGGTCTTTGGTATTTGTGGCAATACCTGTAATGCAATATATTTGATTTCTTTTCTAAAACAAAAATTTAGAAGTTTTCAATCTAAATAGTTTCTATCTGGATTTTTTCTCACATACCCAATATCACCTCCTAGATAATTATTGATTGCGATAATCTCTAGAATATTAAATAATTTGTGTTTATGTGTATTGTAATTATAAGAAATTTCTTAGTTCTACAGCCATGTTTGGTGTTGACACCCATTTTGACCTCCTTTTCTTTTAAAAATTTCCAAACCATTCATACAAGGTTTTGGATCCCACCTTCTCGAGCATGAGCCAAAAGAGGCCCACACGGACAATCCAAAAAGGACAAAAATTGTCTTGTTCACCAAATTAACAAATGAATCCACACCAATGCATTCATTAGGTCCCAAAACCCTAAAAAAAGTACCCATAGAGTTCACAGACCTTCTCAAGTCTTTAAAACTTGCCGAAACCCTCAAAAAAGGGTAAATCAACCGTTTCAAAAAATAAGTTTGCAATCCGTCCACCCAAATGGTCAATGGACTTCATCATTGAGTTCAAAGGTGTCTAGAAACATATAATTTACTACTCATGAAGACTGTGAGTCTTCTAGAACACCTGACATCGCTTAAACCCTAGAACGGGTCAAACTGGTCAACCCAAAAGAATGACCAACAAACCGTTTGTCAAATCAGTGAACGGGCCTCACCATCGTGATCATAGGGTCCAAAAATTCTATGATATACTGTAATATTGGCACATTTTCAATCCAGACATCTCGTTGACCAAAACCCTAAATCAAGGTCAAATTGGTCAACTCAAAAGTTTGGCCGACAAACTGTTCATCAAATTGACAAATGGACCTCACCATCATAATTGTAGGATCCAAAAACCTTAGCAGGCATTGTAATATTGACACATTTTCAGTCTACACACACTGTCCAAGACAAACCTGAAGTTTTATTTTTGTATAAAGTGACATCATTTTATTCAAATGCATTAATATAGTGACATCATGAATGAGATGATCCCCAAAAATACCAAATTTTTGCCCTACTAAAGGATAATATGGAAAATTCAACTAGAGGGTGACACGTGGCTACCATATATTTTCGCAAAAATATTTGCAAAAATTTCTGCAATTCAAAAATTATTACTTTTTCTCGAACGACCCAGATCAATCTCATCTGACGATTTTTGTTTGCCCAACCTCAAAACCCACTTTGGAGGGCTAGGATTTGCTCGGGATTGAGCCAAAACTCACCATTTTTTGATCCAACAGACAACATTCATCTAATACAATTTTCATCACTCATGCATCTCCCATATCTAATGGCTCACATTCATTCTTGCAAAAATGAAATGTATAGATTGTAGGAGAGTCATCAAGTGCCATTACACATTATTTATGAGACCCTTTTGGTCATTTTATATTTTTCATCATAGGGCTCACATTCACTCACTTGAATCTAATGGCTCACATCAACCAAGACCTCCCCACATTTGGCTATAAATAGCCCCATATTCTCTTCATTTACACATGCTATAACGTTATTACACTTAGATACACTTGAATATACTTACTCTCTCTCACTATGCTTAGAATTCTCTCTAGAGTCTTAGAACTATCCCTCTTTAAGAGAAGCCGAGAGCTCTCTCTGACACTCTCTCTCTCTCTATATCTAAACTTATTTAGCCTCCATTTCCTTCTACATTCAACCTCAAAGATCTCTTGCCATGAAGATCCATTAGAAGGTTGTTTTAGGTCAAGAAATTTTTCTCCACCATTGTATTTTATTATTTATACTTTAATTTTTATTTCTCTACATCTTAGTATCATTTTCTTTACACTTTAAGCTTCAAGCTCTTTACATTTCATACACTTGTACTTCAAGATCTTTACATTTCATGTACTTTTAATTCATGCATTTACATTTCATGCACTTTATTTCAAAGTCTTTACATTTGAAGTCTTGTTTTTACATTTACACTTCAAAGGTCATACAGAGACCGGGTCCAATTTTGACCCATTTTTTTTATTCATCATTTTTTTTATAAATAAAATTTTAATGATGTTATGTATGTTTTGAATGTGAAAAACATATTTGGGAACTTGTTTAGATGTTTGGGGAAGTTTTGGGAGTGTTTGATGAAATTTGAAATTTTTGGCTCGACGAGGCTCGAGAAGCAGGCCTGGTTGGCCCGAAAAATCAAAAAATTTGAAAAACACTTATTTTTGGTTTTAAAACATTTGAAATGTTTTAAGAGGTATGGAAGTGATTTTGGAGCCGTAGCCGCTTTTGAAATTGAAAACGAAGTCCGAGAAGTACATTTAGTAACTTGCCAACTTGGGGGTAATATGGTCATTTTGCACTTAGTGTATTATTAATACAGTCAAGTGTATACTGCTGGATAGATTTTAGAGAAGAGATAGTCAACCATTAGAACTCTCTTCAATCTCTTCATCTTCTTTCTTCATTTTGAGGGCCTTAGAGTGAGATTCGGGGCTTGCTCCAAGAGAGAAAGTTGTTTTGCTCACCTTCCTCTTTGAGTTGGTAGGTTTAAAGTCTTGTGTTGAAGACTTTTGAAATTCAAGTGGAGTTGAAGTTTAGATTTGAGTCTTGATGAAGAATAAAATATTACTCTCCTTACTCTGATCTACAATTCTGCAAAAAGAAAGTTCAATTTGGTGAAGTTTGGAACTTGAGGATTTATAGGATTTTGCAAGAAAAGCTTTAATCTTGAGATAGGGGTGTTTCTTCTCTTCTGGTCATCGATTTATAGGTTTATTGATGAGTTATGAGGGTTTTAATTGTTTTCCTTATGTGAGAAGCATGTTATATGTGATTTCCATATGTATTATATGTTAAAATTATGTTTCTGTGTTGATTGTAGATGTATGAGGTGTGAGTTATGTAATGCGGAAGCAGCTGCGAAAGTTAGATTTAAAACCTAGAGGAAGTAATTAGGCTTACTCACTTTTTGCTTAATCTTTCAGATTATCCAACTTAAGTCTAATTAAAATCTAAGCAATCTCATAAAGCAAGTAAATAAAAAAAAGTGCAGTAAAGTAAACGAATGCTCCAAGTATATGTGGAAATCCCAGATCGAGAACAAACCACGGGCGAGGTTTTGTAGCCCTGAAGAACCAAATCTAGTATCGTTGAAGCAAAGTACAACAGACTCTGTCCCAAACTCAAACCCACTCCACTTTGATAAGAACTTGTTGTGGAACACCTCAGGTTTACTATTGCGGCTCCCTTGTCAATTGCTGCAGATTCAAGGCTAACGTCACAATCCTTGCAGAAAGGGTAACTAGAAGAATATGAACACTCAAAAAGTATTTTGTCTCATTTGTAGTGCGATATTCTTTTCCTTCCTTACCAATGAACAGTTGTAGAAGAAACTAATCTAGTAACTTGATCAAGAAGAAATCTTTGAAGTAGCCTTCAAACAATTAATCAAGCATAGAGAGATAATCTAAATCACTCAGTGAATATGTGTGTGCTCTCAAAACTATAAACAAAATAATAAAATTATCTACTAGAAAAATATCCCAATGCTTTCTCTCTCTAGAATATGAATTTCTTGTCTATTAAAAGCGTAATTGAAAACATCATGAAAGCACACTAAAAGAAAAATCATATGAGATTTTTATAGATGTTAGAAACCCTATTTTTTCTTAAAAAACAAGTTAAAAATCAATAGAAAAAAGTCCCAATATTTAAGGAAAGTTCAGAGTCAAATCCCATTCGAAACAGGAAATATTTAAGTGAAAAATGCCACATCACCATTTATGGACCCATCCAAGGATTTTACAGACTAGTCCAATAGTGCCAAGTCACCATTCACGAACGAGTCCAACTTTTGTTAGAAACTCAAGATAAAGTCCTGGGAGGGCATGGACTGGTCCGAAGGTTTCTTGGACCGGTTCAACTTTGAAAAATATAAAATATTGCTTTTGAATCCTAATTTTCAAAGCCGAAAGCCAAGTTTTCAAAACCTATGTGTCCTCACCAACTTACCTGGACTACGTGACTCTCATACTTAATTTTAAGTTGGGTTTGAGTTTGAGTTAGATTATTGAGTTAGACTGAATTATGTTGTATGAAAATTTTCAGTTTGAGCTTGCATATCTTTCTAGAGTGGGCTAAGTACATATTTTTATGTTTTGTTTTTTTTTTCTCTTTTATTTTCTTTTTAGGATTTTATTTGCTTTTCTCAAAAAGAAAAAAAAATAAAAGACAAAAAATAAAGAATAGGGTTTTAGGGGTAGTTTTAGAGAGAGAGAGAGAGAGAGGGGGGGAGGAGGCTAAGAGAGAAAGCTTAGTTTCAGCAGCCATGGTGACTGAAGGTTGCTTGAAGGGGTTGTTTGGCATAGGTTGAGTGGTTGTCTGAGATGGTTGGGTTTGCTCATGGGTGAAGTGACTGGTTCTGATATTGGATCGCAAAAGATTATGATTGTGGGGCAGCCATGAATGCCAGCGAAGAGCTACCATGGTGCTGGGTTCTTGTCGTCTCATGGTGGCGATTGTGGGTGACTTATAGCAGGCCAAGATGGGTGGCCGGTGGAGGTTCATGGCGACCATGATAGTGGCGGCTTTAGGTGAGGTGGTGCCATGAATTGATGGTCTTGTTTGGATGAAAAATAGGTTCAGCAGCTTGTGGATTTAGCTTGGAGACCTAGCTGGGAGTCCGATTTGCGGTGTGCCGGCGGTGGAGCTAGGTGGCCTTTGGAGGGGCTGTCCACTGTGGTTTTCAGCCATTGGTAGATTTTTCTTGCGGGCTAGCCGTGGTTTATGGTGGCCATGGTAAGGCAGGTGGTGGTGTGGTGATGGGTCTTGGTTACTTGAAATTTAATTAAGGTGGTAGCCATGGTGGTGTAATGGAAGGTGGCTGGAAGGTTCTTTCATAGTGGTGTAAGGTGTTGTCAATGGTGTACATTCCAACCATGGTGATTGAAGGTTGTGTCTTCATGATAAGAGGTGGCTGAAGTTGTTGGATTTTGGCCGGGTTCAATGGTTTTGGCTGCCTATGGATGGTGACTTCAATAGTGAGAATTTGGGACTACCATGGTGTTGTTTGGGTGATGGTGGTCATTGTGGTTTCGGGCACTTATGGTGGGCTACAATGGCTAGGTGGTTCAGCTACTGGGATTGGTGCCGATTGTGAAGGTGAGTGGGATGGGTCTGTGGTGGTTTTATAAGACTTCATCTATTGTTGTTATTTTGAGTCTTGGTTGGTTGCTTGGTGTTGATTGGACTTGGGCAATAAGCTGAAGTTGGTTTTCAAGTTAGTTAGGCTAGACAGTTGATGTTTGGTTTCAAAATGGATTAAATAAATATATATATATATATATATATGTGTGTGTGTGTGTGTGTGTGTGTGTGCGCACGTGTGCACGCGTGCTATTGGTTCTTTGATTTGGGCTAACTTTGATTGGGCTTTAAATTTGATTGGGTTACAAATTTAATTTGAGCCATGTGGATTTTATTGTGGGTGTTGATAATGGACTAGGCTAAAAAGTAAAAAATAGGCCAACTGTCATTTTAAAAGGAAATGTGATGGTTGGGCTTGAGACTTGTACTTGAAGTGTGGTCTATGATATTGGACCGGACCAAAATTGTTGGGCTTGGTTTTCTAGATTGGCAATGGATTCGCAGGCTTCCAAATAAAAACCCGAGGCAAGTTGATACTTGCTCTATTCTCCTATTCGTATATTTAATTTACGTGTGTTTATATATATGTTCATACGTGAATTATTGGGTATAAATTTATATGTATAAATATATGTATATATATATATATATATTAATGACTAAGGACTTGGTGATTAAATTGTGATTGATAAAGGTGATTGTTGTAGTCACCCGCGGGGTGGATTATAGTGACCCTTGTGGGCGGGTGCAAGAAAAGACAATAGGCTAAGCTACCACATTGGCAGGCTGCAGGGTGCTCAATCCCACATCGTTTGGGTGTGGAGAAGGGGATATGCTTATATGTGGTGTGTTCTCTCCAAACGGTATAAGACCTTTTGTGGTAAACCCAAGAGCAAAATCGTGCGAGCTTTGGCCAAAATCGGACAATATCATACCATGTGTTGGAGCGGGGTATTACAGTTGGTATCAAAGCCTGAACCCAACCGGAAGTGTGTCGACGAGAACGTCGGGCCTCAAAGGGGGTGGATTGCAGTCACTTGCGGGGTGGATTGTAGTGACCTTTGTGGGCGGGTGTGATGTGGGCAGGTGCAAGAAAAGACACTGGGATAAGCTACCACATTGGCAGGCTACATGGTGCTCAATCCCACATCGCCTGGGTGTGGAGAAGGGGATGTGCTTATATGTAGTGTGTTCTCTCCAAATGGTATGAGGCCTTTTGAGGTAAAACCTAAGAGCAAAATCGTGCGGTCTTAGGCCCAAAGCGGACAATATCATACCATGTGTCGGAGTGAGGTGTTACAATTGTGTTGTAATTTATTTACGTTATGACTATGGACATGGTGATTTAAATTGCTTTATCTGAAATTATGTTTTGCAATTTAAATTGTGTCTGATATTTCAGTGCAATTGGTGTATTATTTTATGTGCATTATTTATTAATGTGCATGTGCGTGCTTGTTAACTTTTGGGTGCAATTAAATGTGTTTGTTTATTAAATTGTATTATTTTATGTATACAATGGTAATTATTTATTTGTACTTGTGAATGTATAATTAGTGCATTTAAATTATGTCATGTTATGTGCACAAATTGTACATGATTGCTTGTATTTGCCAATATGTTTTTGTCCGTTTAAATTCATTGAATGTTAAATGTTATGTGATTAAATTGTTATATTGGATGGTATTACTTAGTTAAATATAAATTGATAAGCACAGAATGTTGTGCATTCGGTCCTTCTAATTTACATATGTTAATCCTTTAATTATGTTTATATTAGTATTTTTATAGTTTTATTTTGTTTTGGTCATTTTCAGATCCATAGATGAAATAGTGGTTAATTCCATGGTTCTTGGGCTTTCAATGAGGCTTCCATAAGAAGAAGAAATTGCCATTAGTTTGGGCCAAATTCCAATGATGAGTCCATGGATTGGGCCAAGCTATATTGAAGATTTAATGCAAAAGGGGCCAAAAATCTGAATTGGTTCATTCATTGGGTCAAGTACAAGTGCAAGACTAATATCAAGCCCAAAATTCGTTCAAAATTCTGATCTGCGCACTGTTTGTATTTTGACCATAACTTCATGCTCCAAACTCCAATTAAGGTGATTTTTGCGGCTATGGAAAGATAAAAGAGAGTTCTAAATATGTTTAGTTTTGAGAAATCTCTAAATATGACATCTTGGTGGTTGAAAGTGGCCAAAACAGTAGGATAAATATTCTGGGCAGATTTTTCTTTGGTTGCTTTGAAAATTTTGTGACAAGTGACCAATGAGATGACAAGCAACCACCCCACTCAATTAATTCACCAAAGTGCGATACACATGGAGGGAGATGATCCAATTCTTCTAAAATGGAGTACATATGGAGCTATTTAGGCCATAGGATGAGTTTTAGTGGAAGAAATGGTGGACACTCATATTGCACTAACTTTGGCTATAAATGGAGGGGAATTGAGTAGTGTAGGAGGGGGGAAGTGAGTGGAAATATTCTGCACACATATAGAAATATGAAGTGTTCTTCAACTATGAAGACTTATAAGTTAGCCATGAGGAGCTAAAACTCTTCCTAGGGCATTGATGTAGCCCTAGCCAAGCATCAATGGTATGATAATAATATTTTTATTTGGGATTGTTATATGTGTATAATAAGTTGTATAACTTTGAGGATTACATTTGTAATTGAAGTATAAAGTTATGTTTAATCTTGACTTCATTCTTCTCTTATCTTATAAAGTATGAAAGTTATACAATAATTTTATTAGAACATAAATTCATTAGATTTGATAATTCATGCTTAAGGAAGATGAATCGTTCTACACTTTTAATTTCATGTTATGTCTTTTATTTAAGTAGTTAGGTAGACGATTCATACTAACTAGAGATGAATTATTCTTATCTTTTGATTTATGTATTTTCTTGAAGATATCATGGTGGTATGTGACAAATCCCATGAATCATGATTATACATATGTAACTTTCCCAAGTTGAAATACATTCTTCCATTAATGTGAGGCTAGTGGTGAAATCAATACCCTAGTCCCTCTTATATTTATCAATTCAAACTTTAACTAGTGCCCTTTATTTTATGTTAAACAAATACGAAAAATATCAACCTCTCTTTCAATGAATCAAATGAGACTAATTTAATCACATTCTCTGTGGGATCGACACCTTCACAAGAGCCCTATCTTACAAAGATTCGTGCTATTGCGAGTGGTTTATTAAGAATTGGACAAGAATTATTTTGGTAAAACAAAATACCCTTTCCAAGCACCACATAAATTAAATTATTTTAAGATTATGACGCAAAAGTCAACTTGCTGCGATAATAAAAGATTGTTTAGCATATCCTTGTTGAGATTTGAGCTCACCCCCTCCCTGATTTTGCAAGTTAGGTGGCTGATATGGGGACAATATGGCATTTCATAGTACCGATTTTAGAGATAGAGTGGGACCATTAGAATTTATTTATTGTCCACTATTTGAGAGATTGTATATTTTTGAGGATTTGTTCGAAAGAAATATATTTAGTATTATTTTCCAATGTAATAGCATTTGTATAGGATTTTATGTTTTAAAGGACTGTTTGGAGACTTTAGATTTCCCTTCTTTTATTTTTATTTCATTTTCAATTTATTTTTTATATCTCGAATGTTTAGAAAATTCGGGGTATGACAGTTGGTATCAAAGCTTTAGGTTCGAACACCCTAGGACTATGGGTTAGGACCCAATGACGCATTAGGTTGGAACTTAGATTTGAAAACCTTAGGACAACAGGTTATGATCCAAACACGCATTAAGTTTGGAATTGTGGGTTTAAGTATAAGAACTTGTCGGGAGATCAGATTTTCCTTTGTAGACATAAACAAGTTCTCTGTTGTATTGTCTGCTGTGATTTTTCATAATTATGATTTAATGTTGTTTTGGATATAGAGTTATATATATTTTCTCTATTTAAAAGTAATATAGAGGCATGTCAGGATTGCCAAGGGGCATGTTAGGATTATCAGTACCTATTAAGGTATCTAAAGTTAAAGGAGGCATGTAAAGATTGCCAGGGGGCATGTTAAGATTGCCAATACCTATTAAGCTATCTAAAGTTAAAGGAGGCATGTAAGGATTGCTAGGGAGTATGTTAGGATTGCCAATACCTATTAAGGTATCTAAAGTTAAGGGAGGCAAGTAAGGATTGGTAGGGGGCATGTCATGTAATACCCCGCTCTAACACATGGTATGATATTGTCCGCTTTGGGCTTGAGCATGCACGATTTTGCTCTTGGGTTTACCACAAAAGGCCTCATACCATTTGAAGAGAACATACTACATATAAGCACATCCCCTTTTCCACACCCAGACAATGTGGGATTTAGCACCCTGCACCCTGTCAGTGTGGTAGCTCAGCCCAGTGTCTGTCTTTGCACCCGCCCACTCACACCCGTCCACAAGGGTTACTACAATCCACCCCCCTATGAGGCCCGACATCCTCGTCGGCACACTTCTGGCTGGATTCAGGCTCTGATACCAACTGTAATACCTCGCTCCAACACATGGTATGATATTGTCCGCTTTGGGCCTGAGCCCGAGCCCGCACAGTTTTGCTCTTGGGTTTTACCCCAAAAGGCCTCATACCATTTGAAAAGAACATACTACATATAAGCACATCCCCTTCTCCACACCCAAGCGATGTGGGATTGAGCACCCTGTACCTTGTCAGTGTGGTAGCTCAGCCCAGTGTCTGTGTTTGCACCCGCCCACTCACACCCGTCCACAAAGGTTACTACATGTCAAGATTGCTAATACTTAATAAGGTATTTAAGGTGAGTATAGGAGGCATGTCCGAATTGTCAAGTTTTAATAGCGTAGTTTATTTTTCTAAGTGTTTAGGCATTTTGGTATTTCAATTTTACAAAGATTTATTTTCAGGCATGTTGGGATTACAAATTTTACAAATATTTATTTTCGGGCATGTTGGGATTCCAATTTTACAAATATTTATTTCCGGGCATGTTGGGATTTCAATTTTATATATATTTATTTTCAGGTATATTGGGACTGCCAATTTTACAAAGATTTATTTTCAAGCATGTTGGGATTGCAAATTTACAAATATTTATTTTCGGGCATGGTGGGATTGCAAATTTTCAAATATTTATTTTTGGGCATGTTGGGATTGCAAATTTACACATAATTTTTTTTTGGGCGTATTGGAATTTCCAATTTTACATATAATTATTTTAAGACATGTTGGGATTACCAATTTTACATATGTTTATTTTTGGGCAGGTTGGGTTTGCCAATTTTACAAATATCTATTTTTGGGTATGTTGGGATTGCCAATTTTACAATATTTATTTTCTGGCATGTCGGGATTGCCAATTTTACAAATATTTATTTTCCGATATGCTGGGATTGCCAATTTTACAAACATTTATTTTCGGGGTTAAAGTTTATGAGTTGCCTGATTATACATTTAATTATTTTCAATCATGGTTGAAATGTTTGTTGAATTTTATATTTATAGATTTCTGTTAAATTCTTATGAGTTGCACATTTATCTGTAGATATTTGATTGAGTGCAATATGTTTCGTGATGACCTGATTATGTGATTACATACTTTTTTTTTTGTAAAACATATATGTTGAGTTAGGTGTGTAACAGCTAGTATAACAGGTGAGAGTGATCATTATTGTGGAGAGTAATATTCCCTATCGGACTGGACTTGTGAATATCTGAGTAAGAAAAATTTCACTTTATTGTATAAGTGTTTGCCCTGATTTTTTTTTTATAGAATTTCTTTATGGGAGACAAAAATCTGTCGGTCCAATAATGGAAATGAAAAAGATAATGGACAGTGCAATCACTCATATGATTGTGGTGACTAATAGTCAATTCGTTTGGTCATGTTCTAGGTTTATGAGGTGGAATCCACTTGAAAAATGTAGAGACGGAGTATCCAGAGCTTTTTATTTCAAGTATGAGGTGAATTCCGAGGATGAAATTCCTCTTTTTAGGGGCAAAAAATGTAATACCCCGTAATTTTGAGGTTTAATTAATTTTAAGTTGGGTTTGAGTTTGAGTTTGAGTTAGATTATTGAGTTGGACTGAATTATGTTGTATTAAATTTTTAAGTTTGGGCTTGAATATCTTTTTGGAGTGGGCTAAGTACATATTTTTATGTTTTTTTTTTCTCTTTTAATTTCTTTTTAGGATTTTATTTATTTTTCTAAAAAGAAAAAAAATAAAATAAAAGAGAAAAAAATAAAGAATAGGGTTTTGGGGGTAGTTTTAGAAAGAGAGAGAGAGAGGAGGGGAGGAGGCCAAGAGAGAAAGCTTAGTTTCAGCAGCCATGGTGACTGAAGGCTGCCAGAAGGGGTTGTCTGGCATGGTTTGAGTGGTTGTGTGAGATGGTTGGGTTTGCTCATGGGTGAAGTGACTGGTTCTAATACTGGACTGTAATAAATTATGATTGCGGGGCAGCCATGAACGTCGACGAAGAGCTGCTATGGTGCTGGGTTCTCGACTTCTCATGGTGGCGACTGTGGGTGACTCATTACAGGCCAAGGTAGGTGGCCAGTGAAGGTTCATGATGACCATGATAGTGGCAACTTTAGGTGTGGCGGTGCCATGAATTGATGGTCTTGTTCGGATGAAAAATGGGTTTGGCAGCTTGTGGGTTTAGCTTGCAGACCCAGTCGGGGGTCCGATTGGCTGTTGGCAGCATGCCAGTGGTGGAGCTAGGTGGCCTTTGGAGGGACTGTCCACTGTGGTTTTCAGCCATTGGTGGATTTTCCTTGTAGGCTAGCCGTGGTTCATGGTGGCCATGGTAAGGTAGGTGGTGGTGTGGTGATGGGTCTTGGTTGCTTGAAAATCAAGTAAGGTGGCAGCCATGGTGGTGTAATGGAATGTGGCTAGAAGGTTCTTTCATGGTGGTGCAAGTTAATTGGGCTAGACAGTTGATTTTTGGTTTCAAAATGGATTAAATATATATATATATATATGTGTGTGTGTGTGTGTGTGTGTGTGTGTGCGCGCGCGCACGCTATTAGTTCTTTGATTTGGGCCAACTTTGATTGGGCTTTAAATTTGATTGGGTTACAAATTTAATTTGAGCCATGTGGATTTTCTTGTGGGTGTTGATAATGGACTGGGCTGAAAATTAAAAAATAGACACTTTCTCATTTTAAAAGGAAATGTGATGGTTGGGCTTGAGACTTGTACTTGAAGTGTGGGCTATGATATTGGACCTGACCGAAATTGTGGGCTTTGGATTTCTGGGTTGGCAATGTATTCATGGACTTCCAGATAAAATCCCGAGGCAAGTTGATACTGGCTCTTTTTTCCTATTCGTATATTTAATTTACGTGTGTTTATATATCTGTGCATACATGAATTATTGGGTATAAATTTATATCTATAAATATATATATAAATTGGTTGTGTTTGCATTTATTAAATACTTACTTGCGTTAAAATGTATATATTTATATAATTTTATATATATTGTTAATTATTATGTGTACTAATATATATATATATATATATATATATATATATATATATATATATATATATATTACTGACTATGGACTTGGTGATTAAATTGTTGTATCCGATATTATGTTTTGTAATTTGAATTGTGTTTGATATTTTAGTGCAATTGGTGTATTATTTATGAGCATTATTTGTTAACGTGCATGTGTGTGCTTGTTAACTTTTTGGTGCAATTAAATGTGCTCGTTGATTAAATTGTGCATTTAAATTGTATTATTTTATGTATACAATGGTAATTGTTTATTTGTACTTGTGGATGTATAATTGGTGCATTTAAATTTTTAAATGTTATGTGCACAAATTGTACACGGTTGCTTGTACTTGCCGATATGTTTTTGTTCGTTTAAATTCATTGAATGTTAAATGTTATGTGATTAAATTGTTATATTGGATGGTATTACATAGTTAAATATAAATTAAATTATTTTGAGATAATGATCAAAATTCAACTTGCTGCATCAATAAAAGATTGTTCACCATATCTTTGTTGAGCTTTGAGCTCACCCCTTCCAGATTTTGCAGGTTAGGTGGCTGATACAAGGACAATATGGGATTTGATAGTACGAGTTTTAGAGATAGCAGTGGGACCATTAGAATTTATTTATTGTCCACTATTTGAGAGATTTTATATTTTTGAGGATTTGTACGAAAGAAATATATTTAGTATTATTTTCCAATGTAATAGCATTTGTATAGGATTTTATGTTTTAAGGGACTGTTTGGAGACTTTAGATTTCCCTTTCTATTTTTATATTTCATTTTGAATTTGTTTTTCATATCTCGGATTTTCAAAAAATTTGGGGTATCACAGAAACTATCACACATGATTAAGTGAGATAAAAACATAAACTGTAACATCCTTAAAATAAGATTTTATTTTTGTCTTTATGTTTTTAGGATTCAAAGGCAAATTAGAGTTTTGGTGGGGTTAGTAATGAAATTTCGGATGTTTGAAAAAAAATGGATTTAGAATGGAAGTAGTAGACAAGGTTTTGCATGGTTGACAAATGGAGAACATAGGGAGACTTACCTTTGCTTGTGTTGATCGGTCACTATAGCTTTGGTGCAGTTCCCTAGTAAGGAAAACATGAAGCAAAAAAAAAAGAAAGAGAGACTTTTAGGGCGAGAAACAGAGAGAAAAAAAGAGAGAAAGAGAGAAGAAGAAGAAGAAGAAGAAAAATCGTAAAAAGGAATTGTGTTCAAGACTCTAAGGCAAGTTGAATCTTGCCTTTGTATTTCTATGTGTGTGTGTATATATATATATATATATAAATGATTTAAAGTTATGGTAACTTTTGAATTTAATTAGTTGTTAGATTTCAAGTGAAATATGGTGAATCTGATATTTGGATGGAAGTGGATTGGTATATAAGAATGATATGTTATATATGTACATATGTATATATAACATAACTTGGTAGATGCACGTGACCGTATGTGTTGGATAATAATTGAGAAAGATGGTTGTTTAAAGGGAGTCATCTGAGTGCTTCGTGTACTGTTACTACCATTACTTAGGTTAACTTGAATTGATTTGTATGTAGATGGTAATATGTGATATATAGAATGATGGTTTGCAAATTGCACAATGGCTAAACTGTATGTATTATGACCCAAAATTTACATGATACATGTGATGGATTGGCTGAAATATTGATCCATGGATATTGTTAATATATAAGAATTTAAGGCAAGGTTAATTTTGCTGAGCAATGATAGTGTTTTGCAATTTCTTGTTGAGTTGACCCCATTTTATTTTTAGGTAATGGGTGAATGGAGGCACGGTATTGGATAATGGAGACTATTTATATGTAAATCCTTTGGCATGTAATTTCTTTTGTTGCACATAGCTGATACTCAAAACGAGAGATGAGGTCTCCAGATGAAGTTTTTGTAACGGATGATCTAGATGATCATATTTTTAATTGTAATATGTAAATATTGGATGATTGTATGGTATGATGGATGTAGTTTTTTCAAGTCGCGCACGAAATTCAAGTACTGGACTAAAGTTTCTTGTATTTAAATTTGGGGGTGTGACAACTTGTCATCAGAGCCTAGGTTACGAGGCACCTAGCTAGTGGAAGTGATTTTTAAGATAGGAGTTGTATGAGTCATATTGATTATCCTATCTGTTTCCTTACCATGCTTCGAGTTTAGGCATAACTAATTGTTTGACTAACGATATTATCATCCTGTAATGGAAAATAAGATGTCTGAAGCTTGTAGAAGACGCGGTAGACAAGGTGGACATGATAACGCTGGTCGTGGATGTGGCTGCCGTGGAATGGAACAGATGGAGGAGGCAGTTCAAATGCCGAACCCACATGTGGGATAGGGTCCAATTATTACCCTGGTCCAACAAATAAAGAAATTGGGAGCGGTTAACTTTACCAATGCTACAGATCCACTAGATGCAGAAAAGTGGATAGAAGACATGGAAAAATTCTTTGAGATTATGGACTACACCGAGGCGCAGAAAATAAGGATAACAGCTTTTTCCTTATCTGGCGATGCCCGATAATGGTGGACACTGGTGGCAATCCGTGATTAGAAGTGTCAGGGATTTCACACACATGCACTAGGATGAGTTTAAGAATCAGTTCTATGACAAGTATTTTCCACATGCGGTGAGGGATGGAATGGCAGCTGAATTCATACACCTAAAGCAAGAAACTATGGCAATAATAGTGAGTCAATATGAGGCGAGGTTTGCAGAACTCTATCGATTTGCTCCTTATAAGGTTGAAGATGAGGAGAGTCGGGCCAGAAGATTTATAGGGGGATTCTCCAAGATTGCTTCACCTTTGACCCGACTAACTAAAAAAGATGTGAAGTTTGTTTGGGACAACCGGTATGAGAAAGCTTTCGAAGAGTTGAAGACTAGATTGACCTCAGAACTAGTTCTTATCATTCCAGTTAGTGATGTGGAATTCGTTATTTACACGGATGCATCCTATCAGGCTCTTGGATATATTCTAATGCAAGGGGGTAAGGTGGTGGCATATGCTTCTCGGTAACTTAAGTTACATGAGCAAAATTATCCTATGCACGACTTGGAATTCGCAGCAATGATTTTTGCATTGAAGGTGTGGAGACATTATTTGTATGGCAAGAAATTTGAATTATTTTCTGACCACTAAAGCCTCAAATATCTTTTTTCTCAAAAGGAGTTGAATATGGGGTAACGTAGGTGGATGGAGAAGATGAAGGATTTCGATATAACCCTTCAATATCACCCTAGAAAATCAAATGTGGCAGCGGATGCCTTGAGCCGAAAAGTGAAAGGATTAGTTGTTTTTGTGATGATACAAGAATGGATGATGTTAGAGACATTAGCACAGTTTTCATTACGCCGACTTCTCATAACGCAGGCACTCTTCTCTGTAGTTTGACAATGCAGCCGACCTTGATTAGTTGAATTATTCAGGCTCAGACTCATAATGAGAAGCTGCAAGCCATGGTAGTAGAGGTGGCTATGGATGAAAGTAATGTAGATTAGAAGCGTGGGGCAGATGGTGGTGTTAAATTTTGAGGTAAGCTAAGTGTTCCAGACTTAGCAGACCTCAAGAGAAATATTTTAGAAGAAACACACCATTCTAGGTACACTGTGCATCCGGGTGGCACTAAGATCTACTATGATCTCAAGAGGTAGTTTTGGTGGGAAGGCATGAAACGAGATGTGGTAGAGTTTGTATCTAAATGCCTTACTTGCCAACGAGTGTAAGTTGAGCATCAGAGACTAGCTAGACCACTACAGCCATTGCATGTTCCTGAATGGAAATGAGAGCTATTACGATGGATTTCATTGTGGGATTACCGAGGTCGAGACAGAACCATGATATGGTATGGGTAATAGTGGACTGATTGACAAAATTGGCTCATTTTTTACCCATTCGAGCTACTAACTCTGGGGAGAAATTGTGTGAGATATACATTAAGGAGATCGTCAAGCTCCATGGAGTGTTGGTGTCTATTGTTTCATATCGTGGCTTCGTTTTAGATCGCATTACTAGAGTAAATTCCAGGAGGCTTTTGGTACATCATTGAATTTAGGTACTGCCTTTCGTCCTCAGACCAATGGCCAGTCTGAGAGGGCCATTCAGGTGTTAAAGGATATGCTTCGTGCATGTATGTTGGATTTTCATGGTAGCTGGGAGGATCATATTCCATTTATTGAGTGCGTATATAATAATAGCTATCAAGCTAGCATTGGTTTGACACCATATGAGGCACTGTATGGGAGACCTTGTCGTTCACCTGTATGTTGGGCTGAGGTTGGTGATAGCTGCCTATTGGGCCCCGAGTTAGTGCGAGAAACTATGGAGAAGGTAGCTACTATTAGAGACCAGCTTCATACAACTAAGAGTTGACAAAAGAGTTATGCGGATCGACATCGACGTACTTTGGAGTTTAATGTAGGGGACTTGGTGTTTCTGAAAGTCTCACCTATGATGTGAGTGGTTAGATTTGGAGGAAGAAAAGGAAAGTTAGCTCCTCGATTTATTGGACCCTTCCAGATTACTGAAAGAATTGAGGAAGTGGCATATAGGTTAGCTTTACCTCCCAATTTAGCAGCAGTTCATGATATTTTTCATGTCTCCATGTTGAGGAAATGTTTGAGAGTTGAGACTCAAGCCACTGATAGTAGTGAGGTGGATTTATGCCCTGATGCAACATAAGTTGAGATCTCTGTCCGTACTGTGCATCGTATCTGATTCGTGTGTGAGTGTGACTCAAAAAGTATACCAATTAAAATTTTCCGCAATAGAACGAATTCCTTGCAGAATAGGGCTATCGAAAGGGGTATCGTACCTCAGGGATTATGTTCTGATGAGTTGGATTACGGAATTAATTCTAATTAAATTTAGAAGAAAAGAATTCTGATTTTTAAACTAAACTAATTAAAAAGATAAAATAAAATAAATCAAAGTAAACAAGATAGTGAAGATAATAGGAGAGAAATCTAGGGTGTTTGACTTCACCTCTAACTCCACAATCAATGGTCAATTGAATCAACTATAGGGGAATTACATCATGCATAAGTGGTGTCGGTGGCTACAAGCTCACCTTCATCCGTCAAGAAGATAACATATGATTAAGGCTAAGCCATGGACTATCTTCGATTGGCATGGGCCATCTGCCTAACTACTCTAATCTAGGGTGCAGTATGGTTCATCTTCTCTAGGCATAATCCATCAAATCTCATAACAATATATTCAGTGATTACCATTGTGTAATAATCTCTCTCATTATCACAGAAAACAAAAGAGATTGAGTTCAATAACAACAACTAAATATCTAAGACAAGATAAGAAATCATTGAGATTGAATTTACAAGACTTTTATTGCTCAATTCCTTAATAAGAATCCTCACAATTACACAATCTATGCATTTATATAAAGGTCCCTAATAATTAAAACAATCAAACCATTGATGCTTTGTTAGGGCTACATCAAAACCCTATTGGATGAACTAGCCGCTCATGGTAGAAGAAGAAGCTTCAACTGTTGAGGAAGAAGACATCATCTTTCTGAATTACGCGTATGACTTCGTTCTCCAATGGCTCTGCAATATGTTTCTGTTCTCTTCAACCCTCTCAGACTCTCCAATCTCTGTGTAAGCTCTCCCAATTCAGCCTCCAAGTCTTCACTTTATTCTCCAAGAGAATATACCAAAGTCCTAATCCAATTAGGAATTAATTAGGGTTTCCCGCAGCACTAATCAGGTGGGTTTTTCCTGCTGACTTCGGCCCAACTTTTGACCCACTAGAAGTCCGATTTACGGAATTTTCGTGAAATACAAAAGTGTGCAGAATCAAATTTCGTTCAACCCTTCGTGAAAATAATGTCGATTTGAGGCTCGAAAATAAGACTTCTGGTCCGTTTTCCAAAACGGGATTAAGACTGCATTATGCACAGATTTGGGCTTCAGGCCCGAAACCTTCTTAAGCAGCTGTAATTATCTTGGACCTCTTTCTTGGGCTGATTTGAGTTGAAATAAATGGTTGAGTGAATCTCCTTGATGTAGGCTTCATCTCACCATCTTGGATGTCTTCTTTAAAAGCCGAAAATCCTGGTTTTAACTGAAATAATCATTAAGGCCCTGAAAATACAGAAAACACTAAAACAAAGTAAAATCACAAAATAATCTATCACTAAGAGAATAAAATACATAAGTTAAGAGGCTAGAATGCGTAACATTCAACGCCTATCAGTATCGTGAAGCAATTAAGGCGGATAGAGATACCACTTGTGATGGTGCAGTGGAGTCATCATGATGAATGAGAAGCTACATGGGAATTGGAGTCAAAGATGATGGAAAAATTTCCACAACTTTTCGAATAAGGTATGCAAATTTCGAGGACAAAATTTCTTTTAGGAGGGTAGAATGTAACATCCTTAAAATAGGATTTTATTTTTGTCTTTATGCTTTTAGGATTCAAAGAAAAATTCGAATGTTGGTGGGGGTGTAATTTTGTATGTTTGAAAAAAAAAAGTATTTAAAATGGAAGTGGCAGACAAGGTTTTGCATGCTTGACAAATGGAGAACTTGGGGAGACTTACCTTTGCTTGTGTTGATTGGCCACTTTAGCTTTGGTGCACTTGCGTTGTAAGGAAAAGAAAAAGAAAAAAAAAGAGGGAGAGACTTTTCGGAAGAGAAACAGAGAGAAAGAGAGAAGAAAAAGAAGAGAAAAAGAGAAGAAGAAGAAGAATTAGAAAAAGGAATTGTGTTCAAGACCCTAAGGCAAGTTGAATCTTGCCTTTTATTTCTATGTGTGTGTGTGTGTGTGTGTGTGTGTGTGTATATATATATATATATATATATATATATATATATGATTAAAAATTATGGTAACTTTTGAATTTAATTAGTTGTTAGATTTCAAGTGAAATATGGTGAATCTGATATTTGGATGCAAGTGGATTGGTACATAAGAATTATATGTGATATATGTACATATGTATATATGACATAACTTGGTAGATGCACATGACCATATATGTTGGATAATAATTGAGAAAGATGGTTGTTTAAGGGGGGTCATCTGAGTGCTTCATGTACTGTTATTACCATTTCTTGGGTTAACTTGAATTGATTTGTATATACATGGTAATATGTGATATATAGAATGATGGGTTGAAAATTGCACAGTGGCTAAACTGTATGTATTAGGATCGAGAATTTACATGCTACATATAATGGATTGGCTGAAATATTGAATCCAATGATATTGCTAATAATTCAGGTATTTTGTTTTTATGTTATGTTTTAGTGATATTGTGCATACTTTAGTTATCTTGGAAAACAATAGTAGGTATTGATATATGTTTAGAGTAGTGTTGGGTAGGTAGGTATTGTTGACGTGGCCGAAATGTGTTTTTGGGGCTAGTTTAGATTGTTTTGTAGTAAGAGTAGCTATGGTCTATTGGTTGATACATGAAAAACCAGGAAATTATACATAAAAACAAGTGATTAAAGGTTTAGAAGAAGCTGAAATAGTGAGTCTTGTTGTTGGGTTTGCGCATGCGTAACAGAGGAAGGGTTAGAGAAGAAAATCATTTTGGATCTTCCACAAGTGGAGTGTAGTAATTTATCGGATGCAATAATATTAGATATATATGTAGGATAAATATGGATATAGTAATTAGCTAGGGTCTAATTATATTAAGAAACTGTAGATTTGAATATGTTTGTCAAGGAGGTGTAATTAACTTCTGTATATGGGAATTACGTAAAATTTCAGAATTGTATACTTCAACATAATGAGTTTAATTATGTTGAAATAATTGACTTTAGATGAAGTTTGATCGAAAAACCCAAAAAATCTTTCGTGTGTTGAATGAACACACAATACGATCTTTTAATTTATTAAATGCTAGTAGCATTTAATAAATTCTAAAAGATGGAAAATATAGAAATAGTTTAGTTTAGAAAAGACTTAAGTGGTGAAATCCTAAAGTGATTAGTTAATGTGATTAGTGATCACATTAAAGAGTGTTTTGATTTATTTTAATGTTAAAAGCATTTGGTAAATCTTAGAAGTTTGAAATCTTGGAAATGAATTAAATTTCTTAAAGATGAAAAGTGTGGTCTAAAATTGGAAAGGTAGTTTGGGACTAGCTCTTTTAAAGGATTTTGTTGGTATGGTTAGGGGCCTACCTATCAGGAGTGCACTACCCATTTGTTATGGCCATTAGGCGAAGCATGCCCTTATTGTATGGACTTGGTCGAGGATTATCTGGGTGAGTAGATGTACAAGCCTAGACACATGTGCGAGCTTCCTTTGTCTGGGACTATGCGATGCGCACCACTTGTTGGCTAAGCATGCTATCTATATGAGGGGAGTTTGGGGCTCATGTGAGGTTAATAATGTTAAGTTAATATAGTTGATTTGCTTAATAAGGAAATGTAGAGAATAAGGTTCTTGTGTGAAAGAAATTGTGGATATGATAATTAACTAGAGTTTAATTATCATCAGAAAATTTGTGAGTCTAATCTACAAATATTGTTGTACGACTGCTTATATATAGGGATTTAAGGCAAGGTCAATTTGACGAGCAATGATAATGTTTTGCAGTTTCTTGTTGAGCTTGTTGAGCTCACCCTATTTTATTTTTAGGTACTGGGTGAATGGAGGCGCGGTACTGGACAATGGAGACTATTTATATGTAAATCCTTTGGCACGTAATTTCTGTTGTTGTACATAGTTGATCCTTAAGACAAGGGATGAGGTCTCTAGATGAAATTTTTGTAACGGATGATCTAGATGATCAAATTTTTGATTGTAATATGTAAATATTGGATGATTGTATGGTATTATGGATGTAGTTTTTTTAAGTCGAGCACAAAATTCAAGTACTACACTAGAGTTCCTTGTATTTAAATTTGGAGGTGTGACAGTTTGGTATCAATGCCTAGGTTACGAGATACCTAGAAAGTGGAAGTGATTTTTAGAATAGGAGTTGTATGAGTCGTATTGATTATCCTATCTGTTTCCTTACCTTGATCCGAGTTTAGGTATAACTATTTGTTTGATTAATGATATTATCATCCTGTAATGGAAAATAGGATGTCTGAAGCTGGTAGAGGACGCGGTAGACAAGGTGGACATGATATCGCTGGTCTTGGATGTGGCGGCCATGGAATGGAACAGATGGAGGAGGCAGTTTAAATGCATAACCCAAATGTGGGACAGTGTCGAATTATTACCCTGGTCTAACAAATAAAGAAATTGGAGTGGTTAACTTTACAAATGTTATAGATCCACTAGATGTAGAAAAGTGGATAGAGGACATGGAGAAATACTTTGAGATTATGGAATGTGATTCGTGTGTGAGTGTGACTCAATAAGTGTATCAATTAAAAATTACCACACTTCGCAATAGAATGAATTCCTTGCAGAATAGGGCTATCGAAAGGGGTGTTGAACCTCAGGGATTATGGTCTGATGAGTTGAAATACAGAATTAATTCTAATTAAATTTAAAAGAAAAGAATTCTAATTTTTTAAACTAAAATAATTAAAAAGTAAAATAAAATAAATCAAAATAAATAGAAAGTGAAGATAATATGAGAGAAATCTAGGGTATTTGACTTCACCACTAACTCCACAATCAATGGTCAATTGAACTATGAGGGATTATATCATGCATAAGTGGTGTCGGTGGCTACAAGCTCACCTTCATCCGTCAAGAAGATAACATATGATTAAGGCTAAGTCATGGACTATCTTCGATTGGCATGGGCCATATGCCTAACTACTCTAATCTAGGGTGTAGTATGGTTCATCTTCTCTAGGCATAATCCATCAAAGCTTTTAATGATATATTCAGTGATTACCATTGTATAATAATCGCTCTCATAATCACAGAAAATAAGAGAGATTGAGTTCAATAACAACAACTAAATATCTAAGATAAGATAAGAAATCATTGAAACTGAATTTACAAGACTTTTATTGCTCAATTCTATAATAAGAATCCTCTAAATTACACAATCTATGCATGTATATAAAAGTCCCCAACAATTAAAACAATCAAACCATTGATGCTTTATTAGGGGTACATCAAAACCCTAGTGGATGAACTAGCCATTCATGGTAGAAGAAGAAGCTTCAATTGTTGAGGAAGAAGGCATCATCTTCATGAATTATACATATGACTTCGTTCTCCAATGGCTCTGCAAAGTATGTCTTCTGTTTTGTCCAAAGCTCTCTCAGACACTCCAATCTCTGTAATCCCCCCTCAACTCAGCCTCCAATTCTTCACTTTATGCCCCAAGAGAATACACCAAAGTCCTAATCCAATTAGGAATTAATTAGGTTTTTCCACAGCACTAATCAGGTGGGTTTTTCCTACTAACGTTCGGCCCAACTTCTAACCCACTAGAAGTCCGATTCACAGAATTAAGTCAATTTGAGGCTCGAAAATAAGACTTCTAGTCCGTTTTTCAAAATGAGATTAAGACTGTATTATGCGCAGATTTGGGCTTCAGGCCCGAAACCTTCTTAAGCAGCTGTAATTCTGTTGGACCTATTTCTTGGGCTGATTTAAGTTGAAATAAATGGTTGAATGAATTTTCTTGATGTAGGCTTCATCTAAGCATCTTGGATGTCTTCTTTAAAAGCCCAAAATCATGGTTTTAACTGAAATAATCGTTAAGGCCCTGAAAATACAGAAAACACTAAAATGAAGTAATATAACAAAATAATCTATCACTAAGAGAATAAAATACATAAGTTAAGAGGCTAGAAAGTGCAACATTCAACGCCTATCAGACTGCACCGAGGTTCAGAAAAGAAGGATAATGGTTTTTTCCTTATCTGGCAATGCCCGATAATGGTGGACACAGGTGGCAATCTGTGATTAGAAGCGTCGGGAATGTAACACACATACACTAGGATGAGTTTAAGAATCGGTTCTATGATTCGTGTGTGAGTGTGACTCAAAAAGTATATCAATTAAAATTTTCCACACTTCGCAATAGAACGAATTCCTTGCAGAATAGGGCTATCGAAAGGGGTATCGTACCTCAGGGATTATGTCTAATGAGTTGGAATACTGAATTAATTCTAATTAAATTTAAGAAAAGAATTCTGATTTTTAAACTAAACTAATTAAAAAGATAAAATAAAATAAAACAAAATAAACAGATAGTGAAGATAATATGAGAGAAATCTAGGGTGTTTGACTTCACCACTAACTCCACAATCAATGGTCAATTGAATCAACTATATGGGAATTACATCATGCATAAGTGGTGTTGGTGGCTACAAGCTCACCTTCATCCGTCAAGAAGATAACATATGGTTAAGGCTAAGCCATGGACTATCTTCGATTGGCATGGGCCATCTGCCTAACTACTCTAATCTAGGGTGCAGTATGGTTCATCTTCTCTAGGCATAATCCATCAAAGCTCATAACAATATATTCAGTGATTACCATTGTGTAATAATCGCTCTCATAATCACAGAAAACAAGAGAGATTGAGTTCAATAACAACAACTAAATATCTAAGACAAGATAAGAAATAATTGAGATTGAATTTACAAGACTTTTATTACTCAATTCTATAATAAAAATCCTCTGAATTACACAATCTACGCATGTATATAAAGGTCCCCAATAATTAAAACAATCAAACCATTGATGCTTTGTTAGGGCTACATCAAAACTCTAGTGGATGAACTAGCCACTCACGGTAGAAGAAGAAGCTTCAACTGTTGAGGCTCATCTTTCTGAATTACGCGTATGACTTCGTTCTCCAATGACTCTGCAAATATATTTCTGTTCTCTTCTCAGCCCTCTCAGACTCTCCAAACTCTCTCTGTAATCTCTCCTATCCTCCCTCAATTCAGCCTCTAAGTCTTCACTTTATTCCCCAAGAGAATACACCAAAGTCCTAATCCAATTAGGAATAAATTAGGGTTTTCCGCAGCACTAATCAGGTGGATTTTTCCTGCTGACTTCGGCCCAACTTTTGCCCCACTAGAAGTCCGATTTACAGAATTTTTGTGAAATACAAAAGTGTGCAGAATCAAATTTTGTTCAACCTTGTGTGAAAATTATGTCAATTTGAGGCTTGGAAATAAGACGTCTGGTCTATTTTCCAAAACGGAATTAAGACTGTATTATGCGCAGATTTGGGCTTCAGGCCCGAAACCTTCTTAAGCAGCTGTAATTCTCTTGGACCTCTTTCTTGGGCTGAATTGAGTTAAAATAAATGGTTGAATGATTCTCCTTGATGTAGGCTTCATCTAATCATCTTGGATGTCTTCTTTAAAAGCCCAAAATCTTGATTTTAACTAAAATAATCATTAAGGCCCTGAAAATACAGAAAACACTAAAACGAAGTTAAATCACAAAATAATCTATCACTAAGAGAATAAAATACATAAGTTAAGAGACTAGAATGCGTAACATTCAACGCCTATCATTCTACGACAAGTATTTTCCATGTGCGGTGAGGGATGGAATGGTAGTTGAGTTCATACACTTAAAGCAAGAAACTATGGCATTAATAGTGAGTCAATATGAGGCGAGGTTTGCAGAACTCTATCGATTTGATCCTTATAAGGTTGAAGATGAGGAGAGTCGGGCCAAAATATTTGTAGGGGGATTCTCCAAGATTGCTGCACCTTTGACCCGACTAACTAAAAAAGATGTGAAGTTTGTTTTGGACAACAGGTGTGAGAAGGCTTTCGAGAAGTTGAAGACTAGATTGTCCTCAACACCAGTTCTTATCATTCCAGTTAGTGATGTGGAATTCGTTAGTTACATGGATGCATCCCATCAGGGTCTTGGGGTGTGTTCTAATTCAAAGGAGTAAGGTGGTGGCATATGCTTCTAGGCAACTTAAGTTACTTGAGCAAAATTACCCTTCGCACAACTTGGAATTGGTAGCAGTGATTTTTGCATTAAAGGTGCGGAGACATTATTTGTATGGCGAGAAATTTGAATTGTTTTCTGACCACAAAAGCCTTAAATATGTTTTCTTTCAAAAGGAGTTGAATATGAGGTAACGTAAGTGGATGGAGAAGATGAAGGATTTCGATATGACCCTTCAATATCACCTTGGGAAAGAAAATGTGGCAGCGAATGCCTTGAGCTGGAAAGTGAAAAGATTAGTTTCTTTTATGATGACACAAAAATGGATGATGTTAGAGACATTAGTAGAGTTCTCCATTACACCAACTTCTCAGAACATTGGCACTCTTCTCTATAGTTTGACAGTGCAGCCGACCTTGATTAGTTGAATTATTTTGGCTTAGACTCATGATGAGAAGCTATAAGCCAAGGTAGCAGAGGTGGCTGAGGATGAAAGTAATGTAGATTAGATGCGTGGGGCAGATGGTGGTGTTAGATTTTGAGGTAGGCTATATGTTCCAGACTTAGCAAACATTAAGACAAATATTTTAGAAGAAACACACCATTCTAGGTACACTGTGTATCCGGGTGGAACTAAGATCTACCATGATATCCAGAGGTCATTTTGGTGGGAAGGCATGAAAGGAGATGTGGCAGAGTTTGTATCTAAATATCTTAGTTATCAGTAAGTGAAAGTTAAGCATCAGAGACCAGCTGGACCATTATAGCCTTTCTGTGTTCTTGAATGAAAATGAGAGCATATTATGATGGATTTCATTATGGGATTTTCAAGGTTCAGATAGAACCATGATATGGTATGGTAATAGTGGATCGATTAACTAAATTGGCTCATTTTCTATCCACTCGAGATAGCGACTCTAGGGAGAAATTGTGTGAGATATACATTAAGGAGATCGTCAAGCTCTATGGAGTGCCGGTGTCTATAATTTCTTATCGTGATCCTCGTTTTACATCACATTACTAGAGTAGATTTCAGGAGGCTTTTGGTACATCATTGAATTTGAGTACTGCCTTTTATCCTCAGACCAATGTCCAGTTTGAGAGGGTCATTCAAGTGTTAGAGGATATGCTTCGTGCATATGTGTTGGATTTTCATGGTAGCTGGGAGGATTATATTTCGTTGATTGATTTCGCAAATAATAATAGCTATAAGGCTAGCATTGGTATGGCACCATATGAGGCACTGTATGGGAGACCTTGTCATTCACTTGTATGTTGGGTTGATGTCAGTGATAGTTGCCTGTTGGGCCCCGAGTTAGTGCGAGAAACTATGGAGAAGGTAACTACTATTGGAGACCAGCTTCGTATAGCTTAGAGTTGACAAAAGAGTTATGCGGATTGACATCGACGTACTTTGGAGTTTAATGTAAGGAACTTGGTGTTTCTGAAAGTCTCACCTATGAAGGGAGTGGTCAGATTTGAAGGAAGAAAAGGAAAGTTAACTCCTCGATTTATTGGACTCTTCCAGATTACTTAAAGAATTGGGGAAATGGCATATAGGTTAGCTTTACCTCCCAGTTTAGCAGGAGTTCATGATGTTTTTCATGTCTCCATGTTGAGAAAATGTTTGAGAGTTGAGACTCAAGCCATTGATAGTAGGGAGGTGGATTTACACCCTGATGCTACATATGTTGAGATCCCTATCTGTATTATGGATCGTATGGTGATGGAATTAGGGCGGATAGAGATACCACTTGTGAAGGTGTAGTGGAGTCATCATGATGAAAGAAAAGCTACATGGGAATTGGCGTCAAAGATGATGAAAAAATATCCACAGCTTTTCGAATAAGGTATGCAAATTTCAAGGATGAAATTTCTTTTAGGATGGTAGAATGTAATATCCCTAAAATAGGATTTTATTTGTCTTTATGCTTTTAGGATTCAAAGGCAAATTAGTGTTTTGGTGGGGTTAGTAATGTAATTTTGGATGTTTGAAAAAAAAAAGGGATTTAGAATGGAAGTGGCAGACAAGGTTTTGCATGGTTGACAAATGGAGAATACGGGGAGTCTTACCTTCGCTTGTGTTGACCGACCACTATAGCTTTGGTGCATTTGCCTTGGAAGGAAAACAAAAGGCAAAAAACAAAAAAAGGGATACTTTTCGGAAGAGATATGGAGAGAAAAAGAGAGAGAAAGAGAGAAGAAGAAGAGGAGAAAAAGAGAAGAAGTAGTAGAAGAAGAAGAATAAGAAGAGGAATCATAAAAAGGAATTGTGTTCAAGACCCTAAGGCAAGTTGACTCTTGCCTTTATATATATATATATATATATATATATATATATATATATATATATATAAATGATTTAAAGTTATGGTAACTTTTGAATTTAATTAATTGTTAGATTTCAACTGAAATGTGGTTAATCTGATATTTGGATGCATGTGGATTGGTATATAAGAATAATATGCTATATATGTACATATGTATATATGACATAACTTGGTAGATGCACGTGACCATATGTGTTGGATAATAATTGAGAAAGATGGTTGTTTAAGGGGTAATCTGAGTGCTTCGTGTACTGTTATTACCATTTCTTGGGTTAACTTGAATTGATCTGTATGTAGATGGTAATATGTGATTTATAGAATGATGGGTTGGAAATTGTATAGAGGTTAAACTGTATGTATTAGGACCCAGAATTTACATGATACATGTGATGGATTGGCTAAAATATTGAATCCATTGATATTGTTAATAATTTAGGTATTTTGTTTTTATGTCATGATTTAGTGATGTTGTGTGTACTTTAGTTATCTTGGAAAATAATAATAGGTATTGATATATGTATAGAGCAGTGTTGGGTTGGTAGGTATTGTTGACATGGCCGAAATGTGTTTTTGGGGCTGGTTTAGATGGTTTTGTAATAAGGGTAGCTATGGTCTATTAGTTGATACATGAAAAACCATGAAATTATACATAAAAACAAGTGATTGAAAGTTTAGAAGAAGCTGAAATAGTGAGTTTTGTTGTTGGGTTTGCGCAAGTGTAACAAAGGAAGGGTTAGAGAAGAAAATCATTTTGGATCTTCCACAAGTGGAGTGTAGTAATTTATCGGATGCAGTAATATTAGATATCTATGTAGGATAAATAAGGATATAATAATTAGCTAGGGTCTAGTTATATTAAGAAACTGTAGATTTGAATATGTTTGTCAAGGAGGTGTAATTAACTTCCGTATATGGAAATTACGTAAAATTTTGGAATTGTATACTTCAACATAGTGAGTTTAATTATGTTGAAATAATTAAATTTAGATGAAGTTTGGTCGAAAAACCCAAAAAATCTTTCGTGTGCTGAATGAACACACAAATCGATCTTTTAATTTATTAAATGTTAGCAGCATTTAATAAATTCTTAAAGATGAAAAATTTAGAAATAATTAAGTTTTGAAAAGACTTAAGTGGTGAAATCCTAAAGTGATTAGTTAATTTGACTAGTGATCACATTAAAGAGTGTTTTGATTTATTTAAATGTTAAAAGCATTTGGTAAATCTTAAAATCTTGAAATCTTAAAAATGAATTAAATTCCTTAAAGATGGGAAGTGTCGTCTAAAATTGGAGAGGTAGTCTGGGACTAGCTCTTTTAAAGGATTTCGTTGGTATGGTCAGGGACCTACCTATCGGGAGTGCATTACCCATTTGTTATGGCCGTTGGGCAAAGCGTGCCCTGATTATGTGGATGTGGTCGAGGACCATCTGGGTGAGTAGACATACAAGCACAGCCATATGTGCGAGCTTCCTTAGTCTGTGACTATGCGATACGCACCACCTGTTGGCTAGCATGCCATCTATTTGAGGGGAGCCCAGGGCTCATGTGAGGTTAATAATGTTATGTTAATCTGGACGATTAGCTTAATTTGGAATTATAGAGAATATGGCTCTTGTGCGAAAGAAATTATGGATATGATAATTAACTAGAGTTTAATTATCATCAAAAAATTTGTGAATCTAATCAACAAAGATTGTTGTACGAGTCCTTTTATATAGGAATTTAAGGCAAGGTCAATTTGCTAAGCAATGATAGTGTTTTGCAATTTCTTGTTGAGCTTGTCGAGCTCACCCCATTTTATTTTCAGTTACTGGGTGAATGGAGGTGCGGTACCGAAGAATGGAGACTATTTATATGTAAATTCATTGGCATATAATTTATTTTGTTGTACATAGCTAATACTCAAGACGAGGGATGAGATCTCTACATGAAGTTTTTGTAACGAATGATTTAGATTATCATATTTTTGAAAACTGGATAGAGGACATGAAAAAATACTTTGAGATTATGGATTGCACCGAGGTGCAGAAAAGAAGGATATCAGTTTTTTGCTTATCTGGCGATGCCCAACAATGGTGGCAATTTGTGATTAGAAGTGTCGGGGATATCAGACACATGCATTGGGATGAGTTTAAGAATCGTTTCTATGACAAGTATTTTCCACGTGCAGGGAGGGATGGAATGGTAGCTGAGTTCATACACCTAGAGCAAGAAACTATGGTATTGATAGTGAGTCAATATGAGGCAAAGTTTGTAGAACTCTCTCGATTTGCTCATTATATGGTTACAGATGAGGAGAGCTGGGCCATAAGTTTTGGAGAGGGATTCTCCAATATTGCTACACCTTTGACTCGACTAACTTGAAAAGATGTGAAGTTTATTTGGGAGAATCGGTGTGAGCAGGCTTTCAAGGAGTTGAAGACAATATTGACTTTAGCACTAGTTCTTACCATTCTAGTTATTGATATAGAATTCGTTATTTCCACGGATGCATCCCATCAGGGTCTTGGGTGTATTGTAATGTAAGGGTGTAAGTGATCGGCATCGAATGTTGCGCATTCTAGCCTCTTAATTTATATATTTTATTCTCTTAGTGATACATTATTTTGTGATTTTACTTCATTTTAGTGTTTTCTGTATTTTCAGGGCCTTAATGATTATTTCAGTTAAAACCAGGATTTTGGACTTTTAAAGATTACATGCAAGATGGTTAAATGAAGCCTACATCAATGAGATCCATTCCACCATTTATTTCAACTCAAATAAGCCCAAGGAAGAGGTCCAAGAGAATTACAGCTGCTTAAGAAGGTTCCGGGCCTGAAGCTCAAATCTGCGAATAATGCAGTCTTAATCCCATTTTGGAAAACGGACCAGAATTCTTATTTCTGAGCCTCAAATCGACATAATTTTGGCACAAGGTTGAACAAAATTTGATTCTGCACACTTTTGTATTTCACGAAAATTCCGTGAATCGGACTTCTAGTGGGTCAAAAATTGGGCCGAACGTCAGCAGGAAAAATCCACCTAATTAGTGCTGCGGGAAAACCTAATTAATTCCTAATTGGATTAGGACTTTGATGTATTCTCTTGGCTATTTAAAGTAAAAAATTAGGGCTGTATTGGGGAGGTTTTGGCAACAGCTTTGAAGAGCTTTTGGAGTGGAGAATCATTGGAGAACAAGGCGTATCAAGAGCGGCTAGTTCAGCCACCAGGGTTTTGATGGAGCCTTTACTAAACATCACTAGTTTGATTGTTCTAATTATTGGGGATTTTTGTATTCATTCATAGATTGTGTAATTTAGAGGATTTTTATTATAGAATTGAGCAATAAAAGTCTTATAAATTCAGTTTCAATAATTTCTTATCTTGTCTTAGATATTTGATTGTTGTTATTGAACTCGTCCCTCTTGTTTTCTGTGATCATGAGAGTGATTATTACACAATGGTTTTCACTGAATATATCATTAAAAGCTTTGATGGATTATGCCTAGAGAAGATGAACCATACTGCACCTTAGATTAGAGTAGTTAGGCAGATGGTCCATGCCAATCGAAGATAGTCCATGACTTAGCCTTAATCATATGTTATCTTCTTGATGGATGGAGGTGAGCTTGTAGCCACCGACACCACTTATGCATGATATGATGCCCCATAGTTAGTTCAATTGACCATTGATTGTGAAGTTAGTGGTGAAATCAATTACCCTAGACTTATCTTATATTCTCTACACTCCTTAGTTTTTCTTGCTTTTGTTCAATTGCTTCATTAGTTAATTTAGAATTAAAAATCAGAATTTATTTCTTTTAAATTTAATTAGAATTAGTCCTAACAATTCAACTCAGTCAGACCACAGTCCCTGAGGTACGATACCCCTTTCGATAGCCCTATTCTGCAAAGAATTCGTTCTATTGCGAAGTGTGGAAAATTTTAATTGATATACTTTTTGAGTCACACTATTGGCGCCATTACCGGGGACTGTCTATTTGATTGTTTGGATTTTTAGAATTAGTTCTAATTGAGTTTTTAGTTTAGGAATTTTGTTTATTATTTTTTTATTTTTTTGTATTTTGCTTTTATTTTATTTTATTTTATTTTTTCTTTTTATTTTTTTTAGTACTAATTTGTTTTGTTTTATTTTATTTTATTTTATTTTTTTAGTTTAGAATTTTTATTTTTGCTACTAATCTAATTTATTTTTTATTTTTACTAATCTAATTTATTATTATTATTTTTATTTCTTTTCTGGTACTTCAATCACCATACCATTGAGCAAGAGGAAGATATTATTTACATCATGGATGGTGTGCGTGGTAATAATGGGGACAACAATATTGTGCCTAATGCTGTTGTGGAAAGAACGAGATTGCTCAGAGACTACTATGTCCCAGAGACTTATAACTCACCAGCTGGTTTTCAATTGCCTAATGTCACTGCACAGAACTATGAGATCAAGCCCAGTATCATTCAGATGTTACCATCCTACTTTGGGCTAACTCATGAGGATCCGTACAAGCACTTGGATGAATTTATAGAAGTTTGCTCATTAACGAAAATTCACAACTTCTCTGAAGATGCTTTTTGGATGTGACTCTTTCCATTCTCTCTAAAGGAGAAGGCCAAGTATTGGTTCAGATCTCTACCGGCAAGCTCTATCACTACATGGACTCAAATGCAAAGTGAGTTTTGAAGAAATATTTTTCGATAGGGAGGACCAATCAATTCAGACGAGCTATCACTGGTTTCTCTCAATTTGAGGGAGAACAATTTTTTGAGGCATGGGAGAGATTCAAGGACCTTCTTAGGAAGTGTCCTCATCATCAAGTTCCAATGTGGCAGTTAGTGCAATGTTTTTATGAGGGACTGACAGAAAGTAACAGACAGATGGTGGATGCATCAAGTGGGGTTACTTTTATATTAAAAAGTGAAGATGAAGCATGGACTTTGTTCGAGAATCTCAGTGACAATTCTTTACAACATGTGTCTTCATCTCGTTCGAGCAGACCATCCAATACAAGGAAGGCTGATAATATTTTTGAGAGTGGTTCTGCAGATGCTATGTCTACCATTGTGGATGCTGTGTCACAGAGAGTGGTGCAACTTATGGCGGTTGGTCAAGTGCCTAATCAATCTTCATATCCTTCCAGTTTTGAGCCATGTGATTTTTGCTCAAGTCATATGCACCATGTCAATAATTGTCCTTCACTTGGGTAATTTTTTTATCTTCCACAAGAGCAAGGGGCAGCAATTCAGCCCACTTTTCAACCTCAGAATTATGTGCCTTCACAATCATATCAAGAACAAGTTCCTATGCCACAAAGAATTTCTGCTATTGAGGACAAGATGACAATTGTCCTAGCAAAACTTGAGAAGCTTGACTCTATTGTAGAGACAGTGCAAGCTACAACAACAACAATTCAATCCACTACTCAACTGATTCATTCTCACTCTCAGTCGATTGCCAAACTGGAATCTCAGTTTGGACAACTTGTCAATGCCGTGAGTAGAAGAGAAGAGGGGAAACTACCAAGCCAACTAATTGCCAATCCAAGAGGGGTTCATGTCCTCAACAATATTTCTTCTTTGAGCAACCCACACCATGAACAATTTCAAGCCATCACCACTCTTAGAAGTGGAGAAATAAGTGACAACAAGGTGGGGGAGAAGAAGCTTGATGAAGAAGAGGTGACAAAGAGTCCTAATGCTAAAATTTCTCATGAGCCTAAGGTGAACTTGAATACTTTTAATGCCATTCAACTTCCTCTAGATGAGAGTGATTGTTTATTCATGGATGACTTTGATGATTATGTTGAAGAAGTTGATCCGGTTGCTCTATCACATGATGTTGATAAGTCCATTGAGGGGGTGAATGATTTACTTGATGTAGTGGCCATGAAAAATACTCCACCTTGGAGGATTCCGATTGAGCCATTGCCTATTCTTTCTAGCACTCCTCCGATGCCATCATTAGAGTCTCCTCCATGGGTAAATTGAAACATGTTCCATCAAGGCAAAGAGATGTGTTTTTCGAAACCAATGAGACCATTCCGGTTACTTTGAGTTCGATACAAGGAAGTGAGGATCATATAGGAGGGACGAAATTAAATCTCCTCAAGAGATGTGGCATTGGGTGAACTTTCAATTGAAGTCGATGACCGTCGCCTACAGACGTTAAATTGTAGGATTTGTATGTATTTCTATCCTTTAATTTCTTTAGTTTTCTTTTATTTTTATTTTTTATTTTTTATTTTTTTATTTTTAGTTTATGTTTTTCTTTATTTTTCTTCCATTATTAGTTGTGTTTAATGTATTTTTCTTGAGTCTTTGATGTCTTAGTTGATTTCGAGGGATATCGGGAGGTGTATCGAGGTATTTGGACTCAAGACGGGTGAAAAAACAAGGTCTCGATCGACCTTGGGCGATGGACCCTCCAAAAATTGCACTCTCGGTCGACCTTGGGCGATAAACGCCCAAGGAGCATCAGCTGGGGCGATCGATCGCCCAACCCAAGGGGGATCGATCGCCCCTTGAATTTTTGAAGTGCGCCATACAGCAGCATGGGCGATCGATCGCCCATGCCTAGGGGGATCGATTGCCCAGTCCATGAATGCCCAAGCTGATCTGTTTTGCTTCAATTTCAAAGCCTTCTAGCTGCCCCCACTCGGATTTACATGTTTTGATGACTTTTTGTGCCTCTCCAACATCAAAATACACTCTAAAAATCTTCCATAACACTACTTGATCATCATCATTCATCACCATCATCATCAATTCCAACTTTTTATTCTCGTTCATCATTACAATTTCAACTTTTTCATATTTCTTTCTTCACAAGAGGTGTGAATTAATTGTGGAAGTGAGGTGATTTCTTTGAGGGGTTTTGTGCTCCAAGTTTGGGGGAGGACATTGCGCATTGACTGTGGGCTAGTTGGTTGATTTTGGTGCTCCATTCTAGCCATGACTTAGAGGCTTTGGCACCACCTTTTCCTTGATTTTTCGGAGGTAACTATCTTTTGTATTTTTATTTTTATTTTTATTTTTAATTTTCTTTTCTTTATTTTATTTTTCATATTATTTTTTTTATTTCAATTTCAAAAAAATATATATATATTTCATATTTATTTTCACCCATATTATTTCACTTGGTCTTTGGGGGAGAGTGGTCTGTTTTGACAGGTTGTCACATCCAAGTTTGGGGAGTGCTTGCATTACTTTCATGCTCTTGGTTTACTATATTTTCTTGCCCCTACCTCTCCGAATTCCGGGTAATATCGTTCTTACCCTTCTCTATGCTTTGATTGGGTTTACATTGAGGACAATGTACAATTTAAGTTTGGGGGATGAGGCGATGCCTATTTTTGTGCTTTATTGCATATGGGGGAAATTTGTGTGAAATTCTTTTTGTTTTAGGATTTTATTTTCTTTTTCTTAGTTTGTTTATTTTATTTTATTTTGTTTTGTTTTTAGATAGAATGTTTTGACATTATTCAAGGGATTAGTACCTTATGTAGGTGCTTAACTTGCAATTTTTGAGTATATTTTAAATTTTTGAAAACTATGGTTTCAATTAAGTGGTTTTAATCATGGTTTGCAATAACATGTCTTGGAGTGATTGATTTTGGTTTCCTTACATGCACAGACACACTAGCATAGTCTTGTGGGGGTATAGACTTATGTTTTGAGTTATTGAGTTACATATGCTTGATATTAATTAGTATCTCTTGAGAATGAGTACCGATAATGTGTTTACTTGACTTCAATGAAAAAGAAGAAAAAAGAGAAAAAAAAGAAAAAAAAATAATGTGTTGAATAGCAAATCAATTTGATCTTTTTCATGAGTAACCGAGCCTCTATGCCTCAGGAAGCACGGAGTGTTCGCGTCAAAAGTGAAAGGGTGAGAAAAGATGAGCATTGGTTGTCTTGATTTGTAGCCTGACTGATTCGAGTAATTAGGTTCTTCGGGGTATCTTAAAACCTAGTGCCCTAAAACCATCTGGTTTGGGAGTCACTGACTGAAAGCTTGCTACATGGATCTTTCAGAAAGCTTAATAAATCAAGACATTGCACAACCAATGAAGCAATGAAAAAAGAAGGAATGAAAAAAATGAAAAAGTCATGTATTTATGTTGGGAAGTATGATTTCAATAAGGGGAGCTAGTGAGTTGAAGGGGTATGTACCTTAATATATTCAGAGCTGGGTTATGCTAAATGAGAGGACTGCTAGTTCACTTTACACGAGGGAGCTAGAGTTGATTATTTTGAGATATGTTGATGTGAATTATGCATGGGGACCATTGATTTGAATTATAGAATTTGAAAGTTTGAAATTATTCTTGAATGCAAGTTTGTAAATATATATTGTAATCTTCTTTTTGAAATAATGTTGAAACAGAATTTTGAATGTTTGTGGGTAACATTTCTAGAAACCCTCACGAGACTATACTCGTCCACTAGGGGAACCTAGGGGTTTAAAGGCTTGTTGCATATGCTAAATGCAATTGTTTCTCCCACGAAAATGGAGTTGGGTAGTTTAGTTAGTGTTTACTAGTTTCTTTGTTTCAGTTTTGTTTTATTCTATTGCTAAGGGACTAGCAATATGTAAGTTCGGGGGTGTGATCGGCATCGAATGTTGCGCATTCTAGCCTCTTAATTTATATATTTTATTCTCTTAGTGATACATTATTTTGTGATTTTACTTCGTTTTAGTGTTTTCTGTATTTTCAGGGCCTTAATGATTATTTCAGTTAAAACCAGGATTTTTGACTTTTAAAGATTACATGCAAGATGGTTAAATGAAGCCTACATCAATGAGATCCATTCCACCATTTATTTCAACTCAAATCAGCCCAAGGAAGAGGTCCAAGAGAATTACAGCTGCTTAAGAAGGTTTCGGGCCTAAAGCCCAAATCTGCGCATAATTCAGTCTTAATCCCGTTTTGAAAAACGGACCAGAAGTCTTATTTGGCAATAGCTTTGAAGAGCTTTGGAGTGGAGAATCATTGGAGAACAAGGCGTATCAAGAGCGGCTAGTTCAGCCACCAGGGTTTTGATGGAGCCTTTACTAAACATCACTAGTTTGATTGTTCTAATTATTGGGGATTTTTGTATTCATTCATAGATTGTGTAATTTAGAGGATTTTTATTATAGAATTGAGCAATAAAAGTCTTATAAATTCAGTTTCAATGATTTCTTATCTTGTCTTAGATATTTGATTGTTGTTATTGAACTCGTCCCTCTTGTTTTCTGTGATCATGAGAGTGATTATTACACAATGGTTTTCACTGAATATATCATTAAAAGCTTTGATGGATTATGCCTAGAGAAGATGAACCATACTGCACCTTAGATTAGAGTAGTTAGGCAGATGGTCCATGCCAATCGAAGATAGTCCATGACTTAGCCTTAATCATATGTTATCTTCTTGATGGATGGAGGTGAGCTTGTAGCCACCGACACCACTTATGCATGATATGATGCCCCATAGTTAGTTCAATTGACCATTGATTGTGAAGTTAGTGGTGAAATCAATTACCCTAGACTTATCTTATATTCTCTACACTCCTTAGTTTTTCTTGCTTTTGTTCAATTGCTTCATTAGTTAATTTAGAATTAAAAATCAGAATTTATTTCTTTTAAATTTAAATAGAATTAGTCCTAACAATTTAACTCAGTCAGACCACAGTCCCTGAGGTACGATACCCCTTTCGATAGCCCTATTCTGCAAGGAATTCATTCTATTGCGAAGTGTGGAAAATTTTAATTGATATACTTTTTGAGTCACACTCACACACGAATCAGTAAGGTGGTGGCATTTGCTTCTAGGCAGCTTAAGTTACATGAGCAGAATTACCCTAAGCATGAATTGGAATTGGCAGCAATAATTGATTTGTGTGTGAGTGTGACTCAAAAAGTATACCAATTAAAAATTTTCACACTTCGCAATAAAACGAATTCCTTGCAGAATAGGGCTATCGAAAGGAGTATCGTACCTCAGGGATTATGGTCTGATGAGTTGGAATACGGAACTAATTATAATTAAATTTAGAAGAAAAGAATTCTAAATTTTAAACTAATTAAAAAGATAAAATAAAATAAATCAAAGTAAACAAGATAGTGAAGATAATAGGAGAGAAACCTAGGGTGTTTGACTTCACCACTAACTCCACAATCAATGGTCAATTGAATCAACTATAGGGGAATTACATCATGCATAAGTGGTGTCGGTGGCTACAAGCTCACCTTCATCCGTCAAGAAGATAACATATGATTAAGGCTAAGCCATGGACTATCTTCGATTGGCATGGGCCATCTGCCTAACTACTCTAATCTAGGGTGCAATATGGCTCATCTTCTCTAGGCATAATCCATCAAAGCTCATAACAATATATTCAGTGATTACCATTGTGTAATAATCTTTCTCATGATCACAGAAAACAAGAGAGATTGAGTTCAATAACAACAACTAAATATCTAAGACAAGATAAGAAATCATTGAGATTGAATTTACAAGACTTTTATTGCTCAATTCCTTAATAAGAATCCTCACAATTACACAATCTATGCATGTATATAAAGGTCCCCAATAATTAAAACAATCAAACCATTGATGCTTTGTTAGGGCTACATCAAAATCCTAGTGGATGAACTAGCCGCTCATGGTAGAAGAAGAAGCTTCAACTGTGGAGGAAGAAGACATCATCTTTCTGGATTACGCGTATGACTTTGTTCTCCAATGGCTCTGTAATATGTTTCTGTTCTCTTCTCAGCCCTCTCAGACTCTCCAATCTCTGTGTAAGCTATCCCAACTCAGCCTCCAAGTCTTCACTTTATTCTCCAAGAGAATACACCAAAGTCCTAATCCAATTAGGAATAAATTAGGGTTTCCCGCAGCACTAATCAGGTGGGTTTTTCCTGCTGACTTCGGCCCAACTTTTGACCCACTAGAAGTCCGATTTACGGAATTTTCGTGAAATACAAAAGTGTACAGAATCAAATTTCGTTCAACCCCACGTGAAAATAATGTCGATTTGAGTCTCGAAAATAAGACTTCTGGTCCATTTTCCAAAACGGGATTAAGACTGTATTATGCGCAGATTTGGGCTTCAGGCCCGAAACCTTCTTAAGCTGCTGTAATTCTCTTGGACCTCTTTCTTGGGCTGATTTGAGTTGAAATAAATGGTTGAGTGAATCTCCTTGATGTAGGCTTCATCTCACCATCTTGGATGTCTTCTTTAAAAGCCCAAAAACTTGTTTTAACTGAAATAATCATTAAGGCCCTGAAAATACAGAAAACACTAAAACAAAGTAAGATACCCCGAAGACTTTAGGGCACTAGGCTTTAAGATACCCCGAAGACCTAATTACTCGAATCAGTCAGGCTACAAATCAAGACAACCAATGCTCATCTTTTCTCACCCTTTCACTTTTGACGCGAACACTCCGTGCTTCCTAAGGCATAGAGGACCGGTTACTCATGAAAAGGATCAAATTGATTTGCTTATTCATCACTTTTTTTTCTTTTTTCTCTTTTCTTTTCTTTCATTGAAGTCAAGTATAACACATCATCGGTACTCATTCTCAAGAGATACTAATTAATATCAAGCATATGTAACTTAATAACTCAAAACCAAAGTCTATACCCCATAAGACTATGCTAGTGTGTTTGTGCATATAAGGAAACTAAAATCAATCACTTCAAAACATGTTATTGCAAACCATGATTAAAACCACATAATTCAAACCATAGTTTTCCAAAAATTTTAAACATACTCAAAAATTGCAAGTTATGCACCTACATAAGGTATTAATCCTTTGAATAATGTCAAAACATTCTATCTAAAAATCAAAACAAAATAAAATAAAAAACAAACTAAGAAAATAAAATAAAATCCTAATACAGAAAGATTTTCACACCAATTTCCCCCCATATGCAATAAAGCACAAAAATAGGCATCGCCTCACCCCCAAACTTAAACTGTACATTGTCCTCAATGTACTACCAATCAAAGCATAGAGAAGAGTAAGAACGATGTTACCGGGATCATGGAGTAGTGGAAAGAAAATAGAGTACATTACTAGTACGAAGGCAATGCAAGCACACCCCCAAACTTGGATGTTTCAACCTGTCAAAACAAACCACTATACCCCAAAGATCAAGTGAAAATAATATGGGTGAAAATAAATATGAAAGAGAAAAATCCTAAAAAAAAAATAAAATATTTTTTCAGTTTTCATTTTTTTTTTTATTGATAATACAAATCTAACTAAAAAAAAAATAAATAGAAGAATAAAAGCTAAAAATAAAATAAAATACAAAAGATGATTACCTTCCTATCAAGGATGTGGTGGTGACTGAGCATCCGGATCCAAGTTTGCTTGGCGCATCAGTGCACGCATCATCTTCCTCATCTCTAGTTGCTCTTGGCGAGTGTCACGAAAGTGATCCGCCATCTCTGTTCTCATTGCACCAAACTGTGTGGAGACCTCTGTCTGTAGGGTGCCAAACTGGGCTGTCAACCCAGCAATCTGCCCTTCTAAATATTGATAATCATGGCCACCAGCCTGTGCATGCACTTCCTCTTCCTCTGCCTCCATCTCCTCTGGATCTTCCACCGGTGGTGGTATATCTACATGCTCTCCTCCCTGGGCCAACTGAGATACCTCACCAGGTGCCACTATGACTCTCTGGTGCATATGAGATCGACTCAGGTTCCAGTCATGCGTGCCATAATGAAGATCACATGAAAAGGCAAGCTCGTCCTCATGGACTGCATACCCCTGTGACACAAGCAACTGGTGAATAATAGTAGGGAATGGAAACTCCCAGTCACTTGCACTGTCTGGTGCCTTGGCCACAACTTTGGAATAGAATTTCTCCATCTGGCCCCAGACAATCTGTGGGAATGACAGCCAATGCCCAAAATGTATGGCATATAAGGCTCTGAGGAACTCCTGACGTCTTTCGGTTTTATGTCCAATTGGACATACATTCTTGAGTAGAACAGCGTCAAGGAACCATAAATGATTTGGCATTGAGGACTTTGAAGCTGCATTCCTTTTCGGCCCAAAAAATTGGTTGGCACACAATCGTGCAACCACATTGCCTACCGACAACTCGTCGGGTAAAGGAGTATAGATATGAGATAAATCAGCTGGGCATTCATGAGGACAACCCATGGCAATGGCAATGGATGACATGTCCACTCGAACTATTGTTCCATCTATGAAAGAAGTAAGCACATCCCGCTCATCAGGTTTCGGCATTAAGTTCTGATAAAATACCTTGACAAGCCTCGGGTAAATGGTAGATGAGAGTGGAACAAAAATGGATGCCGACCGATGACGACGGATGTCAAAAATCCCCCATTGTGTCTCGGGAAACATACCATAAAGTTCGGCTATTCAAACGTTATTTCGAAATTCAATGCCCTTGGATGCCATCTCTCTTGAATACCTTCTCGGCGAGATCGTGAAGAACCTGTGGTCGAATCATGCCTCGCTCGGCGAGGATTACGTGAACTTGAAGCACCTTGGTGACTTGCTCTCTTTGGTGCCATAGAAGTAGAAAAAATGTGGTTGAGGAATTAAATCGAACACTTGGTGTGCACAATTCTTTTGTAACCTTCAACTTTCTCTTTTCGGCAATTTTTCCACCCAAATCGAACAAGTAATTACACCAAATTGATCCCCCAAACTTGGTCTTCAAAAGCCCTCAAAAAGATTTGAACAATTTCTTCAAAGAAAAACTTCACTTACTTTGATGTTGAACTTGAAAAAGTGAGAGCTTCCTTTGAGAACTAGTGATTTTTGATCCAATTTGATGTTGAAGTTGATGATGATCAATGTTGAATTCTTGTATAATAATCACTAATTGAAGAAATTAGTTTTCCGGATGATGTAGGACTTGAATTGGAGTTCAAAGAGGTCTAGGATGCAAGTAGTAGCAACATAGGAAGATAAGTGGCCTTTATAGGCCTTAAAAATTCGGGCAGCCCCTCCATGGGCCTGGGCGATCGATCCCCCCTTGGATGGGTGATCGATCGCCCACCTGCTGGTGGGGATCTTCAAAAAAAAACATTGGGGCAATCGATCCCCCTTGGCTGGGGCGATCGATCCCCCTCCCGAAGGCCTGTTTGACCCTCCATCGCCCAAGTTCGACCGAGACTTGATATTTTTGAGTCTTCATCGCCCAAGGTCAACCGAGAGCACTATTTTTCACCCGTCTTGAGTCCGAATACCTCGGTACACCTCTTGGCATCCTCCGGAAGTAACTTATACATCAAAAACTCAAAGAAAAACCATTAAAACGCAACTAGAATTGAAGAAAAACTTAAGAAAACTAAAACTAAAAATTAAAATCAAAGAAAACTAAAGGAAATAAAGTATAGAAATACATACAGAACCTACAATTTAACGTCCATAGGAGACGATTGACTCTCCGAAGGGATTAAGTCGGATAGACGGGATCCGTCAAGTCGACGGACTCCACGTCTCTTCTTGGCACACATCCTTCCACACAATGTTTCAACCTTCGGCCATTAACTTTCATCAAAGTGATTTCAAACAATTGCTCATCCGGGAATGAGTCTCGAATAGGTAATGCATCGATCATCGGCTCAAACTCGATTCGAGATAAATGATCCGCAACCACATTCTCCGTCCCCTTTTTGTCTTTTATCTCCAAATCAAATTTTTGCAGCAATAAAATTCATCGAATAAGATGCGGTTTGGTTTCTTTCTTCGCCAATAAGTGTCTTAATGCTGTATGATCAGAGTAAACAACCACCTTGGATCCCAATAAATAAGAACGAAACTTGTCCAAGGCAAACACTACAGCTAGAAGCTCTTTCTCTGTGGTTGTATAATTGAGTTGGGCATCAGAGAGAGTCTTACTAGCGTAGTAGATGACATGTGGTCGTTTCTCTTCTCTCTGTCCCAACACAGCTCCCACTGCATAATCAGAGGCATCACACATGATTTCAAAAGGTATAGCCCATTTTGGAGACTGCATAATTGGTGCAGAGGATAACAGAGACCGAAGCTTTTCAAAAGCTTTCACACAATCTTCATCAAAGATAAAGGGAACATCTTTCGATAACAAATGGCACAATGGTCGAGCCACTTTACTGAAATCCTTGATGAATCTTCTATAGAACCCGGCATGGCCTAAGAAAGATCGAACTTGCCTTACCGAAGTTGGATGAGGCAGAGTTGCAATTAGGTCGATCTTTGCTTTATCAACTTCAATGCCCCTCTCTGAAACAATATGGCCCAATACAATACCTTCTTTCACCATAAAATGGCTCTTCTCCCAACTAAGTACCAAATTCCGTTCTCGGCACCTTTGAAGCACAAGTGATAAATTGCTCAAACAGTGTTCAAAGGATGATCCAAAAACAGAGAAGTCATCCATGAACACCTCCAAGAATTTTTCCACCATGTCAGAAAAGATGGCCATCATACACCTCTGGAATCTAGCCGGAGCATTACATAATCCAAAAGGCATACGACGATACGCAAAAGTACCAAAGGGACAAGTGAAAGTGGTCTTCTCTTAATCTTCTGGATCCATAGCTACTTGGTTATAACCAGAGTAGCCATCCAGAAAGCAATAATAGCTCTGACCAGCTAACCTTTCAAGTATTTGGTCAATGAATGGAAGAGGGAAGTGATCCTTCCTTGTCATAGAATTGAGCTTTCTGTAATCAATGCAAACACGCCAACCTGTGGCAGTACGTTGTGGAACAAGCTCTCCCATGGAGTTAGGGACAATGGTAAGACCAGATTTCTTTGGAACCACTTGTGTCGGACTCACCCATGTGCTGTCAGAAATTGGATAAATGATTCCTGCATCAAGTAATTTGACAACCTCTTTCTTTACCACCTCCTTCATGTTGGGGTTCAGTCGCCTCTGTGCCTCTCTAGTTGGCTTACATCCTTCTTCCAAATGGATTTTGTGCATGCAAACTGAGGGATCAATGCCCTTAAGATCAACAACACTCCATCCAATTGCTTCACGATGTTGGTATAAAACCTCTACTAAGCTCTTCTCTTGAACTTCTGTTAGATCAGAGACAATTATAACAGGAAGAGTTTTCTGTGCCCCCAAGAATACATACTTTAATTTATCAGGCAAAGGCTTCAATTCTAATTCTGGAGGGGACTCCAATGAAGGCACTAGGGGAGTGCTAGATAGAGAAGGTAGTGGCTCAATTGGAATTCTCCATGGTGAAGTATTCTGAATAGCATCCACTTCCAGCATAGCATGCACTTCTTCACACAACCCTTCATCATTAATGTTCTCAAAGTCATAAAAAGACTTACATACCTCCAGGGAGTTTCGAGATATAGAGGATGAAACAAATTCCTCCACACATTCATCAATATCATCCATACAGAACACATTACTCTGATCTAGGGGGTGTTGGATAGCATTGAACACATTAAGCTTGACATTCATGTTGCCAAATGAAATATCCATGATCCCCGACCTACAATTTATGCAAGCATCAGCAGTAGCTAAGAAAGGTCGACCAAGGATCACAGGAATGTGCCTCTTCGGATTATGAACTGGCTCAGTGTCAAGTACAATGAAATCAACAGGAAAGTAGAACTTGTCCACTTTAATGAGCACATCTTCTATGATTCCTCGGGGTTACTTTGTTGATCTGTCTGCAAATTATAATACCACCGAGGTAGGCTTCAATTCTCCCAAGCCCAATTGTAAGTAAACTGAATAGGGTAGCAAATTCACACTTGCACCCAAATCAAGAATAGCTTTATCCACATGGTGCTCCCCAATAATACATGAGATAGTTGGAGCACCAGGATCTTTGTACTTGGGAGGAGTACACTGCTGAATTATTGAACTTACTTGTTGTGGCAGCATTACTTTCTTTGGCACATGGCTTTTAGAATGCCTTTTCTGAGTGCACAAGTCCTTCAAAAATTTTGCATAAGGAGGAATTTGCTTGATGGCATCAAGGAGTGGCAAATTAATCTTCACTTGGCAAAACACCTCCATCATGTCATGCAGCTTGTCCCCTTGCTTCCCCAATTTAGATGCTTCAAGAAAACGTTGTGGGAAAGGAGCCTTGGGCTCATAAGGAATTTCAGCACTTGGACTTGTGGTCACTTTTTCTTCTTCTTTCTTCTCACCCACCTTATTGTCAATTATTTTCCCACTTCTCAAAGTGGTAATGGCTTGAACTTGCTCATGGTGTGGGTTGCTTGTGGAAGCTTGCATCCCTCTTGGATTAGCAATTGGTTGACTAGGGAGCTTCCCTTCTTCTCTTCTGCATAGTGAAGTAGCAAGCTGTCCAAACTGAGATTCCAGTTTGGCAATGGATTGAGAATGCGAGTGCACTAGCTGAACTGTAGATTGTACTGTTGCTGCAGTAGCTTGCACTGTCTCTATGAGAGAATCAAGCTTGTCAAATTTAGACAAGGTAAGTGTCAGCTTGTCTTCAATAGCAGAAATTCTTTGGGCCATAGGACTTTGTGTTTGATATTGCTGTTGAGGCACAAAAGTCCTAGGTTGATATGATGGTTGCATTGCTGCCCCTTGGTTACTGTAAGAAAAACCAGGATGATTCCTCCATGTGGGATTGTAAGTATTACCTCGTGGAGGATTCATTGGTCCAGTGAAAATAGCTTGAACTTGCTCATGTTGAATATCAGAAAATTGCCCCACCGAAGGACAATTGCTCATGTTATGCATAGGACTAGAGCAAAATTCACAAGGGCCTAGCAATGAAGAATTTGAAGTAGAAGGAGTTTGATTGGCAGCCATGATTGCTGCCACCTTCTGTGCAATTAAATCACTATCAGTTGGTATAGCTTCTGAAGCACCAACCTCAAAAATCCCATCAGTCTTCCTTGTAGTGGCAGGTCTGCTAGAACGAGTAGAGGACACATATTGTAGAGAGTTGTCACTAAGATTTTCAAATAAGGTCCATGCCTCTTCTTCACTCTTCAACATAAAAGTACCTCCACAGGACGCATCAACCATCTGTCTGTTGGCTTCTGTGAGCCCTTCATGAAAACTCTGCACTAGTTGCCACTTAGGAACTTGATGATGGGGACACTTCCTAAGAAGGTCCTTGAATCTTTCCCATGTCTCATAAAATTGTTCCCCCTCATGTTGGGAGAAACCAGTGATAGCACGTCTGAATTGATTGGTCTTCCCTATTGGAAAATACTTCTTGAGAAACTCTTGTTGCATCTGAGTCCAAGTCGTGATAGAACCAGCCAGTAGAGAGTTGAACCAATACTTTGCTTTGTCTTTCAGAGAGAATAGAAAAAGTCTCATTCTGAAAGCATCTTCAGAGAAGTTGTGAATTTTTGTAGTTGAGCACACTCCAATGAAGTCATCCAGATGCTTGTAAAGGTCTTCTTGAGTCAGCCCAAAATAAGATGGTAGCATCTGAATAATGCTGGACTTGATCTCATAATTCTGTGCTGTGACATTAGGCAATTCAAAACCTGCTGGCGAGGTATATGTCTCAGGAACATAGTAGTCCCTCAGCAATCTAGCTCTTTCTAAATCAGCATTAGGAACAAGGTTGTAATTCCTCTCTTCTGCCATGTCTTCAATTAATTCTTCCTTTTGCACAATTGTATCAACAGGGATGTTCCTCTATTGTCTAAGAGTACGTTCAGGCTCAGGATCAAGAGGTATCAAAGGATCAGCTACAGAACGACGACCTTGCATATATTTACCAAAAGCACCTGAAAAGAAATCAAAAACAAAATTAAAAATAAAATATAAAAATTTCCTAAACTAAAAATCCAATTAAAACTAATTCTATAAAATCCAATCAATCAAATAGATAATCCCCGACAACGGCGCCAAAAATTGATTCGTGTGTGAGTGTGACTCAAAAAGTATACCAATTAAAAATTTCCACACTTCGCAATAGAACGAATTCCTTGCAGAATAGGGCTATCGAAAGGGGTATCGTACCTCAGGGATTATGGTCTGATGAGTTGGAATACGGAACTAATTATAATTAAATTTAGAAGAAAAGAATTCTGATTTTTAAACTAATTAAAAAGATAAAATAAAATAAATCAAAGTAAACATGATAGTGAAGATAATAGGAGAGAAACCTAGGGTGTTTGACTTCACCACTAACTTCACAATCAATGGTCAATTGAATCAACTATAGGGGAATTACATCATGCATAAGTGGTGTCGGTGGCTACAAGCCATGGACTATCTTCGATTGGCATGGGCCATCTGCCTAACTACTCTAATCTAGGGTGCAATATGGCTCATCTTCTCTAGGCATAATCCATCAAAGCTCATAACAATATATTCAGTGATTACCATTGTGTAATAATCTTTCTCATGATCACAGAAAACAAGAGAGATTGAGTTCAATAACAACAACTAAATATCTAAGACAAGATAAGAAATCATTGAGATTGAATTTACAAGACTTTTATTGCTCAATTCCTTAATAAGAATCCTCACAATTACACAATTTATGCATGTATATAAAGGTCCCCAATAATTAAAACAATCAAACCATTGATGCTTTGTTAGGGCTACATCAAAACCCTAGTGGATGAACTAGCCGCTCATGGTAGAAGAAGAAGCTTCAACTGTTGAGGAAGAAGACATCATCTTTCTGGATTACGCGTATGACTTTGTTCTCCAATGGCTCTGCAATATGTTTCTGTTCTCTTCTCAGCCCTCTCAGACTCTCCAATCTCTGTGTAAGCTCTCCCAACTCCGCCTCCAAGTCTTCACTTTATTCTCCAAGAGAATACACCAAAGTCCTAATCCAATTAGGAATAAATTAGGGTTTCCCGCAGCACTAATCAGGTGGGTTTTTCCTGCTGACTTCGGCCCAACTTTTGACCCACTAGAAGTCCGATTTACGGAATTTTCGTGAAATACAAAAGTGTGCAGAATCAAATTTCGTTCAACCCTATGTGAAAATAATGTCAATTTGAGGCTCGAAAATAAGACTTCTGGTCCATTTTCCAAAACGGGATTCAGACTGTATTATGCGCAGATTTGGGCTTCAGGCCCGAAACCTTCTTAAGCTGCTGTAATTCTCTTGAACCTCTTTCTTGGGCTGATTTGAGTTGAAATAAATGGTTGACTGAATCTCCTTGATGTAGGCTTCATCTCACCATCTTGGATGTCTTCTTTAAAAGCCTAAAAACTTGTTTTAACTGAAATAATCATTAAGGCCCTGAAAATACAGAAAACACTAAAACAAAGTAAAATCACAAAATAATCTATCACTAAGAGAATAAAATACATAAGTTAAGAGGCTAGAATGCGTAACATTCAACGCCTATCAATAATTTTTGCATTTAAGGTGTAGAGATATTATTTGTATGGCAAGAAATTTGAATTATTTTCTGACCACAAAATCCTCAAATATATTTTCCCTCAAAATGAGTTGAATATGGGGCAACGTAAGTGGATGGAAATTTTGATATAATCCTTCAATATCACCATGGAAAAGAAAATGTGGCAGTAGATGCCTTGTGCTGGAAAGTGAAAGGATTTGTTGCTTTTGTGATGATACAAGAATGGATGATGTTAGAGACATTAATAGAGTTCTCCGTTCCACCAACTTCTCAGAGCGCAGGCACTCTTCTCTGTAGTTTGACAATACAACCAACCTTGATTAGTAGAATTATTTAGGTTCAGACTCATGATGAGAAGCTGCCATCCAAGGTAGCAGAGGTGGCTGAGGATGAAAGTAATGTAGATTGGAGGCATAGGTCAGATGGTGGTGTTAGATTTTGAGACAAGCTGTGTTCCAGACATAGTAGACCTCAAGAGAAATATTTTAGAAGAAACACACCATTCTAGGTACATTGTGCATCTAGGTGACATTAAGATGTACCATAATCTCTTGAGGCAACTTTGGTGGGAAGGCATGAAACTTGTAAGGACCGGAAATTTTTGACCAGTTTCGGATGAATTTTGACCGGATCTATTTTTTTTCGAATAAATTAATTTCGAAAAGAATGTAGAAATGTATATATATATACATGGAATTAGATATATATAGAGGGAGTATATGTATATATATATATATATATAGTGGGCCAGTATGTGATTATACAATAAATGAAGTGCACATATATAATTAATTATATATGTGGGTGAGTGTAAGTATGTACATTCACATGTGTATTATGTAGGTATATTGGAATTTTGTGAGATGAAAATACATGGGATACATGTATTGTGTAGCATATATTATATATGTATATACATATATATAAGAAATATGTGGCTAAGACTAGTGGGGAAAATGGGTGGACCAAAATAGAAGAGACCATGAGTGGTCAGCCGAAAGAAGAAAAGAAAGAAAGAAAAGAGGAAAAAGAAAGAAGAGAAAGAAAGGAAAAGAAAAAGAAAAGAAAAAAAAAAGGGAAAAGAGAGTGAGGAGAAGTCGGGGAGAGAGAGAAAATTGAGAAGAGAGAGAGGGAGATCGGGAGTCGTGAGAGAGGAGGAGCACCGGCGGTGGTGACTGGGGCTGCCGACCGCTCACGGTGGAGGTGGCTTGCGGCGGTGACGGTGGTGGAGACACGACTGAGCCGTGTTTGGCGCAACGGAAGGCGATCTCTCGGCTGGTGTGACGAACGACGGTAGGGGCTTCGACGGGTGCTCGCGGCTTCAGGTGGGTCACGGTGGTTTCTTCGGTGGTGGTGGCGTCGAAACACGACTGGGTCGTGTTTGGGTTGGCTTCGGGTGGTCCGATTTTGGGTGAGCACGACTGGATCGTGTTTGGTTTGATTGGGTCTTCATGGTGGTTCGACTGACCTAGCGACTGGGGGTTTTCTGGGCCTGGGTTGTTGAGCTGCTGATGGTGGTTCGCCGAAGGAGGATAGAGAGATGTTGGGTGGCTGGGTGCAGCTGTGGCGAGATGGGACCGTGAGGTTTCGGGTTCGGTTCGGACAGTCTATTTTAGAGGCTTCGGGGTTGTGATTCAGTTGGGTTCGATGATGACGATTTGGATGGGTTGTGGTGGTGGACTGAATGGTGGTGGTGGTGTCCGACTGTGGGGACTCGGCTGGGATTTTATGGCTGGGTTTCGGATGGTGGGTTCAGCTTTGGGGTCTATAATGGTGCCGAAGCTTGGGCTTTGATTGGGTGGTTTTCGGAAGACATGGTGGTGTCGGCCTTGGTATTGGATTGATGGGTCTTGGATAACAGGATGTTAGGAATTGTGTTTTGAATTGGATTATGAAGAATTGGGTCTTTAATTGCTAGCTTCGGTTGTGGAGATACGGTGGCTACCATGGTGTTGGTAGCTTATGAATTTTGGCAAAGTTAAGGTAGTGTGGTATTTGTTTGGTTGGGCTTGGTGGTTCCATGGACTTGATATGCTCATTTAGTGTTGGTATGGAGTTTGGTAGGATATGGGTTGACACTTGGTGTAGGTAGTGTTGGGAATTACTTGGGTTTGTAAAACTCGGTGTGGCTGGTTTGTGGGTTCCCTTGGTCTGGATGAGGATGGCCTGTTTGAGTGGTTCAGTGCATTGTTGGTGTGGGCTTTGACATGGGACTGGACTGGACCGGGACTTTGGACCGCTTTGCAGGCACGGGGCACAGTAAAAGCGGGACCTAAGGCAAGTTGATTCTTGCCTCTATCTCTATGTATATTTTAAATATGCTGATTAAATTTACATATGTTCTTAATTTAGTCATATGTGGCGTTTGCATGTATGTATGTGCATATATATATATAAAGGTGTTTATATATATATATATATACGTGGGATGTGAGGATACATATATACGCGGGTATATATATATATGTGTGTGGGCTTGGAGGGTAAGAGCATTGTTAGATTCTGATGTTGATTTGCATTGTTATATGCATGTTTAGGGATTGAGCCATGTAAAGTAGGCTAGATTATGTATATATATTTAGCTAGATGTTGCCTTGCATGCTTATATGATTCCTATGCATGAGTTGAGTATACATAAATATATACATGTTTATATATTGGTGCAGTGATAAATGCATGCTAAATTGGTTATAGTATAGAAGGGCATTGGAAAAGCATGAAGTATGTGAGATGTTATGTATGTTTTTGCTACCTATATGGGTGACATGATATATATATATACATATATGTTTGCGTGATTGCATATGGTTGTAAGAATGCATGTTGGTTGCTCGTAGTAAGTGCATGATTGGGATGAAAGCATGATTATATTTATGCTAATATACATGTGTACGTGATTATATGCAGGATGTGACATATATGTATGTTGTGTATGTGCAAATGTGTCTATGAATGAATTCTGTGAAAAGTGTGTTCATTGGTGAAAAACGTAAAAATGTGGTGTTTATAGATTTATGCATGAAAGATATGACTTTCTAGAAAAATGCATAAGCATGACGATTTCCATGATATGAGTGTGATGACATTGTGACAATCTTGAGATGAAAGGAAAATGCATTGATTTGACGAAAATGCATTCATGGTGTGGATAAGTGCATTGATGTGATTATGTGCACTATTTGAAAAGCGAGTTTTTGGGGCGTGACAACATTGAGAATTAAGATGAGGGAATGGTCCCTAGGGTGAAAGACCCAAAACTTGGCCAAGAGGAGGTGCTCCCTTCGGGTTAGCAACCCGATAAAGCACAAGCAGAGTTTGGGTGCCGAAGAGACCCTTACTATGGATGGTGTGATAAGCTTAGTCCCCATTGAAGTGATTTCCGGAAATTTGTGGCGTGAGTTATATATATGAAATGTGACTGTCAAGTTGATATACATATATATACGTATATATATATATCTATGTATATGCATTGAGGTGGAAAGCATCACGCATGATTTGAAAAACGTGATTGTTTATGGGTAAAAAGCATGTATACATATCATGTAGACATGTAGCGATTTAATGTGCGTTTATGCATGAATCTATGGATCTTGTTGAGTAGGTGATGTGGTATTTGATTTACATTGTTCATGTAAATGCTTCTGTTCATATATGTTTTCTATACATAATGACGTTGGATGTGTATTGCCTTGAACATGTTGTAAATGATTTTCATAAGTCATGTATAGTTTATTTAAATGTTCATAAATGCCAAAACTGCCATGTGCATTGTTGGTTCATGCATGCTAGGAGGGGCATGACTTTAAATATCGTGATATTTTAAGTGCATGTATATTTTTGAGAATATGTGAGGATCGACCTGCTGCTGCGATGATAGTATGGTTCTATTTACCTTGTTGGGCCTTTGAGCTCACCCCCTCCCAGGTTTTGCAGGTATTGCCGATTAAGGAGTCAGTTGGGGAAACTGATAGCACCAGTTGCAGAGGTAGTAGTTAGATCCCTTAGAATCTAATTTATGTTCAGGGTAGTAGATGAATGTTGTACATTTGGATTAGATGTATTTCATTCATGTGATGTATGTATATAATACGGACATTTAAGGACTGAGACATGTATATTTTTGATTATATTATGCATGTTGTAGAAATGCTGGGGGGACACGTGCCCAGAAGTGTCCATATGAATTGTAAAGCAGGTGTAATATGCCAGGAGCTGATTATTTAGAATGGGTCATGCTCGATTTTTGTGAAAATCCTTTGCAAGGGCTATTGATGATCTTATGTCACCTGAAGGGTGCACATATAGAATGCTTCCGCAATAGAATAGATTAAAATGAGAGTAAGGTGTGGGAACTTGAGGTGAAATTACGAATTCACCCCCGTTTCCCTCGCTCCTAACCGGGTGTCGGAAACCGGGGCGTGACAGCATGGTATCAGAGCTCTAGGTCAGAATACCTAGGGATGACGGGTGGTGTTCAGATAACATTTGGAATTATGGGGGTTAGATCAAGTCTCTGATACCAACAGCATGGTATCAGAGCTCTAGGTTGGAATACCTAGGGGCGACGGGTAAAGGTTGAGGATTTGAGGAACTCTGGATTGCTGTTAAGGCATTTTGTTTGAAAACCTAGGGTACCAAAATCGTAGGTTCGAATACCTAAGGGTAGAGGGTCAAATCACGTGTTGATTTGGAGATAGGCAATGGTTGATAGTTGTCTAGATGGTAGGTTTGATTACCTATGGATGATAGTGGAATGATTTGCTAGGTTTGAGCAATCCAAATGAAAGATCAAAGTGTTGGTGTGTGAAACTGGTTTCGGTTGGTAAGACTCCCAGAGTTGGTTGAGTTTAGGCCTTTGATTTGGTGTTTAAGTCTCATTAGTGAGCAATGAAGAGATACCGCAAGGAAGTTTGCGAGTGTTTAAGTCCTTAGAAATACTGAGGGACTTATGAGATTGACGAGTGTTTCGCCAAGGTTGGCAATTGAGATGGGATACAAGGAAGGCATATTGCCAGAGTTGGGCTAGCTTTGGAAAATGGCTCGGCCGAACATTTTTCTTTGATTAGCGCTTCTCTTACGATACGCTGGCTCTTGTAGACGTTGAGTTATTTCGTCTGGATGACGATGGATAAAAGATTCCCAATAGTAGGGATAGGTCACTGAAAGTGATTGGTATTGACAGTCAAGGATACTACCTTCGACTACAGATGTGGAAAGATTGGTAGGTGTTTACCAATGAGTACAGAGGATGAGAGTAGGTTGGTTTGAACCACTCTAGATTTTGTGTTCTAGTATGTGTGTGTAGTAGGGGGACTGGGCCGTGTTTCACACTTGCTCAGGCAGAGGAAGTACTGAGACCGTGTACGGTCAGGGGTATTTTCTTAGTGTTAGCCCGAGAGCTAGGGTTTTGATTTGATTTGATGCATCATATTTCATATCGTGTATGGTACGTGTTTACTTGATTAACATGTTGTATGTTATATGCTATGTGCTATACGTGATTCATGTGACTGTGCATTACCCTTTTGTGTTACATTTGGCATCACCTGGCTAGTAGTGACATGTAGTCACCTAGAGAGTTCTGGTTTTGAAAATGTGTAAACCTGGGTAGAGGTTTGAACCCGAGTGGACTGTGATGTTGAAATAGACATGTTGTGATAGACTTTGAGGGTATGAGTCTGGAATTGTGGAGAAAGGTATGGTTCACCTTGTGGTTTTCCAAACCAAGAGTTTGGTGATTTAGATTTGCGTTGTAATCATTGCACAACGATGAGGACTCGGAATTGACCTAATTCTTGGAGTCAGCGGACACATGATGACTTAATGCAATGGTAATGCATGGAAGGATTTGTGGGGTCCTAGATGAAGCAGTCAGGATCTTGGGGTCTCAAGTGAGATGCTGGAAAGGAATGGATAAATACCCGAGCAGTCGGAAACGTTCGTTAGGATTAATGGACGAGTAAATGAGATTCATTCGTCGAGGAATGAGATTGTGAAGTTAAGGGCATGTAAAACCCTAATCTTGGCACTAAATGCCAATGGAATGTAGTCCACAAGAATGGACAGGACTAGATGATTTGTTTTGACAAGTGCACTCCTCATGTGCCTTGACCTTAGTAGGGTACTGTGATATGCGCATGATTGATGCAGTTGGATCAAAGTGTGGATATGATGTTAAGAGAAGGATAAGTTGATAATGGATGAGGATCCTGACATATGGTATCTGAAGTGAGGATAGTTTCTTACCATGAAGGGGAGAGGTGGACGCAGTGGATATGTAGATGCAGTGGGCTGCGGCCACTGTATGGTTGTTGTTTGGTTACTGTAGGTGACCTCAAACTTCTATTGGTAAGGGTTGTCTAGAGTGAAGTGCTAATATGAAAGAGATTCTCTCTAATTGTCAATTAGATTCCTTGGTATGAAAGATGAAAATGGGTAAATGTTCCTTCTCTTGAATAATGAGGTTGTGAAACCAGTGGGATGTAAGGTCCTAGACTTGGCATTGAATTCCAGTGGGTTGTGGTCTATGAGACTGGGCAGAGTTATGTGGCTTGCTGTGGCAAGTACACTGTTTATGTGGTTTGTATCAGCAGGTGCACTGTCATGTGCCTTGCTGGTGAGTGCGCTTGTGATGTGCACTGGATTGATATGGTTCGTGTTGTGATGATGCCCAGGATATTAGACTAAGCCCGGGAATGGTGTGCTAGAGATTGAAAGTCATGCTTGACAATAATAGAATGACTTTGAGTATTGATGATCCCGGATTATAGGGAAGTATCACTGTGAGTGATTGGTATGATTAGTCAAAGGTGTTGCCTTAGACTAGAGGTAGAGATGGACTAGATAGGTCTCGAGATGGAGACTGTGGATTCTACGAAGCAAGTGTTTCGGAGGTTTTCGTGAGTGAACCATACATGGGCTTAGGAGTCCCTTAGCCATGTCACGGAAGTGGTTATATTGTCTTACGGCAGTCGAGATGCACTGATTGTGCCAGACTTGAGTGTTATGAGTTAGGTGTTGCAAGTGTAGCGCCTAGGGTATGTGGAAAGAGAAGGTGACGCTTATTGACGAGAATGACGTCTGGTAAGGACTGGTTTTGGAAAGACCATGACTATGCTAATTTCGAGGACGAAATTCCTTGAAGGAGGGGAGGTTGTAAGGACCGAAAATTTTTGACCAGTTCCGGATGAATTTTGACCGGATCTATTTTTTTTCAAATAAATTAATTTCGAAAAGAATGTAGAAATGTATATATATATACATGGAATTAGATATATATAGAGGGAGTATATGTATATATATATATATATATATATTGGGCCAGTATGTGATTATACAATAAATGAAGTGCACATATATAATTAATTATATATGTGGGTGAGTGTAAGTATGTACATTCACATGTGTATTATGTAGGTATATTGGAATTTTGTGAGATGAAAATACATGGGATACATGTATTGTGTAGCATATATTATATATGTATATACATATATATAAGAAATATGTGGCTAAGACTAGTGGGGAAAATGGGTGGACCAAAATAGAAGAGACCATGAGTGGTCAGCCGAAAGAAGAAAAGAAAGAAAGAAAAGAGGAAAAAGAAAGAAGAGAAAGAAAGGAAAAGAAAAAGAAAAGAAAAAAAAAAGGGAAAAGAGAGAGAGGAGAAGTCGGGGAGAGAGAGAAAATTGAGAAGAGAGAGAGGGAGATCGGGAGTCGTGAGAGAGGAGGAGCACCGACAGTGGTGACTGGGGCTGCCGACCGCTCACGGTGGAGGTGGCTTGCGGCGGCGACGGTGGTGGAGACACGGCTGAGCCGTGTTTGGCGCAACGGAAGGCGATCTCTCGACTGGTGTGACGAACGACGGTAGGGGCTTCGACGGGTGCTCGCGGCTTCAGGTGGTTCACGGTGGTTTCTTCGGTGGTGGTGGCGTCGAAACACGACTGGGTCGTGTTTGGGTTGGCTTCGGGTGGTCCGATTTTGGGTGAGCACGACTGGATCGTGTTTGGTTTGATTGGGTCTTCATGGTGGTTCGACTGACCTAGCGGCTGGGGGTTTTCTGGGCCTGGGTTGTTGAGCTGCTAATGGTGGTTCGCCGAAGGAGGATAGAGAGATGTTGGGTGGCTGGGTGCAGCTGTGGTGAGATGGGACCGTGAGGTTTCGGGTTCGGTTCGGACAGTCTGTTTTAGAGGCTTCGGGGTTGTGATTCAGTTGGGTTCGATGATGACGATTTGGATGGGTTGTGGTGGTGGACTGAATGGTGGTGGTGGTGTCCGACTGTGGGGACTCGGCTGGGATTTTATGGCTGGGTTTCGGATGGTGGGTTCAGCTTTGGGGTCTATAATGGTGCCGAAGCTTGGGCTTTGATTGGGTGGTTTTCGGAAGACATGGTGGTGTCGGCCTTGGTATTGGATTGATGGGTCTTGGATAACAGGATGTTAGGAATTGTGTTTTGAATTGGATTGTGAAGAATTGGGTCTTTAATTGCTAGCTTCGGTTGTGGAGATACGGTGGCTACCATGGTGTTGGTAGCTTATGAATTTTGGCAAAGTTAAGGTAGTGTGGTATTTGTTTGGTTGGGCTTGGTGGTTCCATGGACTTGATATGCTCATTTAGTGTTGGTATGGAGTTTGGTAGGATATGGGTTGACACTTGGTGTAGGTAGTGTTGGGAATTACTTGGGTTTGTAAAACTCGGTGTGGCTGGTTTGTGGGTTCCCTTGGTCTGGATGAGGATGGCCTGTTTGAGTGGTTCAGTGCATTGTTGGTGTGGGCTTTGATATGGGACTGGACTGGACCGGGACTTTGGACCGCTTTGCAGGCACGGGGCACAGTAAAAGCGGGACCTAAGGCAAGTTGATTCTTGCCTCTATCTCTATGTATATTTTAAATATGCTGATTAAATTTACATATGTTCTTAATTTAGTCATATGTGGCGTTTGCATGTATGTATGTGCATATATATATATAAAGGTGTTTATATATATATATATATACGTGGGATGTGAGGATACATATATACGCGGGTATATATATATATGTGTGTGGGCTTGGAGGGTAAGAGCATTGTTAGATTCTGATGTTGATTTGCATTGTTATATGCATGTTTAGGGATTGAGCCATGTAAAGTAGGCTAGATTATGTATATATATTTAGCTAGATGTTGCCTTGCATGCTTATATGATTCCTATGCATGAGTTGAGTATACATAAATATATACATGTTTATATATTGGTGCAGTGATAAATGCATGCTAAATTGGTTATAGTATAGAAGGGCATTGGAAAAGCATGAAGTATGTGAGATGTTATGTATGTTTTTGCTACCTATATGGGTGACATGATATATATATATACATATATGTTTGCGTGATTGCATATGGTTGTAAGAATGCATGTTGGTTGCTCGTAGTAAGTGCATGATTGGGATGAAAGCATGATTATATTTATGCTAATATACATGTGTACGTGATTATATGCAGGATGTGACATATATGTATGTTGTGTATGTGCAAATGTGTCTATGAATGAATTCTGTGAAAAGTGTGTTCATTGGTGAAAAACGTAAAAATGTGGTGTTTATAGATTTATGCATGAAAGATATGACTTTCTAGAAAAATGCATAAGCATGACGATTTCCATGATATGAGTGTGATGACATTGTGACAATCTTGAGATGAAAGGAAAATGCATTGATTTGACGAAAATGCATTCATGGTGTGGATAAGTGCATTGATGTGATTATGTGCACTATTTGAAAAGCGAGTTTTTGGGGCGTGACAACATTGAGAATTAAGATGAGGGAATGGTCCCTAGGGTGAAAGACCCAAAACTTGGCCAAGAGGAGGTGCTCCCTTCGGGTTAGCAACCCGATAAAGCACAAGCAGAGTTTGGGTGCCGAAGAGACCCTTACTATGGATGGTGTGATAAGCTTAGTCCCCATTGAAGTGATTTCCGGAAATTTGTGGCGTGAGTTATATATATGAAATGTGACTGTCAAGTTGATATACATATATATACGTATATATATATATCTATGTATATGCATTGAGGTGGAAAGCATCACGCATGATTTGAAAAACGTGATTGTTTATGGGTAAAAAGCATGTATACATATCATGTAGACATGTAGCGATTTAATGTGCGTTTATGCATGAATCTATGGATCCTGTTGAGTAGGTGATGTGGTATTTGATTTACATTGTTCATGTAAATGCTTCTGTTCATATATGTTTTCTATACATAATGACGTTGGATGTGTATTGCCTTGAACATGTTGTAAATGATTTTCATAAGTCATGTATAGTTTATTTAAATGTTCATAAATGCCAAAACTGCCATGTGCATTGTTGGTTCATGCATGCTAGGAGGGGCATGACTTTAAATATCGTGATATTTTAAGTGCATGTATATTTTTGAGAATATGTGAGGATCGACCTGCTGCTGCGATGATAGTATGGTTCTACTTACCTTGTTGGGCCTTTGAGCTCACCCCCTCCCAGGTTTTGCAGGTATTGCCGATTAAGGAGTCAGTTGGGGAAACTGATAGCACCAGTTGCAGAGGTAGTAGTTAGATCCCTTAGAATCTAATTTATGTTCAGGGTAGTAGATGAATGTTGTACATTTGGATTAGATGTATTTCATTCATGTGATGTATGTATATAATACGGACATTTAAGGACTGAGACATGTATATTTTTGATTATATTATGCATGTTGTAGAAATGCTGGGGGGACACGTGCCCAGAAGTGTCCATATGAATTGTAAAGCAGGTGTAATATGCCAGGAGCTGATTATTTAGAATGGGTCATGCTCGATTTTTGTGAAAATCCTTTGCAAGGGCTATTGATGATCTTATGTCACCTGAAGGGTGCACATATAGAATGCTTCCGCAATAGAATAGATTAAAATGAGAGTAAGGTGTGGGAACTTGAGGTGAAATTATGAATTCACCCCCGTTTCCCTCGCTCCTAACCGGGTGTCGGAAACCGGGGCGTGACAAAACTAGATGTGGTAGAGTTTATATCTAAATGCCTTACTTGCTAGCAAGTGAAAGTTGAACATCAGAGACCAGCTAGACCACTACAGCCATTGGATGTTCCTGAATGAAAATGGGAGCATATTATGATGGATTTCATTGTTGGATTACCCAGGTCGAGACAGAACCGTGATATCGTATAGGTAATAGTGATAGGTGTTGAATGTTATGCATTCTACCCTCTTAACTTATGTATTTTATTCTCTTAGTGGTAGATTATTTTGTTATTTTACTTTGTTTTAGTGTTTTCTGTATTTGCAAGGCCTTAATGATTATTTCAGTTAAAACTATAATTTTGGGCTTTTAAAGAAGACATTCAAGATGGTTAGAGGAAGCCTACATCAAGGAGATTCATTCAACCATTTATTTCAACTCAAATCAGCCCAATGAAGAGGTCCAAGAGAATTACAGCTGCTTAAGAAGGTTTCGGGCCTGAAGCCCAAATCTGCGCATAATACAATCTTAATCCCATTTTGAAAAATGGACCAAAAGTCTTATTTTCGAGCCTCAAATCGACTTAATTTCAATATAGGTTGAAAGAAATTTGATTCTGCACACTTTTGTATTTCACAAAAATTCCGTGAATCAGAATTCTAGTGAGTCAAAAGTTGGGCCGAACGTTAGCAGGAAAAACCCACCTGATTAGTGCTGCGGGAAAACCTAATTAATTCCTAATTAGATTAGGACTTTGGTGTATTCTCTTGGGGTATAAAGTGAAGAATAAGAGGCTGAGTTTGGAGGTGATTACAAAGATTGGAGAGAGCTTTGGACAAAACAGAAGACATACTTGCATAGCCATTGGAGAACGAAGTCATATGCATAATTCATGAAGATGATGCCTTCTTCCTCAACAATTGAAGCTTCTTCTTCTACCATGAGCGGCTAGTTCATCCACTAGGATTTTGATGTAGCCCTAACAAAGCATCAATGGTTCGATTATTTTAATTATTGGGGACCTTTATATACATGCATAGATTGTGTAATTTAGAGGATTCTTATTATAGAATTGAGCAATAAAAGTCTTGTAAATTCAGTTTCAATGATTTCTTATCTTGTCTTAGATATTTAGTTGTTATTGAACTCAATCTCTCTTATTTTCTATGATCATGAGAGTGATTATTACACAATGGTAATCACTGAATATATCATTAAAAGCTTTGATAGATTATGCCTAGAGAAGATGAACCATACTGCACCCTAGATTAGAGTAGTTAGGCAAATGGCCCATGCCAATTGAAGATAGTCCATGACTTAACCTTAATCATATGTTATCTTCTTGACGGATTAAGGTGAGCTTGTAGCCACCGACACCACTTATGCATGATGTAATTCCCCATAGTTGATTCAATTGACCATTGATTTTGAAGTCAAATACCCTAGATTTCTCTCATATTATCTTCACTTTCTATTTCCTTTGTTTTATTTTATTTTATTTTACTTTTTAATTAGTTTAAAAATTAGATTTTTTTTCTTTATAAATTTAATTAGAATTAATTTCGTATTCCAACTCATTAGACCATAATCCCTGAGGTTGGACACCCCTTTCGATAGCTCTATTCTGCAAGGAATTCGTTCTATTGCGAAGTGTGGTAATTTTTAATTGATATACTTTTTGAGTCACACTCACACACGAATCAAATAGTGGACCTATTGACTAAGTCAGCTCATTTTCTACCCATTCGAGCTACTGACTCTGGGGAGAAATTATGTGAGATATACATTAAGGAGATTGAAAGCTTCATGGAGTGCTAGTGTCTATTGCTTCATATCGTGATCCTCATTTTACATCGCATTACTGGAGTAGATTCCAGGAGGCTTGGTACATCATTGAATTTGAGTACTGCCTTTCATCCTCAGACCGATCACCAGTTTGAGAGGGTCATTTAGGTGTTAGAGGATATGCTTCGTGCATGTGTGTTGGATTTTCGTGGTTGCTAGGTGGATCATATTCCGTTGATTGAGTTCGCATATAATAATATCTATGAAGTTAGCGTTGGTACATCACCGTATGAGGCACTGTATGGAAGACCTTGTTGTTCACTTATATGTTGGGTTGAGGTCGGTGATAGCTGCCTATTGGGCCCCGAGTTAGTGCGAGAAACTATGTAGAATGTAGGTACTATTAGAGACCGACTTCACACAGTTTAAAGTCAACAAAAGAGTTATGCAGATCGACATCGACGTACTTTGGAGTTTAATGTAGGGGACTTGGTGTTTCCGAAAGTCTCACCTATGAAGGGAGTGGTCAGATTTGAAAGAAGAAAAAGAAAGTTAGCTTCATGATTTATTGGAATCTTCCAGATTTTCGAAAGAATTGGGAAAGTGGCATATAGGTTAGCTTTACCTCCCAATTTAGCAACAGTTCATGATGTTTTTCATGTCTCCATGTTGAGGAAATGTTTGAGAGTTGAGACTCAAGCCATTGATAGTAATGAGGTGGATTTACGCCTTGATGCTACATATGTTGAGATCATATCTATATTGTGGATCGTATGGTGAAGCAATTAAGGCAGACAGGGATACCACTTGTGAAGGTGCAGTGGAGTCATCATAATGAAAGAGAAACTATATAGGAATTGGAGTCAAAGATGATGGAAAAATATTCATAGCTTTTTGAATAAAGTACACAAATTTCAAGGATGGAATTTCTTTTAAAAGGGTAGAATATAACATCTTTAAAATAGGATTTTATTTTCGTCTTTATGCTTTTAGGATTCATAGGCAAATTAGAGTTTTGGTGGGGTTATTAATGTAATTTTGGATGTTTGAAAAAAAAAAGATTTAGAATGGAAGTGGCAGATAAGGTTTTGCAGGGTTGACAAATGGAGAACATGGGGAGACTTACCTTTGCTTGTGTTGACCGACCACTATAGCTTTGGTGCACTTGCCTTGTAAGGTAAAGATAAAGCAAAAAAAAAAAAAGAAGAGACTTTCAGGAAGAGAAATAAAGAGAAAGAGAGAGAGAGATGAAGAAGAAAAATAGAAGAAGAAGAATCATAAAAAAGGAATTGTGTTCAAGACCCTAAGGCAAGTTGAATCTTGCCTTTTGTTTTTGATGATTTCAGGTTCAAACTCAGAATTCGACGTAATTCAACTCCCTTATTAGTTCAAGAATGCATTCCTATTTCCTATCATGCTTCATGGAAAGTTCATATCAAGGAATAGTGAATGTCGTGTCATCACAGGAGTTAGAAAGCTAAAGGGTTGAAGATCTACAGAAGAAGGAGAGATCGATGCATCGAAGTCCCTACTTCGATGCATCGCCAAATCTTGCAGAAGATATTTTTCTGTAGATATCTTCTTCACTTGCCACTTGTCCAATTTTGCTTGGATAAAGCCTTGAACGGAATATCTATGATATTTTGAGCCTTAAATCAGTTATATAGGTAGGAAATATGTAATAATAGGAAAAAAACACAATTCTTGTAGTAGAGAGCATATATAGAATTCTAGAGAGAGAAAGTGAAGTTCTAGAGAGGGAAAGCTTCATAGAGGGCTTTGTAAGGCCTTGAAGACCATTTTGGGCATGGGACCATCTCTTTCTGTGGAATGCTTCTGGCCCACCATAATCAACTAATCCTTCTCTAGGGTTTTGACAAACCCCAGCCCTGTAAATATGTTCTAACTTCAATAAATTGGGGATTTTTATGTATTTTTGTGTATATGTCTCTTGCCTTAAGCCTTATGTATCAATATAAGTTTACAATTTCTTCATGTTCATGTATTGTAATTTATCTTCTTGTCTTAGAATGTTTAAATTCCTCATATGATCTTCAAACACTTGTAAGTTTCACAAAGACTACAAGTGATGGCTTGAGACTAGTTTTTATTATAACATGTATAGCTAGATTTGCATAGTCCATGCTTAGAGATGGTAATTTAGCTATACTTAGGTAATTAGGTAAGTAGGTAGGTAGAGAAATCACGTTTTTCGAAGACGGATTATAGTATATGATGTGGATAAACTTGATTGTAATTGTAAGCTTATTTTTGCCCTTTTTCAAAATATAATTTAACCACTCGCAAGAGCACGAATCTTTGTAGATACGGTTCTATATAGAGGGTATCGATCCCACGAGGACTAGTTGTTAATTGTTTTGAAGAGAGATTAATTCCAATTTAATTCTAAAAACAAGGTTTTGATTTTTGTTTTAAAACTATTGCATGAAATGTAAAAACACTAAATTTAAAGAGTTATAAGTTGGGAGAGAGAACTAGGGGTGGTTTCCACCTCTAGCCATTCACATTTCCATAGATGTAGCAAGCTTGGGATTTATAAAATTAAATCTCTAACAATGTCATTAGGCTTGTGACCTCAATAACATATCAAAAGATCAATATGTGTGCAAACCTATCATAATCCATCTTCAACAAGCATAGTTCTTCAACCTAACTAATTACCCTACTCTCTAAGTGAACCTAAATGCATCCAAACTACCTCATCTTGGCATGGTTTATACAAGCAAGAACAATACATTCAATTTAAATACCATTACCTAGCCATCATTTGCATTTCTTGTGGAAGATGAAAGTGTTGTGCATTCATAAGATGGATTCTACTCTAAGACAAGAATAAAAACAACATCATATGAATATATATAAGAAATGTATAAGTGTACATCATCACTAGACTAAGTAATCAATATTTAAATACAAATCCCAAATAATGTTACAAAAATGAACAAGTTTACATGGCTAGGGGTTTCACCCACACCCTAGTAGAGAAGTTAGTTGATCATGGCAGCCTTGCACTCTTCTATTGATGGAGAAAATGAAGCTTCAAGGTCTGGTTCAGCTTCTCCTTCTCCTCTCCCGAAAGTCTCTAATGTATGGTATGTGATATATGAGAGAAATGGCTCCTTTTGTGCATATTTGGCTACTTTCCATCCTTGGGACCCACCACGTATATATATATAGCAATATATATATACCAGCTAAATCAATAATATCTCCATGTGTCTTCTTCAAGTCAGAAAATCCATCCAAGTCGTGCAAAAAGGTGGATTTTGTTGCAAGTGGGAGAGCAGGTGAGCAAGTGGGCAAGTGGGTCTACAAAATCTCGATTGATCAAGATTGGAATCTCAATTGATCGAGATTTCGATTAATCGAAATGCATGTCTCGATCAATCGAGATCTCGATTGATCGAGATCAACATCTCGATTGATCGAGATGCCTTAGCTTCATTTCTTAATTATGCTCTTCAACTGCAAATGGCCTCAAACATTACTCCTTTTGGTACAAAACCTATAATACATCAAAAACACAAAAATACCGTAAACGTACCTCAGTAAACGTAATAATGGGACTAACATATGCAATAAAGAGGGTTCAAATGCATAGTATTGAACACTTATCACACCCCCAAACTTACATATTGCTAGTCCCTTAGCAATGCAATGTTACAAAAATGAAATGAACTATCTTATACAAAAATTGAATCATGCTCAGTCATCAACTAGATAAGGATGATTATCCGTTCATTTCACACCTGACAAATGCAAAAAGTATTACAGAACTATGCGGTCATTAGCAAAAATAGACCTTCATAAACTACAAACAGACGACAGTCCCCACATAATGGCCAGTCCAAACAAAAATACCGATTCCAACCCCAAAATCCTCTTTGAAAAGTGAACATGCATTCTAACGCGTGGCTTTGTCATATTTGGAGAAAAATAAGAACAAATCTATTTTTAAAAGAAAAACTCATTGAAAAAGCTCGACACTGTTGTTCATTACCGCAAAACATACATGAATGCTCATGTGCGGATAACCGTGTAATGCCTAGCTCTTTTTGCTTCTTTGCAAGCCCATGTAGCGGCATTGGGCCAATGACTCCCAAATCAATTGGTTTTAGGGCATTAGGTGAAGAAACACCCCTCGGACTTAATAACCGAGCTTACAAGGCGATGAGCTTAAACAAGCCACCTGCTTATTATTGCTCAACCTTACACACTTATACGCGAATACTCCATGCTTAATGAGGCATAGAGATCCGGTTTATTGAGTGAGAAGGCTAATTGCATATTTTTCTCTTCTTTTTTTTTCTTAAAAAAAACAACCGGAAGAACTCATTCTTTAAGTTGTTCAAATAAAAACAGAAATTTACAAAATTCTCCATCAGACTTATACCCCGCAATTTAAAATGCATGTGTGCGAATTTGTGTGGTTAAGGACAAATTTAGGGTAAGAACCGTACATATTCATATTTGAACAAAAATGTGGACCGTTCTAACCTATTACATAGCTTGCAAAAGTGCGGGTATTTACAATGTTAAAGCTCTTAACTACCTGCTGTATTTACCTCGGACATTTATTCGAATGATCTTCCCTTAAAAAGCAAGACATCATAGTAAGCATGCAAAAATATCAAGAAAAAAAAACTGCTCTACAATGACAATCAATACAAAGATTGAACATTTGCATGCATATGCAAGTGGTATAGCATACCGCACCCCCAAACTTAGATGCAACATTGTCCTCAATGCTTGGACAAGAAGAACAAGGAAATAAATTACCAGGACTGTAGAACTCGACAAAAACGGCATTCCAACACGGCCGGTCATCCTGTAAATGAGAAAAACCTGCACAGAACACCAACTGGATACCACGAGCATTAAATGGAACAAAAAGTACATGAAAAGAACATGATAAAAGAATTACGTACAAGTTGACAATGCCAAGATCACTGCACATCCAAGGCTCTGAACTGGTGTTTCCCAATTGACTAAGAGGTCTATGCGATAAGATATTGACTATCCAGGCACGCTAACGTGTAGCATGCAAAGGGACTGTCTTTCTTTATTAATGCCATACTGCGTTGAAGCAATCTCAACAGTATTGGGAATTGAAACCAGGCGGTAATAAATGGAAATCATCAACTGAATCGCATATAACAATTAGGCAAGTGGTACTACATACATAGTCAAAGTATAAAGAGCAGAGATATTGGCAAAAAGTAAAAAGAAAGACAGTAAATAGAACACATGCTATAAAAGAAATGACAACTGTATTCCATATATGTCAAAATGAGTTTTAGTACAAAAGGGTACATGCATTTGGAATACACAAAAACTAACATGGCCAACATGGCCTATCAAAAAGCAAAGAAAGAAAAACAACGGAAAGTAAAGCAGAAAATATGAAAAGATAAAGCTACTCTAGGGTGGGTGGTGGTGGAGGTGGCTCGGTGGGTGGAGTAGAGGTGGAGGTGGAAGCTCAGCTGGCAAACATGAACTGCAAGTCCTGCCGGAAAGCCCGAAACTCATCTAAAAGCACCCTCTGACCTTGCGTCAGAGACGTAATGTCCGTCCTCATAGCCGCCAACTGACTCTGCGTCACTTGGACATCCTCCTCAAAACCCTGCTGGAGACGTTCAACGTCGGCTGCTAGACAGGAATAGCCCATCGCCAGAATCTCATGCCGCTCTGCGGCGATGTCAGTTTCATCATCCTCCAGCTCCTCACCGAATGCCTCACCCTCTGCGGGCACATCCTCAGCCATCTCCACCGGAGCATCCCTGTCCATGTCCTCTGGTGGATCGCCCTGGTGGTCCTGGCGCTCCAAGTGCCTCCTCACCCGCACCCACTGAGTATGCGTGAAATGGGAGGGCGGTGCCAACTGGATGTCAGTGTCACTGACCAGTATATTGGCATGGCTGAGGAAAATTGCGACTAGGAAAGGGAAGGGAAGCTGCCAACTCGACACTCGACTCATCTTCTTCTTGACGAGCCCATCCCAGACTTTGTACATCTGTCCCCAAATCAGTGACGGGACAGAAAACCATGTGCCTGTGTAGAAAGCGTACAAGAAATGGAGAAGGTCGCCCCGGCGCTCTGCCACATGCTGTAAAGGACACGCGTTCTTGATGAGAACGGTGTCCAAAAACCATAAAACGCACAGGCACATCAATTTGGACGTGCAGTTGTGACTGGGAGTGGTAAACACCCCACCACACATGTCCATGACGATGGAGAAAAGGGTCATGTCGGTCGAAAACTCGGGCCTGTAGAGCGGCTGACCATCCTGGTCAACCATGTCCGGGGGCTGCTGGTGTGGAATATCGATCATCTGTGCTATCCGACTCGGCGTAATGGTAATCATCGAGCCCCCCACGACTGCCTCTAAGGTGTCGGGCTCGGTGCATGAATAGGTCATGCGCTCGTAGAAAACCTACACCAATCGCTCGTATGCCACACCGGTGGGTGGTACACATAGCCGATCGAGCCGGTGCCGCCGGAGCTCTACTACCTCCCACGAGCAATCGGGACGGCTCTCGAACTCTGCCAAATCAAATCGGTGCTTCGGGTGGAACTTTCGACTCTGGAAAGCTCACCCGGGCACATCTCGAATAACAACGGTGGGATTCTTCACAGGCGCCATAATCCAAAAAAGTCTACACTTATTCCAAAAATAAAGTAAATAAAAATAAAATAAAATGAATACTAAAATAAAAATAAAAAGTAAAAAGAAGTTCTAGTCCATGATGCCAAGACATGCACGCCAAAACATGCTCGAATCAACTCAATTAGGCCTATGAGGAATCAAAAACATGCAACCCGTGTAATGCACAGGATGTACAATGCAACTCGAAAGCTAACACAACTCGCACAAATGTATCTCTCATTCTGCTCTCAACCAAGCGGCGATAAGCAGATGCAACCGAACAACGAAGTCGTGGTTGCAAACCGAACATCAAGCACCTGAAACAAAAATAATATACAGGATCTCAATCGCTCTTGCACACCTATCCCCATAACTCGCAAGTTCCCATTATGAAAGTAACGAATGCAAGCCACTCCAACCCAACATCATCTATCTATGTTTATTAAGCCTGTAAACTAACAAAAATAGTGGCAAATCAAATAAAATAAAGCATGCATCAACTTACCTCAAGGCGAAGATGATGAACAGTGCAAGAAAATGAAACCCAACACGTAGCCGTGAAGATACGAACTCGCGCGAATATGCGGAAGGCTCAGACAATGGAGAACGAAGGCGAAGGGCCGGGAATGATCGAAAAAGGTTAGAAGGTGATCGGGGATGGCTTTGAGCTCTCGGACTAGAGGAAGAAGTTGGATGGTCGCGAGAAGAAACGGAGAAATGAGAGGGAGCCGACGGTTTCGAATATGTAAGTGAAACACATGCAGTCAGTGTGGCAATCTCGATTAATCGAGATGCACATCTCGATTAATCGAGATCTCGATTGATCGAGTACCTATCGAAGTGCAATCGAGAAAAAACACCTCTCCGTACTTTGCACTTTGCAAAATGTTCCAAAATCTCTACATTATTTTGATCAATCGAGACCAAAATCTCGATTAATCGAGATCTCAATTGATCGAGATCTTTGTTTCGATCAATCGAGATTCTAAAAAATAGCCTTGTTGATCAGCTTGATTTAGAACCTCATGGACTTGAACTTATGGGACTTAGATACAAAATTGCTTTGGATTAGAGGGACATCATGGAAGCATGATAGCTACCATGGCCGCATCAAATTATACGTCTATGGCATGACGTTGGAATTGGTTCACGAGTCAAAATAAACGCGATCCGTCAAATTGACGACATCCACATACTCCATGGTAACTTGGTCATCCACGCATGATTTTAAGCGCTACCCATTCACTTTGAACAACGTTCCATCTTTCAAGTCCTTCAATTCCACTGCTCCGTGGGGAGCAACGGAATTAACCAAAAATGTACCATCCCAACGGGAGCGAAGTTTTCTGAAAAACAAACGGAGGCGTGAGTTGTACAACCATACTTTCTGTCCTGGAGAAAATGTTTTAACTCAAATATTGCGATCATGAAAGGTTTTAGACTTTGCCTTATAGATTTTAGCGTTCTCATATGCGTTATGTTGTAATTCTTTGAATTCATTCAATTAAAGCTTTTGATTAGAGCCGGCCATTTGCATGTCAAAATTGAACGTTTTGGTGGCCCACATAGCTTTGTGCTCCAATTCAACCGAAAGATAGCATGCTTTACCATAAACCAACCGGTAAGGTGACATTCCAATGGGAGTCTTATAAGCAGTTCGGTAAGCTCATAATGCATCATTTAGTCGCAATGACCAATCTTTCCGGTCAGGCCGAACTATTTTCTCAAGGATGTTCTTTATCTCCCTATTGGATACTTCCACTTGTCCACTAGTTTGAGGATGGTATGGGGTGGCTACTTTGTGTGTGACAGAGTATTTGGTAAGCAAGGTTCGAAGGAACCGATTACAAAAATATTTACCTCCGTCACTGATGAGGGCCCGAGGCATACCAAAATGGCTAAAGATATTAGCTTGAATGAACTTAACCACGACTGCGTGGTCATTGGTTTTGGTAGCAACGGCCTCTATCCATTTAGAAACGTAGTCCACTGCCACAAGTATATACTCATGATGTGGTGACCCTTGTGGGCGGGTGTGATGTGGGCGGGTGCGAGACACTGGGCGAGCTACCACACTGGCAGGCTACAGGGTGCTCAATCCCACATCGCCTGCGTGTGGAATGGGAAAGTATTATATATATGATTATCACCCTTCTATGACACAACACATTTTAAAGCCGTGATGGTTGTGAACCCACTAGAACTCCACAGTTAAGCGTGCTTAGCTGGGAGTAGTACCAGGATGGGTGACCCCCTGGGAAGTCTCTAGTCCGGGGGAACCAAAAGCGGACAATATTGTGTCGGGATAGGGTGGGGTGTTACAAATGGTATCAGAGCCTGACCCAGCCGAAAATGTGCCGACGAGGACGTCGGGCCTCCTAGGGGGGTGGATTGTGGTGACCCTTGTGGGCGGGTGTGATATGGGCGGGTGCGAGACACTGGGCGAGCTACCACACTGGCAGGCTACAGGGTGCTCAATCCCACATCGCCTGGGTGTGGAATGGGAAAGTATTATATGTATGATTATCACCCTTCTATGACACAACGCGTTTTAAAGCCGTGATGGTTGTGAACCCACTAGAACTCCACAATTAAGTGTGCTTAGCTGGGAGTAGTACCAGGATGGGTGCCCCCAGGGAAGTCTCTGGTCCGGGGGAACCAAAAGTGGACAATATTGTGTCGGGATAGGGTGGGGCGTTACACATGACCAGTAGATGGTGGAAAAGGTCCCATGAAGTCGATGCCCCACACATCAAATATCTCAACAATAAGAATAGGGTTGAGAGGCATCATGTCCTTCCGAGACATCGTGCCAAGGCGCTGACATCGCTCACATGAGCGGTAAAATGAGTATGCGTCCCGATGAAGTGTTGGCCAAATAAACCCGCATTGAAGAATCTTTGCTACGGTTTTCTTAGCATTAAAGTGTCCCCCACAAGCAAGTGTATGACAGAATTTTAGAATGCTTTGGAATTCACTATTGGGTACACATTTTCAAATTATTTGATCGGGGCAATATTTGAACAATTGAGGATCGTCCCAATAATATGATCGTAATTGGGAGAAAAACCGATCATTCTCTTGCTTAGTCCAAGAAGACGGTATTTTGTCAGTTGCCAAGTAGTTGACAATGTTCGCATACCAAGGGATACTCTCTTGAGAGATTACAAAAAGTTGTTCATCCGGGAAGGATTCACAAACTGGAATGGAATCATTGAGGAATTCAACAAGAATTCTAGAGAGGTGGTCAGCCACCACATTTTCGGTTCCCTTTTTGTCTCTAATCTCAAAATTAAACTCTTACAACAAGAGTATCCACCGGATCAATCTAGGCTTAGTGTCCTTTTTGGCCAAAAGATGCCGGAGGGCAGCATGGTCCGAATAGACAATGATCTTGGAACCTAATTGTAGAGACCGTGACCAATTTTGGCCGGTTTATCAGTTTTTCATCATTTTCGCTATAAATGCGTTTTGAATGATGCTATGGATGTTTCGAGAGTGGAAAACATGTTTGGAAGGTTAATTTGAGGTTTTTGAAAGTTTCTGGAAGATTTGAAGAAGTTTGACTTTTTGGTCAAACCGGGGCCCGGGATGCAACTTAAGTGGGCCCGGGAATCTGGAAAATTTCCAAAAATAATTATTTTTGAGAATGACTTAGATGAAATATTTAGAGAGTAGAGGAAGTGATTTTGAGGCCGTAGGAGTTTTCAGAATCGAAAACGGAGCCCGGGAAGGTACGTTAAGTGGCCCGAGGGGCATTTTGGTCTTTTTGCAGCCTAGGGGCTTTAAATATCAGTGGCTGGGATATTTCTGCAGATCTCACGCCTCTTTATCTCTCTAAAAGACTCCATCTTCATAGCTCTACCTTCTCTCTACATTTTGGAGCCATTCGGGTGCGGTTCGGGTGTCGCCGAAGAAGGGAGATGCGTAGGGGACGGCTAGGCCTTCGGTTTGAACCGAACAAAGTCATGATCCGGCAAGGTGGACATTGCTGGGATTTTTGGAAAGTGCTTGGGAGGCCTTCATTTTCGAGGTAGGGGTTCTTCTTCTCTTCTAATTGTCGATTCTAGGATTTCGGGTGAAGAAGAGAGGTGTAGGTTGTGTTTCACATGCTTTAGGATGGTGGGAGGTGTGGAAAGTTGTATTTTCTCCTTCTCTAGACTCCTATCTTTTCACAATTGTGTCCATTGTGTTGGTTGTAGCATATGGGTTTGAAGTGGATGAGTGTGAGAAATTGATACATAGGCATTATGTGCTCAATTTGGTGTATATGTGAAAAATGTGTGCCAAGTGTCATATATGTGATTATATGTGGAAATGTAGTTGTTGAATGCATATTAGTTCTATGTACTAAAATTATGCATTGGTTGTAGCATGAGTAAAATATGCTAATTTTGAAGTTGTATGCATATGAGATGATATATGCGTGTGTTATACATATATGTGCTATATGTGGTGTGCGGTGGTGAGAAACATGCTTTTTACTTCTTTTTAGTATTAATGAGCATGAGTTGAGCATGAAAATAAAATATCATGTGTTTATGCATTTATATTGCATATGTGGGGACTTGCGGGATAATGATGCAAATAAGGTGCACGGGGCTTCGGAGTAGTCCAACCGTGTGGTGGAAGGTGGTGAAATTATCCACTATGTATGGCCCTCGGAGTAGACCCGCCATGCTAAAGGCTTAATGCCTAGGATCGGAGTATGCCCAATACTAATGACCCCTCGGAGTTGTCCCAGTCATTGGATGGTTATCGGAGAATGTCCAAGATTTGTGAGCCTCGGAGTTGTCCCCTCACTTCATGACAATCCTATACATTGCTATGGTAGAATGACCTTTCGGAGTTGCCCCGGTCATTGGATGGTTAGAGGAGGTGTCTAAGGTTACATGATCCTCGGAGCGGGCCAATCATGTTGGGTATCGGATGAGGACCGAGGGAGAGAGCATTTACTTTTCTTAATGCTTTTATGTTGAACATGTTATACATGATTTATGAAATATGCAATCCTCTTTAATTGCATTTGTTAAATTATTTATGAGATTGTGGACGTGGCATGTAGTGTATTCATATGCATTCCATGTAGGTCAGTGTCGAGTCGGCACTTAGAAGGGTTGGGGAACCTTTACTGAGCCGCAGTGGTGCTCACCCCTTTATTCTAAACTCTTTTACAGATAAAGCGCCGATGACGGATGGGACTTGAGGGTCCAAGAAGAGTTCTAGCTATATTTTGCTATATTTTGGACATATGTACTTTTGGCTATCTGTGCCGGCTTGTGGCACGGTAATGATTAGTTGTAGTCATAGTAGAATTTGTGGCATTTTGAACCTTATGCATGAATTCTTGTAATGACTATAAACTTGGAAGAACCATATGAATGATATATATACATATCTTTTGAGAAAAGTGTGTGTTGGAGATGTATGGTACCATAGGACCATTTTCCTCTTTAGTTAGAATTTCTCGTATGGTTAATCATGAGCAAATGGAGTATGGAAAGTATGTATGTATGAGTTGTTGAGTGAGGATGGTAAGAAAAATGGATGGAATTGCATTTCAAGTATAAAATGCATGTTATGTGAAATTACTTGATGGCCATTGAGGCATTAGAGTAGCCATTGGGGGGACACATGCCCAAAAGTGTCCCTTTTGAGTTCAAGGAGTGAATGGAATTTATGTATATAGTAATAGAATTGTGTTAGCTCCATTTTGATAGGTCATGGACCTTGTTTGGATTTAAATTGAGGAGGATACGCATGTTTTGGTGCAAGGGTGGGTAATCTGACCCACAGTCACTAATTTGAGAATAACTTGAGTTGTGGTTGGTATTTTTGAGTGATTCAAATTGGGTTAGAAACTAGACACGTTGAGGATGATCCATGTCAAATTTCAAGTCAAACGGACTTACGGATTGTGAGATATTAGCATTTGAAGTCAGGTTGAGGAATGCTGTCAAAAACTCAGGCACAGGTACTTTCAGCCTGCTGAAAGTCCACTTTCAGCCAGCTGAAAGTGCACTTTCAGCCTGCTGAAAGTTCACTTTCAGGCGACTGAAAGTGCCAGTTTTGAGAATGCAAGCCCTCTGGAAGTTTCAGGCGACTCAAACTTAATTTTTAGGCGACTGAAAGTCCTGTAACCCTTAAAAATGTGTTTTTTTGTGATTTTTCATGATCTAAGAGTGGAAATTGAATGTCGTGGATGCATAAATCGATGTGTGGCCCATTGGAATGGATAGTGATGAGTATACGCATAGATAATTACTTGCGTATGATTAGCTTCCGCGGTAATCGAGAAATAGGAGGAGGTTCATTGGGATTTAAATGAACAAGTTCACCTCCAATTTTCTGGGAGTCGAGAATTGGGGTGTGACAGGATGGTATCATAGCATGTTACCTTATAGAGGGTAAAAAGGGTCCATTGGGACTAATGGACGGGTTAACCTCCGGTTTCCCGGAGTCGGGGGGAACCGGGGCGTTACACTAATAGATAAGCTCGAAATTTGTCCAAGGCAAATACTATCACAAGCAACTCCTTTTCCGTTGTGGTATAATTGATTTGAGCCTCGGAAAGGGTTTTACTTGCATAGTAGATAACATGTGGTAATTTGTCTAACCGTTGCCCTAAGACCCATAGCATAATCGGATGCATCACACATGATCTCAAATGGGAGAGCCCAATTTGGAGGGATGATAATTGGAGCGGTTGTAAGCATGGTGCAGAGCTTTTAAAACCGTTAAAGCACGCTTTATCAAAGGTAAAATAAGACTCTTTTTTAAGAAAGTGACACAAAGGCCAAGAGATCTTGCTAAAGTCTTTGATGAAACGGCGATAAAAGCCCGCATGTCCAAGGACTGAACGAATCTCTCTCACCGTTGATGGTGGAGGAAGTTTGGAAATAAGTTCAACCTTGGCTTTGTCAACCTCAATTCCTCTCTTAGACACAATGTGCCCTAAGACAATGCCCTCTTGAACCATAAAATGACTCTTTTTCCAACTGAGGATTAGATTGATTTCTTGACATCGTGTGAGAATACGGGATAGATTTTGGAGGCATGATTCAAATGAAGGTCTAAACACGAAGAAATCATCCATAAACACTTCCAAGAAATTTTCCACCATGTCCAAAAAGATAGACATCATACACCGTTGAAAACTCGCCAGTGCATTGCACAACCCAAAGGGCATGCATCTATAAGCGAATGTGCCAAAAGGATATGTAAAAGTGGTTTTCTCTTGGTCCCTCGGGTCTATAGCAACCTAATTATAGCCAGAATATCCATCTAAGAAGCAATAAAAACTTTGACCAGCTAATCTCTCTAAGATTTGATCAATAAATGGAAAAGGGAAGTGATCTTTCTGAGTTGCTGAATTTAGTTTTCGATAATCTACGCAAACTCTCCATCCCGTGGTGGTGCATTGGGGAACCAATTCACCCTTATCATTTGGTTGCACCGTAATACCGGACTTCTTAGGAACCACTTAAGTGGGACTAACCCACTTTCTATCTGAGATGGGGTAAATGATTCCCGCATCTAGCAACTTCACAACCTCCTTCATTACAACGTCCTTCATATTTGGATTTAATCGATGTTGTGCATCTCTTGAGGTCTTTGCATCTTCTTCCAAGTGTATGCGGTGCATACAAATAGAAGGATCTATTCCCTTAAGATCTGCCACACTCCATCCTATTGCTTCCTTGTGCTCTTTTAGCACTTTTAGAAGTTCCATCTCTTGATCATTGGTGAGATTGAAAGCAATAATGACTGGAAGGGTTTCATTAGAGCCCAAGAAAACATACTTGAGTGTAGCCGGTAAAGGCTTAAGCTCAAGTTGTGGTGGAGAAATTAGAGAAGGAGTTTGGGAAGTATTGGACAAAGGAGGCAAAGATTCTCTCGAAACTCTCCATTTAGGCAAATTCATGACGGTCGTGACATCGAGCATTGAATTAACTTCATAAATAGATTGCTCAATGTCATAATCATCACAGTCGAAATGACCTAGGCATGCCTCTACAAGATCCTTAGAAAGAATGGAAGGAAGCGCTTCTTGAACAAGATCTTCCACTACATCAACACAAAAGTATTCACTTTCGTCGTCGGATGTGTGGTGAGAAGCATTAAAGATGTTCAAGCGGACTTTCATATTCCTGAAAAAGATGTCCATTACTCTGGTACGGCAATTAACGCAAGCGTTTTCCGTGGCCAAAAATGGACGACCTAGAATGATAAGAATATGTCTATTTAGATTTTGGACCGATTTCGTGTCAAGGACTATGAAGTCCACCGAAAAGTAAAATTTGTCCACTTGAATTATCACATCCTCAATGATGCCACGTGGTTGCTTCACCGAGCGGTCGGCAAGTTGCAACACAACTGTGGTGGGCTTAAGTTCTCCTAAACCTAATTGTTGGTAAACTGAGAATGGAAACAAATTGACACTAGCCCCTAAATCAAGAAGTGCTTTTTCAAAAGCTTGATTTCTGATGGTGCATGAAATGGTTGGAGCACTCGGATCTTTGAATTTAAGAGGGGCTCGGTGTTAGAAAATGGAGCTTACTTGCTCAGTTAGGAGGACTTTCTTAGGAACATTGTTCCTAGATTTGCACTTTTGAGTGCACAAGTCCTTCAAGAATTTAGCATAGGAGGGAATTTGTCGGATAACATCAAGGAGAGGGAGATTGATCTTTACTTGTTTGAAGATCTCCATCATGTCTTGAATTTTCTCTCCTTGCTTCCCAAAATGAGAAGGTTCCTTCAATCTTTGAGGAAAAAGAACCGGAGGTTCAACAGAGGTGTCAAGATTTGGAATAGATGGTGACACAACTTCAATTGCCTTTCCTTTTGGATTTTGTGGGACTTTGTTCACATTTAGATTTGAAGGAGACACATTTGGATTTGATTGGGATTCTTTTGGATTGCTCATTAGATTCCTTTTTCTCTTCCCTAACCTTAGAATTTATGATTTTACCACTCCTTAAAATGGTGATTGATTGAACTTGCTCATGAGGAGCATTACAAGAAGATGAAGGAAAATCATCAATCACGTGAACACCCTTAGAATTTGCCACCAGTTGACTTGGCAACTTACCTTTCTCTCTTCTATTCAAGGCATTAACTAGTTACCTGATTTGAGCTTCTAACATAGCCATAGATTGAGCGTTAGCTTTAAGTTTAGAGATTGATTGGGAATGAGATTGTAACAAGTGAGTATTAGCTTCAAGATTGCTTATCACTCTTTCCTCAAAGCATTGGCTTCTCAGAGGAGGTGGTGGTTGTTGGTAGTTGGATCTTTGATGGTAAGGTTGAGGAGTTGGCCTATATTGAGGCTGTTGAGATTGGGAATTAAAGGAATTTTGCCCTTGAAAAGAGGGACTTGGTTCTTAAGATTTCCATGAAAATGCCGGATGATTCTTCTAACCAGGATTGTAGGTATTTGAATATAGATCATTAATCTGTTTAGAATACACGACATTCCCTCATAATCGGGAGATTGACCGGCAATAGGACAATCTCACACATAATGTGAAGTGCTACAGCAAAACGAACACCCTTCCTAATTTTGAATAGGTTGGCTTGGAGTAGGTAGCCCATTTTTTATGATTTGGTCCATTTTTTGGGTTAAGGCTTCTACTTGCATGGCAACCTCATCTACCCTTGAAATGTCATGCACTCCTCTACAAGGTTGGGGGGATTTTCCTTTTCTAGTGGAGGAGCGTTGAGGTGAATTATTACTTAGGGTTTGAAAAAGTTTTCATGTATCATCTGGGCTTTTCAAAAGGTATCCACCTCCACAAGCGGAATCTATCATTTGCCTATGTTGCTCACTTACCCCATCATAAAAGCTTTGCACTAGCTGCCATTTTGGGACATCATGGTGCAGACAAGATTTAAGAAGATCTTTTAATCTCTCCCAAGTCTCATGAAATTATTCTTGATCAATTTGGGTGAATCCAGTGATTGCTCGCCGAATATCACTCGTCTTTCCCATTGGGAAGTATTTTTTTAAGAATTCAATTTGCATCTCCGCCCAAGAATGGATTGAGTTAGGTTCTAAGGAATTAAACCAACTTCTAGCTTTATCCTTTAGAGAGAATGGAAACATACGAAGCTTTAAATCATCCTCCGTAAACTGTGGTACCCGAATGGTGGAACACACAGAAAGGAAGTAATCTAAATGCCAGTATGGATCTCCATTTGGGAGGCCATGGAAGCTATTAAGAAGATTGATGGTGGAGGACTTTATTTCAAATTGATTTGCCGCTACATCAGGAAATTGAATACATGAAGGTACTTCAAATGTAGTTGAAAGATAAAAGTCCATAAGCAATTCTCCTTGAGGAGGAGGAGGTGGTGGTTGTTGTTCATGATTAAATGGAGGTAGTCTGGGAGGTTGTCCATCATTTGGTTCCATGTTTTCAGTCATAGGCAATATAGGGTCCCTAGGATCCTCTACGTTGTCTAAGTGTTCGTTCAAGTTCAATATTACACGGAAGCAAAGGAAGTGACAATGACCATCTACCTAGCATGCATTAAAAGTAAAACAACACCTCAATATGCAACAAAAAAAAAATTACTCAAATCCACAAATTTTAGACTTTATACTCACAAAGGGTCCAACCTTGAGTCTTTGAGATGCCCACTATGTGATATACCTAAAATCAAGCAATTTGAGAGATAAGCACAAGATATATACAAAAAAAAAGAATAAAATAATTTCTAGCCTAAGAATTAAACTAGATTTAATCTTTCAATGGCGACAATTAAACCGTAGTCCCCGGCAACGGCGCCAAAATTTTGATGTGACTAAACTTGACTGTAATTGTAAGCTTATTTTTGCCCTTTTTCAAAATATAATTTAACCACTCGCAAGAGCACGAATCTTTGTAGATACGGTTCTATATAGAGGGTATCAATCCCACGAGGACTAGTTGTTAATTGTCTTGAAGAGTGATTAATTCCACTTTAATTCTAAAAACAAGGTTTTGATTTTTTTTAAAAACTATTGCTTGAAATGTAAAAACACTAAATTTAAAGAGTTGTAAGTTGGGAGATAGAACTATGGGTGGTTTCCACCTCTAGCCATTTACATTTCCATAGATGTAGCAAGCTTGGGATTTATAAAATTAAATGTCTAACAATGTCATTAGGCTTGTGACCTCAATAACATATCAAAAGATCAATGTGTGTGCAAACCTATCATAATCCATCTTCAATAAGCTTAGTTCTTCAACCTAACTAATTACCCTACTCTCTAAGTGAACCTAAATGTATCCAAACTACCTCATCTTGGCATGGTTTATACAAGCAAGAACAACACATTCAATTTAAATACCATTACCTAGCCATCATTTGCATTTCTTGTGGAAGATGAAAGTGTTGTGCATTCATAAGATGGATTCTACTCTAAGACAAGAATAAAAACAACATCATATGAATATATATAAGAAATGTATAAGTGTACATCATCACTAGACTAAGAAATCAACATTTAAATACAAATCCCAAATAATGTTACAAAAATGAACAAGTTTACATGGCTAGGGGTTTCACCCACACCCTAGTAGAGAAGTTAGTTGATCATGGCAGCCTTGCACTCTTCTATTGATGGAGAAAATGAAGCTTCAAGGTCTGGTTCAGCTTCTCCTTCTCTTCTCCTGAAAGTCTCTAATGTATGGTCTCTGATATATGAGAGAAATGGCTCTTTTGTGCATATTTGGCTACTTTCTATCCTTGGGACCCACCATGTATATATATATAGCAATATATATACTAACTAAATCAATAATATCTCCATGTGTCTTCTTCAAGTCAGAAAATCCATCTAAGTCGTGCAAAAAGGTGGATTTTGTTGCAAGTGGGAGAGCAGGTGAGCAAGTGGGCAAGTGGGTCTGCAGAATCTCGATTGATCGAGATTTCGATTAATCGAAATGCATGTCTCGATCAATCGCGATCTCGATTGATCGAGATCAACATCTCAATTGATCGAGATGCCTTAGCTTCATTTCTAAATTCTGCTCTTCAACTGCAAATGGCCTCAAACATTGCTCCTTAACCTGCAATACATCAAAAACACAAAAATACTGTAAACGTACCTCGGTAAACGTAATAACGGGACTAACATATGCAATAAAGAGGGTTCAAATGCATAGTATTGAACACTTATCAACCATCATTTACATTCAATATAAGATAATAAATGATAAATAAAAAAGAAAACTAGTCAAAATTAGACCTGGTTTCCACTGTTACCCAAGAATTGTCTCTAGAAGGGGGTGAATAGGGACAATAGGCAAACGATGAAATTTTTTTGGTTTAACTCATTTTGACAAAAGTAGGCTTGTTTGGACTTTTGTTAAACACTTGATAAACTTATGTATTCAACAAGTGGGAATGAGAATGTTCAACCTATTATGCACTTAAATGATCAAGTGGATACGACAAATAAAGTGTTCATTAAAGTGCAGCGTATCATGCTTGTAGTGTGTGGAAATGTTAATTGCGCATTTTATCGAACACATGATATTGATTGGCAAAAAGGTAATTAAATAAATACTCAATCAATTTACAATACAATCAATTTTACAACTCAACCAATATACTCCAAGCATATATCCCATCCTCCTCATATGAAGTGTTTAAACAACATTCATTAAATAAACAATTATAAAAATAAATGCTAGCAAAATAGAAGAGTAAACCTATCACAAGGGTTCTTGAGCAATTACCTATGGATATGATGTAAAGAGTAAAGCTTTCATAAGTGATTAATCAAGCACTTGGAGTGCTACTCATTCATTCATAAAATGGTTCATTGGATAAGGAATGAAATGAGCTAATTGAATATATGTCTATCAATGCTAAAATAGAATTAAAGCTTATCGAAACACTTTATCAAACACATGGTGTGCAACTTACTCCAAGCATTCATGTCGTCCTCCTCATATGAATTAAAGCATATAAACTCATAGCATTCATATATAAAGCATAATGAAATTAAGTATATAAAATACTATTGAGTAAAGGAGTTCAGGGTTAGAGAAATGCAAACCAAGCAACACCACGATATTTACATGGTTCGGCAACTCCAACCTACGTCCATGCCCAAGAGCTCATCTTAAGGTATCCACTATAGAGCCTTTCTTAAGGGTGGAAAGCAAACCGTACAATTGCCAAGTAAATTACTTGGGCTTCCTTTCTCAATAAAAATCTCACCAAGACTTCTTTGCCAAGCGTATGACTTGGGCTTCCTTTCTCTTTTGATGGTTAAGAGATAACCATTGCTCACTCTAAAGGGCGGAGAGCGCTACCCAATCATTCTCCTTTTAAGGTAGAGAATGAGCCTTTACAAGCTTCCATGAAGCAATCCCTTTTGCCAAGAGCATCTCTTGGACTTCCTCTCTCAAGAATAAGAAATTTGTGTACAATGAGTGTCTCTCAAATAGACAAGATATACAAATTTAAAGCTCTCTCAAATCTAGAGTTATAATTGATGAATCAATAAGAAAGCTCAACTCTAAAATGATGAATGAAATACCACATATGAATTTGATCTTTGGAAGAATATGGTCAAGTGTGGTGATTATCTCTATAGAATATGAATTCCAAGCTTAAGGATAGATTCAACCAACAATGGATGATCAAAAATATGTTTGGTTGTCTCTCACATCAGAAAAATACACATACAAGGTGTATTTATAGCCCCTTTAAGAGATATGGCCATTTTATAGCTGTTAGGAGTTATTGGGAGCATTAAATGATCTAAACTAGCCGTTAGATTCAGATCCAGCATATTTGAGGCACCTCAAAGTGAGTTTGAGACATCTCATAAACTTTGAGGTGGTTCAAAGTGCAGTTTAAGGCTCCTCAAAATTTTGAAGTGGCTCGAAATGAATTTTGAGGTGGCTCAATGTGAGTTTGAGGTGGCTCAAAGTGAGTTTGAGGCGCCTCAAAAAGCCTTCTCAAATGCTTTGATTCTTTCTGTAACTTTGAGGTCGCTCAAACTCAAGTTTGAGGCGCCTCAAAGTCCTCTAACCTTTAAAGAGTTAGATTTCAAAGCAAAGGTTAGGACTTATGAGCATGTATGGTCTTAGGATGTCAATATGTAAAGATCAAGAACTTTTTCATGAATTTTAGTGACCAAGAAATGATATGAATGTGAATACATGGTCCTATCATAGAATTGAGTTCTTCAAAAGATATAAAACGTTTATACCAACTCAAGTCAACAAATTCCTTATAAATCAATTTGATCCAAGTCTTATTGCTCTAATTCCTAGAGATCGTTCCAAATGATATGAGTGAAATACATGGTCCTAGTTATGACTTAAAATTTGAGTTCTTCCAAAACTTAGTAAAGGCTTCATGATGTTATAAATAAAGTTCATGGCCTATTGCTTATGCTCTAAATATTTATGAATGATATAAATGATATGCATTGATCTTATAGCTTTCAAGTGAGAACATCAAAGTAACTTTACAAAGATTACCTAGACACTCACCAAGACTAAACTACCCAATCTTCAAATCTTCATTGATCTTGATGTGCATCGGGTGAAGTCTTCGTTCTTTGATATTATTGCCTTCATCCTTTTCTCATGTCCTTGATATGAGCTTTTGAACATAGATAGGCATGATCAATGTGAGCTTTGGATACCTTTGTAATGTGTCATTGATCCTCTTGTCATACTTTGAGTCTTGTTAGAACGTAACCTGTTTAAGCACAAACTCAAGTAGACATTAAATCCTAACACTCACAATGTTTTGTTATCATGAAAATAACTGAGATAACCTTGGTTGGAAACCTTGGTTCAACAATCTCTCCTTTTTTGATGATAACAAACATTGATGTGTTATATAACATAAATGACAAAATATATAATCAAGTCAAGTCATTTATGATATGCACATCACACTTTTCTCCCCCTTTGACATTATTAAAAAGATCAATAAATTAAAGCTTAAGGGATGGTGATTAAGATGTACATTATGGGAAGGAAAAAGAAATCAAAATCATGACATTCCTCCTCAAGAGATAAATTACCCACCATCAATATGCATATTTAACAAGTTAGGATTTCCCCCCTATAAAAATCACAATATGCATAAAGTTTTAAAATAGGGATTACTCCTACTATCCATATGCATTAAAAGAGAAAATCAATTTAGCATTTGCATAGATTCATGAATTTCATCAGTGAAAATTCTCCCGCTATCAACATGCTTTAAAGGAATTTAACAATAAAATCATATAGCATGTGATATATGTTCTAAAGCAAGTGTATATACTCATCTCAAAATATTTATGCATGGAACCAAATAATGAGTTAACATCATGCTATGAACTAAATATGATTATGCTCTTAAATTAAGAATGAAAAATAACACATAATCATTTAAGGTATATACTTTTCGTATCAATATGCATTAAAGAAATGAAGTCATTAAGCACATGCATATAAATGAGAAATCTCCCTATATCATCATACTTTCTATAAATATAGCAATATAAGTACAAGTGTGTGAATATGATACATATCATATAACTTCTCCCATTTTCACATCATTAAAAGGCATAGGGAGCCAAGTAGGCAATCTCAACATTCTAGTAATCTAGGAAGCATTCCAACTAACTTTTGAAAGTTAGAAGAATTTTAAAATGTAAGTGCATGCCCAATAAAATGTAATATAAAATATATATCAATAATGCCCAAAAGGTATAATGATACATTAAGTACAATGTGGGTTAAACCATGAATGATGAAGACCATAAAAGACATCAAATGATAAAGTCTATTATTTTAGGTCTTTTTCTTCCTCTTTCCACGAGGAGAAAGTAGGTCTCAATACCAAAATATGATATTGACTATTCCAAAGATTATAATGCATTTAATTGAAGATCATAGGACCTTAAAAGGTAAAAAAAAAAGCATTAAAAACTCAAGATATCAACCTCATCATCTAATATTTTTCTTCCTTTTGATATCCTCAAAAATGAATATAATAAAGTTTATGGAGAGGTTTATCATATCATATCTCACCATTTTTGACATCATAAGAAATAAACTTAAGGTAAGATAACACATGTGAAGATATGAATGTTTGATCATCATTCAAGTGTAAGCTCAACATATCTCATATGTTTAACAAGTCTATCATAACCAAAATGAAACAACATGAAAATAAGGTTATGTTAAGCAATCCAAAAAACATATAAGCATCAAATTAGTCATGAATACATAAAAATGCAAGTAAGCATCTTCAATCAATATCATAAATCTTACTTATACTTATTTCTCTTCTAATAACTCAAATTATACCTCATCTAAGCACATGAGCTCTTAAGAAATGACTAAGGGTATCTAAAAATTCTTAAGATGCTAAAATCCTAAACAAAAGTGTCTAACAAAAATCTAGAACATCTTTCTATGACACCTAGAAGGGATTCAATCCTAAGAAGAAATAGAGATTACCCATAATGCTCAAATCACATTTATCTTGCATGTTTTTGGAAACTTTTTACACAATTTCTCATTTGTTGATTCAAGAGTGATATCATCCAAATATATAGGCATGATCAACAAATAATCAACATTGGTTTTGACAAATAAATATCATCAAATTTTCTTTTGTCGAAAATCATTTTCTATGAGAAAATCACTAAGCCTTTCATGCCAAGTTCTTTGAAGGTCATTTCAAATCAAATAGGCTTTTGAAAATTTTAAACACATGGTTTAAAACTTTATGCACTTCAAATCGGGGTGGTTGATCCACATAGACTTTTTCCAATATGAAAACAATCAAGAATGCATTTGAAAAAAATATTTCATGCAAAAATAGGTAGTATTCTTATTACTTCTATTCTAGATACATGTGCAAGATTTCTTTCATGGTTGTCCCTTCTTCTTGATTGAAACCTTGGGTCACAAATCTAGCTTAATTTTTAAAGATTACACCCAACTCATATTCTAAAGTTGTATGTGTCTATTAAGGTGTGATCATGTGGACTAAGAACTAAGTTCTAACCAAAAATTCATTCAACATGAATTTGTTCCTTTTGAATTGCCAAGATCCAAGAACTTAAAAAAATTTGGCCTCATTGATTTTCATCTAAAGATGTGAGAGCCAAATAATTTCAACTATTTCAAAGCAAGGATCTTATGTAACTATCTTTAGAATGTTCACCTAGGAAAGATCAATTTGGAGGAGGTGAACCATGCTTCAACATATAGAAGGATCTTTATAAAAATCATTTTGGATGCTATCTTTCGAGGATTCTTTTGATTTTCTTTGAGATTCTTCTAATGTGGACTCATTTGAAATGTCTATAATCTCAAGTCTATCTATATATTTTGGATAAAAGAGTCTCAAATCTTGCACAAGATGTTGATTAAAGAGTCTTAGTCACCTACTCTCTAATCCTTGAGTCCCATCGATTTAAGTCAACCACCTCATCGGTTTGTAGAATTTGCAACAAAAGATCATTTTTTTTTTTTTTGGATTTCTAGTTGTTTGATTAGTAATGAACTCATATGAGTTTCACAAACATTATATTGTCAGCCAATTTCTTATACAGTATAGGTATGTTGTTGGAGTTAGCATCATTTGTTTGGTTGAGGTATTTGGGTTTGGTGATTTGAGAGTGAAAATACAGTATAACCTCTATAAATTAATAGTGTTGGGACCACATAAATTCTATTAATTAAGCGAGATATTAATTTATCAATAAATGAATTAATAACTTATTAATTTAACAAGATATTTTATGAATATTATTTTTTTATCAAAACATTTAGTTTCTCAATAGTATTAAAGATTCAATGAATTGTACTCTTTTAATCAATTAAGATTCAATGTATTGTACTCATTTAATCAATTAAAGATATATTTAACCAAATAAAGATTCAATGTATTGTACTTACACTACAAGAATTCTGGGCTTTAGCGACAGGCCAGTTCGTCGCTAAAAGTTATAAAACCGTCGCTAAAGGTTAAATTTGTCCGTCGCTAATGCTTCCGTCGCAAAAGGTCTTTAGCGACGGTTGAAGGATAACTGTCGCAAATGGTGGGGTACTTTAGCGACGATATGTACCGTCTCTATTATTGTCGTCGCGAAAAGGTATTAGCGACGGGGTTTGCTGTCGCTAATAGTGTATATATTAGCGACGGTTTGCTTCTGTCGCTAATGTGCAAAGTCTGTCGCTAATACATTAATTTTTTTATTTTTATTATTATAATTAGCGACGGATTGTTTCTGTAGCTAATGTGCAAAGTCTGTCGCTAATACATTATTTTTTTTATTTTTTTTATTATAATTAATTTTTTATTTTATTTTTTTATTATGAAATTGACTTTGCTTTGATTGATTGATTGATTTATTTATTTTCTGTTTTTATAGGTTCATTTTTCTTAAAATTCACACCAATATAAAAAAATATTAATATTAATATCAATATCAAAAGTAATTTTTATATATCACAAAATAGTATATCAAAATCACAAATGCATGCACCATCATAAAATTTGGTACAACTAATATAGTAGTTGAATGGTATCATATATATCCTATAATCACAATCATAAATGACAAATCTAACTCAATTTATTTACATTTTTTGAGCCCTACAAAAGGAACTAGATTGAGAAATCTTGCCACAAAATTCTAAAGAAAACATTCAAAAAAAAAAAAACTAAAGGACAGACATTATATTTATCATGGTGGTGGTGGTATTAGTGCTTGTGCTGCTCTTGATACCGAGTTGGTTATGCACTATCTCTGCATTATTATCATTAGACTTGTGATAGCATCAAAATTTAAAGCAAAACAACCTGTGTAGGCTTCTCCATCATTTCATCCTGCAATTGAGTTAAAAATCAAGTCTTAGAATTGATATAGAAGTAAAATAGTCCATGAAAAAAGCTAAAAAATTAGTCCCACTGAAAATCAAATCAATGCAGTTACAAAATTAGATGTCAAATTTTTGTTTTCATGTTACATTTAATTAATAACAATGACAACACCAGTAAAAAGCCACCTTCCTCACCAATCAATCACCTTCTGTCCACTAACCAACAATGGCAGCCAACTAAAATACCTCCTCACTACAAACAACTCATAGCCATCATTGAATCATCACCTCATCTCAACCCACTGCCACGCCAGCATCACCCTCACATGGTCACATTAAAGAAAATATTTCAAAAGAGAGAACAATGTGATGTGTACGTGTAGATATTAGAGGGTTTCATGAGAGAAAAAGTCCAAAAAGAATAGGAAGGAGAGAGAGAGAGAGCGCATTGAAGTAATGTCCAATGGCTGGAGTTAGGGACAGTGCTGCTGGCTCTGTGTGTTGCTACTAGAAAAAATTTAATGAGAGGAGAAAAAAATAGTGCTGAATTGCACTTGGCAGTGGCAGGAATAGTCAAGTGGGAGAGGGTGATGGGTAAAATTGGTGGGTGCTTAGAGTGGTGTGATGTGGATGATGGTGGTGGTGTGTAGCTATTTGGGGTTTTCTTTAGAGAAAGAGAGAAAGGAGGGGAACTAGGAGGCAGTGCATAAACCTAGACAATTTAACATACCTAGAAAGTTTAGAACATCAGATATATATATTCTTTTCTTTGTGGCCTTCTGGCCCCAATCAGTTATGCTTGGAGTTTGGGACTTTTGAGTTATGAATGAACACAACCAATGCCTTAATTTTGGGCATTTTTCTTTCTAATATATGCAAGTGTATATAATATATATAGTTTTTAACCACAATATTTCAATATTACAAATCGAACCCCCTTTTAAAGAGAAAAAATAAACTTGTTCGCCGTATCCTAACATATCCCTCCCGTGTCCCTAGTGTGTCCAACTTAAAATAATAATAATAATAATTTGAAAGACAGGACACCTTTTGGATGTATCTGACACGTGTCCAGCCATGTCTAGGGGGTGTTCGTGTCATACACATACAATACGGTCACAGCAATTTTCCTTCAGATCACATACAGGACTCTCTTGCTCATAGAATCTTTTTCCTTTGGTCAAGCTATCCCAAATCCCATCGACCAAGATCTAAACCCCAAGCCTCTACAAAATTAGATCTCTCAGCATTTAGCATACCATAAACCATTTATTGATTATTTTGATATGCAAGGTTACATTATGCCTTCCCTACTTTCATTATAGTCAATCTAATTGAAAATTCATGATTAAGTGTAATATGTTTTAGCATAAAGCTGCAAGCATAGTTAAATATATATTTTACTTCACGTAATGAATTAGACACACTGGAAATGTGAGAAAATAAAAGATCAACAAAACTTCTTGCAATACGTACTTAATGATTTGAGAACATTTCCTGCTATAGATGTCAAATACACAGGCAGTACCATCTTCACATCCAACCACTGCCTCTGGATTTACATAACTGCAAACCGAAAGGATTGAGGATGTTTATCCACAAACAACAAAAACATGCATCCTAAATAATATCATATAACTGCATCAGTTCAAACATAATTGGAAAACATTACACTATATGAAAGGAACAATTTGTGTAAAGAGCTAGTGAAGTTTTAGAAGTAGTAACCTTCTACTCTAAGAGTGGGTTAAAATTTCCCAGGAACAATCTCTAAGGAACAATCTCTGCATCAATCTACTCTTTCTCTATATTTTTGATATTTCCAAAGATACATCCCTCACAGTCCTTAGTCCTCCGTCCTCTACCTGTTATTGAAATTTAAGTTAATTAGTATAACCTATCCTATCCACATAGAATAACTTGTTTTGAAGACCTGAAGTTATTCCAATATTGCCTGCGAAAGGAAAGTTTCACTTCTTTTTTCTCTATATAAGCAGCCCCTCTCCACTCATTATATATTTATTACAAAGTGGGGCCACACATAGCAGTCTTTAATAAATATGACCCCCCAAACATGGACAAGCTTTCAAGAATTAAGAAACTTTATTGAATCAAATTAATAATGTTCAAACAGTTCAAACCTTGAAGAAGAATAGTTGTTAAATTAGCTAGTGACACTAAAGATGAGTAGGTCAGAGAAAGCTTACTACTCTATGGATCCAAACTTCACATAAAACCACAAGAAAGGAAGGCGACAGATGAGCCACGTCGAGCCAGGTAGTCTACTTAAGCTTAGTATGATCAAAATGACACCAGATGAGATATAACTTAAGCTTCTCTTGAACCAGAGAATCTTAGTTCAGTCTCTAGTTGGCAGGAACTAGTATAGTTCTACCCCTACTACCGCAAAGATCATTCCTACCCACTAGTCGAGGATACCTCCGCTCCCTAAGTAAGATGGAGTAAATTCAGTTGAGGACACAGGATATGAGAAAAATGAAAGAGAAGTAAAGGGAATATTCACCTGAGACTCATGTCCCCCTAATGGAGCTCCCCAAACCTGAAGTGGAAGTCAAGGGGCTACTTAGTGAGAAGAAGTGTCAAATGATTCGTGCTCAAAAGATGTTTAGGCTCCGCTCAGCTGGATATGCTTTGAGCCAAACTTCTAGAAAGTTTAAACATTTCTATAACTTTTTTTATGCACAACGCCTTTGATTCACTTAACAGCACTATCACTATTATTTTTTATTTTTTTTTCGTAGGCTAAAAAGAAATCAAGCTTACCAATTTTAACAAGTAAAGGCAACCATTTCTGACTAAAAGAATTCCAAAATACTACTTAAACAAGTTGAGAGTAATTCCTATGTTAATCAATATCTTACTTTGGTCTACCATGTTTACAATCACTAACTTTGTGGTAGCTGATAGTTCAACTAAATATTAACAGAATTTCTAATCCAAGCAACATTCAACCCAAAAGAAATGATAGTCTGTTCCATTGGCAATCCGGCTTTCCTTTCACCAACAGTTTCCTTGAAATTTAAAATAATTCCATCACATAAACTCTCATATCACCTCTTGAATTCATCTAGGCTAAATCAGTCAAGAAACAACCTAGAAAATAGAGTTAAAATAAGTTCCCAATAAGAAGAATCAACAATAGATTATTTGGTGCAAATAAATGGTTGACAACATGTCTTCAAATCATAGAGAAGAATAAAAGCAGTATATCCTATATATATGGCATACAAACTAGTCCAAACACCCATAGAGACATATATGAAGATATGCATGATTACACAGTCAAATATAGATGCACCCATGAAAAATTAGTTGGATATTTCATGCAAAGCTGAACAATGTGTAAACCAATTGCAAAAGAAGGTGCACTAGAAGAGAATATTGGTTTCTTCATTGTACCTTGCTCTCATCAAAATCAAAATCAATTAAACAGGTGTTCTCTGGAAGAGAATATTCGTCCAAACATTTGTATCTTTCTGCTGACCCGAGACGCATCACCTAGCATCATTGTAAACTAAACTGTTAGTAGAAAAGTGGCAAAATTTCTCTGCAACATTAACAACCAAAAAAAAAAATTACGACAGTAGAAGGAATGGATTAATATTAGAAATTTATACATAGGATAATGCAATATAAATTATACTAGATACTATGAGGAATTAGAATCAGCATTGGTTGAGGGCACATGAGAGAGCCAAAAGATCGGTATCATGTGCGTTGATGACAAAGATTGCATCTTCTAGAAAGTTATCCATAGAAGCTGAAAATACTCAAGAGACAAGGAAAGTCTAATAATGCAAGTTAGGCTACTAAGAAGAAAATATATATTATGTAATATAACTTTATAGAAAGCATCAGCTCAGTATATAAAATTTTAAGTAGACAACACCAAAAAGTTGGGCATGTCTATTGTTAGGCTGGACACCAAAACATGGTAGTTTGAACAATTTTAGACAACCCAGAGTTACTTGGTGACATGCTAAAAAAATCTTAACCATATAGAAAGAACTCCATCTAAAGAGCCACCAATGAAATAATTACTCTTAACAAAATAGAAAATTGAAACAACTAGAAGAGTATCAATCAAGCACAGCCACAACGACGACAAACTGTTTCCACATATAAATACCATTCACCATCCAAACATCAATGACAAGTTGTTTCCACATATAAACCAGCAAGAAACAAAAATCATAATAAAGCTAAGATATGTACCAATCAACAAAAATACAGCTGATACAACTCCTTGTTCACCCTAGCTTTGCAACCTATTCTGAGTAGGCAATTTATCCAAAAAATATAATAGAGTACTAACCCAATTTCTCTACATTTTTTGAGCCCTACAAATGGTACTAGACTGAGAAATCTTAGCAATTCTTATGTTTACCATGCATATACAAAATTCTTAAGCGAACATTAAAAAAGAACTAAAGGAAATATATCATATTTGTCATTTAGGTGGTGGTTGTGGTGGTGGTACTAGTCCTAACAGGTGCTGCTAAAGGCGGGAACCATGAGGCCGGTGGCTGTTGATACTGCCACCATGGCGGCAGTTGTTGATATAATGGTGGCACATGGGAATTTGATGGTGACTGCTGCTGATAGTGGTGGAACCATGGTGGTGGTTACTGCTGTTGTGCAAGGATGCTTTCTTGCACTTTTGTCATTTGTTCCATTTGTTCTTGTATTTTTGCAAGTTTCTCCGCCAATTGTTCATTTTTTTCCTCAGCGATTTCTACCCTTTTTCTAGCAGCCTCTTCATAAGATGAGGTTGAACGTTGACGACTTCGAACCACATAGCCATTTCCAAACCCACGAGGATACCCCTTCCTGATACCTAGTGTTTTATGCACTATTTCGGCATAATTTCTTATTGGACTTGTAACGTCAGAATTTTCAAAAGCCTGTGTAGAAGTCTCCATCATATCATCCTGAAATTAAGTTCACAGTGATATAACCATAATAATTTTTAAAATTAGAAGTTTAATTTGGAAAAAGAAAATTGCAATAAAAAAAACAATAATATACTTCAGTTTCAAGGCATTTGAATTGGAAATTGATTCAGAATTGAATTATTAGGCTTTCATCTGAATATTTGGGTCAATTTCACTAAACCTATCTCTATTTTTTTTTATCAATTCTGATCCTGAATTTTGCTAAATTATTATTGTCAGAAACAGAACTAAAAAATTCTAATTTTTTAACAAACTAAATGAATTAAAACCTGGAACAATGTAAAGAGAACTGACCATGTCAACATGACACACATGTGATGTACCCAAACCAACAATAAACTAGAAATTCAAACTTTGCCAACAAATCCTAGACCCCACATGGCCATTCTCTGCCCAAAGCCAAACCCCCATGTGGACCCCTACCAATTCAATAACCTAATACATATTACCAGCAGTTATAGTCCATGCTCCATATTGTGCATATATGCTTGTTATCTATACTATTTATATCATACTTGTACACTTTAAACATGAACTTACATAGTTTCGCTTGGCAATCTCGTGTACCCACCCACTTCCTTACCTATAATGTGTGTCCTTGTACATACGAATTGCAGGACCCGGCTGATGACTTTCAGCTTCCTCATCTTCTTCTTGGCTCTGCACTTGTTTGCGCTACATAAAAAAAGTAAATAGTTAGCAAAATTGGACAATATATGATTTTAAATAGATAATAAATAGAAAATTTATAATTCTTGTTTCATATATTACGTACATAAAGATCATAACGTTTGACATAGGGCTTCGATCCAGAAACATGAGGAACCACGCTTTTTGAACGGTTTACTTTGTTTCTTGCACTTGTTTTCTACGTAATAATTAATAATTCAAAAAATAATGCCGAACAAGATGTTAGAAGAAATGTGAAGAGTTCCAATAAAAGGGTCCTAAATTTCATCTACTGCATGAATAAAAACCCATAGGTAGGACTTACAGAAATCAAATCAGTGATAAAATTGCAATGCAATCAAATAAGTGCTAAAAATTTACATTTGTTGTAGTTAAGAAGTTAAACCTGAAACTCCGGTGTCATCCACCTATCACATAACTCTTGCCAAATTTCAATTTTCATACCATTATGAGGATGGCGACGTGCATTCTCAAATGGAAGATGCTTGTCAAAGTGCTACTTCAATAAATTTTTATGTTTCCTCCAGTATTCACTTAGCGACTTGTTTACTCGCCTCCAATCTTCTTCATTGGAATGTACATCCACTCCGAAGGTCAGCTTTATAACCGAAACAAGTACCCATGCAATACAAGCACCCACAACCACAACCACAGATTCATGATTAGATGAGAGAAAGAGAAAGGGTGAAAATCATTAACAAGTTTTTTTCCATGATATAGTTTTGTACACTAATTTGATATAAAAGGAGTAAAGTAATCATTACCATTATATGGTCATAGCAGAGTTGACGAAAACAATCTGGAACATCCTTCCATGTAGCATAATGAAATGGAATGTTTTGTCGCGCGAGGATGCCAAGCTCAGCCTTCCATATATTGTCATTTAAGCCAACGGGTTTATAATATTCTGGTGAAAACTCTACCGGAATTGGAACGCCCTTCCCATAGTACTTCTTCGCTTTTCGTAAGGCATCATTATATGATTTTCCACGCCTGCGTACCTCCGGTATCGAACCTAAAAAACAAATTTATCATCATAATTTAAACATGTGTGTCTGATAAAGGAGCATATAGTGAAGCAACAATGGAACATAATTATAACCTTCTTCACTCTGCTGTGGGCTCATCTGTGAAACAGTACCATTACATTCTCCACTCTGTTGTGGGCTCATCTGTGAAGAACTACCATTACCTTCTCCACTCTGTTGTGGGCTCATTTGTGAAGCACTACCACAACCTTCTCTACTAGGTTGTGTATTAGGTGAACTTGTAGATGATGGCTCAGTTTGAGCAGTGCGGGACCTCAATACTCGACGAGAAGACATAATTACAACAAATAGGTAAAAACAGAAGAGCAAACTTGATGATATCCCCAATGGGTATTTTCCTTTGTTGTCGAAACTAAATATTAATGTAAGAAACTGTCAGCAAATTGTACTATTGGGGACCTTTATTATATATATATATATATATATATATAGTAGTTATGTGGCCTATTTTTTTTCAAATAACAAGAGAGACTTGCATATGAAAGTTCCATTGCACAGCTTCAAGTAACAACGCATTTGAAATTCATAAGGAGATTTAGAAGATAATTAAAAAGAATTTGAAATTTCAAATACTAGATGCTAAAAGGAAATTTAAAATAAGGTACATGCTGAACTAATCAAATCTACAAATTAATGAAGTGCACAACCAAACAAAGCTAATCAATAAGAAATTGAATGCACTCGACATACTAAAAGGGAAATTTAAAAGAAAAGAAAATAAATAAAGCTAAGAAATATAACCAAATAGATCACATAAATGTATTAATCATAAAATCAAAAAACAAGGTACATGCTCAACAAATCAAAGCTTCACATGTCATCCAAATCAGTATCATCTTCACTCAATAATTCTGGTTCCTCATCTGAACTGTCTTCAATGTCATTTTCATCATCATTCTCAGCAACCCAAAAGTGATCATTAATTATTATTGCTTCATTATTACTTTTCCGAATTATTTCAGAATCAAGAGTTTCACCCTCCAAGCCATCCCTGCTCAAAGAGACTGGATCCATGTCCAAGTCTGCCTCAATAACCCTATCCATGATGCTTGGTTCGTTCTCTTGATATACTGAAGTGTTGAGCAATTCATCTTCTACTCCTGCTTCAACCTCTACTTTAGGTACATCAAATGAGCTTCTATGTGTTATATCTTGAACTACCTCCCATGTCCCTCCTAATTTGTTGTCTTTGACATAGAAACATTGTTTTGCTTGATTTGCTAATACAAACGGCTCACCTTTGTATGCTTTACGGTTTACGTCTACACTAGTGAAATAAGTATCTTTATTTATACCAAGTCTTGTGGTCTCAACATCAAACCAATCACATTTGAAAAGAAAAACATGTCTGTCGAGTGGATATTGTAACTTGATGATATCTGTTAGAACACCATAGTAATCTAGGCCTTCACCTTTCACTAACATGCCACTATTCTGTGTTCGTCGATTTCACTCCCTTTCCTTGGTATGGAACCTAATCCCATTTACAATACAAGCAGAATATCGATATACTCAAAAATCAGGTCCACACGCTAATGAATACAGGTCATCACTAGTTGTTGCCTTGTGACGATGGCGCATTTCCATTATCTATTAAAAAATTTGTATTTTGTTAATAAATGCACAATGAAACATCAATTAAATCAAATTAAAGGATTTAATTTAAATAATTCCAATATGTACATAACAGACTTACTTCTGTTTTGAACCATCTCGCAAATTATTTTTCATGTCTTTTAGGAACATTATACGGGTTTTCTGTCTGAAGCTTTGCCTTGTGTTTACTAAACAATTAAATGATGTTAAGATATAATTGTGTATTTACAAATAGACTATAGATTCACAAAAACTAACAAGATGTGACATGCAATGAGTTACTTACTATGCATGTGGTTCGATTTCTTCATAATTATTTAACACATAAAATCGAGCCATCTCCATGTCCTCATGGTGCAATATCTCCATAGTTTCCGCCCCTAAAGGTCGAACCACTTGTTTTAGCTGTGAAAAAGTACACCAATTATTGTTGTAGCCTCCCTCATCATTTCTTTCTTCTCGATTGAACCGTGTCTCAACCCCTCGAAGAAACTTTGAACAAAATGTGAGGCATTCATTGTCCACGTAAGCTTCAGCAATGGACCCTTCAGGACGTGCTTTGTTACGCACATACAATTTGAGAGTATGCAAAATCTACATACAAAGTATATAAAAATATTACAAATAATTAAGTCTAACACATCCGGTAAAACTTATCATAAATGAATGTAATTTTTTACGTATTAAAAATATAAAGCACCTTTCAATAGGGTACATCCACCGATATTGTACAGGGCCTGCAATGATGGCTTCACGTGGCAAATGTAGAGCCAAGTGCACCATTATGTCAAAAAATGATGGAGGAAATATCATCTCCAACTTGCATAGTATAATAGCAATGTCCCTTTCAATTGACTCTAAGACATCCAGTTTAACAGTTCTGCAACACAACTCCTTGAAAAATAACCCAAGCTCTGCTATTGTATTACAAATATCTGAATCTAAGAATCCTCGTATAGCTATAGGGAGGAGAAGTTGTAAGAGAACATGTGAATCATGACTTTTTAATCCAGATATCTTACAGTTAGTAACATTCACACATCGACTTATGTTCGATGCATAGCCATCTGGGAACTTGACCAATTTTAGCCATTCACACAGTTGCCTTTTTTCACCCTTTGACAATGTGTATCGTGCTAGTGGCATTTGAAAATTTTCACCATTACACCTGAGGTGGAGTTCTTTTCTAATCCCCATTGTTTCCAAATCTAACCGACTTTTGAATGTGTCTTTCGTTTTTCCTTCAATGTCCAATAATGTCCCCAACACATTATCACATATGTTTTTCTCTATATGCATAACATCCAAGTTGTGCTGCAACAGAAGGGTCTGCCAATAAGGCAGTTCAAAGAAAATACTCTTCTTTGTCCAATTAAGTTCAAAATCATCACGAGTTCGCTTCTTGTTATTTGGTCCCTTTCCAAACTTAACTTGGGGAATGAGGTTAAGTTGTTCCATAATATCATCACCCGTCAATTGCTTTGGTGGCACTCTGTCTTCTTTCTTGCCATCAAATTGCTTGTAACGCTTCCTGTAAGCATGATCAGACGACAAAAACCTACGACCTCCCAAATAACATATCTTTCGTCCGTGACTCAAATAATAGGAACATGTTTCTTTGTTACAATTTGGACATGCAAGATAACCTTTTGTCATCCATCCGGATACCATTGCATAGGCGGGAAAGTCAGTTATGGTCCAAATCATTGCTGCATGCATGTTAAAGTAACATTTACTATAGGCATCATAAGTCATCACACCATCCGTCCATAATTCTTTTAACTCATCAACCAACGGTCGCAGATACACATCAATGTCATTACCTGGCGATCTTGGACCAGGAATAAGCAATGACATAAACACATAAGGTTCTTTCATACATATCCAAGGTGGCAAATTATAGGGCACAATCATCACAAGCCACATACTATAGGCATTACTCATGTCACCAAATGGATTGAATCCATCAGTTGCTAATCCAAGACGAACATTACGAGGATCGACGGCAAACCAACTATGCTTATTGTCAAAATCCTCCCAAACTTTTGAATCAGCTGGATGTCTTAACTCATTTGTCTCTTTCACATGTTTCTCCTTATGCCACCGCATGTCTAAGGCTGTATCTGTTGACATAAACAACCGTTGAAGCCTTGATTTCAAAGGAAAGTGCCGAAGAACCTTTTGAGGGATTTTCTTACCTTTACCTTCGTGGGGTTTATACCTCGGCTCACCACACTATGGACAATTTTCTTTACCTTCATTCTCCTTCCAGAATAGAGTACAATCATTTTTACATGCATGGATACAATCATATCCGAGACCTAAATCATGCAACAAACTTTTAGTCTTGTAATGGGACTTTGGCAACGTGTTATTGTCAGGAAGCATATCCTTCATCACTTCAAGCAACATGTCAAAAGATTTGTTGCTCCATCAGTTCAGAACCTTCAAATGGAACAACTTTAATATCCCTGACAACTTAGAGTATTTCTGACAACCTGGCCACAATTCACATTGTGCATCCTCTAACAATTTATCAAAACTTCCTCCTCCCACATTAGTTTCAGGCAAACCTTCTTGTTCTGCATTAGTGAAGGTTCCCATCTGTACATTATCTAACAACTCAAATACATTATCTATATTTTCATCTTCATCATAGACATTTTCCTCATTAATATTAGGTTCAACAGTAACATTATCGCTGCTTTGATGAGCCTCTCCGTGATATATCCACTTGGTATACTCCCTATCCATCCCATCCCTCAAGAGATGTTTCTCAACCACTTTAATTGGATAAAATTTTAAGTTTTTGCAATAATGACATGGACAGCGGGTCCTACCGACCGTGTCTGTATGACGACTAGCCACCTGAATAAAGTATTGTATGCCTTTAAAATACTCTTGGCTACCCCTAGTGTGATGATGAATCCAAGACTTATCCATGTCTGAAAATTTAAAAACTAATATTAATTATAAATAAAAGTCATTTGATGCATATATTGAATATGTATTTATAATTACTCTTTCAGATTCCACATAAAAAAAACTACCAAATAACTTCAAAGATGAAATAAAGTTACTCACATGTTTGATAGATGAATATAAATATATATACATTTTGTTAAGTAAATATAAAATACATTATATTGTCCATGCCACAAACATGTATTCAAGGAGAAGTGGTGAGAAAAGCTCAAAGCAACACATTACTTTCTTTCCTTCATATCGAAACATTATACCAAGTTAACAAAGTTACAGGGAAATAAAGACACAAAAAGTGAACCCAGAAGATTGTCTTTCCATTTTTTAAGTTAGACTCTCTCTCTCTTTTTCAAATCTCAAAAGGGAAGGTTAAGGTCAGAAGATCTACAAGAACCTGGCTTACCACATCATTGGTATTCCAACCAATGAAATGCTTGGCTTATTGTAGATCTTCTTGAGGTTGAGGGAGCTTATCCCTGTTGGAGTAAAAGTGGGTGTTTTACCTAAAAATACCCATATGAACTGTCCAGTATAAGAGAGAGACAGAGAGAGAGAGTGGTTGTTATACATTCCATGTCATCACTTGCAATCTGTCAACCTTGACCATCAAAAATAGAATACAACAATTTAATCCTCACATTCCTAAAAAAAAAAAAAAGAAAAGAAAAGAAAAACACAAAAACACCCAACAAAGAAGTAGAAAAAAGAAAAGAAAAAAGTCAACAATATAGTTTTTATGAATTTCTCTTCGTCATTCTTTCTCAAACATGCACCCCACGTTCTCTAAAAAATACATAAAACAAGAAAATTAACACAATCCCAACTCATAGTTTTGTCAAACTTACAAAAACAAACTTTCTGTTATCATTTGGAATTTGGGCTCTCCCCCATTTCTCCTTCAAAAGCAATGAAAAAAAAAACTAACATTGTCTTCTTCTCACCCATTCTTGTAATTCTTAAAATTTTCAGCTAATTCAGCTCTTTCTTTCTATAACATTTTGCTCAAATTCAAGATAGTCCGAGCACTTGATAAAGAAGAAGAAATCTACAAGTCTAGGTTGTTTCATTTCAAACAATTGAATTGGAATTCAATATCACAAAATGAAACAACTCCCCTTGACATCAGTGGCACATTGACAGGGTTGGAATCTAGCAGGTTAGCAAAAATTCATGCGTTGAAAACTTTGAATGATCAGCCTAAGGAGAATCAACAAGTGCTTAATTGTATCTTGATGAAAAAAGTGTGTAATCATAATGACAAGGTTCCAAAGCCGCACTTGGCCAATAATGCAGCCCCTCAAAAGAAAGAACAGCAGCCCTCAGACAAGTCAAATCTTATCCTGCAATTCAATTTCCTTTTCAGTTTTTGGGTGGCTGAATCAAATGTTATATTTTCATTATTCATACAGGAAGTTCTTTAATTTATTTCATTGTTCATTATAGTTTAATATGAAGAGTTCTATTAATTTTTCAATATGAAAAGTTCTACAAATATGAAGGTTATATCATAAATTCCTCCAAATAAGTATAATATCTGAAACAAATAGATGACATCTTTATAAGAGACATTTATTTTCCTATTAGTGTTATAAATTTCAGATTTCTCGTCTTAACAAAAGAGGTTCATAGGTCCTGAAATAGCGAACTTGTTTGTGTGCTTCATGTTTGATAAAATCATTTTTCTCAACTTCAGTTCAATGTTTCATCAATTTTTATCTAATAATTTATTTTTCTCTTGGTGGGTTTTTATTTATTTTTTTTCCTTCTAGATACAGAGCCAATGAAGGAAAGATTTGCAAAATTGCTTCTGGGTGAGGATATGTCTAGAGGAGGAAAGGGTGTTTCATCAGCTTTAGCATTGTCAAATGCCATCACTAACGTAGCAGGTACAGGAAAAAAAACATAAATGTTATCTTTGTATGCTAAATCTAAAATCCAAAAGATCCCTTTATCGGTTTATATAGCTTTGAGATCATCATTCTGTATAAAGCTAAATTGAAATTTCCTTACATATGGTTATCACTCAATTGAAGCGTGCAGAAAGAACACACAACTTAGGCATATTATAGTGGTGGCTTCTTACATATTAGATGGGTGGTCCTATCCCATTCAAGAATGCAAAATCCACATTAATTATTTTCTGTATCATTTAATGGAGTTGATTTATGTAACATTGCAATTAGTAAACCACCACCCCCTCCTTCCTCTCCTAATCCCCTTAAAAACCACACATTCACAATTCATCTCATATTTTGCATTATGTTAATAGCCATGACAACAAAGTGTTAATTTCTTGTGCTCCGCTATTAACTGGAATACCATTTTGTGGGTTTGAATTTATAGAATTATATCAGAAGCATTCGAAAAAAAAGAATAGTATTCTTAATAAAAGCTTTTCTTTTTTGTCCTCCTTCATTTTCTTTTTAGGGTGAAATTTTACTGAATGGTCAAAATAAAACCATTATCTTTGATGTTTAGACTTGGAATGATATCGTAGAGCTATATGTGCTAGTATTTTTTTGTTTTATATGTAAAGATATTATAAAAGATGCTCAAAAGGGAAGCACATCCTGAAACAACAAAAAACAACAAGGGGGAAGATCCCCTTAAACTCTTAATGAGTAAATAAAAATCAACAAAGTCCCCTGTGGATAAACAAGGAAGCCCCCCCAAACCCAAATACTCTATGTGCTAGTATTTGAATGCCACAATGCAACATATTGTTCTCTCAATGTTTAAAGCTGTCATGGAGATGCAAAAAAAAATATGCAAGTAGGGAATGCAATCCTAATTTGTAGTCGCTCTGCTGAAAACTTAGCCAAGCAAATTCAAGAACAGTGGAGCATAGTATATAAGCTTATTTATATTTTATGTTTCTGATGCAACCACATAACCGGCATGTAACATCAAAGATTGGGCTCACAAAGTCCATTACTAGCTCTCAACAGCCTAATTAATTAAGCACGTACAATTACAAGACTTCAGTAAATGGGAGAAGAAATTAATACTGGAATGAAAAGAAAAGATGCAATCTAGGCAGAGAAGCAAATATAATTTACATGCATATGAGCTGCTTTGATGAACCTAGAGGGGGAGGGGGTGAATAGGTTCTTCTCTTTTTCTTCCTTATATTGCGAGTTTGGCTGGCACATGCAATCACATAATTTTATGGACACACAAATTTATAGAGGAAACCCCAGGGTGGGGAAAAACCTCTTCGAACTGAGCTCCACTATGTCAGAAAGGGTAGTACAGTGAATCTCTCAATCACTCTCTCACTCACCCAACTCACAACATAGTTCGCTCCAGCACTCACCCAGTTCACAGCCTCCCTAGGCCTGAACCACTCTCACCAAATCTCACAACAGCTTTTCCGCTCTCAATCCCAACTTGGACTTCCCAAAGCCCAAGTTATCTCACCACAATCACTCACACTCCCCCTGTCCAAAGTATCCCAATACTTGGACTGTACATAGTGATAGTGGAGTCAGTTCGATGTCTTGAGCAGCGGCAACGTCTTCAAGCTTTGTGACTTGGTCTTCAAAAATGGTCTTCAAGTATGATATGGTCTTCAAAGATCAATCTTCAAGTCTTCAACCTCTGACAGGTAGTCTTCAAGGTCCGGTATGACAAATGACACGGTCACAAATCTTCTTGGCAGATCACGACACTTGAACTTCTTCAATAATGTGCTTCAATAAGATCACCCTCAAGGTGTGGCTACAACGAACTTGTAGTAGTTGCTCCCTTTCAATGAATCGCAATCTCAGCTTCTTCAAAACTCTGCATTAGCTTGATATTCTTCATGATCAAATACTCTTGCTATTCTAGAATTTTGAACCTGTTCCAATGATATAAACACAACTGCAACTAGGGTAGACGTTAGTAGCATATGCAGTTTAAGATATAAATAGCAATTTAAGAGTGACACATTAGCAATTCCAAATTAGTAAAACAGAATTCCAAATCAGCAAAACAGAATTCCAAATCAGCAAAACAGAATTCCAAGTGCACAGAGTTAATTCCAAATTAACAGAACGAATTCCAAATCAGCAGATTCAATTCCAGATTAGCTGAACGAATTCCAAATCAGCAGATTCAATTCCAGATTTCATAACCAGCAACAATCAGCAACAGTAAATTAGGAGATCTAAGTATCAAATTTTAGCTCCAGCATTTTCAGCATTTATGTTAAACTTTCAGCATAAATTAGTCTCACAAACCAGCATTTAGAGTCTCAAAAATCAGCAATATAATTTCAGCATTTTCGAACTCAAAATTCAGCAACATTAACACTTAAGGTTCAGCATGATAGCATAGAGATTTCAGCAATTTAAATCAACATTGTCAGCCCACTATTCAGCAAAAACAGATAGAAGAACAGAGCATTTTTAAGATTAAAATTCAGTCAGCAATGTCCACCAATTTTATCAGCAAGATCAATTCATCATAGACACAACAAGGAACTTGCAAGATTGATTTCAACAACACGTGTGAATGTGTGAAATCATGAGCCTATTCTGTGTAATGAGAATGAAAGTTCTGATGAAGAGATTTTACCTGAAATTAACTCAAGATGAATGGAATCATACTCACAGAGATTTAGGAACCTCAACAAAATTGGTATATTCTGGAACGTCAATGAAGAAGTTGAACCGAGATTGTTGTTCGAAGAGAGTGAACCCAGTTCATTGTTCGTAGAGAATAAAGATGTTCAAGAGAAACCCAGTCTGCTTAAGGTCACCGGCGAAGAAGAATCATAAACAGATCGGCGGCGTTGAATCGCTGAAGAGAGCTAACAGCATACACCGAGAGCTTTGAATCGCTAATTAGGAATCGGTACAGACCGGTGGCGAAGTGACTTTCTTTGATCGAAGATGCAACCAGCCATCTGTGCTTCCAATGATCGGTGATGAGTGATGACGGCGACGGTGATTCTAGAGATCGACGGTGCAGACGCCAGCCATTCTCACAGACTCTCTCTCAGCTCTCTATACGCCGCCCCAAGCCCCTATTTCTCACCCTTTGCGCTAACCCTTTCTCTGTATCTTTTTCGGCTACATTCTCTCCTTTACTCTCATCCTTTATATATGAATACATGAGCCTTTAAATTCAAAACAACCCTACTGTCTTGATAAAATATATATATCTATATTTTATATCCCTTTTGAAATGCAGCCCTAGCAAATTAGCTTTTCCAAAATGCCCCTTGCACTATTTCCATTTGAACTTATTTGAAAATTGACGATACTATCCCTGCAATTTTAATTAGTGCAAATACATGGCATAATATAATAAAGAAGGACTAATCATAAAATCAAAAGATTAAGATTAGAAATTTGCATTCAATATAAAATTACCCTCATACCCCTACAAGTGCTTTTGACATTAAAACTTGGGCAAACATATTCATGGACTTTTCGGACTATCATGCTTAATTGTTATATAGAAAAATTCTCAAGGCTATGAATATAAGGTGGTTGGACTGACTTTTAAATTTTGTCTTTAGAGTTTTTTTGATTTGTTTACTATGAAAATCGTTTTGTTTGTCCTTCTAGTTTTACTTGTGCAAGAGTATTTAACCAATGGAAATGTCAATTACTAATAGATCTACACTGATTCAAGGCTTGACATAAAGAGATTTTTAGGCAGAACGGACAAGGATTATTTGAGGGAGGAGCATTTGTATAGGCTAGATCAAGTTATCTTATGCTAACAAATGAAGAATAATGGTTAGATTTGCATATCTACAAATTTTTATAATCAATATGGAAAAAATTTCAGAAATCAAGTGTCTTACCGGAGACAAATCTGTGTAGCTTTCACTGAGAAGAATCAAACAACCATGTATTGCTATCACCGGAGAGGAATGACTGTAAATACAGATAGAGAGAGAGAGAGTTGCTTTCATCGGAGAGGACTGGAGTTGACTGTATTCAGAGAGAGAGAGAGCGCTTTTCAGTGGTATAAACAAATATAGTTGTGGAGGGACAGAATATCATTGCTTGATTCATCTACTATTATGTGGAGTGAAATCATACATGTCCTCTCCAGTGATTATACATATGTTTGTCTCCAAGACAAAGGCCTTGGAACACCATTTATATCAGCATTAGAGCTAAGGCCTTTGAATAACTCCATATATGAAACTACTTCTGGATCACTGGTGCTCTTTGATCGTTTGGATTTGGGTTCAACAACCAATCAATTTATCAGGAATTCCATTTTTTGTGTCAATTTGTTCCTTTTTAAGGAACTACTAGGAAAAATCTTTTTATTTTTATGTAAATCATTTTTTATTATTTTACTAATGTCTTACTTAGGTACCAAGATGATTTTTATGATCGTGTATGGAACCCAATAACTTGAGTAGCCCCATGTTGCTAAGAGATTTATATACCATTGATCTTCTGGTTCTAACCTCTATCAACTACCATCTATTGTCATGAGAATAGATATGATGTCACAGAATGCTAGCGATTCATTGAACTGGTATTCATTGAACTAGTGGTGGTATCCTAGCAATTCTTCTGACCAATTTTATATCTACATGCACTTTGCTGAAGTGGAAGTGTTGCAGCTTAAACAATCCAAATAATTCTACATTTATATAAATGGGACATTATGGTTGAAAGAACCTGTTGTTCCCCAATATTTATCCACTGTTACGGTGTACAGAACAAAACCTCTGTCCTTCCCAAAGTTTGATATTTCAATCAACAAAACAAAAAATTCAACTCTTCCATCTATCATCAACATAGAGATTAAAATAAACCAACCTTTTTTCAAAGAAAATAAAGGAGAGAAGGATGATACTTGCCAAAAAAATCTGATGACAGGAACAAATTTTCAGTTTAATAGAGGCCCAGCATTCTTAACTCTGTAACATGGTTGTGGTCAAGTTCTGGAACATTGTTATTTGTTTCTCGGTCTTCTGCCACATACTCCTGACATTATGAAATTAAAGATCAGTTACTACAGCTAAGAGGTTAGTGCTTTACCATTGATGTGGCTAAACTCAAATTATATTGTAAGCTTAATTTTGCCCTTTTTATCAAAATATAATTTAACTACTCGCAAGAGCACGAATCTTTGTAGATAAGGTTCTATATAGAGGGTATCGATCCCACGAGGACTAGTCGCAATTGTCTTAAAGAAAGATTAATTCCACTTTAATCCTAAAAATAGGTTTTTGAATTTTTGTTTACAACCTATTGCATGAATGTAATGACAATAAAATTAAAGAGTAAAGGATGGGAGAGAGAACTAGGGTTGGTTTCCACCACTAGCCATTCACATGTTCATAAGTGTAGCAAGCATGGGATTCATTAATTAAATGCCTAACAATGTCATTAGGCTTGTGACCTCAATGACATATCAAAAGATCAATGTGTGTGCTAACCTATCATAATCCATCTTCAACAAGCATAGCTCTTCAACCTAACTAACTACCTAATTACCCTACTCTCTAAGTGAACCCTACATGCATCCAAACTACCTTGTCTTGGCATGGTCTATACAAGCAAACATCACACATTCATTTAAACACCATTATCTAGCCATCATTTGCACTTCTTGTGGAATATGCAAATGTTGTGCATTCAAATGACAAAATCTACTCTAAGACAAGAATAAACTCCATATCAAATGAATATATAGAAGAAATATATTAGTGTACATGATCACTAGGCTAAATAATCAACATTTAATTACAAATCCCAAGCGCTACAAGAAGGAACAAGTTTACATGGCTAGGGGTTGAAACCAACACCCTAGTATGGAAGTTAGTTGCTCATGGTTGCCTTGCACTCTTCCATTGATGGAGAAGATGAAGCTTCTTGGTCTGGTTCAGCTTCTTCTCCTCTCTCCCGAATGTCTCTCTTCTTGATGGTCTGATGTGTGTTGAGAGATATATGAGATATATGGCTCTTTTGTGCTTTTTGGCTTCCTTTTCAACCTTGGGGGCCCACCATATATATATATATACATATATATATATATATATATATATCAATATATACATCTCTTATATCAAGAAGGTCCCCAAGGGTCTTGTTCAAGTCAGACAATCCCCTTAAGTCGTGCAAAAAGAGGGATTTTGTTGCAAGTGGGAGAGCAGGTGAGCAAGTGGCCAAGTGGCATCTGCAAAATCTCGATCAATCGAGATTAAATCTCGATTGATCAAGATTTTGATCAATCGAAATGAGATCTCGATCAATCGAGATTTCGATTAATCGAGATCAACATCTCGATTGATCGAGATGCCTTTGGTTGTAATTTCTGATTTTTCTCTTGAACTGCAAAAAGCCTCAAACTTTGCTCCATTTACTCCAAGACCTGCAATACATCAAAAACACAAAAATACCGTAAACATATCTCGGTAAACGCAAAAACAGAACTAACATATGCAATAAAGAGGGTTCAAATGCATAGAATTGAACACTTATCAACCATCAAACTAAATAACTAATGGTACCAATTGTTGAAACTGAAAATGAAAAATTGCAAAACAAGACCAAAAATAACAATCCAATGCTCAAAGCTAAGACAAAGAAACATAATTTTTTTTAGTGGAATCTTCAGTTTAACTTCTTATTGAAGGCAGTAAGAATCGAGTTATAGATTTTATTACCATTTAATTGAATTTTGCCATAAATTATTTTTTCAAAAGCCTTCACTTAAAAGCCACAACTCGTGAGAGTCAGAAACCCATGTATACACAAAAATATGACGTCTCTCATCCATATACAATCTTGTATTCAATATAGAGAATGAGATATTTTATCATCTGATCCACAAGATCCATATTTTAAGCAGAATATATATATATTTTTTATTCAGCAAGTAAGATACCAGTCCTCGAACCCTGCCCAACAGGTTAGAGTACAAATAAACTCCAAACCCAAATAGGCTTGTAAGGACTAACATTTTAATCAGAATATTCATCATTACAATTGTCCAAGTCTTGTCCCAAAATATGTGGAGACATCAAGGTTATTGCTTGGAGGTTTATACCATGAGACAGATTATACATTCACAAACAGATGATACAGATGGTAAGTTATTACCTACAATTACTTCAATTTCAATCTTATTACATATAGTGCTCTTTGATCTTCTTCGTGTTCTGACTTCTCTTCTATATTTTTGGTATATTAGTTGATGGTATCATGGGCATCAAGTCAACGTATGAAGTGAAAAGGAACTGGCAAGGGGATCCATGTGCTCCTGAAGCTTTTCTATGGGTCAGACTCACTTGCAGCTATGACGGTTACAATCCCCCTAACATCATATCATTGTATGTCTATGCCTATAAATAACTATTCTTGATAATTTTCCAACATCCAATTCCATATCTTCACAAAATTATTCAACTTACAATCAGGAACTTATCCTCAAGTGGCCTAAAAGGAAAGATTTCTCCTTACATATTTAATCTCATGGTGATACAATCTTTGTAAGTATATCAATCTCACAAGAATCAATAAAATGTCAACTTGCTATGATATGCATATCCAATTTAATATTCTATATGACAAATAATAACCAAATTCATTTTAGGGATTTGTCAAACAATAAACTAACAGGGTGGGTGCCTAGCTTTCTATCTCAACTGCCTCTAAGTTAATTTTCTCTGTGAATTAAATTGTAAACTAAACTGTCACGCCCCGGTTTCCGACACCCGGTTAGGAGCGAAGGAAATGGGGGTGAATCCATAATTTCACCTCAAGTTCCCACACCTTAATCTCATTATAATCATTTCTATTGCGGAAGCATTCTATATGCACACCCTTCAAGTGGCATTAGATCATCAAAGGCCCTTGCACATGATTTTCACCTTTGGTTCCATACATATAAACCACCAAGTTCTGGACCACAAATTTTTACACAGATGTAATTTGGTTATTAAACCTACACCATTGGATAGAGCTTTCAAAAATACTCAATTTCAAAAAAAACCACGCTCAATTCCGATTTAAAACGAAGAAATTGCATCGAAACGAAATCTAGACAATTTTTGAACCTTGCTGTGAATAGTAATCTCGATCAATCGAGATTCATCTCGATTAATCGAGATTTTGACCCCTTTAATCGAAGAAAACAGCCTCTCGGTACTTTGGACCTGCAATATTTCGATCAATCGAGATTGGGACTTCGATTAATCGAAATAAAGCTCAAAAATTCATAAAATCTCGCAACCATTTCGATCAATCGAGATGGGCATCTCGATTAATCGAAATGGGCATTTCGATTAATCGAAATGCACTGCCCAGATTTCCTAAACACCTGTACAAGATCAAACTGAACCCAAATCTCAACCAAACCACCTTAGATCATTCATATCTCATATAAATCATCTACCATTGATATAAAATCATACTCACACATCAATCTATACATTTGAATCTCAAATCTTGCATAATCATAGAAAATTCATCCTAAGTTCACCATGCACACAAAATTCAAGTGAACCAAACCATCCTCATTTTTCCAAAGGTGATCTTCATTAACTCAACCATACAATATAACTTATACATTGAGATCCTACAACCATGACTCCAACATAAATCCACAACTCTAAACATTCATATCCACGAATTTAAGATACAAGAGATAAAAGAAAACATTCATCCATTTAAATTCCAAATCCATACATAATCTATGGAACCATACATATAAGAATTCAAATGGCCCTTTTTGCATGCTTTCTACGAGTCTCAAATGAAGGAAGCCATTATACATACATTTCTCAAAAAAATCACTTTCCCACAAGTGTGGCACTTACATTTGGATTTCACATACAAAAGAAGATACAAATGTAAAGGCAACACCACAACCATTGTCTACATGCCACAAGCCGGCATGGACATTTATCTACATCTCAAAAGAGCAAAAGTCTAAAAATAAGCCCAACATATCCATAGAGCTAATCATGTTTCGTCTTCCATTGGCGCCTTATCTGAAAATGTTTATATAAATATGGGGTGAGCAACACTGCGGCTCAGTAGGAATGATCCACCCAACCCCACTCCAACTCAGGCGGCCATGCATGGATGCATATGAAATCCCTACATGTCTACATGACAAGTATACATGCTTTTAACCCATAAACAAACACGTTTTTCAAATCATGCGTGATGCTTCACATCTCAATGCATTTACATACATATACATGTATATATATCCAATTTAGCAAGCTACAATATATATATATATATATATATATAACACACGCCACATAAGTCCAGAAATCACTTCAATGGGGACTAGCTTATCACTCCATCCATAGTAAGGGTCTCTTCGGCACCCAAACTCTGCTTGTGCTTTATCGGGTTACTAATCCGAAGGGAGCACCTCCTCTTGGCCAAGTTTTGGGTCTTTCACCCTAGGGACCATTCCCTCACCTTAATTCTCAATGTTGTCACGCCCCAAAAACTCGCTTTTCACATAGTGCACATAATCACATCAATGCACTTATTCCACACCATGAATGCATTTTTTTTTTGTCAAATCAATGCATTTCCCTTTCCCTCAAGATTGTCACAATGCCATCACACTCATATCATGAAAATCATCATGCTTATGCATTTAACAAGGAAAATCATATCTTTCATGCACAAGTCTATAAAAATTCACATTTTTCATGTTTTCACCAAAAGATCACATTTTTCATTAAGAACATTCATAGTCTCATTTGCACATACACAACATATATAAGTTCTAACCAACATGCTAGACATTTATACATGCATAATCACATTAGTATACATATATACACATATACATAACCCTAAACTCAAGAAATCCCAATCTATCTTTCATGTCACAAGTATGTGACCTATAGAATCAAAGTAAAGATGAGTCTAGCACCCCTACCTCAAATTCCCAAGCTTGGAATCCAACTTTGAGAAATTCCAGCTTTCTCAACTTCACGAAATGGAGACTTTGATCGGTTCAAACCGATGCCCTTGATGTCCCCTACACACTTTCCTTCTTCAAGATCTTCCAAATCACACCTTAAGGCTCTCAAACTGTAGAAGAAGGGAGAGAGATGAAGTGGGTTACGTAAAGAGAGAGAGAGATCTGTAAAATGAAATGTCTCAGACCCTTTTTGATATTTATCTCAACCCTAGGGGCGCGAAATGACCATTTTACCCCTAGCCACTTAATGCACCTTCCCGAGCTCGGAATTAATTCTCGAAAACTCCGTTGGACTCGAAATCACTTCCTTAATATTATAAATATTTCGTTTAGTCCATAATCAAAAAATAAAATTTTCCAAATTTTCCGGACCCACTTAAACTCATCCCGGGACCCCCATTGACCAAAAGTCAAACTTTTTTAAAAGTTCCCAAAACTTCCCAAAACCATATTCTAACCTTCTAAACATGTTCCCCGCATCCAAAACATATTAAATATCATTTAAAATGCATTTAAAGCAATAAATGACAAAAATTGAAAAATCGGCCAAAATTGGGCACGGCCTCTACATAAACATTGTACAAAACAGACAATCATGTTTGCTCTCCTTTGGCAGAAACTTGAGAGGAAACAATTTCACCAGTTCAGTTCCAGAAGAACTCCTTGAAAATTAAAAAAAATGGATCGCTCTTGTTGAGGTTTACTCTTTTTGCAAAACCACAACCAGAATTCACTATGATTCTACTTATTGTCATTTTCATTTTTCTTTGAAATGGTCAAACATTAAACACTTCCTTACTATAATGTTGATAAATCATTAGGACTTCTTAATCACAAGGATTATTTGAGGGAGGAGCATTTGTCTAGGCTAGATATGGAAAAAAAATCAGAAATCAAGTGTCTTACCGAAGATAAATCTATGTAGCTTTCACTGAGAAGAATCAAACAACCATGCATTGCAATCACCGGAGAGGAATGGGTCAACTGTAACTATAGATAGAGAGAGAGAGTTGCTTTTATCGGAGATGACTGGTTGACAATATTCACAGAGAGAGAGCAATTTTCAGTGGTACAAACAAATATAATTGTGCATATATATATATATATAGATATATAGATACACACACACACACATATATATATATATATTGTAGACTTGCCTGAAGATATTTTCATCTTAATCTGATCAATTAACACGGAACAGCAAAAGGAAAAGGGCGCGAGAGAACAGAGTTTGGATGATCGATCTGCTTGTTGTCCATAGCAGATGGGAGAGAGAGGGAAGATCGTGTGTACGCTGGTGAGAGAGAGAAATCGCTGGTGATACACTGGTGAGAGAGAGAAATCGCTGGTGATCGAGAGTCAAATGGTGAGATAACTTTCCCAATTTCCCAATTTTTGTGTATTAGGTATAACATGTAGGGACCACTCAACAGTGAAATAAAAATTTTGGCGCGCCAGATTTTCGCGCCTCAATTTTTTGGTGGAAAAAAGCTTTAGGGACAGTTATATTTTACTGTCCCTAAAACTCACACTTTTAGGGACGGTCAAATATTTCTGTCCCTAAAAATGGCACATTTTGGGACAATTTTTAGGCTGTCTCTAAAGGCCCGTCCCTAAAGCCCAGAATTCTTGTAGTGTTACTATTACTAAAGACTTAATGTATTGTACTCATCTAATCAACTAAAGATATATTTAACCAAAGCATCAATCACAATATCATTGGAACAAATCATTGACAAGATCATAGGCAATCCACAAGATGATGAAGTTGATGATGATACAAAAGTTTTGGAGCCCATTTCATGCAAGGAAGCACTTAAAGCATCAATGATGCTAAATAATTTCTTGTTGCAATACGAGAATAAAACTCCATAACTTTTAAGCGAGTTACAAAAAAATTAGAGATAAGATCCAACTAGACTTAAATTTTAAGAAAGATAAGGAATACTAGATTCATATTTCAAGAAAATATCATAGTAGTCCTATATGTACTTCTTACCAAATTATTAATTTATAATAGGTTGGACCTATGCAAACCTCTAAAGAAATTTCTAAAATGTATTATCATATAAATTTATCAAAATTATTAATTTAGTACATTGGCCTAAGTTGGGACTAACGTAATTTACTATTTAAAAGGGATTATTAATTTATCAAGTATTAATTTATAGAGGTTATATTGTATATTAGATGGTATATGGTGGTGGTTTTGGATGCGATTTCTACTTTTGGGTTTGGTGATTTGAGAGTGCAAATATAAGAGATCGTATATGGTGGTGGAGTGGTGGAAAAAATATAACAATGATTGAAGAGAGGAAAAGATTAATATTTGAATAATTTAAATATAATAATTTTGTTAAGTTAAAGTTTTCAAATTTAATCTAAAAGTAATTAACAAAAACTTGATTATTGTGGGAAAGGCAAAATGGCCATTTTTGAAAATTTGGTTAATTGCTTTGCCAGAAAAAAAAAAAAAAAAGTAAGGGTGTCATTGAGCGCATGTCCTAAACCTCAACGGAAGTCAAAGTAATAAACCTTGAACGATTTATTTGTGTGTAATTTGTCCAAACCTCAGAGAGGGTAACGTATTTAACTTTTTTTGTTCCAACCACGCAACATCCACGGTTAAGAATGTGTCATGTCACTTGTTCAACTATTTACTATATATATATATATATATATATATATATATATATATATATATATATATATATATATATTACATTTAAGCATTGTATTTGAATCTCCCTAAAAAGAAATACGATTTAACAATCAAACATGCTTAAAAACTCAATCTTACGGTTCAAAATATATATGTCTATCTACGATCTAAAATAACCCTCTCTATCTACGATCAAATGGTTACGATTCACTCACTACATTTATATCTAAATTTACATACACATCTACCTATTCTCACACTTTATATAACATTATAATTTTTTAAATTCACATACACATCTACCTACCCTCACACTTAAAATAACATTATATTTGCTTATAGTGCACGAACAATAAACTAGTATATATATATATAGTTTCATGCTCAACTTAGGAGGTTGTAGTCAAATAGGATTTTAAAACATTTTGAAAGACATATTTTAAGTGTAAGATTTATGTGAATTAATAGATTTTTATAGACTTTTATTACAGTCTTTCATTGATATATTTTTATAGACTTGTATTGATTTTTTCAACATATTTTATTTATTTGTATCATTGAATTCTAGTTTTGCGTACAAGTAAACTAATGACTCAAGGGGTAGATATAATGCAAAATGGATAATCTATCATGTCATATATTATCTAAAAATTATTGTGTAGTGCAAATATCCTAGAAAAAAATGGAGATAATAAAGTAACTCACTTGATGAACACAAATTGCATATCAGTCCTTTTTTAGATTTCAATTACACATTATGAAAAAAGAGAAAAAAAGTACAAACTTTACTTATAAGGTCTAGGTTAAATCATTAGATAGATAATTAGAGAACCTTAAATCTAGGTTATATTGGATTATTAATTGAACTTCATGATTAATTCATGTTGCTTAAGGATTGGTCCCTAACAAATAGCGAAGAGAGATATATCCTCTCATAATACGAGAAATTGATCAACTTGCCTAAAAACTCAAGTTTTACAAATTTTTCTAATCCAATAGAAAAAGAGAGAATTTGAGAAGAGAGAAAGAAAAATCAAGAAAGAGAAAAATGAGTGTACCTTGATATGAAGAAATGCTATTTGAATTCTATAGAAAAAAAAAATCTACAAAAATTTATGGGAGAAATGTTGGATTTGTTATGGGCTTTGGCATTTATAAGTTCCACCCTCAAATCTACCAAAATCCCCCACTTAATGAATTCTTTCAAAATCTATGATTTTTTTAATACATCTAAACTTTTGTAAACTTTTTTAAAATCCTAATTTAATACCGGCAATTTTGTATGAACTCTTTAAAAATCTATAAAAATTCAAATTAAATACACCTAAAATTTAAAATTCTTTAAAATTCTAATTGAATACAACCCTAAAAAATAGTTGGTTTATGTTATAGTCATCAGAGCTTTGGTTGAAGTTTTGAACTACAAGCCCCTACTATTCCATGTGTTGCCCAAACCTTACTTAATTCGGTTGGGGCCAGGTTAGGTCAGATTGAACCCGACCTATATAAAATGAGTAATGATACGCGGACTAAAGATCCGAAACCGAATGTGAGAGAGACTCGGACCCGCAAACCAATTCCATTGACAAACAACTGATATAGGAGTAACAAACAACTGATACTTCAAACTATAGCTTTCCCAGTCCTCTCCTCCATCTCTGCAAATTAGGGTTTCTTTATCAACTCCGAAATAACAACAATCATAGATTTTGCTGTATATTTTCCCAATCTAATTAGGTTTTGGTGAAATCCCTAGCAAGTCTTCGTCAATGGCGGAGCACTTAGCTTCGATCTTCGGTACCGAAAAAGATCGCGTGAACTGCCCCTTCTATTTCAAGATCGGAGCTTGTCGCCATGGCGATCGATGCTCTCGTCTCCACAATCGACCCACCATCTCGCCGACTCTGCTCCTCTCCAACATGTACCAGCGTCCCGACATGATCACTCCCGGCGTTGACGCTCAAGGCCAGCCCATTGACCCCAGGAAGATTCAAGAACACTTTGAAGACTTCTACGAGGACATCTTCGAAGAACTCGGCAAGTTCGGCGAGATCGAGAGCCTCAATATCTGTGACAACCTCGCTGACCACATGATTGGCAATGTCTATGTTCAGTTCAAGGAGGAAGATCAGGCTGCTGCGGCTCTGCAGGCTCTGCAAGGCCGGTTCTACTCCGGCCGACCCATAATTGCCGATTTCTCGCCGGTCACGGATTTCCGCGAAGCCACATGCCGTCAGTTTGAGGAGGACAACTGCAACCGTGGTGGCTACTGTAATTTCATGCATGTGAAGCTGATTGGGAGGGATTTGAGGAGAAAGCTCTTCGGGAGGTACCGCCGCAGCTTCAGGGGAAGTCGAAGCCGGAGCAGGAGTGCGAGTCCTGCACATTTCCGGAAGGACTTCGATAGGCGTGGTGCAGAGCATCGGGACCGCGTGGAATTTTACCGTGGTGGTGGACGCCGGAGTGGGGACAGGCATGGGAGATATGACAGTGATGGCGGTGGTGGACGGAGGAGACAGGGGAGTCCGAGGCGGAGCAGAAGTCCGATAAGGGAAGGTAGTGAGGAGCGAAGAGCTAGGATTGAGCAGTGGAACCGTGAGAGAGATGAGAGGCAGTGATGTGATTTTTTTTGTTGTTCTTGTCCTACGACCAGGAGTGGAGCTGGCTTTGGCATTTTTCTCTTGTTGGTAATCATTCTAAAGCTAAGATGCTATATTTATGCTTCTTGAAAATGTTGTAGAATGGTGTTTTTTCTTTGGATTATGAGTTTAGCTGATGCAGCAGCAGCTTCCTTGTGTTGATTAGATTAGGAGTTTAGAACTGGGGATTAGTTTTTAGTTCATGCTAAAAGGGCTCAACTTGCTCCGTTCCTACTTTTGTGCAGTCCAATTGTTTTTTTGTTATGCATGCATGTGCTTCTTTTTTTTCTCCTGTTAAGTTGTATGCTTATGTTGATGACCTTTTTCCATTGTTTGCTTTTAAGCTTTCTTATGGCGTGTCTGTGAATCTTCTTAGGGCTAGATGTTACTCCTTGTTCAAATATCACCACATATGTACTTCTAAGTAGCACCAATACTTCTCAGACTTCCCAACACTTGTCTTAAAAAAAAATTACATAAATAAATATATAAAAGGAAAAACAAAACATAATGATAATTTATTTATTGATAATAATAATTTAAAAGGCTGAAAAGTTTATTAATAGAAGCAGAATAAAGTGAGGGTGTCAACCAGTTAAAGGGTTTTTTATTTACCATGCACCATCATTCCTTTTATTTGGATAATTTTATTTATTGCCTTGTTTCTTTTTAGGTTTGTCTATATTTGTAAATCCAATGATGGTGTATGGTAGGAAACTTTGAAATGCCACGCATTGTTGAAAGTTCAAACAATTAAGTGGATGAACCACTCAACATTATTGGGTCTTTTTGGTAAAACAAAAATGACATGGAAATGTCATTTGCTCCACTTTTTTTGTTCTTTTTTTTTTGGGTAATTAAAGTTGTGTAAAAGGAAACTAACTGTACAATGATGCAAGGGGTATACTACAGGCCCAGAATGGAAAAAAGCAATAGGCCAGAAGCCTGATACATTAAGGGAAAAAGCCCAAAACAAAAAGAGACCCCAAATAAAAGGAACAAAAGGCTCAAGAACCGGACCACCTATGAACAGTAATTAGCAAATACAACCTAGGTTGTTACTGGAATTACAACAGGATTGCTAAGGGAGCTAGGGTGTGAAAAACTGAAAGAGATTGCTCTTGGTTGGATCAAAGGAGTTAGGTAGGTTTCATTTGGAAGCAACATTCATGGAATGGGGGCAATTGGATCTTTTGATAGAGAAGAGACACCTTCGAACAGTGTCCAAGATGGTGGCTAGGGTTCGATTGGGGGTTGCAGTGATGTTCTTGAAGACTTTGTGATTCCTTTCTTTCCATATGTGGTAAACGTAGCTGGCAAGACAGTTTTCCCACAAGGCTTATGCTTGATTTTGTTTTCTGTTTCCAATTTGAGGAGGCTTGAATCAAGAAATCTTGCCAGCTTGTGAGGTTGAGGTAGAGACCGCATTGCCTTGGATTTGATTCCAAATTGTAGTTGAGCAAGAGCATTTATTGAAGATGTGGTCATGGGATTCTGCATTTTGAAGACAGAGAGAAAAAGCATTTGGCTGAATAAGGTAATTGAGTTGGTTGCTATCTTTGGTGAGTAATTTTCATTTATAGCAAGCCAAAGACAGAATGAGTGCTTGGGAATGGATAGGTTAAACCAAACCAGGCCATGCCAGTGAACTGTGAGTGAATGGTCTGTGAGGTGGGTATAGGTATGGTAGATGGAAAATTGAGACGGTGTCCACTGAATAGTATCTTCTTGGTGAGGTGGGAAATGCATTTGTAGAGAACATTGCAACATGATATTGGTCTAAAGTGTCTAGGCTTAGAGGGGCTGGGAACCTTAGGAATCAATGCTATGCAAGTAGCATTAATTTCTTTCAGGATCCTACTATTTTGAAAAAATTGTTTGATGGCTAGAGAGGATTCATTTCCAATATGGGGCCATTTTTTTTTGAAAAAGTAGGAGTTAAAACCGTCTGGACCTGGGGAGTTTTTTGAATTCAAGGAAAAAAAGCATTTTTTGATTTTATCATTAGTAGGAATTTGGCTAAGGTGAGCTTGAAATTCCTTTGGGATTACCCTGGTGATGAAAGGCAGCAAAGCATTCTTATCAGGGTAATGATGAGTTGTTCCACCAAAGAGGTTTTTGAAGTATGAAATCATTTCTTTGTTTTTTAATTAAATTTGGCCTGCTTGTTGTGGTTCCAACATTTGCAGTGATGGTGGTGAACTTCCTTTTATCGTGCTTGCTCATGACTGTTCTGTGGAAGAAATTGGTGTTCTAATCTCCATTTGCAAGTCAGTGGATCCTTGCCTTCTGATGGTAAAACATTTCGTCCATTTTGCTAAGCCCATTGTAGATTTTAGCGTGTTCCTTTTCTTTGACTCCAAGGTGTAAGTTGCTAGGATCTAAGTCCAGCATCTGCTGGCAAGAGTGCAGATCATTTTTTGTTTTTTGAAAGGTTCAAGTTGCCATTACCTATGTAATTTAGTTCGTTTTCTACAAAAATCATTAGCCATATGAAAAAAAATAGTAACATTCTCTAAGTTGCTCAACCTTTTAAAATGATTTACCATTACATTTTTTGTTTTCCCGAGCTTCTTACCTTTTATCTTTTTGTGTTTGGTGGGCTCATCTTAGCCTGATTGGCAATCCAAACTGACCTTAAGCCTTGTAAAACTTCTTTCTCGAAGCCTATACAATGGCTAATGAGCTTAAAATCCCAACTGCTCAAACCGAAGTGGTGATTTAGTTCTTTCAAGCTGGAGTTGTGATGAGAATTTGATGTATTATTTCTTGGTTAATTAACTTGATTGATCAAGGCTTACTGATGTCCAATTACATCAAGCTTGTCCAGTTATGTTTGAACCACTTCTCCAGGTCGTCTTTCTCATCTGTATACAACCTTCGCTCCTCATGAATCTACCTCTTTAGTGATTAGCATCAGCCATTAGTCGTCCAGATGAGAATCTGGTGTTCCTTGCTCTGTGTGTGTTGAATAAGTCTTCAGTAGCTCAGCAGTGGATGTTTCAACACATGTATGACCAGCAACTTTCCAAATACTAATGCAATTGATGATTGTTGTAAATAAAAAGATGCATTTTTTCCTAACAAGAAATCTCTCAAAATGTGTGAATAGTGTGCAAAACACGAGATTTGATCTTGTGTATAAAAATAAAAATAATGTTTCTGCTTTTCAAAATATATGAAAATTAGTTGAAAAAGCTCTTTAGAGTTTTCATAAATCATGTGTATTTTAATCATCCTAAAAGAGTGTTTAATTAGGTCAAAACTCAAAGTCACAGTTCTAACAGAACTCTGCAGATTCGCAAGCTTCGGTCGATTGAAGGATTGTCTCGATCGATTAAGATTGCTCGAGTAGGTTTCGATCAATAACTCGATCAATCGAACATCTGCAGTTACTGATACTTAGAAAAATTTGCAGAAACAACGTTTTGATAATTGAAACCATGCATTAACATGCATACTTAGGAATAAAAATAAGCTTAGAACAAATTAAAATTAAGATGCCATGAATGTGTAATGCATGAACCTAATTGGTGAGTGTGCATCATAATGTGAATTTACTTTTTTACCCTTTTGACAAAGATTACCAAGTTGACCTTTATTGTAACTCGTTCTTCATCGCAGAGGTAATTTTCACTTGTCTCACAATTAGAACATATCTATCTAAATAAAAATAAAACAAAATTACATTTGACAAGTTTTGTTCTACGAAATTTGTCAACTTGTCCTATTGACCTAACATGAAGAACTGTAGGAATCTTCTTTTTTCCTTTTATCCTGTATCTGCCCCTTCTCAATTATGCTTTTCACCATTATTTCCTTGATGAAGTTCCGTATTAAACATTTAGTTATATGTTTAATTTACATTATTAATATATAAATATATGCAATGGTAAAGACGATATGGATTACAAATGTTGCCACCTTGGGTTGTATATTCCTTGCCTACTTTACGCATTTAATCTTCCATTTTAAACTGGGAGGTTTTTCATATTGGACTGTAATTCTCATTCCTATTCTAGCTCATGAACTATATGATTCCCTTTTCTATTTCCGTCAACATTTCATGTCTACTGGTGGTATTAATGCTACAATTCTTTTTTATTTTTGAGCCACCCTGCTTACTTATCTGTACTTATTTCCTGTGATTGGATGGCACCGGAGACTGCTGGGTTTTGAAACATGACAAGCTGAGCTACTTTTAAAGCTGAGCCTAATCCTATAACCTAGCATGCATGTGCAGAACTTGAAAAACTTATGTGGCCGACCCCCATCCATATGGGATAAAGGCAAGGATGATGATGATGCATGTGCAGAACTTGATGCTTATTTGTTTTAGGTTTCAATAGCTTAAGCTGCTCTAGGCATCTCTTAGCTTGGCTCAACTACAGTCTTGAAAGCAGTTAAATATCTTCTTAAACTTCATTTAGCACCAATATGCTTGATGTGAGTTTATTTCAAAAATTAATTATATCGAATGTAATTAGGGATGAGTTATGTAAATATAAAATAATAGAAACAATAAAGCCTTCTATATATATGGACAAGATGCGTATTAGTTCCTTGTATGCATATGATTTATGAGGTGAGTTTCAAGGTACTTGGTTGAAATGAATTCTTCAAGTCATTTTAGTTTTGTCCGAGACTAAAGGGCTCCCTTAATATTTCATAGCTTTAGAAGCTGTGAGATCTTTCATCAATATTGGGGCATCGAAGAAAATTAATACCAAGAAATTCATTTTTCTTTTAACTTTGTTATTCTTATACTTTTTGACGAAGCAAAGTACTTCTATTTTGTCGAGTGCATGAATCTTTCTCCAATTTTGGAGAAATATGTTTGTTTTGAAGGCTATTATGTGCAAATTTCTTTTTAGTGTTATAAAAGAGAGAAATTAGAGGCTGTTTAAATTTATGATTGACTGTTGAAAAGAGTAATCTGAAAATTCTTTTGTAGAATCTACTTGGAGGCTGAATTTTATCTGTACCTTGGGTTGTTGATGTGAGCATGGGTATAATTGGTACAGAAGCTATACAATACAATTCACTCTGGGCAACAAAACTCATCATCTTCGTTTGAGGTGGTTTTGCTGGCATAATTGTTTCTTATTCCATATTCAGTTCTTGACATGTATGATTTAATCATCTTGTGCTTCCTGCAATCTTCCTCCTCAATATTTGGAGCTGTTCCAATTAAAGAACTCATTAATAAAATTGTCTGCTGCTTCATGCCTTTTTCCTGTAGCATTGTCTAGTTGTGTTTGTCAAATTTGTTTATTAGATGTTGATTCTTTTATGATTGAATTGAATTGATTGCTGAGAAGAATTGTGCAAAGAACAAAATTTGAAATATTATGATTGGTTGGGGTTATAGAGGTGTGTCGTTTAGCTGATATTCTGCAGATTTTATGATGATAGAGCTTAATTTACCCTAATTGCTATAAAAACCTCATCCAATGGCTTTGTTATATAGGAATAAGAGCCATGAAACATCATATTGGATGGTGTTAATAAGGTGTTGGTATTAAATTTGCATATATGAGTTTAACAGCTGTTTATGGGTAATTAGTTTAGATAGAACGTTTGATCTTGAGCTTCAGAGGTTGCAAGTTGTTTGTTAAGGGATTAGAGGTAGAGGTGATTGGCCAAGTAACTGTTGAGATTATTCTCATGCTTCTTCTTGCAGCGTGTGTCCAACTTAAAGGCCCCAACCCACCCACCCACCTACCAGCACGATAATAACTGTGAACCTAGCTTTTTTGGGTCTGAAACTAAACCAGTTGAACATGAAGCTGGTTACAAGCTCTCCGTTTAAGGCTTCAAACATGTAAATTAAATTTGTTTCTACAGACAAGAATAAGTAATGTTTCCCAAAGCAGCTGTTAGGTTTTCTGAAACATAGTCGGAATTTGAGATGACAAAGTTGGTGTGGTGAACAATTGGTCCCTTTAAGGACAAATTTTAATATAATTGTATGTTCAGTGTACTCTACTGGATATGTTTGAACTCCACTTGATATGTCTTGTGCTATTTCTAGAAGTTAGTTAACATGATTCACAACCAACTTTTCACCTGTGAGACTTGTATGATGTATGATCTGTAATTTGAGTAGTTTAGGGAAATTAGCTGCTTTCTGGCCTTCTCTGTACAGGAATTGTTGATAATAGAAAGATTGTTGAGGCAGTCGGATCCGTGTAGGCAGGCGTAGTTTTGTGATGTTGAATTGTTTTGGATAATATCATCATTATCATCGTCGTCGTCTGCCAAATGTGCAAGTGGGATTCATTAGAACGTTTGATTTTGTTAGGAGCATGGAACAGGATTTCTGTAAAAGGCCAGAAATATCATAAAATTTGCTCCCACATTTATTGTGGTTATTTTAAAAGTTGTGAACAGGGTAGGGCTACTCACCATTCAGTGCTTTGGGGCTGTAAGATTTGATGATTAAAAAATTGGACGTTTTGGTGCATGCTTGCTCCAATTTAATTGTCTGTTGGCATGTTTATTATACCTTGATCATCACAAGGTCTAGCTTGGATGTATTACATTCAACCACACTTGGGTCAAAATGAGTGTTGTGTGTGTGTGTGTGTGAGAGAGAGAGAGAGAGAGGTTGTAAGTACACATTGGTTTTCAAAAGAATAGTTGAATTTCTGTAGAAATTTTACTAAATATTAGAAAGAATTGGTCAAAAACTATAACCAGTTGAATGTAATTCTGGAGTCCTATTTTTTACTCAAGAATGCTTCATATCCAGTTCTAAGAAACCTCTAAACTGTTCTAAGTTGTCAACTCCAACATGGAATTTGTTTTTCAAGTTGATTTTGTTTCCAATTCTTATCCAAATACTTGGAGACATCCCCTCTAATGTTGTTACAACACTCTTAAAGGCATAAAAACTAACATAGGCGAGCTATTATTGAGATTTCGGAGAGAAATTAAGCTGAGATTTTTATTTTTATTTTTTTAGTTTATTTCTTTGATTTGAGATCACAGGTTCATTTGAGTGTTTAGTGTGTTCTTCTTCGTCTTATACTATTGTAAGCGCAACTCCCAAATACTCCAAAATAAATGATAGAGTATTTGAGTCCAATTATGAAACGTACTGCGTGGGAGTTGAGTTCAAAGCTGACGTGGATAAGAAGTCTACGTTAAGAGGACTTCTCTGTCTCCAAGAGCCAGTCTCCTACTAGGATGTAACCTCACTTGACCGCTATAAATACTGAGACATTCTTGTATACCAGGTACGCAATTAATACCCCCTGAGTTCCTTTATAGCTAAGAAAGCTCTTTCGATTTCTGACTGGATCGTCGGAGCGTAGTCGGCCGGCACCACGCCGGTGCCCTCTCGATTACCCTTCTCTTGTCCTTTTTTACAGGTTGGCGTTTGATCAGTTCGGGGTGGATTTTTGCTTTATCAGTTGGCGCCGTCTGTGGGAAACAATCACAAACTTGATTGTTCTACACGAATCATATACGAAGCATGATGCACCTACGATCTGGGTTAGAGACTACCACTGTACAGGACCCTCCAGCGCAGGGCCCTCCTGCCAGCCATAATCCCCCAGCGCAGGACCTTCCTGCCGGTCACAATCCTCCAGCCTCCCAGGATCCTCCTGTAGGCCATGACCTTCCTGGCGGACAGGGCCCTCCAATTGGACAAGGAGGCATGCAACCCCCTGGACAGATGGACTTCCCTGGGGCACGCCCCGAAATCCCAAACGACCAAGGACGGATCGCAGCGTTGGAATGCCAAGTCCGGAACTTGAATCAAAGTCTGGCCGAGATATTCCAACAGAATGCGGCAATTCTGCAGCGCCTCCCTCCTGTGGAGCCAGTACCATCGCCGGGTCACCCTGTTAATCCAGAAAGGGATGGTGTTGGGCGAGACAGTGAAGTCCCAACGGACGACGCAGCTCAGAACCGAGTAAGAGGTGGGACGAATCCCAGTTACCTAGTCCCACTCGGAAAAAACCAACCCCATGGAGACTCAGGGCACCCAGGGAAAACTATCTATTATGACATGGAGATGCAAGACCTCAGAGCTAGGGTAGAAAGCATGGCCCACGCCATAAGAGGGAAGGGCCCTGCTACCGTAAAGGAGCTGGTCCAGCAAACCAACCTCCCTTTCTCCGCGGGGATAATGAGTTGTCCTTTGCCCAACAAGTTCAAGATGCCTACCCTTGAAAGCTTTGATGGGACCAATGACCCGCTAGATCATCTGGAAACCTACAAAGCTCTGATGCACCTCCAAGGAATACCAGATGAAATCCTATGTAGAGCTTTTCCTACTACATTGAAGGGTTCTGCCCGGTCATGGTTCAACAACCTGAAACCGACATCTATACGTTCCTTCAAAGAACTGAGCCAATTGTTCATAGGCAATTTTATTACCGCCCGAAGGCACAAAAAGCCAGCCACCTATCTCCTGAACGTAAGACAAAATAAAGGGGAGTCATTGCGAGACTACATTTACCGGTTTAACAGGGAGATGTTGCAGGTTGATTCTCTGGACGATAAGGTGGCAGTTACCGCATTCATGGGGGGCAACTGCCTTCAAAATTCTTGTACTCAATTTCCAAGCACCCTCCAGAAAGTATGTCCGAGCTACTTATGAAAGCCCAAAAGTACATGAACGCAGAGGATGTCCTTGATGCGAGAAAGGCAGACAAGAAAAGGGGGGGACATTCCAGTGAGGAAGATAGAGACCCCAAGCATGGCAAAATATCACGGGGGCAGACCGGTAAAGCATCACGTCATGAGCAGGGAGGCATGTGGCATATTGACTAGAGACATTAAAAGGGAGGCAGTTGGCCCATCCTTGGATTGCTGAGCGTTTGTGGAAGCGCCACCACTAAGACTTTCTTTTAAAAGTTGCATCTACTTTAATTATTCTAGTTGAAGCTCAATTTAATATCGAGCCTCAGGGCGATAGCTCCGAAGTTTTTGCACGAATAATTCTCTGTTTGTTATTCAAATATCAATAGCAATCCTTTTGTTTCAAAATTTGTTGTTATAACTAAAACAAAAAGTACACCTCCAAGGAGGGCCTTTAATAAAAAAGGCGGGATGGATGAATCCCGAGAACATTGTTTAAACAGCCCTACGGGGTCACAGCCCTACGGGGTCATAGCCCTATGGGGGCACAGCCCTACGAGGGCCACCCTACGGGGATACACCTCCAAGGAGGGCCTTTAAAGAAAAAGGCGGGATGAATGAATCCCGAGAACATTGTTTAAACAGCCCTACGGGGTCACAGCCCTACGGGGTCAAAGCCCTACGGGGTCCCAGCCCTACGGGGTCATAGCCCTACGGGGGCACAGCCCTACGGGGTCAAAGCCCTACGGGGTCCCAGCCCTACGGGGGCACAGCCCTACGGGGTCAAAGCCCTACGGGGTCATAGCCCTATGGGGGCACAGCCCTACGAGGGCCACCCTACGGGGATACACCTCCAAGGAGGGCCTTTAAAGAAAAAGGCGGGATGGATGAATCCCGAGAACATTGTTTAAACAGCCCTATGGGGTCACAGCCCTACGGGGGCACAGCCCTACGGGGTCAAAGCCCTACGGGGTCATAGCCCTATGGGGGCACAGCCCTACGAGGGCCACCCTACGGGGATACACCTCCAAGGAGGGCCTTTAAAGAAAAAGGCGGGATGGATGAATCCCGAGAACATTGTTTAAACAGCCCTATGGGGTCACAGCCCTACGGGGGCACAGCCCTACGGGGTCAAAGCCCTACGGGGTCCCAGCCCTACGGGGTCATAGCCCTACGGGGTCACAGCCCTACAGAGGCGCAGCCCTAAGAGGGCCACCCTACGGGAATACACCTTAGAGAAGGGCCTTTAACTAAAAAGGCGGGATGGATGAATCCAGACAGCCCTACGGGGGCACAAACTCAGCCCTACAGGGGCCTAGCCTTACTAAGGAGACACGACCACACTTTTTCAAGGACCTTTTAATCCAAAAACATTGTTAACCTACCCTACGGGGGCACAACCTATTAAAAGAGATTTTAGCAAAAGGCAGGTAAGTCCCACCAAGGTGGTCACATGGCTTTATCAAGAGCCGCGCTATTAAGCTTATTAATTAGAGTTTATTAACCAAGTGGGTTATTGGCATAATGGTTAGGGTGAGACCATGAGAGCTTATTAGCTAAGGTTCGATTCTTCAAACTGACAATCATTTTTTATATATATATATAAACCGGATTCTTATATACCGGCCAAAGGCCGGACCCAAGAATAAACCGCCCGACCAAAAACCAAGCCCAGGAAGAAACTGGCCCGACTAAGGACGGGCCCACCGGACCAGACGCGACCGGGCCCACTGGGCCAGCCAGGCTAAGCGCCGGGCCGGGCCCGCCAAGCCGAGCGCCTGGCCGGGCGTAGCCTGGCCAAGCGCCGGGCGTGGTCGGGCCGGGCGCTGCCTGGCGTGGCCGGGCGCTGCCTGGCTGGGCCGGGCCGCCCAGCCGGCCTGGCCGGGCGCTGCCCCGGCCGGGCCCACCCGGCGCATGCCACGCGGAAGGAAAAAAAAGAAAAGAAAAGAAAAGAAAGGAAAGGAAAGAAAAGAAAGGAAAGAAAAGAAAAGAAAAGAAAGGAAGGGAAAGAAAAGAAAGAAAAGAAAAAAAGAAAAGGTGTTTGTTTATATAACGGTTGAAGCTCAGTGAATAGTCCTAAAATGTTCATAAGGCCCAGTAATTGACCCTCACGAACAGGGGGCATCTGATAGAGTATTTGAGTCCAATTATGAAACGTACTGCGTGGGAGTTGAGTTCAAAGCTGACGTGGATAAGAAGTCTACGTTAAGAGGACTTCTCTGTCTCCAAGAGCCAGTCTCCTACTAGGATGTAGCCTCACTTGACCGCTATAAATACTGAGACATTCTTGTATACCAGGTACGCAATTAATACCCCCTGAGTTCCTTTATAGCTAAGAAAGCTCTTTCGATTTCTGACTGGATCGTCGGAGCGTAGTCGGCCGGCACCACGCCGGTGCCCTCTCGATTACCCTTCTCTTGTCCTTTTTTACAGGTTGGCGTTTGATCAGTTCGGGGTGGATTTTTGCTTCATCAATAAATAAAATGAAATATTTTTTGCATTTCTTTGACCTTTTCAATTTTTTTATTTTTTTTTAAAAAGAAACAAAACTAATTTGAGAATGAGCAAATTTGGTTTCCAAAAATACTGGTAAATACTTAAAATTTCACATTTATAGACACCAATCTTAAAACCTACAAATCAATCATTGACTTCATTCTCAATTTTTGGATCAAAAGAAATTAATGTCTAATTCAAAATAATTTATTATGTTAATCAACAAGTGAGTGTGTGTCTTTTTTGGGGGTATGTAACAAGTCTAATTGTGGATGTGGGTCATCCAACTCATCAATAACCAATTAAATTTCTTTCTTTATTTAACAATTTCACATTGGATTAAGGCCCTGTTTGGATTGGCTTTTGAAAAGCGGCTTTCGGCTTTTTAGGCTCAAAAGCTGTTTTGGAGAGTGTTTGGATTGGTAACGTGGAAGAGTTTCAGAGTCCAAAAAGAGCGTTTAAAGGAAGCTGGGGGTACTAGCTTCCTGATTTAGCTTCTGCTTCTCTTTTTCTTCTGCGTAGAAGCCGAAGCAAAAGTTCTGCCAAACAGGGCCTAACAACTTTTAAAATTACATATGAATGCAGATCAGCTTTTAAAATAAATAAAAAAAAAATCAAGTATTAATCTCTAACTTACTTCTTTAATAATCTCCAAGTTATTTTTTATTTATTTATTTATTTCATAGCTGATGTTGAAGTAATGTAAAAAATTGTGTGTTAGAAAGACAAAGGGTTAATAGATCTAATTTTTGCTTGTTTTCAATGTTACTAGGTTTGATAAAGTTATTGAAGCAATGAGAATGCAAACACAAATAAGAAGCAAGATAGAAAAGATGACATCACTTGTTGAAATCACTTCTTGTTGCATTAATTACGTCGAACGCTTAGTAGTTTCTAACTCAAATAGCTTGGAAATTACTAGCAATGCCGATCCACATCAATACAATTATATGAAGATCATCTCCTTCTCACAATTATCACACACACGTCTTTTTCCTTGCACTAGTGCGTGCGAAGAATATGACAGGTCGCTTTGGAAGAACTTTGTGATGGTGCTTGATAGCAACTACAAAAATAGAATATCCAAACTGTCTTTATAGTTTAACTAGTACGTGCAACCAATCCTTGTGTAAAGATTAATGCTGCGTTTGCTATGCAACAATGGAATGGAATGTTAATATTACACTTTTGGATCCATTCATTTGTCTGGTAAAAAAAACTAAAGCTAGAATGACCATTCCGCGTCATTCATTTGGAATGAAAAAGAATGAAAATTCATTTTAATGCTCAACCTATGAAATGGTCATTTCATTCTCAATAAACATTAAAAATTAAATCTTGTTAACAAAAATAATGTAATAATTATTTCATTCATGTATCATTTCATGTTTGAAACCAAACAATAGAACGAGAATGACCATTCCATTCTCACATTAATGGAATGTTTATTCCATTCCATTGTTGTATACCAAACGCAGCATAATTAAATTACAATAAGAGAATACTGAAGGAGAAATGATTCGAACTAGTTTGAGAAATGGAGATGGATCAGAAGGATGGATAATTCACATAGATGGCGGTTTGAGGTATTTGGACCGATTATTTGTACCAAGGATCAAAGAATTTAAGACAAGAATTCATTCGACAAGATTATCATTCTAAATTTTCGTTACATTCCGGTGATACAAAGATATATCTTAACTTGTATCGTCAATTTTGTTTGAGCGGTAACAAGAATTATTCAAAAACTACAATATTTATGCCTTTAAAACTCAAATTTGACTCATTTGGTTTATTTAATTCATTTTGAACTCAAATTTGAACTTAGAGATCATAATTGAAAAAAATAAAAAAGTAAACCCTAGAACAAGAAACGCTTCATAAACATGTTCACAAATATATAAATCTTGTCACGTTGAAGCATGTTTGAAAATTTGACTGGTCAATAGATCATATTTTGATTAATCTAATCTGATGACTCAAATACAAATGAAAGGTTAACTTGTTAATAATCCAAATATGATAATTTGTTAATAAAACAAATTGATTCTACATATTATTTAATGCTATAAGATATATATAATATTTACATAATTATCAAAAAGGAACGACTAACTTCCCCTCCTCTGCGATGAGGATTAGTTTGTCCTCATTTTCTAAGAGACAAGCATACCCTTAAATGTCACTCATTGTTTTTCAATGAAATGTTATTTGAGTCAATTTAATGTAAATCTATACATACATGATGGTCCATGAGTGTGTTTGCCTATATTTAATGTCAAAAGGATCCCCTGAGGGTATATCTGTAACTTCACAAGGCCATGTTTGGGTATTTATTTGTGGTTAAATATGTCATTTTTATGTTTTATATATGCTTCAATTTCAATATGAACTGCTTTATTGCACTAACAGCCCATTTAGGGGCATTTCTGTCATTTCAGTGTTGTTATAGGATAATGGCAGTGGCATCTCTTACCCTAATTTCTATAATGATTTTCTAACTAAGAATTCCATTTATGCCCTTAGCAGCCTATTTGATTCTATAATGAATTTGAATTTATAAGGGGCATATCTGTCATTTTATGTAAAAGCCAATCATTGATTATAGCTTCAGGATAAAAGTTGAGGTGTCATCCTTATCCTTTTAACCATTAACAAACCCTAGCCACATGTTATATAGTTTGAGTATATATCAATCTTGACAAAAAAATAGAGTAATAGAGAGAGGAGAGAGGGGATTTCAGAGAGAGAATTGAAGGAATCCCAATGGTGGCTGAGAGCAACTAAATTAGAGGTCCTTGGAGCATATATATGCATATCTTGAAGGTCAATGACACTTCTTGAGCTCATAAATAATTGATGGCTTGTGTAATTGAAGATTCAGCTAGCAGATGGGATTTGCAACTTAAACGGAGTCTTCTTCAACCTATCTTAGCTATTGTTTGACTTTACTCTCAACTCTGCAAAATAGCATTTATGGACCCTATTGCTTGAAGGTTGATCTGTGATAGACTCCAACAAGTGTACCTTAGTCAACATCATCTATTCTTACTGGTATTAAACTATTGTGAAGTCCTTAGAAGTTTATTGACACGTGGAGCACATATTTGAAGTATTGATTAAGATAGCTGGATTTAAAAATTCTTACATATTTGAGTGTTGATAGTAGTTCCAAATTATTAAGTGCTTAAGTTACATTGCTGCACTTTTGTAACTCATTGAATTGTATTCTCATTCACTACTTGTAGTCCAAGCAAAGGGTTGCTTTGGATAGGAGGAGTGACTGTGAGTTTGGTGAGAGATACCTTGGGCTTTGAAAAGACTAGGCTAGGCTAGTGTTGAGAGCTTATTTGGTGAGTTTGGTGAGAGTGATTTAGGCGGTGGCTGTTAACTAGGGTGAGAGCTGGAGTGACTTGTATGTGAGCTTGGTGTATGAGATATAAAAGTTTAACTTAGTCTCATTATAGTGGATTTGTATAGGCCTACGAGCGAGAGGTTTTTTCCCCACCTTGGGGTTTTTCCTCTATAAATCTTTGTGTCAAGTTTGTATGATTGTTGTCTACTTTTTAGTAGCCATATAACTGAAGAAATTTCACATAATCTATTCACCCCCTCCACCTCTAGGTTCTTTAATTAGTATCAGAGCACAAGTTTGCATTTCAAGATTTAACCACCTACAACAAATATCCTAAGTATAGCTGAAGTCAGTTCTACTCACAAAGCTCCCATATTTGATCGTACTAGTTTTGACACTTGGAGGACAAAGATGGAGGCTTTCCTATTATCTATCTCTTATGATGTTTGCATATTACACTAGAAGGGGTTGTCATCATTGATCCTACAAATCCATCAACAACTAACAAGTTAGCTAAATCAATCGATGAATAAGCTATAAATGCCTTATACAATGCATGACATAAACAAGAGTTCACAAGAATAAAAAATTGCAAAACTGCAAAAGAAATCTTGGATTCTCTAGTCACTGCACATGAAGGGAGTGACACCATCAAGGAAAACAAAAATTCAATTCCACCAAGTTAAGTATGAAGGCATCAAGATGTATGAGAAAGAAACTGTGGCTGAGTACTTCTCTAAAATCAAGGAAGTTGTCAATGACATAAGAGCTCTTTGTGAGGATATTGAAGACAAAGTTATATCAAAAAGATACTAAAGAGCATGATAGACTGGTACAATCTAAATGTCATAATCTTGGAAGATAAAGATATATCTAAATTAACCATTGATGAACTAGAATCATCTCTTATTGCCTATGAGATAAGAATTAGACCTCCCTCACATTCAAGAAAGGAGTCTGCTTTAAAAACTAAGGAAATTGAGGTTTCAAGTGAACAAAGAACTAACTCTGAAGAATATGAGGATGAAAAGGCATACATTGCAAGGAACTTTAAAAAGTTCAAAATGAGGAAGAAGTCCAGGCAACAGTAAGGTCAAGGTTATTTTGCATGTGGAAAGCAGAGGCATTACATAGCTAGTTGTCTAAATGTTCACAAGAATGAGAAACACAAGAAATATGGCCTCCAAAGTACAAAGGAAAGGGCAAGAAAATGCCCTTTTTACTAGCTGGGATTCAAGTTCAAAAGAGGAGCAACAAGAGCCTTCAGATGAGAATGATGAAGAGGCTTGCTTGTTTATGGCACTACAAGAAAATCTAGTCTCTCATTCAGAATTTGAAAGTGAAGAGGAACCTGATGTTAACGAAGTCCTTGCAAAATGTGAAAGATTGTCTTTAAAGTATAGTGCTCAAAAGAAACAACTGAAAATGGTCAACATGGAGTTGCAGAAGTCAAAGGAGCTACTCATCAAGCATATAAAGGTAAAATTGTCCACTTTGTGTTCCATTTCACTTATTATTTACTATCTTGTGAAAAATAAGACTCAAGAAGCCACTTGGAGCACAAAAAGGTGTAATCAAGAGCTAAGCACATTGTTTGAAGAAGGATCTCAAAAAATGAATGAAATTTGAGAGAATTCTACCAAGCAAACTGAGAAAGTAGGTATTGGATACACTGTCAATAAATGCAGCTTAGGTACAATCTACCAAAACTCACTCAGTTTTTGTCAACGCTAAGATTGATGATGTTTATGCTTTATATCCTTTCATTGATGTTGCTTCTATAGAGGGTGAGAAAAGATTGAAATGGAAACAAAAAAAAAGTGGGGATGAAGAAAAAATGTGGGTGAAGATGTTAACATGTGGGTGAAAAAAAATATGAGTTTTGAGTTGAGATGCAAAAAACATAAGAGGAAAAAAAAAGTTGAGAAGAAATATGAAACAGTGAGATGGAAAAAATTGGAAGAAGGGTTAAAACATCAATTAGGAAAAATGTGGAAGAGAGAGAGAGAGTTTATGGGGGAAAAAAAGTGAGGAAAAGAAATGTCATTCTATTGGTGAAAATCTACAATGCAACGATCTTTGACTTGCTCATTGTTATCCTATCAAGTATGATGTCATGGTATCTTATTCTCTCTCTCATTGCACACCAATAATCCAGTTATCTTCTTTAATATATGGGTAAAGTGCAAAAAACACCCCCGTTATATATAAAATGTGTAAAAAAACACCCCTATTATTTGATATGTGCATATAAATCCCTGTAATTTGAAAATTTGGAGCAAATTACCCCCTATTGCAGAAATCTATGGTAAATTAGCAGTTGATTTTTTGAAAAATCCCAAATTACCCTTGTTGACTTTTTGGTGCCTGAACCCCAAGGATCTAATGACCTTACACCAAGCATAACATCATCGTTGTCTTCTCCATTTTCTCTCTCCTCATCCACCACCTCTCTCTCTTTCATCGGTCGCTACCACTCACAAAAATCCATCACAGGTCTGGGCTTATTTAGTTTGCAATGTCAATTTAACCCTCTCTCTCTCTCCTATTTCTTTCCCTTTGATCTCTCCCCCCCCTATTTCTCTCTTCAATCTTATTCTCTCTCTCCTATTTCACTCACTATGGTAGGGACGGATGGTGGCGAAGATGGTGAGGGTGGTTGGGGCGGGTTGCGAAGGAGAAACGTGAGCGAATTGCAGATCAAAATATTGCCGCCATCGCCAGCTTCTCCACCATCTCAATTTCTGTTGGGAACTCGCCTGGGATTGGGTTCGACATTGGAGGAGTCACCGGCAACGTAGATCAGATTTCCCTTGCCACTGAATGCAGCCTGGTTGAAGCCGACGACACAGTTGGTGAGGCGGTGGCGATTGATAGCCCAATTAGGGAACAAAGGAGAGAAACCTATGGGAATGGAAAAGCTTTATACTCTGTTGTATTTTTACTGTTTGTATGTTCAAAGAGAGAGAAAACGCAGATATGCTTGTATGTATATTAGTGTATGTATGTGTGTGTGTGTGTGTGTGTGTGTATATATATATATATATATAAGCAATCTGTTCAACTCATTGTACTCTGTTGTATAGAGAAAAAGAAAAAAAAAAAGAGATTAGAGAGAGAAAATGAAAAGAAGAGAGAGAGAGTGTGTTTTTTTTTTAATTTAACATTTCATCTCTTTTTTTCTTTTTTCGTTTTAAATAAAATAAGGATATTTTGGTCATTTCAGTGTCCAAATTTTCTCAATTTTGAAATTTGTCCTCAATTGCACCAAATTGAAAAATGTAGGGGGTTTATTGCACCATAAAGGGTTATTTGCACGTTTGGTATATAATAGGGGTGTTTTATGCACATCACCCTTAATATATTGTGTTGTTTTATTTATAAAATTTTATCTTTTCTTAATATAATGTGTTATATTATTTATGAAAATTTATTTTATATATTAACTAAATATATATGTTTAATTAGATTTATTATCATAGTCATTATTCTTTTTGTTTTCTCATATGAATTGAATCCGAAATATAAACTATGTTGTTTTGAATCAATTGATTACATTATAATCATATTCACATATCATAATTTTTTTTCCTAATTGGTACACACACCCGTGTTTGCTCCCAAGAGGATTTGAACCATGAACCTAATGATTGCTAGGCATTAGGGCCAAGTTCTTTATCCACTTGAGCCAACCCCTTGGGGTCATAGATCATAATTTTAATCTTGATAGCATTTTTATGATATATGTATGATTATGTTTATGATTGTGAATGAATGGTTTATATGGTTTGTGGTGTGATGTTTATACATGGATGAAGCTCTAGGGTTTATGTTTTTGCTTTAGTTTTATGGCAATTGTAAAGGGAAAATAATTGTTGGCCTAGGCCAATTTATGTTTATTGCAAATTATTATGTATCTCTCACAAAGCCATATAATAGTTTGTAGAGAATTCATCTCCAAGGAGATTTCTCAAGCTTCTAGCCAAGGAGCATGTGCTAAAGGTTTCTTGTGCATGAAAAAGTTTGAGATTTCTTGAAGTCCAAGCACTTGAGGAGAACTGCTCGTGAAGAACTACGTTGAGATTAAGTTTTTTAGTTGATTAGAGAAATAGGTTAGATGGGCTTCATCTATGGTTTTATCTTTTATCTCTTATATTTATTGCATATATAGATGTATAACTATTATGTTGTGTTGATGCATGATGATTCATCAAATAATATGTTTTAAGTTGGTAATTATTAAATTATGAGAGAGTAACTTGTTTCATAAGTTTTGACTTAATATTTAAATTGGACTTGATTTATCTAGATACTTTCTATTTATAGTAATTTTTAAAAATATTTTATTTTCAAAATTAATTAAGTATTTATTTTGAAATTATGAAAACAATAGAAATAAAGAGTAGATTTTTTTGAAAACTTTATTATTTAAAGGTCTCCAATTTAAATATGAATAGTCATATAGATCTAGCTCTATCTAAATTTAATAACTATTAAATTAAAATATGGACAAACATATATGCATAATTTATTGTGTAGTATATTGTATTAATATGGTTTAATAGTTAGTTAAATAAATTATAATTTATGTTACATTGTTTATAATTTATAATAAATAATTATTTGTGCTACAAAGTTTATTAGTAATTATATTATTTGTTAAATATACATAGTTCATTATTAGTTACATAGTTAGTTAAATAAATTATTATTCAAGTTACATAGTTCATTATTAGTTAGATAGTTAGTTAAATAATTTATTATTTATACTTCATATTTTATTATTAGTTATACAATTTGATAAATAAATTATTGTTTATGCTACATTATTTATTATATATTTATTAAATAAACTATTATTTATGTTACATAGTTTATTATTAGTTACATAGTTTGTTAAATAAATTATTATTTATGTTACAAAATTTATTATTAATTATATATTTGTTAAATAAATGTTTAATAATGTTACAGAATATTAATTAGATAGCTGGTTAAATAATGTATTATTATTTTATTATTTATGAATTCGGGTTTCGGCTTGGCTTTAGCTTAGTTTATTATTTATGTTCTTTAGTTTTTAATTCATAACAAATTATTATTCACGTTACATAATTTATATTTAATAATATATTACTATTTATGGAGCATAAGGTCTAGGGATTGGGGATTCGGGTTTGGGGTTTACGATTTATTATTAGTTACATAGTCTTTCAATTTAATTTGTTATGGGTTTTGGGATTCGGGTTTTTGTGTTCGGGGTTTTAGGTTTGGAGTTTTCGATTCGAGGATCCGGTTCGGCTTTAGTTTAGTTTATTATTTATGTTAAATAATTTTTAATTCATAATAAATTTTTATTTATGTTACATAGTTTATTAATTATATAGTTTGTTAAATACATTATTATTTAAGCTAGGAAGTTCATTATTAGTTAGATAGTTAAGTAATTTATTATTTATGCTTCATAGTTCATTATTAGTTATATAGTCTGTTAAATAAATTATTATTTATGCTACATAGTTTAGCAGATATTTATTCAATAAATTATTATTTATACTATATAAGAGTTACGGATTGGGGTTTCGAGGTTTTGAGTTTTTGGGATTCAGGGTTTACAATTTAAGTTTTATTATTAGTTACACAGTTTGTTAATTATATAGTTTGTTTGGGGTGTGGGGATTTGGGTTTCGTGTTTCGGGTTCTACGTTTGAGATTTAGGATTCGGGGTTCCGGTTCGGCTTAAGTTTAATTTATTATTTATGTTAATATTTTTTAATTCATAAAACATTACAATTTATGATACATATTTATTTTTAATTATATAGTTTTTTAAATAAATTATAATTTAAGTTATATCGTTCCTTATTAGTTAGATAGTTAGTTTAATAATTTATTATTTATGCTTCATAATTCATAATTAGTTATTTAGTCTGTTAAATAAGTTATTATTTATGCTGCATAGTTTATTATTAGTTACATAGTTTGTTAAATAAATTATTATTTATTATTAATTAAATAGTCTTATAATTAAATAGTTTGTTTGGGTTTGGGGATTTGGGTTTTCGTATTTCGGGTTTTAGTTTTGGGGTTTTGGATTTGGGCTTTAATTTAGTTTATTATTTATGTTAATTAGTTTTTAATTCATAATAAATTATTATTTATGTTACATAATTTATATTTAATAATATATTATTATTTATGGTTCATAGGGTTTAGGGATTGGTTTCGGGGTTTGGAGTTTGTGAATTCGGGGTTTAGGGTTTAGGAGTTAGGAGTTTGGGGATTTGAGTTTTCGAGTTTTTGGTTTTAAGTTTAGGGTTTCAGATTCAGGGTTCTGATCGGCTTTAGTTCAGTTTATTATTTATGTTAAAAAGTTTTTAGTTAATAATAAATTATTATTTATGCTACATAGTTTATTATTAATTATATAGTTTGTTAAATAAATTATTATTTAAGCTACGTAGTCAATTATTAGTTAGATAGTTAGTGAAGTAATTTATTATTTATGTTCAATAGTTCATTATTAGTTATATAGTCTATTAAATAAATTATTATTTAAGCTACGTAGTCAATTATTAGTTAGATAGTTAGTGAAGTAATTTATTATTTATGTTCAATAGTTCATTATTAGTTATATAGTCTATTAAATAAATTATTATTTATGTTTCATAGTTAATCAAATATTTATTTAATATGTTATTATTTATACTGCATAAGGGTTAGGGATTGGCGTTTTGAGTTTGGGGATTTGGGGTTCATAATTTATTTTATTATTAGTTACATAGTCCGTTAATTACATAGTTTTTTGGGGTTTGGGATTTAGGTTTTCGTGTTTCGGGCTTTAGGTTTGTGGCTTAAGATTTGGAGTTTCGGTTCGACTTTAGTTTAGTTTATTATTTATGTTAAATATTTTTTAATTCATAATAAATTACTATTTATGATACATATTTATTATTAATTATATAGTTTGTTAAATAAATTATTATTTAAGCTACATGGTTCCTTAGTAATTAGATAGTTAGTTTAATAATTTATTATTTATACTTCATAGTTCATAATTAGTTATTTAATCTATTAAATAAATTGTTATTTATGCTACATAGTTTATTATTAGTTATATAATTTGGGGTTTTAGGGTTTGGAGTTTGTGGATTCGGGGTTTGGGGTTTAGGGATTCGTTATTCCGGTTCGATTTTAGTTTAGTTTATTATTTATATTAAAAAGGTTTTAGTTAATAATAAATTGTTATTTAAGTTACGTAGTCAATTATTAGTTAGATATTTTGATAATTTATTATTTATGCTTCATAGCTCATTATTTGTTATATTATTAGTTATATAGTCTGTTAACCAAGTTGTTATTTATATTACATAGTTTATCAGATATTTGTTCAATAAATTATTATTCATACTGCACAAGGGTTAGGGATTAGGGATTAGGGTTTCGTGGTTTTGAGATTTGGGGATTGGAATTTAGAATTTAAGCTTTATTTTTAGTTACATAATCTGTTAATTACATAGTTTGTTTGGGGTTTGGGAATTTAGGTTTTGGTGTTTCGGGGTCTAGGTTTGAGGTTTAGGATTCGGATTCCGGTTCGGGTTAAATTTAGTTATTATTGATGTTAAATATTTTTTAATTCATAATAAACTATTATTGATGATACATATTTAATATTAATTATATAATTTGTTAAATAAATTATTATTTAAGTTGTATGGTTCCTTATTAGTTAGATAGTTAGTTTAATAATTTATTATTTATGCTTCATAGTTCATAATTAGTTATTCAATCTGTTAAATAAGTTATTATTTATGCTACATAGTTTATTATTAGTTACATAGTTTGTTAAATAAATTAATATTTATTATTAATTAATAGTCTTTTAATTAAATAGTTTGTTTGGATTTGGGGATTCAGATTTTCGTATTTCAGGTTTTAGTTTTGGGGTTTTGGATTCGGATTTAGTTTAGTTATTATTTATGTTAATTAATTTTTAATTCATAATAAATTATTATTTATGCTTCTTAATTTGTATTTAATAATATATTGTTATTTATGATTCATAAGGTTTAGGGATTGGGGTTTTGTGGTTTGGAGTTTGTGAATTCGGGGTTTGAGATATTTGTGACATATAAATTTGTAATTGGCATATTTCGGTGATCAAAACCTGAATGATCGAGTTGTAAGTTTCATGTTATTTTATGAAACCGATCATCGACAACTTCGAACTGACACTCAAGTGCATGGAAGCCGATAAATCAGTTAGAACACCATAGTACAGGTAAGTATGGTGAGGACACTCTGCACTTTTTAGTTCCGAGCCTATTTTGAAAAACCAAGGTTTAAATGAAAAGTTTAGGGTTTTTCAAAGTAGGACCGGTCCCCAATATTTAGGACCGGTCCAACTTTTCTCGGTAAGATGGTTTTTGCAGATTTTCAAAAAGTCCCACCGGTCCTGATTATTTAGCACCGGTCCAACTTAGCCTGTTCCAAATAGGAAATAAATTTTGACGGAAATTCTGATTCCTATTGGGTTTGAAACTTCTAGGAAAGTTCTATTTTGGTATTTAACTTCTTTTCCAAGTAGACTTAGAACTTCCTTGTCTATATATATGTATTCATATTTTCTCTATAAAGGTAAGCAAGGAATATATGCCTGAAACATATTTTTAGAGAGAGAAAATATATACAGTATAATTAGGGCTTTATATTTTTAAGAACACACATCCATACTTCACGAGTGATATTTAGGATGGTGTTCTACTTCTGATTAGCTGCTCAAAGACTGCATCAAATCTATTTGCTGATCAGAACATTGGATTGAAGGTTCTTCGCTTGCTTGTTTGCTGAGGAAGAAAGGTAACCAGAGTGCACTACGAAGGGAACAAAATACTTGCTGAGTATTTTGGTTCTTCCAGCAACCTTTCTGTAAGGGTGGTGACGTTAGCCAGAAGTCTGCAGCAGTTGGACGTGTTGTCGCAATCATAAGCCTGAGGTGTTCCGCATCAGATCCTTGACAGAGTGAAGAGGGGTGTGAGACTGAGACTGAGTCTGTTGTACTTTGCTTCATCATAGTGAATTGGTTCCCTGAGGCGTGCCGCCTCCCTCCGTGGTTTTTCCCGCCTTGGGTTTCCACGTATATCTGGTGCATTCTTTTCTTTACTTGCACTTTACTTATTTGCTTGCTTTAATTGTTTGATTAATTGGACTAAAAATTGAATTAATTAAAAATTAAGCAAACGAGCAAGTGATCCTATTCACCCCCCCCTCTAGATTTTAAAATACTTTTCGCAACCGCTTCTGCACCGCGCAACTCACAATTGGTATCAGAGCAGTGTTCTCTAATTTGTGAGTAGTTCCTTGCGAAGTTTTTTTAATCAAAATTTATTTTTGTTTTCAAAAATTACTATGGAATCTAGTATGAAAGAGGGTGGATCGATTCAGCGAACTCCTTTGTTTGATGGTTCAAATTATACTTTCTAGAAGTCTCGCATGAAAGCCTTTTTAAAATCTCAAGGAGAGAGAGTTTGGATGGCTGTAGAGAATGGTTATAAAATTCCTACCATTACAACTGGTGATGGTGATGCTGTTGTGACTGTAGAAAAGGATAAGGCAACATGGTCTAATGCTGAACATGAAGATGCAAATAATAACAACAAGGGTTTATATACTATATTTAATTCTGTTGTTCCTTCTGAATTTGCTAGAATTTCTGCGTGTTCCACTTCGAAAGAAGCATGGAATATTTTACAGGTAACTCATGAGGGTACCACCAAGGTAAGGAGATCTAAGCTACAAATGCTTGCCACTAAATTTGAAACAATTAGAATGGATGAAGATGAGATATTTTCTAATTTTTATTCTAGGCTTAATGATATTATTCAAAGTAGTGCTAACCTTGGAGAGAAAATTCCTTCTTTTCAGATTATTAGAAAAATCATGAGATCATTGCCTGATAGGTTCCAAGCTAAGTTGGAAGCCTTAGATGAAAGCAGAGATGTAGATTCTATGGAGGTGGCTGAGTTAGTTGGATCAATTCAAACTTTTGAGATGAAATATCCAAAGCTTCAGAAATCAAAAAATTTGGCTTTAAAAACATCAAAGACTTCAAAGTTTTCAAGTTTGTCAAATTGTTCAAATTCTTCAAAATCTGAAGTTGAAAAAATTGAAAGGTTTGAATATGATTCAGATAATGATGTTGCACTCCTTGCTAGGAAATTTAGAAAGATTCTTGAATATGAAAAAGGTAAAAATTTGAGAAAAGGAAATCCTTCTAAATTCCGGAATCAAAGCTCATCATCCAAAGGTAAGGAAAGGAAAGAGAAAGAAGAGGACTCTAAGAAAATTGAGGTTACGTGTTGGACATATGGTGGTAAAGGACACACATCTAATCAATGTCCAAGTCCTAAGAAAAATAGCTTTAGTGCAAAGAAAATTTCAAACAAGAAAGTTATGAAAGCTATTATCTCTGAGTCTGAATCTTCTAACTCCGATAGTGATTCTTCTGTTGAGAATGATTCTTTGGCTTTTGTTGCTTTATTGAATGGTGATACTGCTAATGATTCTTCTTCTGATGTAGGTGAAATAGAGATGTACACTACTCTCAGTCAAGTAGGGTCTGACGATTCAGAAGTTGAGCAGTCTGATGAAGAACCATGTGAAAGCAAGCTGCCAGAACTTTTTGAGAAATTGCTGGAAGCTTATAATAAAAAATCTGAGAAGCTGAAGCAAGAAAAATCTGAGAAAGAGACTTTGAAGAAAAAGAATGAAGATCAAGTGAAGTTGATTGAAGAAAGTAAAACAGAAATTCTGAATCTTCAAGGCAAAGTCAAGTTTCTCAAAAACGAGGTAAGATAAGCTAATTCTGCTAAAGATGTTCTTATTGCTAAAATTAATTTTCTTGAGCCTGAATTGAGAAAATCACAAGAGAAATTAATTGCTTTTACTTCTGGGCAGATTAAGCTTGATAGCATGATTAGTGTTGGTAAGGCTACAGGAGATAAAACTGGATTAGGTTTTGTTGGGTCATTATCTAAGGGAAAAACTATTTTTGTTAAACCCAAGAATTTGATTGTGTCTGAACCCAAACCTAAGTCTCAAGTTGAGTCTATGCATGCTAATGTTGTGTCCAATGTGCTGTATTGTACTTTTTGTGGTAAGACTGGACATAGTCAACACTATTGCTATAAAAAGAGAAAACATTCTAATTCTGATTTTCATGTGCATAATTCTTTTGCTAAGAATAGGGTTCATGCTAAAAAGCCACATTATTGGAACACACCCAAAAAGTCTCAAGGTAAAAAGAATTCAAATAAAAAGAAGAAAGTTTTTGTTTCTCCACAATTCTCTCCTGATAAATTGCATGTTAAAACTATCTGGATGAAAAAGGAAGATTTGGAGAAGTTTGTGCCTGTTGATACTATGGGATTTATTCCTAATAGGTCTTTAGGTGCTAAACCCCCTAACTAGGTCATTAGGACTTTGATGGTCATGGATTGAGCTTATGTTCATTATTTGTTTTCCATTGGACCATATCTTTTAGGTTAGGATAGGTTGTGTTTATTTTTAGTAATAATCATATGAGATTATGAGAATTATATTTTTCTGAGAAATAATGTGAATTCTTTATAGTTCTTTTTAAATTTCACTTTGATTTGTGAATGCATAATTGGGACACTCAGTTTGTCAATGAATGAAGTACTTGATTTCATGATCTTAACATTGATGAACAATATGCTGTATTTATTTCTTTTTAGAGGTAAATCTTTTTGAGTCCATACAATTTGTGCACTAGTCCAACTCTGAGAGAATTGATTGAAAACTAATGTGAAGTTGACTAGAATATATTGTATGAGTAGCATTGAAAGCAAAAATGATGAAAAAAAAAATGTTTTTATTCAGCATGAAAAGAAAAAGAAAAAGAAATTTGCTGAATATCTAAGACAAAAGGAAAAGGCTACCCTCGGGATGTGTTCGTAGCTTCCACTACAATGTAAATCTCCAATGAGATATCTTTAAAAATTTAAAGAGTTGTTTTGAGAAAAATAGCTGGCTGCCCGTAAGAGTGAAAGCCACCGTCTTAGAAAAAAAAAATGATGAATGAAAAATAAATGATTGATCTAGTGGAGTTATATTTTCTTATTATCCAATATGTTTTAGATGATGAATCAAAGGAATTTGATTAATTTTTGATGAAGTTGGATTGCACACACACACATGGATTTATTAGATGAATTTCTAAATTTTTATAAATATTTGTGTGTTGGAAGTTGTGTCATGATCATGAATTTGAGAATGAATTTTAAAGACAATCTATGGGTTTTAAAATTCTGCATTTATAAATATTTGAAATTGTTCAGAAATTTTAGAACTCATGTTATTCTCTGAAAAATGTGTTTTGATTATTCTCATGAGATTATTCATGTTTTAGTGTTATTTTTTTCTCTTGAAAAATTTCAAAAAATTCAAAAATATGTTTATTTTGATTTTGTGTTTATTTTTCACTCTTTATGTGCTAAATTGCTAAATCAGATTAAAAATCTATGTTTTTGGTGAATTAAAGGTCCAAAGTGTAATTTTTCATAATTCACAAAGTTGGACCGGTCCCCATTATTAAGCACCGGTCGCACTTCTGCAGGTTCTGAGGAACAGAAAGAAGTTGGACCAATCCCCAAATATGAGGACCGGTCGCACTTAGCGAATGCCCAGAATGTTGATTCTACGCGCGCGCGTTTTGGCTTAAAACCCCTCACTTATTCTCACTCACATACACTCATATCTCTAACTCTCAAACTCTCTTAAAAACACTCCAACTCACACACATTTCTCTTCATCTAAATTTCTTTGTGATTGATTGATATTGGAGGTTGGGATTGAACTTTTGGAGTTTGGGTTGATTGAGTATTGATTTGGGAGAAATTGTGCAAATAAATTGTTTTAAAAATTGAGGTTTAAAAACTTGCACACAAAGTGTTCGACAAAAAGTCTCAATGGAACTCTTGACTATATTTTTGATCCCATTCATTGTGGTGTTAATGGCACGCAAACGGGGACGAAATGATGCATCCACAAGTGCAGATAATCGAATTGTGTTTACTAGAAACATGTTTGAAGATGATTTTAACTACAACACTTTCATAAACATCATTGGATGTCGGGCTATGAGGATAGAAAGGAAAGTGAATCTTGTGGCGATTAAACAAGAATGGGAATTGGATTTTGTGCAATATTTTGAGGATAATGGTTAGGAGTCTCTATGTGATCTTCGGGAGATTGTCAAGCCGGACATGGTTCAATATTTCTATGGTAATATCATTACATCGAGCCTGGATGACCTAACTTTTGTGACCAAATGTTATGGTGTTCGGGTTGAGGTTACCAAGGATATAATTGCCAATATATTGGGAGTCCCAGAAATTGAAAATGGCTTAGTTTTGCCATATCAAATTGAGGATCCAAACCGACCAACCATGGATGACATGATTAGGGAGTTATGCATACCCAATGCCCCTAGACTTGTTGATAGGTTGCCTTCACTTTATATCACACACAATGTGTCGGCATTAAATTTGGTGGTCTCCTACAACCTTGATCCTCATGATCATAAAGGTAATTTGATCAAGAGTCGAGCTGAGCTACTATATCATATTGTTCGAGAGGATCCCATCAATCTTCCTACAACAATCATGCGTACCATAATTCTAGCTACTCGACACTCTAGGTCATCATCAGCCTTACCCTTCCCACAGATTATCATGGCTATTCTGAGAGGTGCAAGGGTTCCTATTCCTGATGGAGCAGATGTTGAAAGACCGAAAGGGATAATTGATGCTACCTCAATTACTCGTTCAGTCAACAAGAAAGAGAAGGATAGGAAAGCTTATGAGCTCAGTCAAGGAGCTGGTCAGACTGTGTCTGGGGGTCGGGGAGTTTTCTAACTTCTTGCGACTGACACACCAGTGACGGCAAATCAAATGAACCAAGTTCTCAGGTTCATTCAGCAAGGGTTTGATCGTTTACATGCTAGGATAGACAAGCTGGACCCTGCTATATCTGATAAGGCTGCTGATGATGCAGAGGATGATTAGACTTTAGGTCTTGCTATATTTTTGTTCTAGACTATTGTTGATTTCTTTATCTTTGATGTCTAGATTATTTATTTTGGTTTATTCCATCAACTGATATGTTTTGGATATTTATTTGATCAGTGATGATGATTATGTTTGTCTTAATGTGCTTCATGATTTATCTATATCTTTTTGCTAGTTCTTTGACAATTTGTTCCAAAAAGGGGGAGATAATATTGTTATATGCATATGATATGATATGATATGAGATTATTTGACAAAGGGGGATAAATATTTATCAGATTAAGGGGGAGATATTGATATATGATTATCTTTCTTTATTAAGCTTTTCATAGGTTGTGTTGTTTAAGAGATGTGCAGGTACAACAGGTTTTTACTAGTCGTCTTGAACACACAAGTAAAGCTTCTGATGATCAGTTCTATATTTCTGTGTATTTGGGCAAATTTGTAATCTAATTTTTCCAATGGGTTAGGTTATTGATTGTCTAAGTGGTTTTGTCACGAAATTGCCAAAGGGGGAGATTGTGACATATAAATTTGTAATTGGCATATTTCGGTGATCAAAACCTGAATGATCGAGTTGTAAGTTTCATGTTATTTTATGTAACCGATCATCGACAACTTCGAACTGACACTCAAGTGCATGGAAGCCGATAAATCAGTTAGAACACCATAGTACAGGTAAGTATGGTGAGGACACTCTGCACTTTTTAGTTCCGAGCCTATTTTGAAAAACCAAGGTTTAAATGAAAAGTTTAGGATTTTTCAAAGTAGGACCGGTCCCCAATATTTAGGACCGGTCCAACTTTTCTCGGTAAGATGGTTTTTGCAGATTTTCAAAAAGTCCCACCGGTCCTGATTATTTAGCACCGGTCCAACTTAGCCTGTTCCAAATAGAAAATAAATTTTGACGGAAATTCTGATTCCTATTGGGTTTGAAACTTCTAGGAAAGTTCTATTTTGGTATTTAACTTCTTTTCCAAGTAGACTTAGAACTTCCTTGTCTATATATATGTATTCATATTTTCTCTATAAAGGTAAGCAAGGAATATATGCCTGAAACATATTTTTAGAGAGAGAAAATATATACAGTATAATTAGGGCTTTATATTTTTAAGAACACACATCCATATTTCACGAGTGATATTTAGGATGGTGTTCTACTTCTGATTAGCTGCTCAGAGATTGCATCAAATCTATTTGCTGATCAGAACATTGGATTGAAGGTTCTTCGCTTGCTTGTTTGCTGAGGAAGAAAGGTAACCAGAGTGCACTACGAAGGGAACAAAATACTTGCTGAGTATTTTGGTTCTTCCAGTAACCTTTCTGTAAGGGTGGTGACGTTAGCCGGAAGTCTGCAACAGTTGGACGTGTTGTCGCAATCATAAGCCTGAGGTGTTCCGCATCAGATCCTTGACAGAGTGAAGAGGGGTGTGAGACTGAGATAGAGTCTGTTGTACTTTGCTTCATCATAGTGAATTGGTTCCCTGAGGCGTGCCGCCTCCCTCCGTGGTTTTTCCCGCCTTGGGTTTCCACGTATATCTGGTACATTCTTTTCTTTACTTGCACTTTACTTATTTGCTTGCTTTAATTGTTTGATTAATTGGACTAAAAATTGAATTAATTAAAAATTAAGCAAACGAGCAAGTGATCCTATTCACCCCCCCTCTAGATTCTAAAATACTTTTCGCAACCGCTTCCACACCACGCAACTCACAATATTGAGTTTTCGTGTTTCGAGTTTTAAGTTTGGGGTTTCAGATTCGGGGTTCTGGTTTGACTTTAGTTTACTTTATTATTTATGTTAAAAAGTTTTTAGTTAATAATAAATTATTATTTATGCTACATAATTTATTTTTAATTATATAGTTTATTTAATAAATTATTATTTAAGCTACCTAGTTAATTATTACTTAAATAGTGAGTTATGGAATTTATTTTTTATGCTTGATAGCTCATTATTAGTTATATAGTCTGTTAACTAAATTATTATTTATATTACATAGTTAGCAAATATTTATTCAATAAATTATTATTCATACTGCATAAGGGCTAGAGATTAGGGTTTTGGGGAGTTTGGCGTTCTGGATTCGTTGTTCTGGTTTGGTTTTAGTTTAATTAATTATTTATGTTAAAAAGTTTTTACTTAATAATAAATTGTTATTTATGCTATATAGTTTATTATTAATTATATAGTTTGTTAAAAAAAAATTATTATTTAAGCCACGTAGTCAATTATTAGTTAGATAGTTAGTTAACTAATTTATTATTTATGCTTCATAGTTCATTATTAGTTATATAGTCTATTAAATAAATTATTATTTATGCTACATAGTTTATCATATATTTATTCAATATAATATTATTTATACTGCATAAGGGTTAGGGATTGGGGTGGTTTCGGGGTTTTGAGTTTGAGAATTTGGGATTTGTGGTTTACAATTTAGGCTTTATTATTAGTTAAATAATATGTTAATTACATAGTTTGTTTGGGTTTTGGGGATTTGGGATTTTGTGTTTCGGGTTCTAAGGTTGAGGTTTAGGATTCGGGGTTCTAGTTCGGCTTAAGTTTAGTTTATTATTTATGCTAAATATTTTTTAATTCATAATAAATTACTATTTATTATACATATTTATTATTATTTAAATGGTCTTTTAATTTTATAGTTTGTTTGGGGTTTGGGGATCCGAGTTTCAATGTTTCGGGTTTTAGGCTTGGGTTTCAGATTCGGGGTTCTGGTTTGGCTTTAGTTTACTTTATTATATATGTTAAAATAATTTTAGTTAATAATAAATTATTATTTATGCTACATAGTTTATTTTTAATTATATAGTTTATTAAATAAATTATTATTTAAGATACCTAATTAATTATTTTAGTTAGATTGTTAGTTAAGTAATTATTGTTTATGCTTCATAGCTCATTATTAGTTATGTAGTCTGTTAACAAAATTATTATTTATATGACAGTTTATCAGATATTTATTAATAAATTATTATTCATACCGCATAAGGGTTAGGGGTTTGGGGTTTCGCGGTTTTGAGTTTGGGGATTCAGGGTTTGGAGTTTAGAATTTAAGCTTTAGTATTAGTTACATTAGTCTGTTAATTGCATGGTTTCTTTGGGGTTTGGATATTTGGGTTTTCGTGTTTCGGGTTCTAGGATTCGGGGTTCCGATTCGACTTAAGTTTAGTTTATTATTTTTGTTAAATATTTTTTAATTCATAATAAATTAATATTTATGATACATGTTTATTATTAGTTATATAGTTTGTTAAATAAATTATTATTTAAGCTATGTAGTCAATTATTAGTTAGATAGTTAGTTAAATAATTTATTATTTATGCTTCATAGCTCATTATTAGTTATATAGTCTGTTAACCACATTGTTATTTATATTACATAGTTTATCAGATATTTATTCAATAAATTATTATTCATACTGCATAAGGGTTAAGGATTGGGGTTTCGAATTTTTGGGTTTGGGGTTTAGAATTTAAGCTTTATTTGTAGTTACATAATCTGTTAATTACATAGTTTGTTTGGGGATTTGGGTTTTGGTGTTTCGGGTTCTATGTTTGTAGTTTAGGATTCGGGTTTCAGTTCGGCTTAAGTTTAGTTTATTATTGATGTTAAATATTTTTTAATTCTTAATAAATTATTATTTATGATACATATTTATTATTAATTATATAGTTTGTTAAATAAATTATTATTTAAGTTATATGGTTCCTTATTAGTTAGATAATTAATTTAATAATTTATTATTTATTCTTCATAGTTCATAATTAGTTTTTTAGTCTATTAAATAAGTTATTATTTATGATACATAGTTTGTTAAATAAATTAATATTTATTATTAATTAAATAGCCTTTTAATTAAATAGTTTGTTTGGGTTTGGGGATTCGGGTTTTCGTATTTCAGGTTTTAATTTTGGGTTTTGGATTCGGATTTAGTTTAGGTTATTATTTATGTTAATTAGTTTTTAATTCATAATAAATTATTATTTATGTTACTTAATTTGTATTTAATAATATATTATTATTTATGTTTCATAGGATTTAGGGATTGGGGTTTCATGGTTTGGAGTTTGTGAATTCGGGATTTGGGGTTTAGGAGTTAGGATTTATTATTAGTTAAATAGTCTTTTAATTATATAGTTTGTTTGGGGTTTGGGATATCAAGTTTCATGTTTCGGGTTTTAGGTTTGGGGTTTCAGATTCGGGGTTCTGGTTTGACTTTAGTTTACTTTATTATTTATGTTAAAAAGTTTTTAGTTAATAATAAATTATTATTTATGTTACATAATTTATTTTTAATTATATAGTTTATTTGATAAATTATTATTTAAGCTACCTAGTTAATTATTACTTGTAATTTATTATTTATGCTTGATAGCTCATTATTAGTTATATAGTTTGTTAACTAAATTATTATTTATATTACATAGTTTATCAAATATTTATTCAATAAATTATTATTCATACTGCATAAGGGTTGGGGATTGGGGTTTCGGGGTTTTGAGTTTGGTGTTTCGGATTCGTTGTTATTGTTCGATTTTAGTTTAGTTTATTATTTATGCTAAAAAGTTTTTAGTTAATAATAAATTATTTTTTATGCTATATAGTTTATTATTAATTATATAGTTTGTTAAAAAATTATTATTTAAGCTACGTAGTCAATTATAGTTAGATAGTTAGTTAACTAATTTGTTATTTATGCTTCATAATTCATTATTAGTTATATAGTTTGTTAAATAAATTATTATTTATGTTACATAGTTTATCAGATATTTATTCAATATACTATTATTATCCTGCATATGGGTTAGAGATTGGGGTGGTTTCGTGGTTTTGTGTTTGGAAATTTGGGGTTTAGAATTTAGGCTTTATTTTTAGTTACATAGTCTGTTAATTACATAGTTTGTTTGGGGTTTTGGGTTTTCGTGTTTCGGGTTCTAAGTCTGAGGTTTAGGATTTGGGGTTCCAGTTTGGCTTAAGTTTAGTTTGTTATTTATGCTAAATATTCTTTAATTTATAATAAATTACTATTTATCATACATATTTATTATTATTATTTAAATAATCTTTTTATTATATAGTTTGTTTGAGGTTTGGGGATTCGAGTTTTAGTGTTTCGGGTTTTAGGCTTGGATTTCAGATTCGGGGTTCTAGTTTGGCTTTAATTTATTTTATTATTTATGTTAAAAAAATTTAGTTAATAATAAATTTTTATTTATGCTATATAGTTTATTTTTAATTATATAGTTTGTTAAATAAATTATTATTTAAGATACCTAGTTAATTATTTTAGTTAGATTGTTAGTTAAGTAAGTTATTGTTTATGCTTCATAGCTCATTATTAGTTATGTAGTCTGTTAACAAAATTATTATTTATATTACATAACTTATCAGATATTTATTTAACAAATTATTATTCATACTGCGTAAGGGTTAGGGGTTTGGGGTTTCGGGGTTTTGAATTTGGAAATTCGGGGTTTGTAGTTTAGAATTTAAGTTTTATTATTAGTTACATAGTCTGTTAATTGCATAATTTGTTTGGGGTTTGGGGATTTGGGTTTTCGTGTTTCGGGTTCTAGTTTTGAAGTTTTGGATTATAATTTAGTTTAGATTATTACATATGTTAATTAGTTTTTAATTCATAATAAATTATTATTTATTCTACATAATTTAATAATTTATTATTATTAATGCTTCATAGCATTTTGGGAATGAGGTTTCGGGGTTTAGATTTTGTGAATTCGGGGTTTTGGGTTTAGTGGTTAGGGTTTATTATTAGTTAAATAGTCTTTTAATTATATTGTTTGTTTGGGGTTTGGGAATTCGGGTTTTGGTGTTTCGAATTTTAGGTTTGGAGTTTCAGATTCGGGGTTCTGGTTTGGCTTTAGTTTACTTTATTATTTATGTTAAAAAAAATTTAGTTAATAATAAATTATTATTTATGCTACATAGTTTATTTTTAATTATATTGTTTATTAAATAAAGTATTATTTAAGCTACCTAGTTAATTATTAGTTAGTTAAGTAATTTATTTTTTATGCTTCAGAGCTCATTATTAGTATATAATCTGTTAACTAAATTATTATTTATATTCATAGTTTATCCGATATTTATTTAATAAATTATTTTCCATACTGCATAAGGATTAGGGATTGGGGTTTCAGGGTTTCAAGTGTGGGGATTCTGGGTTTGGAGTTTAGAATTTAACCTTTATTATTAGTTAATAGTCTGTTAATTACATAGTTTGTTTGGGATTTGGGGGTTTGAGTTTTCGTGTTTGAGTTCTTGGTTTGAGGTTTAGGATTTGGGGTTTCGGTTCGGCTTAAGTTTAGTTTATTATTTATGTTAAAAAAATTTTAATTCACAATAAATTACTATTTATGATACATATTTATTATTAATTATATAATTCTTTAAATAAATTATTATTTAAGTTATATGGTTCCTTATTAGTTAGATGGTTAGTTTAATAATTTATTATTTATGCTTCATAGTTCATAATTAGTTATTTAGTCTATTAAATACGTTATTATTTATGCTACAAAGTTTATTATTAGTTACATAGTTTGTTAAATAAATTATTATTTATTATTAATTAAATAGTCTTTTAATTAAATAGTTTGTTTAGGTTTGGGGATTCGTGTTTTCGTATTTCAGGTTTTAGTTTTGGGGTTTTGGATTCGAGGTTCCGGTTCGGATTTAGTTTAGTTTATTATTTATGTTAATTAGTTTTTAATTCATTATAAATTATTATTTATGTTACATAATTTGTATTTTATAATATATTATTATATATGGTTCACAGGGTTTAGGGATTTGGGTTTCGAGGTTTAGAGTTTGTGAATTTGGGGTTTGGAATTTAGTAGTTAGGATTTATTATTAAATAGTCTTTTAATTATATAGTTTGTTTGAGTTTTTGGGATCGAGTTTTTATGTTTCGGGTTTTAAGTTTGGGGTTTTGGATTCAGAGTTCTAGATCTGTTTTAGTTTAGTTTATTATTTATATTAAAAACTTTTTAGTTAATAATAAATTATTCTCTATGCTACATAGTTTATTATTAATTATATAGTTTGTTAAATAAATTATTATTTAAGCTACCTAGTCAATTATAAGTTAGATAGTTAAATTTTGAAACATGCTCAGCTAATTTTAAAACTCAAACATCTTTAGTTCTATAACCTGCCCCTTTGAAACCTTCTTGACAGTAAATAAAGAATAGATTGTGCTTCAGTGGGTTAAGGATTAATGCAGCTATTTTCATATGTCTAAATCAGTTTAGGTTACACAAATATACATAAATAAACATGCTTGAACTAGAACATGCAGCTTAGAGAACAAACATACAAGAACCTATTTGTCCCTTTTAGCAACTTTTGATAGCTACAATTAACAGTAACAGTGTATCAAATAAACACAACTTAATGCACCTTCAAATCAACTTTCTTTTAACTAAAAGCAGGTTATAAATGATGTATTAAACTTGATGGGACATTCTATTTAAATTCAAAGCTTAACTAATGCAATCTGACACTGTATATGCAAGCATACCATGACAGACACTGGTCATAGTAATAGATGAGGTTCAAAGTATGAATACTAGAGGCTGTCACTTAATACATTCTTTAGTTACACATAGGAATCCCCTTGGATTAATTATACATGCTCAAAGACATTTAGAAACATTTCAGACCATGGATAATCCACATAAAGTACTAACAGCGAGTTAAACCTCTTAAGAAACAACCATAAACAAGTTAATGCAGAGTCTGAGCAGAGTACAAAAAAAAAAACACAATATGTAGCCACATCAACACTAAATGTTCTTAAATCATTAAAGAACTCTTGCTCTTACCTTGATTATGCTTTATAAGCCACAAGAAATACAAACAATGCATAAGTGACAATAACAACACTTAAAAAGATATGACAGGCACAATTCTTCAAGGTTTCAATGTATGAAAAATTAAAACAGTCTATATTTTGCAGCAATTCAGCTCTAGATTTGGGGTTTTTAGAATCTGATTTTGACTCAGCATTAATCTGGGCTTTCTAATTTCAAAGCTGAATTGTAATGGATTATATAAGTGTGCTCAAGTCTAGAAGATGTTCTATATATCAGATTATAACAACCTCAGCAAGCATAAAGCATAAACATGGTACGTAGTCCATAGATTTTTGGGTTTTGCATACTACAGGTAAGATGAAACAGAGACATTTGATAAACAAAGTTTAATAAATGGCCACAACTACTTCAACTAATATGAACCTGAAACATGGTGTAGCTATTCATAGATTATAAAGATAAGGAACAGAAGTGCTCAGTCAGTTATAGAACTTGTGCGCTTGTGCAAGTGTACATACATAGAACAAATCGATGTGTGCTTATGCAAGTGTACTTAAATTAGGGTTTCAAAAGCTAAGATTTGGGGGAAATCAGAAAATCAGAACTCAATCAACATATCTCAAAACAAATCAAAACACCCAAGAAAGAAAACCTCATGCAAAGGCTTAGATTAAGTTGGTATCGATTTGAGAGCACATAGGTAGCTAATTTATACGTGATTGAGCTTGAAGAAACCATACTCACAATGCTATAGAAATCTTGACTACAATCAAACCAAGCTAGGATTGTATCCATGATTTCTGTCTGATAGAGTATTTGACTCCAATTATGAAACGTAAGATGTGAAAGTTGAGAGCAAGGTGACGAAGACAAGAGGTATGCTTTGACCAGGACTTTTCTATCTCCAGAAAAGTCTAAGAAACTGAAGAGCCAGTGTTCTACTATGACACATTCTCATTTTACTGCTATAAATATAGAGACGGTCCATGTAACGCCCCGATCCCCCGACTCCCGAGAAACCGGAGGTTAACCCGTCCATTAGTCCCAATGGACCCTTTTTACCCTCTATAAAATACCATGCTCTGATACCATGATGTCACGCCCTGGTTTTCATCTCCCAGAAATCAGAGGTGACTTAAGCTAATCATCCATAATTCTTAAACTTAATGCGGATGCTTTCAAACTTACGTCGTTGCATTGGCGTGTACACATCTATACCCCTTACAATGGGATTATAGACATAACAACCAAGTTTCGGAACTTAACTCTATATTTGAGTGGAATTTGAACTTAAAACTTACACCATTGGAAAGAGGGTTCAAAAAGAATCTATTTCAAAAAAAGAATTTCTTGATTCGGGTTTGGAACAACCAAATTATGCCTAATTCAAAATTTTGAAAATCTAGAGCAGTAAGATAGTCTTCTGTCTTACCCTTCCAGAAATGCCCAAAAACAAACAGTCGACTTTCTTTCCTTCCCAGAAAGTGAAAAACACTGATTTCCAAAAAATGAGGTTTCTAGAGCAGCAAGATAGTCTTCTGTCCCAATAAGGAAAGTCGACTATCTTTCCTTCCCAGAAAGTGTAAAATGCTGATTTTTCAAAAAAAGAGATTTCTAAAGCAGCAAGATAGTCTTCTATCCCCAAAAGGGAAAGTCGACTATTTTGCCTTCCTAGAAAGCTCTTAAAGCTGCTGGACAAAAAAGTCGACTATCTTCACTTGGGAACCTCCTTTTAGTCTCTTTTGTCTCCAAACCAGCTCCAAACCCATACATAAACATATCCAAACATCCACAATTACAGTCTCATCATCTAAATCATACTTCAAACATAATTTTTTTTTTCTTCAAAAAAACACAATCAAATTCCTCCCCTTCAAACCACATATCCATTCCATTTCATTCCCAACCCATTTACTTGAGAAAAGTCCATACATAAAGTTATGACATAAGAATAGATCACAACTTTACATTCCATAAATTAAGTATGGTTCAAGAATAAACCACAATACATATGGATTCCAAGTTTATAGTCATTACAAGGATTTCATGCATAAAGTCCAAAAATGCTAAAAATCCAACCATGACTACAACTACATAGACAACGTGCCACAAGCCGGCACGGATAGCCAAATATACAACATCCCCAAAATATATCAAAAATAATACCAAAGTCCCGCTTAAACATTCAAGTCCCGTCCGTCATCGGTGCCTTATCTGTAAAAGAGTTTAGAATAAAGGGGTGAGCACCACTGCGGCTCAAAAGAAGTACCCCAACCCACCTAAGTGCTGACCCGACACGACCTACATGGATGCATGTCACAACATTTCACATATCATTCAACATACATCATGTCCACTCACAACAATGCCCATATATATAGATGCATTAAATACATATCATGCTTCATAATTCAAAATGAAGGCAATAATCATATGATTGTCTCTCTCTCGGACTCAACCCAATATCCTAACATGATTCTTGACCAAATCATGCAACCGAGACACTTCCCACACAATTACAAAATCCATCACCGAGTATTCTCTACTCTGAGGTGATTGGACCGTTGAGGAATCCACCACCGAGTATTCTCTACTCCGAGGTGATCAGACCGTTTCAAAGTCTATCACCGAGTATTCTCTACTCCGAGGTGATTAGATTTATTTCTGAATTCGTCACCGAGTATTCTCTACTCCGAGGTGATCGAACCATCACCGAGTATTCACTACTCCAAGGTGATTGAACAAGTTACTCAACCACTCTCTCTCCCGTTTACCTCACAACGGCCCTATACATGCATTTCGAACACATATGGATCAGGCACTTATATTTCATGCTTCACAATACATGAGCTAGCTATATAGGAACATAACATGCATTTCACATTCATCAACCCACATATATACATTCCTATATATGCAAACCCTAGCACAATTATCATCTGCCCACAAAACTTCACTTAAGCACATTTTAGCCATGCTTCACTAATACATACATTTTCTATATAAGAATAGCATGTATTTAACTCACTCAACAACACATAATACATACATGTTCAACATAACACATTTTCACATATGTGCACAAAATCTAGCATATATGCATACATGCTAATATCTCTCACACATTCACCCTTTATACCGTATATACAACCATATACATATCTATTACACAATAGAGACTAAAAAGAGTAGAAGAATACCCTATCCCACCCCTCTTACCACTCTAAATCATGCAATACACACCCTTAGCTCTCACCACTTCACCCGAAACCCTAGAATCAACAAATAAATGAGAAAGAGAACCCCTACCTCAAAATCCAAGCTTAGAAGTGGAAGACCCAAATTTCACCAAGCTTCAAACTCCTCCAATGACAACTTTCCACTGATCAAAACGAAGAGGAGAGTGAGGGGAACAACTTTTGGTCTTGGCTTTACCCTCAAATATCACTTCTTGGCCCTCAAAACTTAGAGAGAGGAAGATAAGAGAAACTTGTAGAGAGAGAGAGTAGGAACCGGATGTAGAGAGAGAAAGAGAAGTGAAAATCTGATTTTTCTCCCCCTCTTTACACATATATATATATATATCATATATTTCTCCTTTTGCAACTAAACCCTCCACCTTTTCCTTATTTGCTCCTTGTTATGGCCCTTTTTCGCTTATTCGCAGACTAACCTTTCCTCATTTTTCAAAACTTCACTTATACCCTTAAACTTACATCCATACCCCCACACCATTCCCTAGAGTCCGTAATTATTTTTCTCCGGTTACCCGAACCCATTTCGGTCCCATAACCGTAACCAAAAACACAAAAAGATCATTTAATTCCACTAAGCATGTCATTAAACAATTAATCATGCTTAAAAATTCACTTAACTTTTAATCATAATTCGAAAAAAAATTCGGGTTGTTACAACCTCCCCACCTTAGAGGAATTTCGTCCTCGAAATTAGAGACATACCTCAAGTAGTAAACAACTCGGGATACTTTGAGCGGACTTCTTGTTCTCGCTCCCACGTAGCTTCCTCGACTCCGTGATATCTGCAAAGGACTTGACCAATGGAATGGTCTTACCCCGAAGCACTTGCTCCCTAGTATCCAAAACCTGTATCAGTCTCTCCTCATAAGACACGTCCCCCTCCACCTCCAAATCCGTCCAATCTAACACATGTGAAGGATCTGGTTCATACTTTCTCAACATCGAAACGTGGAAAGTATTGTGCACGCTTGACAACTGCAGAGACAATGCCAAGCGGTATGCAACCTCACCCACACGATCCAATATCTCGAATGGACCGATAAACCGCGGGGTTAGCTTCCCGCTACGCCCAAACCTGATCAAACCCCATCGTGGAGAGACCTTCAAGAAGACATGGTCCCCCACCTCAAATGCTAAAGGTCTACGCCTTCTGTCGGCATAGGTTTTCTAGACGACTCTGAGCCGTAAGTAACCGCTACCGTATGATCTTTATCTTTTCTATAGTCTCTCTAACGATATCAGGCCCCAAAGCCACTGTGTCACCGACCTCTGTACAACAAACCGGTGGTGTACAAGGTCTACCATACAGAGCCTCAAATGGAGCCATCTCAATGCTAGCTTGGTAGCTATTATTGTAAGCAAACTCCACCAATGGAAGGTGATCCTCCCAACTACCTTGAAAATCAAGTGCACATGCTCTAAGCATATCCTCCAAAACCTGTATAGTACGCTCTGATTGACCATCTGTCTGAGGATGGAAAGTCGTACTAAAATGGAGGTCCGTATCAAGTGCAGCCTGAAGACTCTGCCAAAACCGTGACGTAAATCTCGGATCTCTATCGGACACAATGGAAACTGGCACCCCATGCAGTCTCATAATCTGATCAATATACAACCAACTAAGAGTATCCACATCATCCGTCACTCGAATAGGAAGGAAATGAGCTACCTTGGTCAATCTATCCACAACGACCCAAGCTGCGTCGTGACTCTTCCTCGTCTTAGGTAGTCCCATCACGAAGTCCATAGTGACATGTTCCCACTTCCACATAGCAACCGGTAATGGTTGTAACAAACCTGCCAGTCTCTGATGTTCGGCCTTCACTTGTTAACAAGTGAGGCATCTCACCACAAATCGTGCAACGTCCTTCTTCATGCTCTTCCACCAATACTGTCTGCAGAGATTGTGGTACATTTTGGTACCACCGGGATGTACTGCAAGTCTGGAACTATGAAACTCCCTCAGAACCTCATCCCTACAAGCCAATGGAACAACCATTCTACCTCTGAACCTCAGACCTCCGTCTGAATGGATAACCCAATCCTCTACTGCTTCGCTACCCGTAATTCGAGTGCGAATACCCTCTAACTTATTGTCATGCCTCTGCTCCCCAACCACCCTACTCACTAGAGTCGGTTGTGCTATGAGTGTGAACAAAGTGGCCTGTCCATCACTCTCACTGAAGTACAATCCCATTTCTGAGACATCTTCCATCATCATCCACTCCCGGATGGCAATACTAGCTAAAGTGCCATGTGACTTCCAGCTCAATGCATTAGCAACCACATTAGCTTTTCCCGGGTGATACTGAAGATCAAAATTGTAGTCTTTCATGTATTCGACCCATCTCCTTTGCCTCATATTCAAGTCCTTTTGTGTAAAAAGGTACTTCAAACTCTTATGGTCAGAGAAAACCTCAAACTTCTCTCCATAGAGATAATGCCTCCAAGTTTTCAAAGCAAAAATTATTGCCACCAACTCCAAGTCATGAGTTAGGTAATTCTGCTCGTGGATCTTCAACTGCCGGGAAGCATATGCAACAACCCTCTCGGTTTGCATCAACATACATCCTAAGCCATCCCGTGAAGCATCACAGTAGATGACATAACCCAAACCACGCTTGGGAATAATCAAAATCAGAGCACTAGTCAATCTACGCTTCAATTCCATAAAGGAATGCTCACAAGTCTCGTCCCACTCAAACTTAACTCCCTTACGAGTAAGCTTGGTCATCGGTGCCGCTTACTTCAAAAAGTCTTTCACGAAACGCCGATAATATCTTGCCAATCCCAAGAAGTTACGTATCTTAAATATGTTCTTAAGCCTCTCCCAATCCATTACTGCTTCTATCTTAGAAGGGTCTACCGATACCCCTCCCTCCGACACCACGTGTCCTAGGAATTTCACATTCGTTAGCCAAAATTTGCATTTTTCAAATTTGGCAACAAACGGTGTTCTCTCAAAATCTGCAACACTGTCCTCAAGTGGATCTCATGCTCCTCCATAGAAGAGGAATACACAAGAATGTCGTCCACGAAGACCACCACAAACCTATCCAAGTACACCCTGAATATCCGGTTCATCAAATCCATGAACGCTGCCAGTGCGTTCGTCAATCCAAATGGCATCACTAGAAACTCGTAGTGACCATATCTAGTCTGAAAGGCCGTCTTCGGAATATCCTCTTCCCTTACCCTCAACTAGTAATACCCCGACCTCAAGTCGATCTTAGAAAAACAGGTCAAACCCTTAAGCTGATCAAACAAGTCATCTATCCTTGGTAAAGGATACTTGTTATTAATCGTTACTTGGTTCAACTTGCGGTAGTCTATGCATAACCGTAAAGATCCATCCTTCTTTTTAGCAAATAGGACTGGAGCTCCCCAAGGTGATGTACTAGGTCATACAAATCCCTTGTCCAACAGCTCTTGCAACTGCTCTTTCAGCTCCTTTAACTCAGCCAGTGCCATCCAGTACGGTGCCATAGAGATAGGCGCGGTACCAGGAGCCAGATCAATGCTAAATACCATATTTCTCATCGAAGGCAACTCTGTCAAGTCCCTCGGAAACACATCCACAAACTCTCTAACCACCGGTGAAAATCCTCCACTAGTCATAATCTCATCCTCCTCGGCTAATAAGCTAGCTAGGAAATATCCAACCCCATCCCTCACACCAAAACCAAGCAGAGATGGAATGTAGAAATTATCCCGCTCTCCCACAAAATAAAAGCAATCACCCTTGGGTGTGCAAACTATCACTCTCCTACGGAGACAATCAATCGTGGCTCTATATGTAGATAACCAGTCCATACCTAGAATGACATCAAAAGTGGTCATGTCTAGCAACACAAAGTCGAACACTAGCCGACGCCCAGCAACCTCAATCTCACAAGACCGACACACTCTATCCAGGGTAACCCTACCCCTAACCGGTGTATCAATGGACAATGGTGACTCCAGTGATGACACCCTCAGCCCCAAGGCACAAACAAATGCAACAGATATGAATGAATGTGATGCACCTGAATCTATCAACACCCTAGCCCATGAGCTAGAAACCAGGAAAATACCTCTAACCACTGATGGTCCCGGTAAGTCCTCTGTCGAAGCAAGCGTGAACACACAACCCCGCGACTGCTGACCAGTCCCCTGTAACCCTGACTGCTGACTAAAAGCAGGCGTAGGACCCCTCGCTACTCGAGATCCCTGAGCTGACTGTGCTAGCCGAGGTGACGGTAACGTCCTGAAGCCAGACTAAACCGTAGCTGTCTGCCCAGCTCTCTGCTGAGACCCTGTGCCACTAGACGTCCCCTGTCTCTGTGGGCAGTTAGGCCTCAAGTGTCTAGGCTGCTTACAATAGAAGCACACCTTTTTTCTTACTGTCCCTACGGGTCCTGATGTCACTGCATATCCTTGTGGGCAATCCCTGCTAAAATGGCCAACCTGTTGGCAATTAAAGCACACCACTGAAGATCGTAAGGATCCGGTAGGTAAGGCCATTGAAAATACCGAGTGAGCTTGTTGTTGTACCCGAAAACCTGACTTACCCTCTCTGTTCCTCTTCCGTCCTTGGTTACCCGAAGATGCCCCCGTACTCTTCACTTATTGTTTAGACTCCCATATCCTTTGGGTATCTCTGTCATCTTCCTCAGCCACTAAGGCTCTATCAACCACGTCACTGTAGGTCCTCAAGCCCAAGATGGACACCCTCTTTCTAATTGAGGTTTTCAATCCTTTTATGAACTTTTTCACCTTTAGCTCTTCATTAGCTACCATCTCCGAGGCAAAACGAGCCAATGATGTGAATTTGGTCTCGTACCCCATCACGTCTAAGTCCCCTTGGACTAAGTCTATGAACTCTTGCCTCATCCGGTCTCTCACTGAAGTTGGAAAGAACTTATCGAAGAATAAACCCTTAAAGGTTTCCCAGCCCATTGTCTCAATGTCATGGGTATTCCCGATGAACTGCCACCACCGATCCGCTTCCCCTTGCAAGTGAAGCACCGCTATTCCCACTTTCAAATCCTCATCGATTGCAAGAGCAACCATGAGTTTATGGGTCTGATCTATCCAACCCTCCGCCACTAGTGGGTCACGTGCACCATCAAAAGTAGGCGGCTTAAATTTTACATATTCTTTCATTGCTACCATTTGGCGACTCAAGGCAACCCTAGGCAATGTCGAAACCTCCTCTTCTCTGGCTTCCCTAGCCATCCGCCTCATAGTGTCCGCCATATCACGCATAAACTGCATTCCATCATTTGGCTCCTGAGGATAATCAGCGCCTACGTCTCGTGCTATCCTTGGAGGCATTTTGCTATATGCACCACAAGAAGAAAAATTTAGAACCAAGGAATGTACTCTTCTTACATCATTTCCATCATGCCTACACACACCATGTTAATTAAGTCCATATAGGCATGTTAAGAAAGCGTAAACATATATCAAGTTTCACATAACCAATTTCAACTTAAGGTCTAAACCCTCACATGAATCCAATCCTCTTAATTCACACATGATGTAACCATCACCCGTCACCCCTCGGTATTCTAACCTAGAGCTTTGATACCATTCTGTAATGCCCTGATCCCCCGACTCCCGAGAAACTGGAGGTTAACCCGTCCATTAGTCCCAATGGATCCTTTTTACCCTCTATAAAATACCATGCTCTGATACCATGATGTCACGCCCTGGTTTTCATCTCCCAGAAATCAGAGGTGACTTAAGCTAATCATCCATAATTCTTAAACTTAATGCGGATGCTTTCAAACTTACGTCGTTGCATTGGCGTGTACACATCTATACCCCTTACAATGGGACTATAGACATAACAACCAAGTTTCAGAACTTAACTCTATATTTGAGTGGAATTTGAACTTAAAACTTACACCATTGGAAAGAGGGTTCAAAAAGAATCAATTTCAAAAAAAAAATTTCTTGATTCGGGTTTGGAACAACCAAGTTATGCCTAATTCAAAATTTTGAAAATTTGGAGCAGTAAGATAGTCTTCTGTCATACCCTTCCAGAAATGCCCAAAAACAAACAGTTGACTTTCTATCCTTCCCAGAAAGTGAAAAACGCTGATTTCCAAAAAATGAGGTTTCTAGAGCAGCAAGATAGTCTTCTGTCCCAATAAGGAAAGTCGACTATCTTTCCTTCCCAGAAAGTGTAAAATGCTGATTTTTCAAAAAAAGAGATTTCTAAAGCAGCAAGATAGTCTTCTATCCCCAAAAGGGAAAGTCGACTATTTTGCCTTCCTAGAAAGCTCTTAAAGCTGCTGGACAAAAAAGTCGACTATCTTCACTTGGGAACCTCCTTTTAGTCTCTTTTGTCTCCAAACCAGCTCCAAACCCATACATAAACATATCCAAACATCCACAATTACAGTCTCATCATCTAAATCATACTTCAAACATAATTTTTTTTTTCTTCAAAAAAACACAATCAAATTCCTCCCCTTCAAACCACATATCCATTCCATTTCATTCCCAACCCATTTACTTGAGAAAAGTCCATACATAAAGTTATGACATAAGAATAGATCACAACTTTACATTCCATAAATTAAGTATGGTTCAAGAATAAACCACAATACATATGGATTCCAAGTTTATAGTCATTACAAGGATTTCATGCATAAAGTCCAAAAATGCTAAAAATCCAACCATGACTACAACTACATAGACAACGTGCCACAAGCCGGCACGGATAGCCAAATATACAACATCCCCAAAATATATCAAAAATAATACCAAAGTCCCGCTTAAACATTCAAGTCCCGTCCGTCATCGGTGCCTTATCTGTAAAAGAGTTTAGAATAAAGGGGTGAGCACCACTGCGGCTCAAAAGAAGTACCCCAACCCACCTAAGTGCTGACCCGACACGACCTACATGGATGCATGTCACAACATTTCACATATCATTCAACATACATCATGTCCACTCACAACAATGCCCATATATATAGATGCATTAAATACATATCATGCTTCATAATTTAAAAATGAAGGCAATAATCATATGATTGTCTCTCTCTCGGACTCAACCCAATATCCTAACATGATTCTTGACCAAATCATGCAACCGAGACACTTCCCACACAATTACAAAATCCATCACCGAGTATTCTCTACTCCGAGGTGATTGGACCGTTGAGGAATTCGCCACCGAGTATTCTCTACTCCGAGGTGATCGGACCGTTGAGGAATTCGCCACCGAGTATTCTCTACTCCGAGGTGATCGGGCCGTTTCAAAGTCTATCACCGAGTATTCTCTACTCCGAGGTGATTAGATTTATTTCTGAATTCGTCACCGAGTATTCTCTACTCCGAGGTGATCGAACCATCACCGAGTATTCACTACTCCAAGGTGATTGAACAAGTTACTCAACCACTCTCTCTCCCGTTTACCTCACAACGGCCCTATATATGCATTTCGAACACATATGGATCAGGCACTTATATTTCATGCTTCACAATACATGAGCTAGCTATATAGGAACATAACATGTATTTCACACTCATCAATCCACATATATACATTCCTATATACGCAAACCCTAGCACAATTATCATATGCCCACAAAACTTCACGTAAGCACATTTTAGCCATGTTTCACTAATACACACATTTTCTATATAAGAATAGCATGTATTTAACTCACTCAACAACACATAATACATACATGTTCTGCATAACACATTTTCACATATGTGCACAAAATCTAGCATATATGCATAAATGCTAATATCTCTCACACATTCACCCTTTATACCGTATATACAACCCTATACATATCTATTGCACAATAGAGACTAAAGATAGTAGAAGAATACCCCATCCCACCCCTCTTACCACTCTAAATCATGCAATACACACCCTTAACTCTCACCACTTCACCCGAAACCCTAGAATCAACAAATAAATGAGAAGGAGAACCCCTACCTCAAAATCCAAGCTTAGAAGTGGAAGACCCAAATTTCACCAAGTTTCAAACTCCTCCAATGGCAACTTTCCACCGATCAAAATGAAGAGGAGGGTGAGGGGAACAACTTTTGGTCTTGGCTTTACCCTCAAATATCACTTATTGGCCCTCAAAACTTAGAGAGAAGAAGAGAAGAGAAACTTGTAGAGAGAGAGAGTAGGAGCCGGATGTAGAGAGAGAAAGAAAAGTGAAAATTTGATTTTCTCCCCCTCTTTACACATATATATATCATATATTTCTCCTTTTGTAACTAAACCCTCCACTTTTTCCTTATTTGCTCCTTGTTATGGCCCTTTTTCGCTTATTCGCAGACTAGCCTTTCCTCATTTTTCAAAACTTCACTTATACCCTTAAACTTACATCCATACCCCCACACCATTCCCTAGAGTCTGTAGTTATTTTCCCCCGGTTACCCGAACCCATTTCGGTCCCATAACCGTAATCGAAAACACAAAAAGATCATTTAATTTCACTAAGCATGTCACTAAACAATTAATCATGCTTAAAAATTCACTCAACTTTTTATCATAATTTGAAAAAAAATTCGGGTCGTTACAGTCCATATACCAAGGTACGTAATTAAAACCATATAAAGTGTCTTTCTAGCTTGAACAAGTCTTTCCAATATCTGACTTGATCGTCAGAGTACAGTCGGTCGGTACCACACCGGTATCCTTCTGACTGCCCTACTTTTGTCTTTTTACAGGTTGACGTTTCATCAGTTGGTGTCGTTTGTGGGAAACAATCACAAATTTGATAGTTTTACACAATCATATACAAAGCATGATGCACCTATGATCTGCGCTAAAGACTACGGCCGGACAGGATCCCTCTACCGGTCAGAATCCTCTAGTCGAACAGGATCCCCCTGCCGATCACAATCCTCCAGCTAGACAGGATCCTTTTGACGGCCACAATCTGTTCGTCATCCCAGACCCCGCTGGTCACAACTTGTCGTTAGCAGGAGATGAGCCATGCAACCCCCTGGTCAAGGAGACTTCCCAAATGACCAGGAGCGAATCGCAACGTTGGAATACCAGGTTCAGAACTTGAATCAAAGTCTGGCCCAGGTACTCCAGCAAAATGCCACAATCCTACAACGCTTTCCTCCTGTGGCACCTATGCCATCACAGAGTCACCTCAAGTCGGTTGATCTAGAAGGGGATGACACAGGGCAAGACAGTAGAGTTCTGGCAGATGATGCGGCCCAGAGCCAAGTGAGAAGTGATCGAGAAGGGGCAGATCCAATTCACTTAGTCCCGACAGAGAGAACTCGTGCCTAAGGAGATTCGGGGTTTAGGACTCGTACTCATAGAGACTCAGGGCATCCAAGGGAGGCTGCCTATTATGATATAGAGATGCAGGACCTCAGAGCCAAGGTAAAGACCATGGCTCATGCCATGAAGGGGAAAGGCCTTGCTACAGTGGAGGATCTGGTTCAGCAAACCAATCTCTCTTTCTTCGCTGGGGTAATGAACTGTCTTTTGCCTAACAAGTTCAAGATGCCCGCCGTTGAAAGCTTTGATGGGACCAAGGACCCGCTAAATCATCTAAAGACCTACAAGGCTCTGATGCACCTCCAAGGAGTACCGGATGAAATCCTGTGTAGAGCCTTTCCTACTACATTAAAGGGTTCTGCCCGGTCATGGTTTAACAACCTAAAGTCGGCATCTGTACGTTCCTTCAAAGAACTAAGCCAATTGTTCATAGGCAATTTTATTGTCGCCCGAAGGCACAGAAAGCCCACCACCTATCTCATGAAATATCATAAAAGGTTTTGATATTTTCATTATGAGTTAATATTTGCTTCATTTGGTTTCAGGAATCTGGCAGAGAGCGGATAACTGTAAGCACCTGCTGCTCATCTGTAAGATCATTTCCAACAGACTTAAAATCCTGGATCATTGCTGATATCACCCTAAGGTGTTCAGCCATAGTCTATTTAGAATCCATCTTATATCTTTCAAACTTCAACGTTAAGGCACGAAGCCTTATGGCAGTGGTTTCACCGAAAGCAATTTTCAGTTAGTCCCACATACTCTAGGCTGTGGAGCAATTTTCAAATTTCCTAATTAAATCGTTATGCATGCTATTTAACATAGTAAAGTGCGCACCACAATCTTTCTTAATCCAGTCTTGATAGACTTCCATGTTTCGACGATGCAAGGCTATATTGCCCTCCTCAGGTGGGGTCATGCTATTGGTCAGGATTTCTAGGACTTCTTACTCATTAAGAAAGTACTGGATTTTCCTATGCCACATGTCATAGTTGGTACCTACTAATTTTTCACCCTTTGTGAGATCAGCAATAACGTTTTTAAAGGCTATCTACATTCAAATTGCGCAATGTGACATTAAATATACATTCTTGACTATTTGTTATTTTATTTTCAGAAATCTAAGTGCAAATATTTCATTGTTTAATATAATGAGACCAAAAATTTCACCATACTCATAATCATCACCCAATTATATTAATAAAAAAAAATTGCAATTGATTTCAAGCAAAATAATTTTGAATTAGAACGTATCTAATCCATCCACAAAATATATAATCACACATTCATGTGAATTCCACTTGAGCTTAATTGGCATTCTAGTACCACGTGCCAAGACAATTCTAAATATATAAGTATTGTGCCTAATTATATCCCCATACAACTTGTTGGAGTTCTCGGAGACTGATACTTACTAAAAATACAACCAGGTAAGTTACAGAAAAGACTGGAGGGGTCACATCAGTCCCACTTAAAACTAATCTCCTGAACTTGTTTAGACATTGTATTATTTTGACAGTATCACATATCCAAGAAATAACAACACATTCATGAAGATGTCGCACCTAAAAAACTCATATATCTAAAATTAGGCCTTGTTATAACACTACAACTTAAACACATGTACTAGCATATCAATATAATAATCTCATACATCCATAATATCACAAAAATATAAATGAACTTTGGTTGATGTGATTTACCATACTCACCACAGTGGGAGTAGGAATTAGGTCTTCACATATAAATGATCAATTCAATAAGCAATATATAAAAAAAATAAAAATGATCCATATAAAACCCAATGCAATTACTATGAATGTAATGTTAATAATTGTAAATATCCAAAAAAAAATTAAGATAAAGCTCTAGGATCATAAACACCACAAATCGGATCACCAAATAGTTCCTTACGCACCTTCATGCGCACAATTAAGTATTTTCTCTTTGGAATTTCATAATTTTATCAAATAAAATTTGCAAACAAAAAATCTGTTTTAGAAAAAATTTTGCAAAAATTATGAAAATTTGTAAAATTAAATTCCAAAGCTACTGGAAAAAATAGCGTCCCAAACGGAGCCCTACAGAGGTCTTACATGCCCCCACACGCCACTAGGCATGAGTGGGTGACATTTTTTTTACAGCAGTGCGTCACCTCACTAGGAGGCGCGTGGGTCCCATGCGCCACCTTCCCAATGGCTTTTTGCGCTTTTGAGATCACCAATGTGATCGTCTCACTGTTCTGAACAAAATGGTGCTTCCGTTGCTGTATTCCGAGCTTCCTAACTATGGAATTGAATTACACTCTCCTTCGGTGAGAGTGAAACATGAAAAAAAACTGTTATATTTTTCATTTAACACCTATTTTCGACTTGAAACCTCTCGGATGAATATCTCACAAACCAGACATCGAAAAATTACAAATAATATATGCACGAAAATTTTATGAAACAAGGAATATTTTCATATAATTTTTATGCACCAAAAATGCAATGATGAAAGAGAAAAAGGCCTAGCAAGTTTCTGCCATATCATCCTTATTTTATATTTAAAAAATAAAATATAGAGAGTTTTTGCATAAAAATTTCCAGATCTATATATTTTCATATTGGCTACAAGATACTAAAAAATCAGCTTAATACGATATCAATTTCATAAGAAACAATTTTTCTATAAATATTAAGCATATTTTTATATAATAAATTTGCAAAAATTTATTCTAAGCATGCTTATGAAAAATTAAGCGAACAACAAGCATAAAGACTCTGATACCAATGTTAAAAAATTAATCTTAATTATTGAAATATTTGGGTTACCTCTTGTAGACCAAATATAACGGAAGCAAATGAACCGATAGCTTGTGTTATGAGCTGTCCCTATAGCAATGTGATCCTCGTCAATAGAGCGGCTTCTAGAGTCCTCTATGTGTATTTCACAATCCAAGACCTATTGGTTGATGACTACCAAAGAGAATTATTAAGATAGAGAGAGAACTCTAAAAGGAAGAACACCAGATGAAAAACTTAAAGAAAATATATATTTCAATCGTCATATTTTTTCTCTCTCGTTGTTCTCTTTTATAGAGATTATGTGTGACGTCCCACATTGCCTGGGTATAGTGAAGGGGATGTCCTTATATTTGGTGTTTTCTCTTCAAATGGTATAAGGTCTTTGGGGTAAAACCCAAGAGCAAAATCGTGCGAGTTTAGGCCCAAAGTGGACAATATCATACCATCAGGTGGAGCGAGTTATTACAAATGGTATCAGAGCCTGGCCATAGTCAGAAATGTGGCGGATGACATACACATGCCCATGAGGGAGGCATCAACGAGGACCCTAACTCCCAAGATGAGGTGCTTATGACGTCTCACATCGCCTGGGTATAGTGAAGGGCATATCCTTATATTTGGTGTGTTCTCTCCAAATGGTATGAGGCCTTTTGGGATAAAATCTAAGAGCAAAACCGTGCGGGCGTAGGCCCAAAGCGGACAATATTATACCATCAGGTGGAGCGAGCTGTTATATTATGCATCGCATAATTAGAGATACACTCCACATAGGAGTTTATACTGAATGAACCACTAAATGAGAGATAACATGTTATCCTTACCCATTTATCTTATAGAAAGGAAAAAGACAAACAACAATAATAACATAAAATAAAACAAAAGCTTATTGAAACAATTCAATACATGCTAGAGGAGGAAATAATTACAAATATAAAGCAACTATCATAAAAACAACAACCAGGTTGTATTGATGTCTCAATCCAAAGCCTGAATGTGATGACAAGCTTTTTTTAAGGATCCTAACCAAATCAAGGAACATGTTATTTCATGTTTTCATTACTTTGTCAATACACACACTCACAAAATGTCCTTATATGTAAAACTTAAAATGCATCTCAAATTAAACTTTACTTGTATTAATATGCTTGAACAGTTTTTAAACTTTTTATGAATTTATTTATTAAACAAGTCAAAAGCAGTAGGATACTCAAACTTTTAGTTGAAGTGATACCTCCTCATTCCAAATAAAAAGTTATTCAAGTATCTACCAATATATATATACACACACTTCATTTGTTTGAATCATAAATACATGGCTAAAATACTCATCAAAATAGCCATCAAGAAGACTTACAATAATTAAATAGCAAGAAAAGATAGAAATTTGGGGGGGAAATTTATTAAAGAACAGTAACACAAATTTAGCTAATTTGAAAATCGGTGACAATATTTTTGGCTTTCAGAAAAGATATTAATCACAAAATTGAAATTGAAAAAATAATGGAAAAGTACATAAGCTAAAAAATAGACATCATCTTAAACATTATGTCAAACCCCAATGATAATAGAATTACTCAGCACACCAAAGAAATAATTAAATTAATTATCTATAAAAAAAATGAACTTGGTCAAATAATGACAGAACTGTTAAAATAATTAAAGACGTTTTTTTAGACAAAGAAGTGAAAGACTCTACTACTCACATTCACATATGTATTAGGAATACCAGGAAAACAACTGTTATCATATGTATTAGGAATACCAGAAAGTAGAAATATTATCATCTGTATTAGGATTACCAGAAAGAAGAAATATTATCATATGTATTAAGAATAAAGAAAGAAGAACTATTATCAATTCTAAAACAGATAAATTAATTATAGAAGAATAAAAAGTATAAGGAAAAGGTGTGGTCCGTGATATGGAGAGGCAAGCAAAGCGCTGTCCTAAAGCTACTATTTCCACCCTACGTGCAGGTAGTGATTACGGTTAAAACATCTCCAAGATACAACTCAATTGCTCTCGGCCACAACTCCTCTATCAGCACATTGACAGGAAGTATAGTAACAAGCCTTTCAGAAGTTGCACAAAATAAAAAAGAAAGTAGAAGAAACAGTAGCAGATGAAAGAAGAGAAAAGAAGGAGAAAGATTAAGAATGTATTTTAGTACCCTGTACTTGCTTGGAGTGTTATCTCCTAGTATTTATAGGCTATGAATACAACGATTATGAGAAAATTCAGAAATTAAGTTAATAAAAATCAACCAAAATATTAGCAACAAATATGAGAAAAATCAACTATTTAATAGCTCTAGAGGTTTGGATACCTTAGTATACGCGCAACAATCCCCCACAAGGTTTTTCAACCTCTTAAAACTATCAAACACGTATATATATATATATATATAATTAAAATTAGGCAACTTTATACCATGTAATAGGTGTAGGAGTCTTCCGAACTTGAACCTACACTTTGTGTTTACTGCTTCCATTTGAGGGATCAGAGAGACTAGGTCTTGAACTCGACCCTTGAGTCAAATTTTAGCATGTCACACACATAGTATTTATGATTGACTTATTTTTGCAGGTTAGCATTATTAATGGCCATGCGCTTGTACCTTGATTCTCATGAGAGTTTCTAAAGAATAGCCCAATTCTTATAGTCGCGGCCTCACGACAGGTCCCACTTAGGTGAATTCTTCAAGGATATATATGACCTATACCCTGCGAGAGTATGCCTGCCTTGGATTCATTCATGCCAATGCCCTTCCTAATGTCACATGACACAGCACTATGCCATAAGGATGGGTAGGAGAGAATCTTTGTGAGAAACCCCTCAACTAAAAGAGTGTTGTAAATGAGTTACGCAATACAGATTGTTTCTACTCGTTGAACCTTCTTCATGAGATCTCCAATCACAAAGGACGGGTTTCCTCTATAGGTGACTCCCTTATGGGCTTAGGCCCATCCCCCTAGACATATCTAGGACTCCGCTCCTAGATAGACCCTTAGTCAATTGACCAGCTATATTCCTTTCTGACATAATATATTCAAATAAGACAATGTCTCTACTCAACAGGCTTCTTACAAACTTTTATCTTACTTGAATATGTTTATTCATATTTTTATTTATATTAGATTGTTTTACTAGGTCTATAATAGCTTTAAAATCACAGTGTATGGATATAGCTGGTATTGGTTTGTCTACTATTGGTATATCTAATAATAAGTTATTAACCCAATCTGCTTCCATGCAGGTTGTGTCAAATACTATAAGCTCAGACTCCATAGTACTTCTAGATATTATAGTTTGTTTCTTCGAACCACCCCAAGATATTGCAGCTCCACCTAAAAAAAATAAATAACCACTAGTAGATTTTATATCTACATTATCAGTTATCCAATTTGCATCGTTATACCCCTCAACTATATTAGAAAAACCTTGATAACTTAGGGACTTCTCTATAGTTCCCTTAAAATATTTAAAAACTCTTTCTAATGCTTCCCAATGATCCTTACTCGGGTTATGAGTGTATCTACTAAGTCTCCCAACAGCATATGCAATATCAGGCCTAGTTTTATTTGAAATATATAATAAGAATCCAATCATCTGTAAGTATTTCAGTTGAGAAACGGGTTCTCCATTATTTTTCTTTAGGTGTACACTAGGATCATAAGGAGTTGACACGGGCTTGCTATCAAAGAAATTAAATTTCTTCAACATTTTCTCTATGGTACTAGATTGGTTTAATGTAATCCCTTGAGAATTTCTTTCTATTTTCATTCCTAATATTACATCAACTTCTCCCAAATCTTTCATGTCAAAATTTCTTGCTAGATATGCCTTAACATCATTTACTATTTCCAAATTGGTTCCAAAAATAAGTATGTCATCCACATATAAACATAATATCACATGATGTCTATTATTCTTCTTAAAGTATACACATTTATCGAATTCATTGATTTTAAAACCATATTTTAGTATTACTCTATCAAACTTTTCGTGCCATTGTTTAGGAGCTTGCTTAAGGCCATATAATAATTTAACTAATTTACACACTTTATGTTCTTAGCCTTTAACTATAAAACCCTTTGGTTGCTCCATATATATCTCTTCTTCTAGGTTTCCATTAAGGAATGCGGTCTTAACGTACATCCATTTGATGAATAACTAAATTATGTAAAGATGTTAAGGCTACTAAGATCATAATGGTAGTGATATTAGATACAGGTGAATATGTGTCAAAGTAATCTATATCCTTCTTTTGTGAAAAACCCTTAGCTACTAGCCTAACTTTATACTTGTCTATACTCCCATCAAGTTTTAGCTTTCTTTTGAAAACCCATTTGCATCCTATGATTTTATTTCCAAGAGGCAAGTTAGTTAAAACCTGTAACGACCCGGATTATTTTTGACCAGGTTCCGGGTGAATTTTGACCGGATTATTTTTTTTTTTTCTTTTCGAATAAATTAAATTCAAAAAGATGTGGATATGTACATATATATATATATATATATATATATATATATGTAGAAATGGAATTACATATATATGAAAATGGAGGACGTAGTTATATATATATATATAGGAATATATATATATATAGTCATGGTGGGTGTATTTATATTAAATTATAAATACATGTGAAGGTATGTGTATGTAATGTAATATGTATATATGTGTACATATACATGTGCCTTATTTTTTGCACATGGGTTGATTTAGATTTATATATATATATATATATATATATATATATATATATATATGTTTTATGTAAACATATATTTTATCATGTGGTTGAAAAGGGGTTTGGGATATTGTGGAGTATAAGGGAAGATTCAAAATAATAGGAGGAGAGAGACCCATGTGGGTCAGCTGAAGAGAAGAGAGAAAGAAAGAAAAGAAAAAGAAGAAGAAAATATAAAGGAGAAAAGAAGAAACCGAGAGAGTTTAGAGAGAGAAAGAGAAGCCGAGAAAAGGATTAACTTGAGGGTTCTTCTATGGCGGTTCTGTCATGGCTCATGGTGGTGTACGACTGATGGTGTGGGCTGACGGTAGTGGTGAGGATGGGTCAGTGGATAGTGTTGTTTGGGTGTTTGGACCGTGGATGTTTTGGGTGGTGGCTACCGCGGTGGTACCTCTCCTTAGCCACAACGGAAAGGTTGAAGATGGTGGTTTAGGAGGACAGTACGGCGGTAGCTCAGGGAGGTTCGGCTGGTACTTGGACTGTGCTGGGTCTATTCACGGTTTGGTGGTTGTCCTTCTCTCTCGATTGGACTCTTCCATGTGGGTTTGGTGGTCGTCGGCTAGGGATAACTGTGTATGGAGTTCTGGCAGCGGAGTGGTCGGAGAAGGAGGTTGGGAAGCGACTGTTTTGATGTCACAATTTTGGGCGACCGATAAATTCCATTGGTCAACCGAAAGTGTCATTTCGGCCGACCGAAACCATTCTTTGGTTGACCGATCGTATGGCCTGTTTGGATGCTCGCGGTTGGTGCGGCTATGGCTGGTTCTAGGATGGTTTCGGCTTGCGATAAAGAAGGTGATAGGGATGGTCACAGTTTGGGTTTGGTTGCCATAGGTGGACATGATGCCGAGAAAGTGTTTTTGGGTTCATGGAGTTTCGGCTGGACGACTATGTAGGCTGGTTTGAAGTTTGATTAGTGGCTGGAAAATGAGTCATGGTGAGCTCGGCTTGGCAGCCTTGGTGGTGGTGCACGATGGTGGTGTTGTGGGATGAAGAAAGTGGCTAGTGGTGGTTACAACAATGGTCCACAACTGAGATGGTGTGGTGTGAACTAAGGATAGTGATGATATATATATATATATATATATATATATACACACCCATGTATGTATATATGGATTGGTAATTGGGCCAAGTAAATAAAAGGAGTACATGGCAGTAGGGAGATGGTGTATGATTTGGGCCAATTTAATTTGGAACCTATATATATATTGAATTGGCCTTGGGGTTGAATTGGGTCTACACTGAAAATGGGCTGCCACCCTAGATTACATGGGGCCTTGATAATGGGCTTGTATAATTGGGCCTTGAACTTGGGTCCAATTGGATTATGTTGAACTTGCCTAATTAATTGGGCTGAAGATAGTTTGTGAATTGGTTGGACTGAGTATGGAAAATAAAAAGGAAAATGGTTCAATAGATTGTTGTGTGGGCTTGGACACGAGATTGGATCGGGCTTGATATTGATCGCTTTGCAGACGCGGATTTATTGGAGAGCGGGACCTAAGGTAAGTTGATTCTTGCCTCTATCTCTTACGTATATATTTTAAATATGTCGTTAATTTTACATTTGTTCTCTTAATTGTTCATATGTGGTATTTATATATATATAGGTGCTTATATATATATAAATGTGGTTAAGATATATATATGGGTATATGTATTTATATATTTGAGATATGAAAGCATGTTAAATTTAAATACTTCTTTGCATTTTGATATGCAGGTATTGTATAGATTAAAATCCATGAAAAGTATGCTAAATAATACATGTTTAGCTATGTGTTGTCTTGTATGCATATGTGACTTTTATGCATGGTGTTAAATATATATGTGATTATATATTGGGTAGCGGTAGAGATGTATGCTAAATATGATTATAGCATCAATGGGCTTTTGAGAAGCATGATTTATGTTAAGTGTAATATAAGTGCATAATACATGTATGGGTGATACAATATATATATATATATATATGTGAATATATATGGTGATTAGAATGCATGCTAGACACTTGTGGTGAATGTATGCATTGAATGAGAGCATGACTATATTTATGCATAAGTGAGGTTTATAAGCATATGTGAACTGTATGCTAGATTTTACCTGTATTGGTGAATATATGTGTGGCTTGGTGGAGATGAAATGTATGTTAGGTTCCTTTTTAACTAGCTTATGTATTGTGAAGTACGAATTTTAAATGCTTGAGTTATATGTTCGAAATACATATATGGGGCCGTTATGAAGAAACGGGGAAGTGTTGTTGAATCACCCAGAGTAGGTTAATACTCGGTCATGGTGTCGAAGTGGTCTCATCACTTGGTAGGACCGATGTTCTCGGTGGTGTATTTTGAAATTATCTCATCACCTGGTATGACCGATGTTCTCGATGGTGCATTCTAAAACGATCTCATCATCTGGTAGGACCGATGTTCTCGGTGGTGCATTCCAAAATTATCTTATCACCTGGTAGGACCGATGTTCTCAGTGATGCATTCTGATTTATGTGGAAGTGTCCTAGGTCACATGGTTGGTCAAGAATCATGTTAGGTTGTCGGGTGGGACCCGAGAGAGAGAGAGAGAGAGACAAAATTATGAGATTTCTTGCATTATCTATTGTGAAGCATGCTATGTGTTTAACTCATTCTTATATATATGCGTTGCTTGTGAATGAACATGATGCGTGTTGGATATTTATTGCTTCTAAGTATATTGTACGGATTAAATGCATTTTAATTGCATTTGAGATTTGCTACTTGATGAGTAGGAGATGTGGTAGTTGATTTACATTATTTATGTAAATGTTTTGACATATATGTTCTATATACATATTGGTGCTGGATGTTTACTACTTTCAAGCATGTTGAAAATGATTTCTAAAATCATGTGTAGTGGATTTTGTGTGTTCATATGTACTAGAGTAGCCATTTACATTGTTGGTTCACGCATGCTAGGAGGAGCATGGTCTTAAATATGGTGATATATTTAAGTGCATGTATATTTTTAAGAATATGTGAGGATCGACCTGCTGCAGCAATGATAGTATGGTTCTACATACCTTATTGGGCCTTTGAGCTCACCCCTTCCCAGGTTTTGCAGGTATTGCTGATTGTGGAGTCAATTAGGGGGATCGATAGTACAAGATGCAGAGGTGGTAATTGAATTCCTTAGACTATAATGTATGTTCAGGATTGTGGATAGATGTTTACATTTGGATTAAATGTAATTGGACGTTGTATGTTGGGTAATTTATCCCAGTTGTGCATTTCATTTGACGTATGTATATGAGACGGACACTCAGGGACTGAGTTATTATTTCAATTGAAATATGCATGTCGTAGGAATGCTGGGGGGACACGTACCCAAAAGTGTCCATTTTGATTTTTAGAAGTGAATGCTTGGGGGGACACGTGCCCATAAGTGTCCATTTGAATTTAAAGCAGGAATAACATATCAGGATCTGATTTATTAGAATAGGTCATGCCCAATTTTCGTGAAAATAATAGGAAATTGAGATTGTATGATCAGGTGGTGGTTATGGCGTGAGGGTGATCTCACGGAGTCACACCTCGATTTCTGAGCCTCAAAAATTGGGGCGTGACGTAAAAAGGGTCCATTGGGACTAATGGACGGGTTAACCTCTGGTTTTCCCAGGAGTCGGGGAATCGGGGCGTTACAAAACCCATGTATTATTTTTAATTATTTATCGCCTCCTTCCAAAATGGAGCATCTATGGAAGTCATGGCTTCTTTATAAGTAGTAGGATCTCCTTCTACTAAGAAAGTATAAAAATCATCTCCAAAAATTTTCTCTACTCTAGCTCTCTTACTTCTTCTAAGTTTTTTATGGTTCAGGTTCTTCCTCTAAAGGGATACTAGTAGATGAAATCTCACTTGAAGATGATTTATCAATTACTGGTTTAGGAATCTTTGATTTATAGGAAAAAAACGTTCTCAAAAAAGGTGGCATCTCTAGATTCGACAATTGTATTATTAGAAAATCTCACTTATTTCAGAATTTATTACTAAGAATCTATTGGCACTACTATTTTGGGCATACCCTAAAAAGATGGTGTCTATGGTTTTAGGACCTATCTTCTTCCTCTTAGGTTCAAGTATAGACACTTTGGCTAAACACCCCCATACTTTTAAAATTTTGAGATTAGGAGCTTTCTGTTTCCATATCTCATATGGAGTGCTATTATTATCACCCACAGTTACTCGATTACGTATAAAGCATGCAGCGAGCAAAGCTTCCCCCCACAAGTTCTTGGGTGCACCATAACTCAAGAGCATTGAGTTAATCATATCCAAAAGAGTTCTATTCTTCCTTTCAGCTACCCCATTAGATTGTGATGAATATGGAGGAGTTACTTCATGTATGATTCCATGTTCTTCACAGAAGTATTTAAACTCATTAAGACTGTATTCACCACCTCTATCAAATCTAAGTCTTTTGATTTTCTTCTCTAGTTGATTTCAACCTCATTTTTGTACCTTTTAAATTTCTCAAAAATCTCATCTTTAGTTTTGATCAAGTATAGATAACAATACTTGGAGCAATCATCAATGAATGTCACAAAGTATTTATTTCCACCTCTAGTTGGAGGTCTATTAGAGTCACACACATCACTATGTATGAGTTCTAAAAGCTGAGTATTTCTGTCTATGGACTTATAAGGTTTCTTAGGTTGCTTGGCTTGTACACATATTTTACACTTATGTTTGAAATCAACATGGGATTTGGGTACTAAACTGAGATCCATCATTCTTTTAATTTTCTTCAAGCTCACATATCCTAATCTCTCATGCCAAACACTACAAGATTCAATAAAAACACGAGGAGAATTTTTATTGATTTTTAGAATCACATTCAATTTGAACAAGCATTCACTGACATATCATTTTTCAACAAAAATATTATTTTTTATAATAACAACTTTATTAGATTCCAAAACAACTTTGTATCCTTGTTGAACTAAGAATGACCCATTAACTAGATTTCTCCTCACTTCAGGAACGTGTCTCACTTCCTTTAAAGTAAAGATCTTTTCAGATGTCATCTTTAAGTCAACATCTCCAATACCGTGTACTTATGTGACTGTATCATTTCCTAGAGTTACATTTCCTCCACTTGAGTTCTGATAAGATTTAAAATAACTACGGTTTAAACAAACATGCACACTAGCACCAGAATCTAACCACCAATCATCATTATGATACGTGAAGTTTATACTTGGATACCTTATGGAGGGTTCGCATGAGTTTTTTTGATCCAACAACATATTTACATGATCTTTTGGACCTTTTTCATTCAAATTTGTCTTGGGCTTGTATGGCTCAGTCCTTTTGTAATAGCAATCCTTCACCACATGATTGGTCCTCCCACAAACATAACATGGTTTGTCGCCTTTGCCTTTAGGATTTTTGAGTTTGTTATATAATGATTAGTATAATTGTGGCAGAAGTTTTGATGGGTACGAAAGTTGTTCTTTTTGTTATTATTTTTGAAGTGTTTCCCTCTAGGTTGGTAACGACCTCTATTGTTGGAATTATAAGAATTTTCAGTGCTTTCAACTAGGTTCACCTTAGTTGATTTATCACTTTTGTTGATTCTAGACCTATGATTTTTTTTAACTCTAATGGAGTTAATAACTTGGGTCAAGGTCAATTCTATTTGCTTATGTCTAAGAGATCTAGAAAACTCAAACCAACTAGAAGAAAGTCTCTCTATTAGACATGACACTTTAAAATCTTCACTAAGTTTGGTGCCATTTTTCTCTACTTTCCTCAAATGTTCTTGAAAAACATGGATTTGTTCACTTACAGTCATATTTTCTACCATTTGTAATTATTGAAGTTAGACACCACAAATCGCTCTATGCCAGCATCCTCAATCCCATACTCAGCTTCTAGGACGTTCCATAATTCCTTAGCACTAGAAGTATTATGATAGATATCATAGAGATGATCAGATAATGTACAAAGTATTCTATTATAACAATGGTAGTCAATTTGTTCCTTTGTCATAGACAGAGTGGTGGACTCTTTTGAGATTGATGTTTTAGTAGAAGATGTTGTTAAGACAATTTGAGTTGAGCTGGTGGTTTGAGGTTCTTCTATAGCTGATATAAATCCTAAAACAGTTAGCCAATACCTTATTTGTTTCTGCTAACGCCTAAAGTTTTTTCCTCTAAACTTTTCGGGTTTAACACTATTGGCCTCATCAACTTTGTTCAACATTTTTTTTATTTTTTATTTATATTTTTATTTTTAAAGTTAAATCCTTAAAGGCAAAGATAGATTTAACTTTTTGTAGAATTTTAATAAAAAAAAATATGTCACTATAAAATTCAACAATTTATATACAAATAAATTTATACAACAAGTCTAAATAATCCAAAATTTTAAATAAAAAAAAGCAGTCACTAATATGACAAAATTCAGAACAAAACTTCTTTTTTTTTTAGTGGAACACAATGTATGCAATTTTATGACTAGAACAACAATTATAATGGTATGAGCAGTGTGAAAAACTACACTTTAGATATATATAACATGTTATAACTATGCAACTGAGAAAGTTTCTACACAAAAAAATATATATATATTCTTAAAAGTTTGAAAAGAATACAATTTTATCTTCCTGAAGCATATACAAACATAAAAATATATAACAAAGTAATATATCACATGTATTTAGAATGTTTTAGAAAATAGTAGACTTCAGGGCTTGATTCATATATATATATATATATATATATATACACACACACACACCAAATAGAAGCTTTAGAATGTTAAAATATATAAACGAAAGTAGAAGAAACAGTAGCAGATGAAAGAGGAGAGGAGAAGGAGAAAGATTAAGAATGTTTTTTCGTACTCTGTACTCGTTTGCAATGTTGTCTCCTAGTATTTATAAGCTAGGAATACAACGATTATGAGAAAATTCAGAACTTACGTTAATAAAAATTAGCCAAAATATTAGCAACAAATATGAAAAAAATTAGCCATTGAATAGCTCTTGAGGTTTGGATACCTTAGTATACGCGCAACAATCCCCCACAAGGTTTTCCAACCTCTTAAAATTATCAAACATGTGTATATATATATATATATATATATATATATATATATATATAAAATAAAAAAATTAGGCAACTTTATACCATGTAATAGATGTAGGAGTCTTCCAAACTTGAACCTACACTTTGTGTTTACTGCTTCCATTTGAGGGATCAGAGAGACTAGGTCTTGAACTCGGCCCTTGAGTCAAATTTTAGCATGTCACACACATAGTATTTATGATTGACTTATTTTTGAGGGTTAGCGCTATTAATGGCCATGCGCTTGTACCTTGTTCTCATGAGAGTTTCTAAAGAATAGCCCAATTCTTATAGTCATGGCCTCACGACAGCTCCAACTTAGGTGAATCATCCAAGGATATATATAACTTATACCCTGTGAGAGTATGCCCACCTCGGATTCATTCAAGGTAATGACTTTCCTAACGTCACATGACATAGCACTATGCCATAGAGATGGGTAGGAGAGAATCTTTGTAAGAAACCTCCCAAATAAAAGATTGCTGTAAATGAGGCATGCAATGCAGATTGTTTCTACCTGTTGAACCTTCTTCATGGGATCTCCAATCACAAAGGACGGGTTACCTCTATAGGTGACTCCCTTATGGACTTAGACCCATCCCCCTCGACATGACTAAGACTACACTCCTAGATAGACCTTTGGTCAATTGGTCAGTTATATTCTTTTCTGACTTAATATATTCCAACGAGACAATGTCTCTACTCAACAGGCTTCTTACAGACTTGTATCTTACTTGATATGTCTATTCATTTTTCTATTTGTATGAGATTGTTTCACTAGGTCTATAACAGCTTTAGAATCACAATGTATGGATATAGCTAGTATTGGTTTGTCTACTATTGGTATATCTAATAATAAGTTCTTAACCCAATCTGCTTCAGTGTAGGTTGTGTCTAATGCTATAAGCTCAGACTTCATAGTACTTCTAGATATTATAGTTTGTTTCTTCAAACCACCCCAAGATATTGCAGCTCCACCTAAAACAAATATATAACCACTAGTAGATTTTATATCTACATATCAGTTATCCAATTTGTATCGCTACACCCCTCAACTACATTAGGAAAACCTTGATAACTTAGGGACTTCTCTATAGTTCCCTTAAAATATTTAAAAACTCTTTCTAATGCCTCCCAATGATCTTTACTCGGGTTATAAGTGTATCTACTAAGTCTCCCAACAGCATATGCAATATCATGCCTAGTTTTATTTGAAATATATAATAAGAATCCAATCATCTGTAAGTATTTCAGTTGAGAAATGGGTTCTCCATTATTTTTCTTTAGGTGTACACTAGGATCATAAGGAGTTGACATGGGCTTGCTATCAAAGAAATTAAATTTCTTCAACATTTTCTCTATGGTACTAGATTGGTTTAATGTAATCCCTTGAGAATTTCTTTCTATTTTCATTCCTAATATTACATCAACTTCTCCCAAATCTTTCATGTCAAAATTTCTTGCTAGATATGCCTTAACATCATTTACTATTTCCAAATTGGTTCCAAAAATAAGTATGTCATCCACATATAAACATAATATCACATGATGTCTATTATTCTTCTTAAAGTATACACATTTATCGAATTCATTGATTTTAAAACCATATTTTAGTATTACTCTATCAAACTTTTCGTGCCATTGTTTAGGAGCTTGCTTAAGGCCATATAATAATTTAACTAATTTACACACTTTATGTTCTTAGCCTTTAACTATAAAACCCTTTGGTTGCTCCATATATATCTCTTCTTCTAGGTTTCCATTAAGAAATGCGGTCTTAACATCCATTTGATGAATAACTAAATTATGTAAAGATGTTAAGGCTACTAAGCTCCTAATGGTAGTGATATTAGATACAGGTGAATATGTGTCAAAGTAATCTATATCCTTCTTTTGTGAAAAACCCTTAGCTACTAGCCTAACTTTATACTTGTCTATATTCCCATCAGGTTTTAGCTTTCTTTTGAAAACCCATTTTTTATTTCAAGGAGGCAAGTTAGTTAAAACCCGTGTATTATTTTTAATTATTTATCGCCTCCTTCCAAAATGGAGCATCTATGGAAGTCATAGCTTTTTTATAAGTAGTACGATCTCCTTCTACTAAAAAAGTATAAAAATCATCTCCAAAAATTTTCTCTACTCTAGCTCTCTTACTTCTTCTAAGTTTTGTGGTTCAGGTTATTCCTCTAAAGGGATACTAGTAGATGAAATCTCACTTGAAAATGATTTATCAATCACTTGTTTAGGAATCTTTGATTTATAGGAAAAAAAATGTTCTCAAAAAAGGTGGCATCTCTAGATTCGACAATTGTATTATTAGAAATCTCACTTATTTCAAAATTTATTACTAAGAATCTATTGGCACTACTATTTTGGGCATACCCTAAAAAGATGGTGTCTATGATTTTAGGACCTATCTTCTTCCTCTTAGGTTCAAGTATAGACACTTTGGCTAAACACCCCCACACTTTTAGAATTTTGAGATTAGGAGCTCTCTGTTTCCATATCTCATATGGAGTGCTATTATTATCACCCACAGTTACTCAATTACGTATAAAGCATGCAGCGAGCAAAGCTTCCCCCCACAAGTTCTTGGGTGCACCAGAACTCAAGAGCATTGAGTTAATCATATCCAAAAGAGTTCTATTCTTCCTTTCAACTATCCCATTAGATTGTGGTGAATATGGAGGAGTTACTTCATGTATGATTCCATGTTCTTCACAGAAGTATTTAAACTTATTAAGACTGTATTCACCACCTTTGTCAATCTAAGTCTTTTGATTTTCTTCTCTAGTTGATTTTCAACCTCATTTTTGTACCTTTTAAATTTCTCAAAAACCTCATCTTTAGTTTTGATCAAGTATAGATAACAATACTTGGAGCAATCATCAATGAATGTCACAAAGTATTTATTTCCACCTCTAGTTGGAGGTCTATTAGAATCACACACATCACTATGTATGAGTTCTAAAAGCTGAGTATTTCTGTCTACGGACTTATAAGGTTTCTTAGGTTGCTTGGCTTGTACACATATTTCACACTTTTGTTTGAAATTAACATGGGATTTGTTCACTTACAGTCATATTTTCTACCATTTTGTAATTATTGAAGTTAGATACCACAAATCGCTCTATGCCAGCATCCTCAATCCCATACTTAGCTTCTAGGGCGTTCCATAATTCCTTAGCACTAGAAATATTATGATAAATATCATAGAGATGATCAGATAACACACAAAGTATTCTATTGTGATAGTGGTAGTAAATTATTCCTTTTGTCATAGACAGAGTGGTGGACTCTTTTGAGGTTGAGGTTTGAGGTTCTTCTATAACTGATATAAATCCTAAAACAGTTAGCCAATACCTCATTTGTTTCTGCCAAAGCCTAAAGTTTTTTCCACTAAACTTTTCGGGTTTAACACTATTGGCCTCATTAACTTTGTTCAACATTTTTTTTATTTTTTATTTTTATTTTTTTTTAAAGTTAAATCCTTAAAGGCAAAGATAGATCTAACTTTACGTGATATGGAAAACTACATAAGCTAAAAAATAGACATCATCTTAAACATTATGTCAAAGCCCAATGATAATAGAATTACTCAGCACACCAAAGAAATAATTAAATTAATTATCTATAAAAAAAATGAACTTGGTCAAATAATGACAAAACTACATAGGCTAACAAATACCCATCATTTCAAAAGATGTTTGGCAGTCAATCATAAATTACATGAAGTTCTCAATCTAATTATCAACTAAATGAAGTTCTCAATTCAATCATCAATTCAATAAAGTTTCATTCTAACCATTTAAGGATCATCACATTAGCCTTGTCTTGCCACAAATTCAAAATTTCAAAAACAGAGGACAAAGGGCAGTAACAGAAACTTAACTACTTTAAAAATCAGTGGCAATATTTTTGACAGTGTTCTTTTGAGACGTGAGAAGAGCAAATTCATCACATGTCATGAAAACAACCAAATAGAGTAAAACAAAAAAAAAAAAAAAAAAAAAAGGACGAATAAGAATAAGAACTTGGATGCATATTATATATAACTTCATTATCTTGCCACAAATTCAAATTTTCAAAAAGAGATGGTAAAGAGCAGTAACACAAAATTTAACTACTTTGACAAGAAGAAAAAAAAAGGTGAAGAAGAATAAGAACTTGGATACATATTATATATAACTTCATTATCTTGCCACAAATTCAAAATTTCAAAAACAGATGGTAAAGAGCAGTAACACAAAATTTAACTACTTTGACAAGAAGAAAAAAAAAGGTGAAGAAGAATAAGAACTTGGATACATATTATATATAACTTCATTATCTTGCCACAAATTCAAAATTTCAAAAACATAGAGCAATGAACAGTAACATAAATTTAACTACTTTGAAAATCAGTGCATACTTATCAAACGACTTTTAAGAAGATAAAAAGAAAAGAAGAGTCGTGTTTGTGAATTTAGGGGTTTAGGATTTTGTTGGGTTATAATTCTATTTTTTTAATTTAGAAATAAAAAAATAATGTCCTGAAACTAAATAATCTAGAAATAAAAAAATATTGTATTGAAACTAAAAAACTCCTTTCTACATTTAATAGATAATATAGACAAGTGCACTTTTAATGTAAAATAGTACGAGTATTTTTGAAATTTGAGTTAGTAAAATGGGTCTTTTGAGAATTTTAAAGGAATTCAATGAGGATATTTATATAATTAATTAAAAGTTTATATAGTACAAAATAAAGACAACAAAAAAAAATCCTTATGGGGCTCGGCCGCTGCATCGCCAGGTCCATTCAAGTGCACCGGAGAATCCATCTGGAGATTCCTAAAAAGAAAACGACCCAGGAACTGAATTCCTATTGGTTGAATGACGTGTTCTGTACAGGAGGGGTATCTTTGGTATTTCACGGACGATTCACTATGTTTCGTGGACACGTGTGAGCGTCGACTGGTCATCCAAATTCGCTTTTCCTTAGCCTCTAAGAAAGCGTGTATTTTGAATGTTATTTTTTGGCAACTGATATAATTTCACAGTTGTTTTCTCTTACGAGTCGATCCATATCCACTCTGTAAATACTCCTACTCCTATGTTTTCATTATTTTAGAACCCTAAAATTTCAAATCTCATCTCAATGGATGATTATGGAGTCCCACAAAACGAAACTTTGAGCACTTATATTGATTGGGAAAATTTGTTTGATTCTCCAAATTTGGAGTTAGACCCATTGTTCCTCTCGGATCTATCGGCTGATGGTTGGGCCAGGGAGGGCTCGAATCGGTCTACAGATCCGGGTTCTTTGTCCATCAGCGATGTCGAGCAGTTTTTGATGAAAGACGACCATGATGATGTTGGGCTCGTAGGAGAACAGCCGAATCCCGAATTTTCGAATGATTTTCTGGCGGATATATTTGTTGAATCGCCTGTTGAGTCCGATCAATCAGGTGGTGTTTCTGATGGGAAGAATTTGAATACTTCGGAGGAGGATGAGAAGGAGAAAGTCGTTGTTGAGTCCGATCGATCAGGTGATGTTTCTGATGGAAAGAATTCGAATACTTCGGAGGAGGATGAGAAGGTGGAACTCGATCCTCCGCAGGAGGTGGAAAACAGTGGAGATGGTGATGACCGAACCAGCAAGAAGCTGAAAAGGTACTGAAGGTTTTATTTGTTGCTTTGTTTTGCTTTCGGTGGTAGATTCTTCTATCCAGTTTTTAGGGTTTTAAACTTTACAATTATTATCAAAGTTTGTGCTCTGTCTCTCTTATTTCAGCTGGAATATTTTTGAATTTTATATTTTGAGGACATTCTTGGTCCCTTTAATTTGTTGCTTTGTTTGCTCTTCAGTGGTAGATTTTTCTATTCAGTTTTTAGGGTTTTTAGTTTCTCTTATTTCAGCTTGAATATTTTTGGATGTTTATTTTTGTGTGGACATTCTTGGTCCCTTTGAATACTTGCAAATTCTGTGAAAAAGAAAAATTTTAAATTAGATGGGGATGATTATAGTGCTTTTTGTATGTAATAATAGGAAACAAAATTCTTCTGTACCAACGGAATGTTTCAATATCCTTGAATGTTCATTTTTGTGAGGACATTCTTGGTTCCTTTGGATGCTTGGTTGTGCTATTGGCAAATCCTATGAAAAAGAAAACTTTATAATGAGATGGCAAATTAGCTTTTTATTTGTCAATAAACAAATTTATGCTGTTATAAATGAATGTTTGCTATGCCTTTTTTTTTTCCAGGCAGTTGAGAAACAGGGATGCTGCTGTGAGATCAAGAGAGAGGAAGAAAATTTACGTGAGGGACCTGGAGATGAAGAGTAGGTACCTTGAAGCGGAATGTAAGAGGCTGGGGATGTTTTTACAGTGCTGTTTTGCAGAAAATCAAGCACTACGCATTTCCTTGGATAAGATCAAGGCTGTTGATGCTTCCATGACCAAGCAGGAGTCTGCCGTGCTCTTGTTGGGTAGGAAACAGAAAAAACACCTTGCCCTTGCTTTCTTCATTATTCCTTTTATGTCATTATTGGGTTAATTTGGGTGATTTGTAGTTTCTTGGTCTGTTCAATCTCTTCTAGAATGGACTTCAGCAGGAGTTCAATCACATGATTACAGTTTTGTGTGAGCTTGATCTGTGTTAGCTTTGGCGGATATCTAGCTAGGTTTGAGTTCGTTGAAGCTTTTATGCAAGCCAATTCTTACTTCCTAAGTTGTATCAGAAAATTCAACTTGCCTAGAAATCCCAATCAGTGTTACAATCGACACTGAACACCCCTATTTTTGGAGATAGGAGTCAATGTCATGTAGGAATTATCTTTAATACAGTATTATGATCTCCTTCAAGGACATCATTAGGATTTTCTCTTGGTCTTCCACCATGTTATATGTTATTCTGTAGTTACATTTGAAGTTTTTTCCATCTGCTGAACTAAAGCATTGATAATTCTTAGTGCACTTTCTGTTTTCAATATGTGAAACCTTGGTGTACAGTTCTAGGCATCAAATCTTATTTCTTAACACTTCAATTTCAACCTCCGGAAGATGCAGAGTCTGCAATTGGCAGTTTAGACAGTTTTTCTCATGATACACACACACACTCTCTCTCTCTCTTTTCATTCTTAATCTGTCTCTTTGTGCGGGTTCAAGTCTGAAAGCAGCCAGCTTGTGCAAAAAATAGTGCCAAGGGTCTTGCCCTCCCAATAGCCCACGTGTGAGGTTACTGCCTTTTTTATTGTTGTGTTTGCCTTAAGCTCAAGTATTAAGATTAGACTTGGTTAGTTGGAATTCAGCATCCAATGAACTTGAAATTTTCCTATCTTAACTTCTAATTATTTTTGAATTGAAGAACTTGATGGAGCCGATGTGACTTCTACTAACTTTGTCAATTACTTCAGAATTGTTTTAGGGGCCATGTTAGTACAACATATGGTGCCTCAATTTTTTTCTTTAGCCCAGTTTAGATGTCTTTGGGATTGTTCAAACTAGTTTGATCTTTGGATTGGAGCTTAGCTTGGAATTTTATGGACTGATGAACCATAAGCTGTTCAGAAGTAGCTCATCTGCTGACTAGACCCACCCCCTACTGACTACTCCCTCCCCCCATTCAATGGACAAAGAAAAAAGAAAGCGCCCACAACATAGCCCACATACAAAATTTCCCAGCCACCTTTGTGTGATTTGTTGATATCAAATTAAATTACAGGTTATCTTGATTATTAGTGTAGGCATTAGTCGCTTCGTTGCTGCATGAGTAGAATAAACCTGAAGTCCTTAAGATTTCCCTGGGTTTTATCTTGCTTTTATTCAATTTGGGATTTTCATATTTAATATTGTTCTGTTAATTTGTTTTCATGTGTGCCGTATTGACCTTGGGTATTATGCAGAATCCCTGCTGTTGGGTTCCCTGCTTTGGTTCCTGGGCATCGTCTGCCTGTTCATTGTGCCCAAAGCGCACCAGTCAACTCTGGAACTGGTTCCAGCAGAAAGCGTGGAGAAAGAAAACCAAGGAAATCTGGCTCCAAAAAAGCCAGGAAGTAAGATATTTGTATTTCCGCTAGTCAAGTCCTCCATCATGAGTAAGAGATGCAAAGCTTCAAGGTCAAAGATGAAACCAAGTTTTCCTGCTTTAGAAGTTCTGGTTTGAACCATGTATCTCTCTCTCTCTGTTGTTTTAATTATTTCTTAGTATTTGAAGGTGGTGTTGGGTGTCCTTCCTGAATACCATATAAAAAAATAGTTAGACGGTGAGGCAAAAGAGCTGGTGGTTGGTTTTCATTGAGTTTCTTATGTTCCTCAGTTGTTTTGCATTGAACTCATCATATCTATGAATACTAAAATATCTATCATTAGGTAATTTTGTCTTTTTAAATACAAATTGATTTATTTTGTCCAGGTTGAGACTAGTTTTTCCTTTTAGGATCCTTGAAGATGGAGAAATATATATATATATATAAAAGATTGTATGAAGGACATGTCCAAACAAAAATATGGTATTTTAGTCATTTTTTGTATTTAGTAAAAGCTAAGAGATCAATCATTTCTACGGGTGCTTTTGTTTCGAACAGCCAACAAAGCCCTCTCTATCTCAGTACTTGAGTGTATCAAAGCTAACCGCACCTTGGGCTAGCCCATACACCCACTACACATGTTTGTTATCATTTTATTGAATACAATCATACTCGTAAATATGAAGGACCAAATTGAACTTTGTGAACAAAATTTATTCTCCAGCTCTTTTGCATATTTTGCTAGAATGTATTTGTTATATTTTCAAAGGTAAAGTGAACAAAAAACCCGTGAACTGTGTCTAAATTTACAAATAACCAATCTAAAATATATTTTATACACAATATTCTATGAACTATCATATTTTGTTACAAAATACCGCATGTGTGTGTCATGTGATGGATTATTTTTCATTAAATGACCTTAATGCATTTTTTATTGAATTACACTTAATCCATTTTCTTATTAAAATAAATTATAAAAACAAATCATACTATTTTGATGACATATTCTTCATCAAATTGTTATAAATTTACCTTTAATAGTTGAAATTATTAGTTTTAACAAAAATCTCTAGAAAATTTTAAAACAATTTAACTAATTTCTTAATTTTTCATTAACATATTGTATGAAAAAAACATGTATTTTTTTTAATGGTAAAAAATTTTAAACCGGGTATAATAAGTTTTATTATAAATAATAAGAAAATGGATAAATTTTGTGGTAATTACAATTTTGTATATTTTTTTCCATTTTTATGATAAATTGATACCAATAATAAAATTAAGTAAATGGTATAATTAATATTTAGATAATAGAAAAGATAATTTAATAAGAAAGAACAAACTTTATAAAAATGAATAAAATTGTCTTTTGTAATGAGATAATTAGTTTGGGCGATTATTTGTAAAAAGACAATAGTTCATGAATTTTTTTATTTTTTTTGTGCACTTTACGCTATTTTCTACAAAATCTAAGATTTTGAGTTCCACCTCTTCTAAAGCCTATTTGTGGATCACCAAAGTCTTTAGCGGGTTTTATATTAAATTCTTCTTGAATTATACCATTGAGAAAATTACTTTTAAGATTCGTTTGATACCATTTGAATTTAAAGTGGCAATTAACTAATGCAAGTAATGAACAAATAGTGATGTGGTGTTATTGTATAATGAGATAGCTATGGTTTAATCACATATCTTCTTTTTATTTGTTTGAGTAGTGAAATGATAATGAGGTGATGATGCCTTCTTTTTGTTTGGTTAGAAGGAAAGAAAGAAAGAAAGAATTTTTTTTATATTTTTCTTACCAATATACCCTCATTTAATAAACTAATACACAAATAAATATTCATTCCAAATTATGATATTCTAAGAAAACTTATTGAATTTCTTGTCCCACAAAATATGACTTTTTCTTAGGAACTCGTAAATATTTACTAGTATGTTTTAAAGCAAAAAACTAAATGTTGACTATCTTTCTTATATCTTATATGTTAGCATGTAAACATGTTTAACATGTTGTATATTTTTCAGAATGTGTGTGACAATGATACCAATGTCGTCCACTACACGCAGTGGCAACCATATGAGATTTGGTTCTAACTCGTCACAAACCTCAATTGTAAGAGAGTGCACGGTTAGAATATTTTTAATAAATAAAATATTTTTTATTTGTGGTCCTATGTACTATTTCTAAAATTTGGATTGCAATGCAATTATTATTACTTGATGGATTGGGGTTATACTTGTCAATTGTGGTCTAATTGACAGTATAATATTTACACCGTTGAATTCTGGTTTTTCAATTTTATTTTGTGAGATTTAATCCTAACCGTTGATATATAGGTTTCCATGATAAAAAGGTAGACTTAGGTATTTTATTTGTAAAGAAGTCGTCCTCTCTGTTGTTATAAATAAGGATTTCATAGAGCTCTCTAAGGATTTGTTGCAGAAACTCAAAGGTATTTTACAGCTTAATCTTCATTCAGGTATGTCAATTAAAATCTCATTTATAATTAATTGTTATATTCTTGATTTCTACAAGTTGAGTATGTATTAAATTCTAACAATTGGTATCAGGGCAAGGTTTGAAACTTGTAGGAATCAAGAAAACATATATAATCACATATGAAATCAGTTTTCCTTGAATCGGCACATGTTTCCGTATTGGTTGATTGGAATTTTTTTTTTTTATATTGTTGTTGGGTACATATGTTGGGTCGTCCTTTTGATGAGCATACCCGAGAAGTGGATTACGAAGATAAGTCTGTTACAGGTAATGCACCGAACATTCGGTACTATCATAATTCGTATTCCATTAATTGCTTATCTTAAATTTGTTGATGCTGACATCAATTTTAATAAGTTGTGCCATGTTTGGCAGAGCTTTTACTTTAGTTTTTACGCAGAAGAAAAAGAGAAGCAGAAGCTATATTAGGAAGCTGGTACCCACCAGCTTCTTTTAAACGCTCTTTTTGAACTCCGAAACTCTTCCACCTTACCAATTCAAACACTCTCCAAAACAGATTTTGAGGTTGAAAAGCCGAAAGTCGCTTTTCAAAAGTCAATCCAACCAGGCGTTACTCATGGAGTATATCCTTCTCTCTAAGGAGTTTGATAACTTTTTAACTCGATTAAACTACTAGGCTCAATTCATCCACTTAGCCAAGTGGATTGTTTGTTGGTGAAAAGTAAGGGAAATAGAACTTTTTTAGGTCTGCAACCTTTCTTAACCCAGAATTACATTGTGAAATATAAAGAAGGGCAATTTACTTTAGAAAAAAACTTATGTAGACTGAATAACAGTACTTGTTCAGATTTCAATTCAATGAAATGGATGATGTAGATAAACGAAATAATATGAGGAATTTTATATGATGCATAATGGCTGCATTGGTTCTAAATTTTGATAAACTTCTATGCCTAGTAAATGTTGAGCTTGGTACAAGCATCAAGGTTTTGGCTTTGAAGAAGACCACTATTAAGTCTGATAAGAAGCAAAAACATCTCAACGTGAAATTAAATTTTTAATAAACCATTTTGAAGAAGACCACTATTGTCTGCTAAGAAGCAAAACCATCTCAACGTGAAATTAAATTTTTAATAAACCTTGTAGCTTCTCGCAACATGACGTACTTCTGGTTTCATACTCGTTCAAATAGAGAACTCCTCTCTAATTCTAACATGTCTCAGATCCAACCCTAAATGCAATTATTTATGTTGTTCAAAGGGAGTAACCACTAATCAAGTTTTTTTTCTGGGGAGACAACCCATCAAAAAGCACACATCTTTGATGGTGAATTAAAGAAGCAAACAGAAGAAGAAAACATCCAAATCGCATAAACCTTCCCACTCAATTTCCCAATTGTAGAAAACCTCTTCTAAGTTGGTTCCTTAAGCTCTCAATGCTTTTGTGTCTCAGATTTAAAAGGATGCAGCACTTGACATGTCTCAGTTGAACATTGTGTGCTTCGACAACATCAAAGCAAGAAACAAAGTGTGTAAAATGAAAATATTTCATGAAATTTTATCTTGAATGATGTGTCAATTAAATGGTGAGTTAGTATTGGTGGGATTCCCCCCATACACGGAATGTCAATGGTATTATCACTTGCCACATCATTCATAAAGGCGATTCATGATAAAATTTCATGACGTTTAGCATTTCTCAAAAATTATATAGCAAACTGTGCCCAAATGAAACATGTCCTCTGCAGTCAACAATGAGGAAATAAGAAGGATCAAACCAGTGGACACTTAATTTACTGGTAATAAGGTAAATCCCCCCAAAAGGATACAGAGCTGGTGCTCCATAAAATTTGAATCACAAGCATGTCAAACAATAATAGTGAATTAAAAGACAAAAAATCACAACTCAACAATCTGTAACACTAGTTATGGCATAAGTCTCCAAGCTTGATGCATAATTTCATCATTCATAAAAGGACGCAGAGACCACATCAGGCAGTAGCTCTCCAGTTCTGATGATGATGACTTAAGATTAAGAGAAGAAACAGTCCTTTCCTGCAACAAGTATAACAGCACAAGTAGCGTTGATCATCGGAAAACTCGGTTCATTGAAAAAATACAAACATTTTTTCTACATTAGGGATTTTATATAAAGTAGGTGGCTTTAATGTTCTCCTTTTCCGCTTAGAAATATCATATCAAGGAGGGGAAGGCTTATCACCTGCATCGTGTAGTCTTGCTTCAGCATACTATAAATAATACTTATCAGGACAGCATAATCAGCAACTTGAGGCTTCTGAATATCACAACATTCAGGGTCATCCTATAAAAGATACAACGGTGATCTTTCCAATGTTATATAATAATAATATATACCAAAAATGGAAACCGGAATCAAATCATGTTTATGAAATTCCACTAATTGTTGTATCAAATTAGGCCATAACTCACTTGAAATCAAAATTTAATCAAGATTCAAACAGGCAATCAGGTTAAAAACAAAAAGTAAGCCATATAAATCAAAATTTTAAAATCAAATGTTAGAACTCAACGGAAAAAAATGGTTCTAGGAAGCGATCTGGAAGCTGAAACAACATTGGGCTAAAGATTTGGAATGAAATCCTAGGGTAAAACCTAGATATTCCCTAGGACCCCAGGAATTATGAGGCATGGAGGGCACTATCGAATTTGATTGGACTGGCCACACATACTGAAAGAAAGGACTCCAAGAATTCTCAACCAACTGGTTGCTCCATGCACCATAAATGCCTTGCACACGTTTAAAGACTAACAAGTACAAAGAGTACCATGCCAGTTCTCTGGATAACAAGAGTTTGGAAGCATCAATTTATATGCTCCACCAAAAATATATGTATATTATATATATATATATATTGAAAAGCCTAATATATCAATCAATTAAAAAGACATGCAATTCCAAAACCTCTTAGCTAATGGAATCATAAATTATTTTTATCTATTAAATATAGGGGTGGCAATTTGGCTTAGGGGTGCACAAGAAACCTTTACAACTGATAAATTAAACGGTTTCGTCTGGTTCTATAATAGAACAATTCGGTCCTGTATCTAAAAATTAAAGAACCGTTGATTACCTGGTTTGGTTCCAGTTTGGAGTTGGACCGAACCGAACTGTTAGTAATATATATATATATATATATATTATATTGTCTAATACAATTGTTCAATTTTGAACCATTAGGATTGGTTTGGTTCTAATTCATCCCAAACCGGACCGGACCGAACCGAATTGTGTGCACCACTAATTTGACTCGACCCAACATATTCCCACCCCGTCCCTAATGGACAAGAATGCTATGCCTTTAAACAGATTAGGGGTGGGTATGAGATAAGGGGTTTGACCCAAACAGGGTTTAGGGTGGGGATGGATATGTAGGTTTCCTGCCTTGCTAGCCCCGATTGTAGGTGTCCACTCTTTTTAGTCTCACTATGGTTTCTTTCTATTCCAGCAGTCTTCCCCTTCCCACTACTACTCCACGCAACTTTGCCAACGACCAGCCATGCTCTTTCCGATTGGTTCTTCTGATTAGCTTTTTCCATCAACCACACTCTTCTCCTACCATATCTCTCTTTCTCTCTCTCTCTCTCAGGGCTATTCTATTTTATCAACAGTTCCCCCTCCCCAATCAGCAACCAAGCTATCCTCCGATTGCCTCTTCCAACGAGCGGGGATGGGGACAGCCTTTTAACTTTCTTCTTGGGAAGGGGTGGGACTTTGACTAAAAACCCGTTCCAGAGTAGGGGCAGGGATGGGCGAATAAATATAGGCAAGGAGGGGTAGGGTTTAGGCAAACTCGTCCCAAACCCACGCTATTGCCATCCCTAATACTCCCACAAACTCAGCACAACCACAATTAAAAACAAAGTTAAAAAAGAAAAAGGTCAAACAATTAGTTAATTACCTAGCGTTGGTCCTGTCTATGCAGGGTGTGCTATGAAAGGTGATCTAGAGACACATCTGGCTGATGACACTATTTTACATAAAGTGACTGCTCTCATACTTGAACCCACATTCTCAGGCTGCAACCTAAGCTTTTACATTGGATCAAGCAATGGCCCCTCCAAACAATTAGCTCATCTAGTACATTAATAAAAAAACAATAATCCCTTCCCCTTCTCCCAATCAAACAAATAAGAGAACACAAACTGGGAAAATTAATCATAACATAAAACAATACCATGCCACAAGTAATTAACTCATCTCCAGTATCTTCATCCTGCAAGTGTGGGAAACTTTCAGGTACTGTTTTCTGTGCATCCTCCACAAGGCATTTAATCTCGTTGAGTATACATTTGGCTACAATTAACATGATCAAATTTAAATTAATAACATTCAAAACCCAAGAAAAATATAATAGTAGAAAGTTGCCACAAAATTGTTTCTGATAAAATGTAGAGATATGACACAAAAAAAAGGCCAATATTGGGATTTAACCACTGGCACAAATTTTCAGTCCCTTGCTCTAACCAACTAAGCTACCTGAACCACTTTCCTAAAGTCAGTTTTTTCATCAAATAATGCCCTGCCTCACCACTGGACTAAAGGGAAAAACCCTTTACTAATAAAATAAAATAGAAAGGGCTTCTTTTGCTTGTTTGTCAAGCTTTCAAGCAGTTCTTTCAACTTCCACCTAATCCAACCAACTAAGCTACCTAAGCCACTTTCCTAAAGTCTGTTTTTTCATCGAATAGTGCCCTGCTTCACCACTTGACTAAAGGGAAAAACCCTTTCCTAATAAAATAAAATAAAATAGAAAGGGCTTCTTTTGCTTGTTTGTCAAGCTTTCAAGCAGTTCTTTCAACTTCCACCTAATCCCCCAACATGCTCCAGAGGAAGCTTTCTTATAGAAAGAAGATAGGTGGTCAAACAAAAACAACGTGCAACGGGCACCCCGCTCCTAGTCACTAAGTAGTGATATTCTGTCCCCAGGGGGACTGGACTCCACCAAGAGGTTCTTTCTCTCAAGTAATTTTGCCCGCACGTTCCATTTCAGTGCCAGAGAAAATGGCATTCAAACCCATAATACAATGTTTGTCCCACCAATACAGGGTGCTGGAAGGGTAGACTATATGCTGACTTAATTTTTTTGACAAGTACTATATGTTGGCTTAATATTTGGAATTATTTGCACAAAGTAGTTACACTCTCATAATACATGCACAATTACACATGTATGTCCCAATTCCATGGAAAACATGTAGACACAAGATATATATATAACTACAGTAGTTATCTCTTGCTCACCGGTGAGCAAGAGATTTTATCCACACCAAGTATAGTGACCGTTAGATTAAATCTAACGGTCACATTCCAAACCCACCTTTCTCCTTCCCTAAACGAAAGAAAACCACTTTTCTTCCTATTTAAAGTTTCTAAAACTACATTACCCATTTGTTCTGCACTTACGAAATAAAACATTTCAAATATTGAAAGAACCAAAATTTTTTCATAGTATTAATCAATAATTTGTACTTGGCCTCTCAAGTATTAAAATTCAGATACAAACATAACCAAAGAAGGTGCAACAATAAGCAAATCAAAGAGAAGATTCTAGTTACAACTTCAATACTGGTATCAATTCAAAACCAAACTCAAGCATCCAATACATAAATACAAATATTCAGATAAAAATCCATATGTACATATATTTATATATGAAAATTTATTAAACTGAAGCCATTATCTAACCTAAACTCCAAAAATAACACCATAAAATTAACATTTTCCCCCATTTCTTTCTCAAAAAGTTCACTTTCAGCTCCAAAAAGAAAAAGTAAAAAAAAATTACAATTAAAAATCTAAAAACCTTAACCAAATTTACCACTGTATTTCACTACAACTAATACAAACTTTTATCCAAAAAAAAGGAAGAACAAAACAAATTATTATCCTGAATGTAATTTCTGTTATGATCAATCCATTTATTTCTTAAAAAGTCTCTTCATATGAGAGAAAAATAGAAATATACACAACTATGTATAATATTGTCAAAATATCAAATTAGGATAAAAAGTCTCAATGGGTGGAATCCAAATATTGATTAATACTACATTTTTTTTTTCTTTAAATATTTGAATTCTTTTTTTAGGTAGCCCTTTGTAAAAGAAATTGGTAATGTTAATTTAGGAAACTTTAAATAGGACAAAGGTGGTTTTGTTGGATTGAGGAGGGAGAAAGGTGGGTTTGGAATGTGATCATTAGATTTAATATAACGGTCACTATACTTGGTGTGGATAAAATCTCTTGCTCACCGGTGAGCAAGAGATCACTACTCTATAAAACTATGCATGCAATGTGGCCCTCCAGACCACTTGCTTGCTTGTTGGAATAAACAGTAATTACAAATATAAACAGGATGGGTGCCCCCATCCCAATCCCAACCTGATTAGCTAAACCCTACCTCAACCCTGCCCCAACCTCAATAGGATCCAGTTCATTCCCGACCCCAATTAAACTTTAGATGCCCATTCTCATCACATAATGTATATACGAGTGTTCTTTTAACTTCTTAAAGTTGACACATGACAATTGACAACCATATTATTTCATATGACATCATGTACATGTCACAAAATAATAATAATAATAATAATAAATAAATAATGTTAATAGGCCTAACACATTGCATCACTTTCTTGGACTGCCATCCATGTGATTATGTAAGTGAAATAACAAGGCCTTATTTGTGCACCTTTAGGTCCTGTTATAAAGGTTGGGCCGCCTTACACTCTCCTTGACTTCCAATGTTCGACAAAAGGTGTCAAAATTGAGATTGTCATAGCATGTTTATAGCCCACTAATTGGCCGGACAGGACTGGTTCTGATGAATATTGTCTCTGCTCAAACCCAAATCAAGTTTCATATTTTTTTCAAACCCACCCCTAACTCATTTATTCATCATCACCACCTTGGCCTTTATCCCGTATAAACGGAGTCAGCCCCTAACTCATTTATTAATGCTCCATATTCATCTTGATAGAGGCAGGGGTCCGGATATAATCAGGCCCTTGCCATCCTTAATAGTAATTCTGTAACCATAGAATATAATGGAATGTACCATTCTTGCATTCCATGTGTCAATGACAAAATTGCATGATCCAAAATGTTATGAATCTACTTCCCAAAAAAGCTAAATATTATGATCCAGATAAGTTATTTTCTTTTATAGATTATTTTTTGAGAGGAAAGTGCTTAAAAGAGAATGAAAAGCATATACAACCTTTTTTTAATAATTAAATTTCAATAAAAGCACTAAAGGGTTGCAACCCTGACGCCCACAATGTGTATATAGAAAAAAGAGAATAGAAAGAATACAATATTATACTACTATACCCCAGTATCTGCTAAAAAATTGCAAAATAATTTTTAGAGAGAATGGCTTCTGAAAGCCAAATAATGGGAGTTTAAAAAGGCTTTTGTCACCTCTACAACTTGTCATCCCACTATGCCAAACGAAAAATCTATTGCACTCCATCCATATGCATCACCAAGGCATAAATACACCAACCACATCTGTCTCACTCTCCTACAAGCAACCCACACTCTCCAGAACCTTTTTGAACTCCAAATAAGGAGAGAAGAAGATGTAATAAGTCCCTTGCTACTGAGCAATGTATCAACAAGTGATTCATGATCTACCCCAGCTCACTTGCACATACAACATCAATTGGGAGGAACTTGCCTTCATGCACCAAGTTGTCAATAATAAAGATCTTTTTCAATGCTGTTGTACACCACAAAGAAAGCCAAGTTTTTAGGCACCTTAGTCTTTCCAGACAAAATAACCTAGAAAACTAAATTCCTATCATGCCACAATCTAGAGTATATGAAATACCATGTACTAGGTTTCATTCTGCCCAACATAACAATCTACATTCCAGGTAGTGTTGCACGGTGCACCAGGACCAACACATAAGAAATTCATTCAAGATAAAGACGAAAAAACTGCACAGCATCTAATTATTGCACTTTGATTGCGTGTGTGTGTGTGTGTGTGAGAGAGAGAGAGAGAGAGAGCGTATTCTGAACTTATAATCCTTTTAAATGCTTATTAGATAACATAGTGATATGAGCCCTCCTCTATGCTTGTATTGTTTGGTCTTGGTATTATAAAATTTGCTTTACATCAGGAAAAAAACATAGTGCCATGAGCCTATGACAAAGTACTGGTTTTGAGCTTCTTTTGGTTAGAGTGCTTGGAGCTTCCAACGTCACTATCCACAAGGAAAACATCGTCATTACTAAAAAATTGCATAATTTCAATGCCAAGCTAAATTAAATAGTGTGATGACCAGTATTTTTATTATTATTTTCTTTATTATTATTAGTATTATTATTAGATTTTGATAGATATTTTTACTATGAAATAAACGTGTAGATTTATATATATATGGTTGTTTCATCATGAGATAAATTTGGTTGATAATGATTGTCCTGTTTTATTGTTGTCAGCTATCTAATAGAGTTAAAGACTAGAACAAATGGAATGACCTTAAAATTCTTCAACTGACAAATCATTACCCTCTCATTTTCCAAGAGATTAAGTTAGGAATTAATTCCAAAAGTAAATGATTGAACTTTTGATTTGTCACGTCAGTTGCATAAATTATGTATAAAAGGAGTTCATGTGGTCATTCGTAAAAGAGAAGAGTGAGGTCAATAGATGATTTAAAAAGGAAAGGGCTAACAGATTGGTGCACTTTTACCTGCAGCAGGAAAGTAGATTCAAGGAAACGATTTATAAAAGGTAGGGAAATTATTCTTGATTTAGGAATGCAAGAGGATGGAAACTATTTTTTTTTTTTTTTGGAAAGGCTAATTTAAGTGGTTTACTGTGTATTTTTATTTTCTTCCCCTAATGTAGCGTCTTTATTATATACATATATACACATGGTTAAATTTCAATAGTCATCGCTTGGGTGTATATATATTACTGTTATATATTGATGCACATACTTCCATTAAAATGAGTTTTAGTAAGTAGAATTATTATTTTTTCTTTATTTTAACTCGTTACATAATAGTGCATATGGAGGTGACCGATGGACTAGATTAGAATTTGTTAACAATATTTTTTGTTTAGTTAAATGTTTGACTATTAGTTCATAATATTATATTTCACTCACTGAGTATTCGTCTGGCAACTACAATTGCTAGTGACATCATATTATCCTAGAATCTAAATATTTCTTGCCTTGCTTATTTCCTTATGTTAAGTGGATTTTAGTGTATATATATGGGTGTGTGTGTGTGTGTGTATTTATCCTAGAATCTAAGTATTTATCATGCCTCTAAACAGAAATGTCTTTGGGTTTGGTGATAAATTTCTTTTTGCATAGGAATGTGATTTGGAGTGAGCCGGTTCTTCCTATGGGTAGAAATTTGACTAATGAATTTGTTGTGATTATAATTTGATGCGAGATTGGATTATGTGAAGTTTTATTGCATCGTATTATTGGAAACATTTGAAATATGTTTGTGTGTACATGTATAGCCGGCTGAAAATAATGAGGGATAGAAAACTCTTCGGTTGAAATGCCGAGAACTGTTCCGAAACATAGTTAGGTGTCAGCGGTCCGCCCAGAGAATGATCGGGAATTTGCTGGTGTGTGCAGTATACATGTCGGGGGTGGTTGATTAATGTCATGAGTTGGCATTGAGTTACAACTTGAAATTTGACTACCTGTTTTATTCTTAACTTCTTTATATTTCAAATTTATATGTTGAATCACTTATAAATTTACAAATGTGTTTAGTGTCCGAATATAAATTTAAAAATGTGTTTAGTGTCCAAATGCAAAATTTTATATTTATTATTGATATTTTATCTTATTGTATTTTATATTTATTGTTGATGTTTTATCTTATTGTATATGTGGTTTCAGAGTTGTTATCCTGCTGGGCCGTAGTTGCCCATCCTAAAATTTTCAGGTTCGGCTGAATTCGGAAATAATGAAGGACTTCCTTAACTGACTTGAGGACATGATTCTACCAAAGGAGTCTAATAGCACGTTACTTGCATTTTAATATTGTATTTGCGTGAAAGACTTTGTTTTCAAAATTATAGCAATGTTTATTTTCCTTGTCATGAACCCTTTATTTTAATTCTTTACGAGCTGGAAATCAATGTGATGGTATTTTTAATTTATACGGATGTTGATTAAATAAGGTTTGTTTGTTTTATTTTATTATTTAATCACGTCCCAAAATTCGGGGCATGACAAATAGACTATCACCACAGTCCACAGTGATACAAGTACAACAGAAGGTGGTCTTCAAGTAGAACCCAAATCAAATTAATCATGAGAGTATAGTCTTGGTACCGTGAAGCATTTGTGACACCACCTTGTTGATATCATAAGCAGAGTTTCTTATGCCAAATAATATTGCAACTACTCAACTCAGTTCAATAAAGAGATAATCTACACCAAAAATTTCTGCCTTTAGAGAGCAAAGACAACTTAGTTCTTAAATACTGACAGCGTTTGATGGGCATCAACCCACAATCACTTATAGTGTATGCATGGATAAGGAGGAAAAAGGAAAATTTAGGCAAGCACTATTAGCAGAACAATGCATCCCACTGTAAGAGGACATGATCGTGGTCCACTTACTAAATACGTGGTTGGTAGACCAAAATGTAATTTTTGATTGGTTCGTAGATGAAGTTACCAAATTTTCAGACTAGGAAGCACGGACACACCTAAAAGGTCAAAGAATCCGTGTCGGACACGTATCGGACACCGACACGCGTTGGACACGCCCCGACATGTGTCGGACACACCAAAATACGTGTCCTAATTTTTTTATTTTTGGACACACCACGGATACGGCATAGACACACCATGGACACGTGTCCGACACGCATGTCATATCGTTAGAGAGTTTTTAGAAAGTTTTAAAAAGAAAGATAGTTTAAAATGTAAATATGATGACTTCTTTGAATTTTTTTAATAAATATAGCAGTCATATTATATAATATTTCATTTTTTTTTTTAGAAAACAACTATTATCATTATTGTGGAGTAGATTCAATTGTGTAGTTCTTTAAACGATAAACTAATTGTTTTTATAGCTCATTAATTATTATGATTTGTGAATTTTTCATTGTTAGGTTGATGTCATATATATAAAAAGATATAATTATTAGTCGCATGTCCCCGCCGTGTCCGTATCCTAGTTTTTTAGGATCTGCTGTGTCCGTGTCGTGTCGTATCCGTGTCCCGTATCCGTATCTGTGCTTCTTAGTTTTCAGATGCTTCACAAATATTATGCCCTCTATAATATTAAGTTATAAGTCAGATCAGTATGCAATAGCAACGTTCCAAGAATATTTGACACCCATAATTTTGAATAACACCCATCTAAATGTTGAAGACAAACTATACTATGGAGAAATATTAATTGGCATCATGCATGCAACATGCGACTCAGGAAAGATAACAAACATTTCCAGAACATGAATTTTGAAATCAGAGTAAATGCATCACTCATTCTTCAAAATTTTAATATCATTCCATTCATAATATTGTCAGAACATAAAAAGAAAAAAAGCAGTAGTAGTATATGGAACAGAAGTTACCTTTACTTAGATGGTCATAAAGTCCAAGTTGGCACGTATGTACTTCTGTATGCAAATCCACAAATGGGAAAAAAAATGCAATAAGACCAATAAGTTTACTTGCATATATGCAAAAACCCACGGGATATAAATTAACAAAACGTTAGCAAGCAAGTAATTAATCCATGTTCTCAAGAAACACCAATCTGATTAATAAACATAGAGAGTGTGCAGTGCAAACTAGCTATTTTGATGAGGAAGAGAGAAATTAAAACATCAAATCCCAAGGACATTTAAATAGAAAATATCTTTTTGATCATCAATCCCATGTTGTTGAATAGAACCAGAAAAAAAAAATACTTCATTGCTAAACTATTTCAACCTCTAATGGCAATAAGATGATCACATCATATTATCACCACTGGAGGAATGCAAATAGAGATAGAATTCCACAACGAAGTGTTCAGAATGCGAAAATAATACTGCAAAAAATGAAGCAAGCAGTGTCGCATCTCTATAAGTATTTAGCAATTGGCTATAATGGGGAGAGATAAAAAGATTATCCTTTACTGGAAATGCTTCTAGAGAAGTATGAGCAAGAAACACCATCAGTGCAGTAGTTGGATCTCCACTATCTCTATACTCTTTTAAGTTATCTAACCAGGAGAAAACTCATCAATAGAATCCATATGTACTTACACTTGCTAATATTTTGTACACTATCATGAGTATTGACACATCCAACTTCAAAATATGATAAAACCCTCTTTGTTTCATTAGCTTTAATGATGTGCTCAACTAATTCAGATGTCTTGTTAATTGGAGGCCGTCGAAGAAAGTCTGCAAGGGAAACAAGCTTTGCTGAAGAAGCAGCAAGAAAATCATCCTTATACCAGCAGCAAATAACACACTGATATCCACAAACACTCACCCAGTCCTTGCTGAAAGCCAACAAGCAACCTATTCCCCACAGCCACTAACTCATCGAATTTTGTGACCCTACAATGGAAAGAGCATAATCAAATAATACAAATAAAATTAAATACTTTCAGAACCATTAAGATAAGAAGAATTTTAACACTGCAGCACCAAACATGTTACAGTGTATGCATGTAGAATATTGGCGGAAAAGGGGAAAGTCCCAAATAAACTTTCTAACACTTTAAGGAATTATTTAGATAATTTGTCAGGTGGTTTCAAAACAAATACGATGCTTAATGACCATAATGCAGCAAATGAATTGGACTAAGTAGAGCTCCATGCCTTCATGTACAATTTTTTTTTTCCCTGAGTGCATTTAAGAGCATTGGTTTGGAATATGTACCCAAAGGTCCCAACCTAATTTCAAATCAAACTCAGTGGGGTTGATCCACCAAAGCAAGGCTTATAGTCTCAATATACATTCTTAAAATCATATGATAGTAAAAAATCATAGGAATGTGAATTAACCTTGTCATAAAATCTGAAAAAATATGCAGTATCTTCTCCTTTGCTTCAGATACCATTTTTGCCTCCTTCACTTTCCAATCTGTGAAATTCTAAAATGAAAAACACTATATTGAGATGAAAAATCCCAAGTATGTAGAACCCAAAGAATTAAAAAAAAAAAGAGCTTAGGGAAAGGAAAAAAAAAAGATAAATTAAACTGTAATTATAAGTTTGTAACCACTGCATTAAACTACAGCCCTAATTTGTAGAGTAAGGTTACAGCTAGGATAAAGAAGACATAATACATGAGGATGTGTATATAAAAGAGAGAGTGGCAAAATAGATTGCACAAAGAAACATCAGCCCCATTCAGTAAATTACCGGAAGTGCTGAAACTGAGAATTTGCAAGAAGTGATTTGCTGGTCATGGATAGATGAGAATACAAATAAATGATTTACACAAGATGCATCAGTAACATTTCGCAAGCATGAACATAAAGGATAAAAACTAAAACTCTCTGGAAGTGTAGAAAGACTGCCTCAAGCAACAACTACAACAAAAATAGACTGGAGAATTCTATTTAAGATTAACATAAAGGATAAAAACTAAAACTAATGGAAGTGTAGAAAGACTGCCTCGAGCAACAACTACAACAAAAATAAACTAGAGAATTCTATTTAAGATTAAAATAAGCTGGAGAACATGAATGGAATATATTACATATCATGCCCAGAAACTGAAAATAGACACAACTAATCCACCAAAGCTAGAAAAAGGAAGTTCAACATGAACAACTTATGCTATAAGTTGAACAAAATTCAACCAAACATCTTAAAAATCAATCAAGAGCATCAAAGGGAAACACAAACCTTATCCTATAACAACCACCGCCAAGCCTTTTTCCCAACTATGTGTGCAAGCGACGCTCTCTCATTTTATTAGTTTGCATATTATGGTTTAAATTTTTAGTTTCAATATTGAATATTGTTGAAAATTCACGAACTCCTACCTATTCTAGTCTTGAATTCAATGTAGGATTAGGATTTTACATCATATCCACGGTTATAATCCTATCTTGTTCCAAATAGGGATATATCGTATCCAATGGCTATGATTTCCTATACTATTTGGGCATTTCAAATCCTATATGGGCATCCTATCCAGCATGCCAAATTCGCCCAAGTTTAACAGTGAAATTTTACGAAACATCTTTTTCATTTTTCCCACTTGCCTCTCACACAAACACCAAAAAAAAAAAACCTTATTTTCCTTAGGGTACTATTCATCCTTCCTTACTTTCCTTTAGTTTTTCATCCCATGTGGAAGTAATGAGGCTTACAAATGCAAAAAAAAAAAAAAATGGTATCCTAATAAGTTAATATGCACAACATTCTTCACACCTAGTAATGTAACATCTCCTAGAAAACGTTGCTAGGAACCTCAAGCATTTTTTATCAAATGCTTCTTTACACCATTTTCACTGGACAATGGCTTTACTAGTTTTACACAACACTAAGTTCACTTGGGTGCTCTGTGCTCATGTCAGCTTCAGATATAAAACATCTATATCTCACAAAAAATGCACTAGTGTTTAATCCTTTTTGGTTGCAAAAACATATCGGTTTATCAAAGTTGATTCTCCACCTTGTTCATTTAGCAAGATCATACCAACTCTAAAGAAAAAAATATCGCTATATTAAGTAAAACATCAAGTAAGCACCTGTAGACTCTAGTCTCCCGAGATTACTCAAATGGTAGAGTAACTCGAATTCGGCTCCACATCACATAATGGGTATGAATATTTGAATTTTACCAAGGTTGAAATTCAAATTTTGGACTCAAGAAAAAAGAAACGGAACCCAATTGACAACAGATTCCTATACTGAGAGGCATATAAGAAAATAAAATAAAATAAAAATAAAAAATAAAAACTCATCTATCAGTTTTCCAGACTTAGGTGATGCGCATTATGTAGAGTAACAAATTAGGTGCCAAACATATTTCTAGAATAGCAACAACATTTTTTTACTCATCACGGCCTTTCTACAAAATCTACCAAAAAACACAACCGCTTAAAAATACCAAACAATAGCCATTTAAAAAAAAAATTTGCTTTTAGCAAGGTTCAAGTTTGAAGCTTGTATGACGAAATTGGAAGGATAAGGAAGACAAACTCACCAATGTATTATCCGAAGTCCCGACAAGAATAAACTTGCCGTTGGGCGAGAATTTCACGAAGCTCACCGGTGGATTCTCGTCGTCTATCAACGTCTTCATACAATATAGACTATTATACTTTTTATTTTCAAAAATTATAAATGAACACGTTTTATTTCAGAGATCTAAAAAAAAGGAAAAAAATTGCAAGCTCACATCGTTTTTTCAAGAAATCAATTTTTTTTTGTGTGTTTTTTTAAAAGAAAAAATTAAGCAGTTGTGAAACATTATTTTTTCACAAAGTTTCTCTTTTCTTACTATTCGAACTCTTAATTTAAAACAAAAATAAAAATAAATTTTTTTCTTTTTTTTTGTTATATTCGTGAACAAAACATATGATTTACCTTTTAACTCCCCTTATCTCACGTGAGTGCCTTGATCCAAAAATTTAACGGCTTCTGAAAATGAAATGACCATTCACATTTCAATGTTTGGGTGCAGATAGAGAATGATTTAATAATGAAATTGTAGTACCTTACAACATTCTCCATAGAAAATAGAATAGTTTTAAAAATAAGATATTTAGCCAACTTTAATTTAATTACCATGTGAAAAAAAAATTAATTACACATTCAATTAAAATTTTCTAAATCAATATATAATCTGTCTTTTTCTTGTGGTCAAGATTAATATAATCTTTTATACGAAAAAAATGGTAAAATGCTCTAACACTCCCTAACTTTTCATTTAATACCCACGGAGAATATTTGTGTCTTTGACTGTGGTCAACCTCCCCCAGGTTTGGTAAACCATGCCCTAACACCTCCTGCTAAGTGCTTTTACCATTATACCCTCATATATTTAAACAAATTATAGGCGTCATTTGCTAACTTATAAATTAAAAATATAAAATATCTATTTTGTCCTCCATCAAATCTAATAATCTCTCATTTGCTGATTATATATATATATATATATATATATATAACTCCATTGAAGACAAATGACCACTAAGTTTTCATCACCTAAGACCGTCACGACGCCATTGCCCCCAAAGACCCATAACCACTGTAGCAACCCACCACCGTCTAGGTTTCCTTTGCCACGTCTCCATCAAAGCTCCACTCCATCATCTTCCTCCATCATTTGGGTTTCCACTACAAATCCTACCAATCCACGATGGAGACTCGTTGGAAACGTCGTCAGTTGTGAGCTTGTCGAAGGGATTGAGAATGAAGAGGAGAGAGAGAGAGATGGAATTAGTGGTGTAGGCATGGAGTTTTACGAAGTGACTTTTAATGGTGGAGCTCGGTATAAACTGTGGTGTTCTTTAATTTTCAGCCAAAATTCAACCTTCCCAAACAACCTTGTTATCCTAGGAATCCATGAAAACATCAATCTTCAAAATTCAAGTACACCAATATTTTTCCAAAACTAAACCCAAATTATAGCTCTGGTTTAACCGCCAACTCCCGCCACCATTTCCAACATCAACTGTCATCAAACACCATTAAGTTCTCCACTCTTTACACCAATCGATTTCTTGTTTGTGCATCTATTTATGATTTAGGATTGAATCGAATTAAAATGAGACTTGTAACTCCTGTTCGCAGCGAGCCACTACCACCGACTACCAATTCATTTTCCGACCACCATTCCACCCCAAATCAAACCAAATCTTCTATGAATCTACTCGACGTGGATCTAATTTCATTGTGGCACAAAAATCTTCACCAACCACAGCCTAGATTTGAAATTCCCAAATATTTAATTTCTAGGGTTCTACTTATTCAATCCTTATTTAACTCAAATGCACCACCCAAATCAACAAATTAACACATCTAATCATGTTAAATGGTAATTGCACCGAACTACAGTAGTGCTTGGTGGTGATGGGTTTTGTTTGGACAACGAAGTGGAGGCAATGGTGGTTGTCGATGGGTTGATGGAACTCGACGATGGAGATGGTGACTGTGGGTCTATTGATGTTGTTTTAAAATTTTTAAATAACTCGCAAGTGTACGAATCTATTGAAGTATAGATTGGCAAGAACGAGGTCGAACCCAAGGGAATGCTTTGAGAAGAAAAACTAATACAAATTCAAATTAATTTAAAACTAATCTAGTTTAAACACAAGTTTAGTTGATTTGAGAGAAATTAAACTAACATGAAAATAAAATAACACTATTGAAATCAAATAAAGAAAATAACTAAGGTTTTGGATTCCACCACCATTAAATCCATGAAGTTTCTAATATTCATTTATTAATTCCCAAAGTTAGAGTAGCAATCAAGAAATCAATCTATTGCTTACTCAAGATTTAACAATAAAGCACTATGAAAAATATATTAAAAGGTAGATTTTCCTTTGCTTCACTAGTGTAAAATTCTAAGCATCCAATGTATCCAATTTAATGAAAAACATAAGATCAAAGATTATCACTTTTAAGAAATACAAACCCAAGCTTAGATTAATTATAATACCTTCTAACTACCACATATACATGATATAGATGGTGAAAGAACTATAAAATAATTAATCACAAGAAGCGAAAATCATAAGAATTTAAATCATACACATGAGAATAAATTAATGAACAAAAGAACTTCACTTCATTAATGGAGGTTTCCTCCTCAACCCTAGTTGAGGAGTTTAGTTACATATAGTAGAAGAAGAAGATAACAATATAATAAAAGACATAATGAATAAATAAAACCCGGATTGTCTCTGTCTTCTCTGCCCTGCCCTCCACTTCTTTTCTCCTCAAAACAGCCTCCAATTCACCTCTTTATACCCCAATAGAATACATAAAGTCCTAATCCAATTAGGAGATAAAGTCCTAATCCAATTAGGAAATAATTAGGGTTTTCCCGCAACCCTAAATAGGTATATTTTTCTGCTGACATTCGGCCCAAGTTTTGACCCAGTAGAAGTCCGATTCATGAAATTTACGTGAAATACAAAAGTGTGCAGAATCGAATTTCGTTTAACCCACATTGGAATTAAGTCGAATTGATGCTTGAAAATAAGACTTTAGGTCTACTTTCCAAAACGGGATTAAAACTAGATTAAATGCAAAATTGGGCTTCAGGCCCGTAACCTTCTTAAGCAGTTGTAATTCTCTTGAACCTCTTCCTTGGACTGATTTGAGTTGAAATATGGAGTTGAATGGACCCATTAGATGTAGGCTTCATATAACCTTCTTGGATATCATCTTTAAAAGCCCAAAATCATGATTTTATCTGAAATAATCATTAAGGCCCTGAAAAAGACAGAAAACACAAAAACATAGTAAAATCACATATAAACTATCACTAAGAGAATAAAATATGTAAATTAAGAGGCTAGAATGCGTAACATTCAACGCCGATCATCTATTATGGTGGACCTTGGATCAGAGAAGGCTATGTTTGGTTGTGTAGTGGTTCTAAATTCATTGTGAGGGTATAAAGGTCCAATTACTTATGATTAAAATTGTACTTTTAAGGAAGAAGGGTAGTTTTGGTATTTTAACTTTTCAAATTAGTTAACTTGATGGTCAACTAACATCAGGAAGTGTCAGGGCATGGTTTACCAAACCTGAGTTAATACTTTATTAAAAACTGAAAGTGATAAAACAAGAACCTTCATTTTATTTCACAACTTAAAATATAGCAAGTTATATATATCAGTGGGAATGGAATGGTCATTTCATAACTCAAGAAGAGGAATAATTTTGTTACAATGAGCATTTCAAGAAAATGACTTAGAATGATAATTCCATTTCTAATGTAAAACAACAAACGAAAGAAAGTGAAATGATCATTCTATTCATGTGTACCAAACTAGCCCTAAGAATATAAATAGAGTAAGAATCATATCCACCTATGATGATCCACTCTCATCACATGTTCTCACATGCGAGAGTGTGAAATAACCATTCTATTCATGCGTACCAAACTAGCCCTAAGAAGATAAATAGAGTAAAGATCATATCCACTTATGATGATCCACTCTCATCATATGTCCTCACCTGCAGGAGTTATGAACGCTGTCATTGAAAAAAACTGCAAAAAGATTTATTATCCCACGTGCAATTTCTCCTCCTTTGATGGGATATAAGACCGTCCAAAGCTTGAGAGAATCCAAGTCCAAGAAAATATGGGCTTACTTGGTTTGCAACTATGAAAACAGTTTTCTGTTTTCTGTTTTTTCAGTTTTCCAAGAATCAAAACAGAAAATAGTTTTCAATTTTTTCAGTTTAAAAATCTACTTGGTTGGTAATAATAGAAAACAGTTTTCGAAGAATAAAAACTCATAAATCTACTTGGTTGTATCTACAAATCAATTTTCAAAAAATAATTTTTATTTTATTTTTCTTAAATCTAATAATGTAATTTTTATTAATAAGTGTTAGAGGTGCATTACTTTTAAACTAGTGTTTTTAACTTAATAAATCTACTATTACTGAAAATAATTCCAGCAATTATGACAAATCAAAGGAAGAGGCAATTCCATTTTCTTCAAATTAATGAATGCATGCATTGTGAAACAAAAGGTAGGCTCTAAAGGCCACTCTAGGTCTGCAATTATTTCAAGCTAGCTTGGCTTCAAAAGTATAAAAAGGATTTATAAATAATCCCACAGGCAACCTCAAGCGTTGATACAATAATCAAATGTAAAAACACTAAAATTGGACATTAAAAAAAAACCTAACAATCAAATTATATTATTCTTGTTTAATATTATACACTAAGAATACAAAAACAAAAGGGACAAAATATTTGAGAGCTTGTTGGCAAACTCTAGTAGCCTGGTGTCCTTGAGAGTTGGGGAAGTGGTCTAATAAAACCCAAAAAATATGATAAATAGGGAAAGTCTTCAACATCTTTATTAGCTTCAACTTCTGCACAACTACGACGGCTTGATTGAGTGTGCTTTGCACCATAACCGAACCCACGTTCAAACCCATCCTTCTTGCCAAGTATGGGGCAAAAAAGAGCAATTTCATTAATCAAGTCAGCACCCTCGGAAGTAGATATTTGAGACAACACAATCATCTATTTGAGACAACGCAATCATCTCTTCCTACAAACATAAGGTACAAAGTCAAGTTGCTGCAACAAGCAGGCATAAACTAGGACTAGGAATTAGCAGGTCTAATATGCTATTAAGATAAGACCATAATCATAACACATACTTGGGTCCCAAGAAGCTCTTAAAGGGGCAAAAAGAAGGTCTTCAAATCCATCGCATTCATTTTAGACCACACACTCTCATATTAATATGGAATATAATTTTTAATAATAGTAACCAATTAGCATATCTCAGTGGTCCATACAAACAATCAAACATGCCACTAATCAATCCAATGGAATTCCATCAAACACTTTGTTAGAAAACATTTGAAACTGGTCCATTTTCAATTCCATAGCATTTGAAGGGAGTATTGGTTGCAGAAAAATGCCTTAGTGAGATTTTGTAAGTTTGATGTAATTCAAGTAATCACAAATGAGAATTATCACACATGATATTTTACTTTATCACCTTTGAATACAAAATTACATTATGTACTCCTTACACAAGTTTAACCATGAGAAAAACCTCAAAAATAGTTTGATCAATCATTCATAACTCAATTTACAATGCTCATATGAATATAAAAAATACGCCAAAAGAATTGAATCCTAATACAAACTCCGAACTGTTGTTGATTAATTTTACACATTTAATAGATCATTTCTTCAATATCTCCAAAACAAATTAGGCCTTTCTTGGTTTGCAACTATGGAAACAATTTTCTGTTTATAGAGTCACAAAAAATAAAAAAACTCAATTTTTACTTGCTTGGAACTGCTTTAAGAGAATAGTTTTTACAAAACTGAGTTACATGAGTATAGGTTTTTATAGAACAATTAAAAGTTGTTTTTGAGAGTTTTGGAAACCACTGAGAAGAGGACGGCTATTTAAAAAAAGTACGGACACCCCTATTTAACGTAACCTTATCCCTCGCTTATAATATTCTTTTCTCCAGTCACTCTCTCTTTCCATGGAGAAGACATCCAACACAGAAGACATTTCTCTCTGCCGATTTAGAAGGCATTTATCTCTTTGTCGATCTTTTCAGGTAAGTCATCGATTCCTTTCTCTAAGATTCACAGTGTTTGTTCATGAATTTTTGGGTGTTGGGTCCTCTTTTTCTATTTGGTTAATCTTTATGATTGAGTGCTCTTCTTGGTTTCTTTGCTTGATTTTTTTGTCACCAATCTTTCACATACTATAAGAAAATATAATATTCATGCTTTTTGTTCACCGATTTTTTGGTTTAATGTTCATAGTATCTGTGAATATCTATCACTTTTTTTTGTGTCTATATGTATACTTTTGTACTTTTTTAAGTTTTTATAATTATGGCTTTAAGGAGCTAATTTGTTTGATGTGTGTGTGTGTATATATATATATATATGGATCTGCTTTGGTGTTTACTTATAAAGTTTGATTGAGAGAACCCGTGCTAATTTTGTTACAGCCTTGCATGGAAACTATTTGATGAAATGCATGTCTAAAATTGCTGAACAAATACAAGGGCATATTATGGATTATTATTGAAATTATCTTTCATGTCTTGTGTTAAGTGATATACAAATTGTCCTCTCTCTGTGCGTGTGTGTCTATATACATATCAATCAATGCATGGGTTATTATTGAAATCCCCTTTCATTAAAGTCTTGTGAAGTCTTGTGTAAGTGATAAGTGACATACAAAAACTCTCTCTCTATATATATGCACATGTTAGTATATGATAGTCTTAATTTGGTAGTACTAATTAGTGTATTTGTTAAATGTCAACCCTCTACAAAAATTGGTAGTCTTACTTTGGAAAACTTAAATATTCTTGTTGATGGCTGAAAGTGGGAGGGTGACTCCATGCAACCATTAATGACATTTCAAAGCAAGGTTTTCAAATTTATAAGCTTAATGCCAAACAAGAATGGGACAGTTCAATGGAGAAGGACCCAAAGGGCTTAGGAGATCCATTGCTGTTACAATTTATTGAAAGGGAAATCATTAGGGGAGATTTTGCAGCCAATACTCCAAAAGATCATCTACGTCCATGTCATAAGAAGATAATAACGTTCAATTCTCCTCAATCATTCTTTCTTTTGAACTCGTTAAAAAAATAAATAAACTTATTATATGGAACAAAGAAAAAAAAAAGTGTTTAGTTTCTACACTCTCCACATAGAGAGCTCTTCCATACACGCATTAATTTATACATTTGTAGATGTCACCTGGCCTTGAAAAAAAAAAAAAGAAGAAGAAAACAAGATAGCAAGTTCTATGTACAAGTTCTCTCAGTGCTTTCAAATTCACAATAATAGAAGCCTTTCTTTTCTTGGGTTGCATATTTTTGGACCAGGGTAAAGGAAACCAATCGAAAAACTTGCATGAACACCTGCTTCACAAATTCTTTATGGATGTGTAAGCAGAAATATGTATGTCACAGCACTCTGAATCCCATGAGAAGTCCTCTCTCATAGCATCCACAATTTTTCTATGCCACTACGATGGGTTCTTCTTCTACAAACAGATAAGACAATGGAAATACATAAATCTTAGTTCCCTCGTACTAAACAGAGCTGAATTTTATGCATATTTACGCATGTATATCACGTATCCATACACATTAACGAATTACATGTATGGATGCATGCATGCATGCATATATAAGTGTGTGAAAAAATTTCAAACAAAAAACAAGGACAAATGTGATCCATAAAGATGATAGATAGGATTTTAGAACTGTCCAAATAAGAAATTACTTCAAAATAACAATGATGTGCTGCAGATGAGCTTGCTTATTTGGGTAGAATATTTCTAGGCTATACTTACCAAAACTTATAACACTGGATCATTAAATGATTGGCACAAGATAATATCAGATCCTACAAAGATTAAATGTGATAAAGCTTCGTCGTATTTGTTTATAAATCTCACATTCTCATCCTGCGGACCACAAGATATAGCTTATCAGTTGAACATGAATTGGAACAAGTCTCATGAAACAAATTATTCTCTGGCATTAATAATAATTGTTCAGCCCATTGTTTCCGGTCAAATTACAATCAAAGAGACTAACAACTTGGACTGATCATCACTAGTAAAATTTAAACGATGATAACAAAATACAACCTAATGTATGGCCAATGTATTTTGCTAGGCATGAAGCATGATAATCACAAAACTATATACTTATATTGCAAAAGCTTGATCCAATCCAGCTCAATTAAGATGTGATTGACTTATTGATCCTCTCTAAAAAATAGTACCTATGAGGCATAAGCCTCTTGAAAGGTAACTTTGCATTATGAAATAATATCATGTCCAATATAATAAGAAAGTAATACACAGTAGAAAGTTAAAAGACAAATAAAGCAATTTTTAAGACATTTAGCAGTATACTAGCTTATTTAAACGAGGTAAAAAAGATAAATATCTCATCACTTGTGTGGGTGTCAATACAGAACTTGAAAGGAAGTTTGACAAGTCAACCTATGCCAACCTGGCAACCACGTCACGAGTAAAAAAGGCCTATATTTTGAGGCCTCGAGCACCACGGATTGAGCTCTTAGGCCCACCCTTCAGACGTAATGGCTCAAGCCCATTGCTCAAAAAATCATCATCTAAAGCCTTTGAAACCGCACCGCCCTAATGCTACAGTTCAGGTCATCAAGGACTACACCTCGAGCGCTGTCAATAAAGCCTCGAGGGCTACATCTCGAGCACCGTCAACAAAGCCTCGAGGGCTACACCTCGAGCACTATCAATAAAGCCTCGAGACCTATATCTCGAGCACCGTCAACAAAGTCTCGAGGGCTACACCTCAAGCACTATCAATAAAGCCTCGAGATCTATATCTCGAGCACCGTCAACAAAGCCTCGAGGGCTACACCTCGAGCACTATCAATAAAGCCTCGAGATCTATATCTCGAGCACCGTCAACAAAGCCTCGAGGGTTACACCTCGAGCACTATCAATAAAGCCTCGAGGGCTACACCTCGAGCACTATCAATAAAGCCTCGAGATCTATATCTTGAGCACCGTCAACAAAGCCTCAAGGGTTACACCTCGAGCACTATCAATAAAACCTCGAGATCTATACCTTGAGCACTATCGATAAAGCCTCGACACCTATATCTCGAGCACCGTCAACAAAGTCTCGAGGGCTACACCTCGAGCACCATCAATAAAGCCTCGAGACCCATATCTCGAGCACCGTCAACAAAGCCTCGAGGGCTACACCTCGAGCACTATCAATAAAGCCTCGAGATCTATATCTCGAGCACCGTCAACAAAGCCTCGAGGGCTACACCTCGAGCACTATCAATAAGGCCTCGGGGACCATAACTCGAGCATTGACAATAAAGCCCTGGGGACTGTACCTCGAGCACTGCCAATGAAGCCTTGGGAGCTATACCTCGAGCACTGTCAATTAAGTCTCGTGGTCCATCCCTCGAGCACAGACACCGAAGCCTCAAAGCCTATCCCTCAGGCATCGCCCACAAACATTAAATATACGAGAGCATTCTCGCACATGAACGAACCCTACAGCTCGACAAGGTTAGGGATCGGTAGGTCCCGCCCTTGCAGCCATATAATAGGGTCCAAACGGGATACCAGAAGGGTTTTGGATTGGAGGATGAACAATAGAGAAAGCCCAACTAAATCATGGGGGCCTAGTTAGTGGAACAGTGAGTGATGTTTTGCCATAACAGAGACTCTTACCATCACCATCAATGCTCTGTCAAAGAGTAATTAATGTGGCCAACTACCGCCGCTAAAGGATGTCTGAGAACATTCAATGCAAAAGAAAAGAGGTGACACGTTAGGTGTTTAGGGTACTCATGACCTAAGCACCCTCAACCCGTTTAGGGTGACCCGAGACCAATGACTTTCTATAAATAGAGAACTCTGTAATAATGGCAAGGCAAGGTCCTACCCTCACTATCTTCCCCATTAACTGGCTCTAATTGTTTCCCCTCTGGTCTAGATACTCTCTGGCTCCCTCACAGTTGTGTTGATTACCCCACTTATTATATACGTTACTATTGTCAATAACGAACCCCTACAACTTGTAATGTATAAAGCAAGATTTATTCTTAAAGCATATCAAAAAATTATACTAGAACAGAAATAACAAAAGAAACCCAAGCATCCATTTCCAAAATTGAAAATTGAAATGGTAAAAAAAATTCATGATAAATGGCATACACCTAATGATTTGGGGCATAAGAGGTAATGAGGTCAAAAGCACACATTTGCCCATGCCTCACCTTGTGGAGTAGGCCTAATGAGGCTTCTGATTATATAGTTTCATGACCACCTTGCCCTGAGGCGAGCCTCAGAGGAAGCTTTCTAAAATTTTGGTTAGCATGTACATATAATGTTTGGTAAAAAGTTTTGTATAACATTTAGAACTAATGATTGATCTGTTAGACGAGTATAATCATCCCTTTTAATCTTTAATTACCAAACAAGAAAGTAGACTTTGCTTGTACCTGGAGTTCCTCCTGAAAAGTTTCCAGTGCCCTGCTTATGCCTGGAATTTTGGTAACCCCCATGAAGATGAACTGCAGAAAAATTACTAGTCAAATCACATTCATTGAAAATTTATAGAAAATTAAAACACAAACATGAGTGTAGGTACAGAAAAATTGTAGCCACACTTAACAAGAATCGTTTTCCAGAAACTTTTTTCACCCTTTTCTCATTCTACATTCAGTCTTTAAATATTATCCCGAATGCCATGATTGTGCTCCTAATTTCTCTGTTTATCATAATTTTATTTATGAGATTATGCCTTCAATCTTGGCCGGGATTCAGCGCTCAAATGTCGATATTTTAAAAGAGGGGATTTCGGATCTTTTCCAGTATTCATGCCACTTTGTCATTGATGACTTGGAAGGTGACGTGGCTGTCATGTGTCGTGTTAGTCGTACGTGTCAACTAACGATTATTTCCTTCCGCTACAATGAGTAATTTACTAATTTTATTAAAAGTTTTTACTGGCTGATTGGTTCACCACTTCTCCCTCACTCCTAAAAATCTGATCATGATTATCTCATTTATTTCTAGAGTAACCTTACTACATCAATGATCAAGGATGTCAGTGGAATTTCACTGCCAAACCAAGTTTTCTATAAAAAGGAGCATTTCAGCTCTGATAGAAGTAACAACCTGAACACCCCTCCTAGAAGCAATCCAAACAAGTGTCTTCAGGTTCTCCAGGTCAACATCTGACACTTCCGAATAGATGCACCCAACCTGATAAAACATCATTTTATTATAATATGCTAAAAACATGCCAATACATTACAGAGAAAAAATAACAGAACAGTATGTATAACAGGAATGAAGCAGAAAACGATGTTTGGCTTAGACGTCTCTCAAAAAATTGCAGGTGGTTTGGTTTCTTAAATATAATCAGTTCATCAAAGACAGAAACATGAGAAGGTATGAAGATGTGATGAATCTAACATATACTTATGAGATTTGTCCTTTCTTTCCTTTTTTGAGGAGGGAATGCCCTAAACATGAAAACATGACTTTTGTTTTCAAATGCATATATATGCTTCTGGAATATTTGAGCAACCATTGACATCATTACAACTCCATGAAATATGTAGCAGAATAAAATATATAGAGTAATAAAAAAGTAAAAATTCAAAATATAGGAAATAGAGCATGAACAATTGAACATCATATTCCATGCACATTACAGAAAGAACAGGCTGCAATTTTGCATGCCAATGCTCGTATGCATAAAAAGCAAATCCTTCATCCAATTTACAAAGTGAAAATAATCAAAGGTGTTCTGTCTTAAAAATATTAAACATAAAATGAAATCAGAAACATTAGACTTTTTTATCATAATTCAGGCTGAAACTCTATTATCCAGTCCACAGGAGGAAAAGATCCATATCATCATCATCATCCTTGCCTTTATCCCGTTCAAACAGGGTCGGCCACATGCATTCTCTTTTTCCACTCTTTTCTATCATACATCATATTTTCTACTAGCTAGATTTAATTTTTTGCAATAATTTCTTATCACTTCATTCCATGTTAGTTTTGGTCGACCTCTTTGTCTCTTACCCTCTATGCAAACCAATCTTCCTCTTCTTACGGGAGCATTTATAGAAGTATCAGAACATTTTTTCAAGTGTAACAAGGACATCAAAACGTAAAGTGTATACAGATCAATGGATGGAAAAAGGTATGGAGATCTGGCCTTATAGCAGTGCACCCACAGAAATGAATGCTGGGTTCTGAGGAAGGAAAATTCTTGCTGTGCCGAATCAGCCCAAGCCAACAAGGCACAGCAGCATGGTGCCCCCACACGAAATTTGCCACCAACCTGAATTCCTGTTTATGCAAGTACATAAGAAGGATTTGAGAAATAGAGCAGGCCCCTGGTATGGCATATACCAGTGGGAAGTAAGACGGCCTTTAAATCATATGTTTCATGTTGGATCATAGCTCAAACAGTTTTAATTATATTTTTAACTCCCTTTTGAAATTAATCTAATGAAATTCTTTGAACCATTGGATCTACAAATTGCATCTCAAATTTTAAGTTTACGACTTGAGTTGAAAACAAGTCTTAATGAACACACATATCTAATGAAAACGTAAATCAAACTTAGCTTTCCTATGCTCCTCTTCAATGAAACATATATCTAATGATTCCGTAGAGAGATGTCCTATATATCATCAATGCCAAAAACAGATTGAACTAGCCTTCTCAATTGAAATATATAACAAATAAAGGACTTTGGCCTATTTTATGACAAAATAGAAGTCTAAATAGGAAAAAACTTGTACCTTCAAAAGGTTGACAAGATGAGTCTTAGAGTTATCTTGCAAACGATCAGGACGGTGAAGTCTAGAAGGATCAAGTCCACATAACGATCAGGACGGTGAAGTCTAGAAAGATCAAGTCCACATAGCGCTAGCTTTTCAGGTTGCTCAAGACACTAGAATAAATATTATAAAGTGTATTCATGACGATAGTTCGCAAGGACCCATCAAAAGAATTTACAACTCCGGAAAAGAGTATGACAAGGAACTTGCCTGAGAATTAAAGGCATGACATGTAATATCCCGCTCCAACATATGGTATGATATTGTCCGTTTTGGGCCTGAGCCTGCACGGTTTTGTTCTTGGGTTTTACCCCAAAAGGTCTCATACCATTTGAAGAGAATATACTACATATAAGCACATCCTCTTTTTCACACCCAGGCGATGTGGGATTGAGCACCTTGTACCCTGTCAGTGTGGTAGCTCAGTCCAGTGTCTATCTTCGCACCCGCCCACTCACACCCGTCCACAAAGGTTACTACATGTTAGCAGTATTCTAGTACCTCCAAGTCCCTGTATATTTAAACAAGAATATTTTTTTATTATAGTTAGTTGTTAAAATTATCAGAGATAAAAACGATAAACAAGTGCAGCAGCATGCGATATGAATATACAGAATGCTTAAACAGCATAAGGCTTGACAAAAGTGCGGCATGCTCTAAGAGGCACCCCCAGTTTAGAGACAATACTAAAACTATGTTATAAATCCCCCAACAAGTTCTAAAATGGGACTAGCCACCAGATACAAACTCTATTAGAGGCCAACACCCCCCTGTAGAGTTCTTCTGAACCATTCAAAATGAAATAGGCAGTCAACAACTATCAATGTCGAAGCAACAGAGACTTAAATTGACTCATCAGCGAAAAAAATAGACTATGATTTACTTCCTCTATTTGCAATGAAAAGCTGACTGCAGTGCAATGATCAAATTCTACTTGTTCGATAATCGAAAGAGGATAAGCTTGATATAACACAATAGTTGCATGTCATTCCATATCATTATATTGAAAAGAAAAAGTAGCTTTAAGTTGTACCTGTTTAACAAAAACATCCCAGAAAAGTGGCCCAACAATAGTAGTTTCCCAGTTGTGTATATGTAAAATATCAGGCTGCTTTCCAGATTTTACAATATAATCCAATGAAGCATGAGAAAATAAATAAATCTGCCAGCATCAAGTAGATAATCAATTGAAAAGCAAATAGTTAATAATCAATAGCAGCTAGAATCATCAGAACATAAATGAAACATTTATTTGTTTTTTGTTGGCGGGTAGAGGGAGGTCCAAAGACAGAGTGGGCTGGAAACTAGGATAGCCCTCTCCTATATTCATAACCCCACTGCCCCACTTCCCAAAAGAAAAAATGGAAGAGAGATTTGATCCACAAGTCTCTTGTAGTAATAAAGTTTTAAAAAATAAATAATAATTGCCAGGGGAAAAGAAGACTGGCTCAGATAGAGAGTGAAGAAGAATAAAGAACAAAAAAATTAAGTAAATGGCCAAATCCAATGATAAAAACAAAAACCAAGTGTAGTAAAGTTAGATCAGGGTTAAACAAGTCTATTACTTGACTCTCACCAGACCCCCCCACCCCCAAAACACCCTCACCCCAAAAAACAAAAAGGTCAAGATCAAATTTATCTTACTAGTAAAAATAACAGTAGCTAGGAAATTGGAATTAATTAATGGAAATTCAAGGAAATCAGAGAAATTTGGAATGTGATGGAAAATTCAAATCAAAATGATAGTCAATGTTGACATGCCATTCACCAAAGAATCAACTTTATGTTTTGTTAGAACTAAAGAAAGAGAATTGTATTGATAGAATTGATTGAATTATGAAGAATACATAAAAGCCTATTTATAGGCACAGAATCTTGAAGGCTAAGTAAATTTAGGAAATAAGAAATTCTAGTCCTAGATGATTTAGGAGAAGGTGTAAGAAACCTATTAGGAAAAGATATATAATCTATAATAGGAAATATATAATATAACAGCCCCCCGCAAACTCAAGGTGAGTCATATGAAGCCAACTTGGTTTTGGAGACAAAATCTTGAATGCAGCTCACGAAAGCAATCTGGTAATATAACCAACTGTGGCTGCGAACACATATAAAGAAGCTGCAAAAGAGCCGGAAAGACCGAAAGCGGGTCGTTGGAGCGAAAATTGAAAATCAGAAAAGGAGCTCGTTGAAAACAGTGACTTTGACACACAGATGTTTTGTCTCATTAAAACAATCTGGTGATGTTACCAACAGTGGCTAAGAAACACATACAAAAAAGTTGCAAAAGAGAGAATTTGTTGGAGCGACGATAAGACCGAAAACTGCTTGTTGGAGTAAAAACTGATTTGAAAATCAGAAAAAGGGCTTATTGAAATCAACAACTTTGACACACAGATGCTAGTGGGAGCCGATGAATTGAACTTGAACTGGGCTGTCATATTTTTCTTTTATTATCTGCATAAAAATATATATAAGGCGGAAGCTATTTTCTACGACTGTCCATTGTCCGCTGGGGATGAAGCTAGTGGTGCCATCCCCGGCGGTGACGACGATGGACTGAGAAAGATTTACCAAGGATCGGTTGACTCTAGTACCATGTTAGAAATAAAGAAAGAGAATTGCATTGATAGAATTGATTGAAATATGAAGAAATCATAAAAGCCTATTTATAGGCACATAATCTTGAAGGCTAAGTAAATTTAGGAAATAAGAAATCCTAGTCCTAGATGGTTTAGGAGAAGGTGTAAGAAACCTATTAGGAAAAGAAATATAATCTAACATGTTTCAATACTTTTGATAAACGAATGAGTTAATGAAGAACAATAACCAAAAAGAAGAAGAAATGGAAAAGATAGGCAAAGTCCAACAATCCAAAGAAGAAAATAGCTTTTCTTACTACTGTATTGTACTAAAAATTCAATGACAACTCTAAAATTAATGGTATACGCATAAACTTCAGTCTTTGAAATAAAAGGGCTGAGTAACAGACAACTTTCTTCTCTTCTACCAATCTCAAAACCTTGACCTAAGGCTTGGGAGTAAATACCCAAATCCATCGGGACAAAGGTAGACCAACGAGTAACAGACACCTAATTCAGTATGAATTTGTTTTCTAGGCATCAGTTCTTGGTGTGCATAGCATTATTTCCAAAAGAAATATATCAATTTATAAATGCCCTCTCCCTAATGAACTACACTATAAGGTTATCATTTACTCTTTACCCAAGCTACATAATGTTAATGAAGATTTTTGGTAAGAATTCTGTTCGATCATTGCAAGAGTTTGAGCTATCTTCTCAGGAATTTCCTCAGTGCCTTTAGAATCCATTCTCATCACCCCTGACAACATAATTTGGAATTTCACAGTTTAACATTTTTCTTCCTCCAACAACATTTAACATTGACAGAAATATTATGGGACCGGTAAGATTGCTCTATTGTGACCCAGAGGTCACGAGTCTGAAACCGAAACCAGCTTCTCTATGTGGAGGTAAGGCAACGTACATCTAACCTTCCCCAAACCCCACAATGGTGGGATCCTTGGGCACTGGGCTGGCCCTTTTAGAAATATTATGGGACCGGAACCTAAGGTTCTGATGTAGAGTATGCGCAAGGCTTAAAATAGATCTAGAGGGGGGGAGTGAATAGATATTGTCCAATTTTGACTAGCAATAATTGATTTGTAAACTCTAATAATTATACTTAAAACTCAACAATATGAATCAATTAATTATAAGCACAGGATCACATGATTTTTATGTAAAAAACCACAACGGGAAAAAACCACGGGACCTAATCCAAATATATCAAATCCACTATAAGAAAGAGATATTACAATTAGGTTACCAGTTCCCAAACCCTAGATACCTCCTGACACAAAATAATCCACCAAACTCTCCACTCGAGTCTCCAGGTACACACTCCACTCGTCAACAAATTTTCTCCTCTTTGATCCGTTTCTCTAACCAATGATTTGATCTCCAATGACTAGTCGTTCCAAGTTGCATGTTCATTGTCTAGAGACACTTCGGTGTAGAATTCTCCGTGTAGCACAAGGATTGTGATAATCAACAATCTCAATAATAACACACCATCTAATGCAAGATGTAGATGATGAAAATTAAAATATGCTCTCTCTAAAAATATATGATCTCTTTCTATATGATCATTCAATAATGTGTGCAAAAATCTTTGTATATATCTATATCTATATGTTATGAGAGTCTAGAGGTCTTTATATAATGCTTAGAGTCCCAAGAAATTAGGGTTTCTTAATTGGAATCAAAATAGGGAACCTAAACTTCCTAGGATTTTGATTTAGAGAAGTTTTCAAAAACTGTTTCACACGCAGGTTGATCGATCGAGCTATCAATTGACAACTACTATTCAGGGTTCAATCGATGAGCATTATATCAAACTACATTGGCATTGCTTCCATCGATGGAGCCTTCAATTGAAGCAATCTAGACTTCAATAAACATATTCTGAAAATTATCGATTAATCCATATATTGATTGAAGTTTACTGTTTTTGTAAAAAGTTCATGTTTAAATATATTTATTCCAAAAACAACTTCATGAATTCAAAGCATCTTTTTCATGAAAATAAAACATATTTGCATTGTACCCTAAAATGAGAATGCATGACTATAAATCCTAAATGGTGAGTTGATAATTGCTTCAAATTGCATTATTGTCATAGTTTTAGTAGGCATTATCGCATTTATTTAACATTTATTCCCATATTTTACACATAAATATAATAAAATCCTTTTCTCTATTATTACAAATTTTCATGATTAAAATGTCCTATTAATGTGGGAATTGTTGCAAGTGGGTTCATTCCCACATAAATGTATATCTATCCAAAAGGAAGATATTTTGCACCTCCTTCTATCTGCCTATATATATGGCAACAACCATATATAATTGGGGTGTGATTTTCTTTTGATATCAACAGCAATCTCTCTCTCGCTCTCTCTCTCTTATCTTATTCTACTCTCTTTCAATCTCTATATCTCACTATTAGACTCCACTACTAATATATATATATATATATATATATATATATATATTACTATCTATCTTCTCTCTCTAACTATTATACAATTTAATAGTTAATTATATACTACTATTATACAACACGTTATCAGCACAAAGTTCTGATCAATTGAGAAGACAATTTCATTTTTCATTTCCAAATAGAAGGTACGAAAATTATGTTTATGTCATTTCTATATAAATATATCTATACATATTTCTATATAAATAGATAAAATATCTATACATATATATATATATATATAAATATATAATATCTCTATAAATATATCTATATATACATATAAATATATAATATATATGTATATATAAAGTTCCTTCTCGATTGAAAAATCGACATGCTTGTATCATTTTCAATATATTTATATATAAAGTCCTTCCCGATTGCGAAGTGACATGTTCATATTTATATTATTTTATTCTGTCAATATACTTACGTATAAAATTCTAACAATATTTTCTCTTCTAATATATACTATACTAATAATGTCAAATCTTGCAAAGCTCGACTTTACTGCCCTTGATATTTCGGGCAGAAATTATCTATCATGGATTCTCGATACTGAGATCCATTTAGATGCTAAAAATTTGGGAGAGACGATCAAAGAAGGAAATAAAGGATCAATGCAAGAACGGGCAACGACAATGATTTTCATTTGCTATCATATACATGAGGATTTAAAATCCGAGTATCTTACAATCAAAGACCCGTCCATACTATGGAAAAATTTGAAGGATAGGTTCGAACATCAAAAAACTATAATCCTTCCAAGAGCTCAAGACAACTGGTCAAAATTGAAGTTGTCCGATTATAAATCAGTAATAAAATATAATTCAGCTCTATTCCGAATTAGCTCCCAAATGAACTTATGTGGAGAGCCTAAAAATAATGTGGATATGTTAGAAAAAACATTTACCACATTTCATCCCTCGAACTTGCTCCTCCAGCAGTAGTATCGAGAGAGATATTTTACAAGATATTCTGAGTTGATATCTTGCTTATTCGTGGCTGAACAAAATAATGAACTCTTATTAGAATACCACATATCCCGTCCGACCGGATCAGCTTCACTAACTGAAGTACATTCAGCATCCTTTAATGGTCGCGATCGTGGACGTGAACGTGGTTGAGGACGTGGTTGTGGACATGGCCATGGCCGCGATAGAAATAATAATTATGGTGGTTATCCTTTATTTGAGTTTCCAAACAGGAATTACATACCATATTATCATAAAGGAAATGCAAGTGGGGCTAAGCAAAGAAAACTGAAAGGTGTGCCGAATGCACCCTCCAAACAATATGAAAATGCTTGTTTTCGTTGTGGAATGAAAGGGCATTGGTCACAGACCTGCCAAGTGCCCAAACACTTCGTTAAGTTATATCAAGCCTCAATCAAAGGAAAAGGAAAGGAAAAAGGGATTGAAACAAATGTTATCAAAAATTATGAACCGATAGCCATCAATCACCTTGACATTTCAAATTTCTATGAAGACCTCCCTGAAATAAATAATCAGTGGACTGATGATGGAAATGTCCACATCAATTAGATATCGTTTCCTTTGTTTTTTTTTATTGGTGTGTTATTACCAGTTTTGTTTGTAATTACACTTTTATTAATGTAATGAAGTTTATTTTTTTTTAGAAAATGGATTTGATCAATACATTGCCCACATCCAAGATAAATGATGAAGATATATGTTTGGTAGACAGTGCCACGACACATACTATCCTGAAAGATAGAAAATATTTTTTTCATATAATATTTGCTGAAGCTAATGTTAATACCATATCAGGTTCCATAAACCTGATTGATGGTTCTCGAAGGGCTAATATTGTGCTACCATGTGAAATACAATTGCATATTGATGATGCTCTCTACTCAACCAGATCCAAGAGAAATCTATTGAGTTTTAAAGATTTACGTCATAACGGATATCATATTGAAATAATAAATAAAGGGAGTATAGAATATCTATGCATTACATCAACTATTATATGCCAGAAACATGTTTTAGAAAAGCTTTCTGCTTTCTCTTCTGGGTTATATTTTATGAAGATAAGAGCAATTGAATCACATGTAGTGATGCACCAAAATGTTCTGACCCAAAGAATTTTATATTATGGCATAATCGCCTTGGTCATCCTGGGTCAACAATGATGCACCGAATTATTGAAAATTCAAATGGGCATCCATTAAAGAATCAAAAAATTCTTTTAACAAGTGATTTTACAAGCACAACATGCTCACAAGGAAAGTTAATTGTGAGGCCATCTCCTTCAAAAGTTGTTGTTGAATCCCCTAATTTCTCACAAAGAATCCACGGGGATATATGTGGGCCTATTCACCCATCATGTGAACCTTTTCGTTATTTTATGGTTTTAATTAACGCCTCAACTCGATGGTCCCATGTTTGTTTACTTTCTACTCGAAATGTAGCATTTGCTAGACTTTTGGCCCAAACAATTCGTTTACGAGCACAATTCCCAGATTATACAATCAAGACAATTCGTCTGGATAATGCCAGAGGATTTACATATATCTCAAACTTTCAATGACTATTGCATGTCTATTGGCACTGATTTTGAACACCCTGTTGCACACACTCATACTCAAAATGGTCTAGCAGAGTCTTTTATAAAACATCTTCAATTGATGGATACTTGATAGTGTGATGAAAGCAGTAGTAAACCGAGTCTTAGCGGGCCTATGTAACTCCCTTTTCCTAGTAAAGTGCCTCAACACGTTCAACAACTTTGGACGGTTATAAATATAACCATTAAGGTCTATTGCCTTCTTCAATGTTCTAGAGATGGCCAATAACTTCCCGATGTCTTCGAGCATCAAGTCTAAGCAATGAGCAACACATGGTGTCCAATATAAATGTCAGTAGGTGGCCGCATCAAGTATAAGCAATGAGCAACACATGGTGTCCAATATAAATGTCAGTAGGTGGCCTCTAACAATCTCACTATTTGAAACCAAAAGAAAAAAAAATGATATAAAGAGAATGACTAAATCAAAATCACATTGTTAATGTATATAATATATACTTATGTATATCTTTCTAATGTATGTAAAACATTTTTACCAGTAACCACATTGCTTGATTCACTATCTGTGACAACTTGAACAACATTTACCGCTCTAATGCGTTGCATAAATTTCTCAAGTAGGTCAAACATCTTTTTCCCATCCTTTGAATAGGAAGAAGCATCCACCGACTCTATAAACATTGTTCCCTTGGGACAATTTACTAAGAAATTAATCAAAGTCCTCCCTTTCCCGTCTGTCCACCTATCTGTCATTATTAAGCATCCATATTTTCTCTACGTAAGAATACCCCAACCCTCCTAAGTGCCGACTCAACACTGACCTACATGAAATGCATATGAATACACTATATGCCACATCAAACATTTCACAAATAAATCATCAAATGCAATTAAAGAGGTTTGCATTCATCCACAAATCATGTTTAGCATATTATTTTCATGAATTAACTCATGCTCGTTTATACTAAAAAGAAGTAATTGGCATGTGGAACCATCACATCATACTACATATAGCACATATATGTCTAACACATGCATATAACATCACATATGCATACACTTTCAAATTTAGCATACTTTACTCATGCTTCACTCAATGCATACGTTTAGTATATAGAACTAGCATGCATTCAACACCCACATTTTCACATATAAACACATATATGACATATAATGCACATTTTGCACACATACACCAAGTTGAGCACATAATACCTATATACACAATTTCTTCCACTCACACACTTTAAACCCACATGCTACAACCAACACAAGGAACACTAATTATGCAAAAATAGGACTCAAGAGAAGGAGAAAACCCAACTTCCCATCCTTCTCACCCTCCTAAAGTATGTGAAACACAACCTATACCTCTCCTCTTCACCCAAAACCCTAGAATTGACAATTAGAATAGAAGAGAAATTCCTACCTCGAAATTGAAGACATTTGAAGAGATTTCCAAAATTCCCAGTGAGGTCTACCTTGCTGAAAGATGACTTTGTTCAGTCCAAACTAAAGCCCTTGCCGTCCCCTATGCACTTCCCTTATTCGGCAAAACCTGAATCCAAGCCTCAAACCTTCAAATTGTAGAGAGAAGGTAGAGGGAGAAAGAAGAGAGATAGAGCAGCTGGGAATGAGATATGAGAAATGAAATATCTCAGCTAAGTTGCCCTTTTAAAGCCCTAAAGCCACAAAAAGACTAAAATGCCCTTCGGGCCACTTAATGTACCTTCCCGGACTCCATTTTTGATTTTGAAAACTTCTAAGGTCTCGAAATCACTTCCTTAACTCATTAAAAATTTTATCTATTCCAACCTCAAAATTCATTATTTTTCAAAAAAATTTCGAATTTTCGAGCCCACTAAGACCGCATCTCGGGTCCCGGTTTGACCAAAAAGTCAAACTTCTCCAAATCTTCCAAAAACTTTTAAAAATATCATAACATGTTTCCAAACATGTTTTCCACTCTCAGAATGTCTATTACATCATTCAAAATGCGTCTATAGCAAAAATGATGTAAAATTAAAAAATCGGCCAAAATTGGTCACGGTCTCTACATTTCTTGTCTTAGAATCTTAATGTGCCTCAAATGAGTTTTCAACACTTATACTTTCAAAAGGAGTATAAGTGATGGCTTGGTGCCTATTTTCACTTGACATGTAAATTCTTGATTTTCATAATCCATGCTTAGAAAATGTAATTTCACTACACTTAGGTAATTAGGTGATTAGGTTAATGTAGTTAGGTAGGTAAATTGCGCTTATCGAATATGTATTATCATTAGTTAGGGTTCATGTATCCTCTTGACAACATCGTTGTAGGTAGCACTTGACAAATGCGTCATTTATACACATTTATATGTATTCCCTGATTTAGAACAACGGACATGGTTACGAGGCTAGTGGTGAAGTCTAAGCCCTAGTTATTTATCTTTTTCTCAAACTCTTTTCAATTACTGTATTTTGTATAATTCAAGTAGCTTAAGCAAACAAACAATAATCGTTTGCTAATTGAACCAGAACCAATCTTCGATTATAACTATTAAACCAATGTAGTCTCTGTGGGATCGACACCCTCTACATATAACTCTTTTCTATCAATGATTCATTCTATTGCGAGTGATAAAACACTTTGATTATCAAAAACAAAAGTAACACATCAAATGTGGATTATTATAATGCGCTGGGGCATTTGTAATTTAATTACATGCCAAGGGCACAAACGAAATTATATATAAATATATATTGGATATTTTAATATTCTATAATATATATAATTTAAATATATACATAATACGTTATTTTTTATAGGAGAATATAAGATATGGAGTATATATATAGTTTTATTTTATATGAAGATATGATTTATCATATCTTACATATATGGATAAGTAGACTTGACTTGGGAGAGACTCTCCTATAAATATGACATGGTCTCTCCCATATCAGGGTGTAGATTTTACGGAGAAATCAATTCACAAAACTTAGGGTTCTCCCACAAGAACTAAATTTTTGGATAATCAACCTCAAGGGTTATAGCGGTGATTCTTACGGGGCAGTACACCAAAGGAGATTAGTTGTTTCATCAACTGCTGAAGACTATGGGGTTGAAAAATTATCCCCATCAGGTATTTGATCGCTAAATCCCTTATATTCCATGCAATCATATTCGTGTTCAAAAGAAAAAAATTTTGTTGCTTGCATAATCTTTCATATATATATATATATTATGAATGGTTTGGTTCAATTTTGTTCAGCTACGATTTTTTAGATTTTTAATTCCGGTTCCACCAGTTCTTTGTTCACCCCTAGGGAGGTTCCCACAAATCATAATCGTAGGAAATACATAAAGAGAAAGGATTTTCTTAGAAAGGAGGTTACGCATTATTGTTCCATGATAGTGCTAAGATATCATCAACGGATAATCTTGCAAGTCCTTACACATTTTTATGTGAAGGAAGGGTATAGGTTGTTTATGTGGGATCAGTTGGCTATGAGGGCAAGTGGGATATTGTTAGGATTGTGTGCCTTAAATAGCACTAATTGGGCTGTAATAGACATTGATTATTAATTGAATCTGTATTTTTAAATGTTATATAAACATATGGTGAACGTTGTATATTGTTCAGTTCATGAGATGAATCGAGGTGTCCATTGGTGTGTGCATGATAAAGGTATCAAAGATGGGAAGACAAGTCATAGTAATTGCGTTATCATGAATTGTTCAAATTTGGTGATAGTGGGTGGACTCCCTATCGAAGTAAGAATTGAACTGGATTGATAATAAATTGAAAATTGCAAAGGCCATCATAGCAATATTCTCATTGTATGTGTTATAACATTGACTTTTAAGCATGAGAGAACTATGGACCCTAGCCTTGGTTGTTGGTTACTTTGATTTATTCTGGTGGGCTCCAAGGCCTAAGACCCAAATATTTTGGGTAATCATTGATCATTGACTGTGGAACATATTCTCAAGACTTACAATTACACTAGCTATTTTATTTTTGACTTGGATTAATTTAATCACGGTTAAACCCTAGTGCTTTGTGGGTCTTTAATTTAATTAATAAAGTGATGTTGTATTTAAATAAGTATAATCAAGTGGACAAAAATAAATAATCAATTGTTGAATTGGATTGATGGTACATACTCATCCAATAGTCAATTGTGTGTAGAATGGTAATTTTGTAAATTAACACGGTGGTTTAACCATTCTCGAGTTGGAGTGCAACCTGATAAGTATACAAAACTTGCTATTTTATATCCTAAAATAAGTTTTTAATTCATCTTTTATTTTATTTAAATGTTCTTATCTTTGCATTTTATGTTTTATAGGGGTTGATTCCAAATAAGAAGAAAAGCAGCAAAAGAGGGCTAAAAAGGATATATATAGCCAAAGATGAACATAAGAAGAATTGTAAGAGAGATGGTATTCTGTGCAATCTACTTCACAAGAGGTCTCAAGTTCAAAACTTTGTAAAATATTTTTTACACGGCCACATCTGCAGTCCAGAATTGAAATTAAAGATATGGAAATCAAATTTTAGATATTTAAATTCAAAATTTTGTATTTTGAATTTTGAATTTTTGTTTTTGAATTTTGTATTTTAAAATTTTCCCACCTAAACCATTCCCCTCTAACTCTATAAATAGGGGGTCTTAGGGGATGGTGAAGAAGGTTAGAAATTGTAGAGAAATTATAGAAAAAAATAGTGTAATTGTTTTATTGATTCAATGATAAGTAGTAGTTTCATTTCTATTTGTTTGTTTTCTATTAATATGCAAGCGTAAACATCATTCTCAAGGGAGTGATGAAGCCACCATAGCTGAAGTATAGGTAAGTTGTTTTATTTTCTTGTCTACTTTTTCCTTCCAAGAGCATTCTTCTACTCTTCTATTCTGGATTTTATTTTCTAAAATTAGAGGAAGGATTTTTCGTGTTTGCCAAAAATGGTAATTTGAAGAATGCCTACCTCTGTTTACCTAGCCAATGTGCATCAGATTAAGTAAAGAAATGTCTCTCTCATATATAATCAAGTCATTCTTTTTTATTCCATATTTTCCTTCGTCTTTCCAAGTTCTAATTGGATTGGTGAAGTGTATTGGTTATTGGAGGAAAAATTAGATAAGAATATAAAAAAAAACTTTATTTATATGTATCCATGGTGGTGAATTCTCTTTCCTTGAGATTTGTCCCATCATTTGATCTAAGACATTTAATATTAGTTTTTATTATTAAATAAAAAATTAGAATTTTATTTTTTAAATATTCATTTTTCATCTCAAGAGATTTAGGTTTTGAAGTTTAGACTTGTTGCTGATTCTCACTTGAGAGTGGTTCGACCCTGCTTACTGCTATACAGTTTTTAGTAAAGTTTTTGCAGGTTTTATTATTTTTGTATGAAGTGTAGAAAAGTAACGACAAACATCCAATAATCTACACTCGTCACAACCACATTTATATAGTGGAGTTAAGTTGTGGTTAATGGAATATTTGAATTGAGGTCATGAGATGATCGAATAAATTAATAGCCTGTTGGAGCCAATAAAAGATGAACCCAAATAAGATCCTCACTACTAGCTTGATAAATGGAAATCAATTTAGTTGAATGAGAATGAATGGATTAGTTATGCTAAGGGCATAAATGTAATTACTATAAATAGCTAAGCACATTTTTGTGCTAGGGGCATTTATATAATTTTATATGCTAAGGATATATTTGTAATTTCATATGTTAGGGGTATTTTTTGTAATTAAAAATAGCTACTGCATATTCAGTATCTCAAGAATATTTGATATTCAAATTATTTTAAATTTAAATTTTATTTTTGAATTTAAATTTAATTTCATTTTTGAATTCTGATTATTTAAAATTCAAAGACTTGATTTTCAAATATTTCATTTTTGAATCTTAAAAACAAATCTATTTTTATTTAAATATTCTTCTATCTGAGAGATACCGAGATACAACGTAAGTTATAGAAATTATGAGAACTCTCTTCTAGAATATAGAGAAAGGGAGAGCTCTAATTTGTGTCTTCGTTCCATTCACAATCAACCAAGTAAACTCCCACAAGTCATCCATAGTGCATAGTGATGGTTCTTCCGGGCTAGAACAAAAATGTGATGGCTTGGACAATGAAGATCAGAAAAATTGACCGAGGAGAGTTTTAGAGGTTTTTATTTTTATTTTAATATTCATCCCCTTTATGAATATCCAATTAATATACTGATTTTCATATATGTTTATATATGTATGTTGCATTCTATCATTCATATCTTGTAAAATTATAAAATAGCATAATTTTTTCATACGTCAGTTGTTCAGTTGCAAAGTATCACGTTCCCAACATTGACAACTATGCATAAGTAGGATGCATAATACATTCCTCATGTATAATGAGACCTTTGAATCCATTCACCTAGTTCATTAGACCATATGAATGTCATCACATAATAATATTGCATTCAACTCATAATAACGTACTTTAGATGACCTAGTACATCAAAACTCGATGTTAGGCAGCAACTCCATTCTTTAGACCCTATTTATATTTTGTTGCACTAAAAGTCTTATTTTTTTTCTGTTGAGTTCATCTACACAAACATTCTCGTAGGAGGGTTGTAAAGAAAATTAGGGGCGACAATTTTATTATTATTTTTAGCAAATTTTCTATTTTAGTTTAAATTAGCATTTGGTAGTAGAAACAATTTATCATTGAGATTGAGTACAACAAAGTCTTCTAATTATTAAGGGTAAATTACACTGACTTCCCCTAAGATTTGAGCAAATTACACACAGGTGGAGTGTTTGGCTGTTATAACTCTAACCTCCCCTATGCAAGTTAAACCTATTAAGTTATAGTGCAAAATGTTATTTTTACTCTTAATATTTTAATATAAAATATCATAGGTAAATTACACTGGCCTCCCCTTAGGTTTTGTCAAATTACAGATGGATAGAGCATTTGAGGTTTATTACTTTGACTTTCCCTAAGGTGTGGCTCGTGTGCTCAACGACACCCTTGCTGTTTTTTATGTGTTAACTTTCAAAAAATTATGATATTGCCCTTCTTTTGTATGAAAAGACAATAATAGTCACCCATATTGCCCTTCAAAGTAAGGCGATGGCAATAGCAGTCTGTATGAGGAGCAAAACGAATATCGATCGCCACCATCATCGACATCATAACCCAATACCATCATCGGCACCAAAACCCTAACATCCGGCTCAATCATGTTATATATATATATATATATATATATATATATATATATATATATATATAATAAAGAGAGAGAGAGAGACAAAGTTTGCTTCACAACTGGCCTAGAATAAGTTATATTTAATTGAAAGGTATAAAGGACTTTTCAGTTTAACAAATATTTGCACTATAATGTATTATTAGACTTTTTACACTCAATTTTAACGTTCGTCAGCTCGCTAATAGTTTAGGGGTGGTCAAAGTAATAACCATCAAATTCTCTATCCATGTGTAATTTGACCAAACTTCAGGAGAGATCAGTATAATTTATCTAATATTGTTGAAAAGAAGGGCAAAATGGTCATTTACAAAATTTTGGTTAACGGTTCTAACAGAAAGAAAAAGCCTTGAGTGTTGTTGAGCATACGCGCCAAGCTTCAAAAGATATGAAAGTAATAAAACTCAAATGCTTTGTCCGTGTATAATTTGCCCAAAATTTAATGGAGGTCAGTGTAATTTAACCTAAGTAATTAAAGTTTACTTTTTTTTTACATCAACGATTCTAACGAAAAGAAATAGCCCTGGGTGTTGTTGAGCACACGCGCCAAACTTCAAGAGAGGTGAAAGTAATAAAATTTAAATGTTCTGTCCGTGTATAATTTGTCCAAAATTCAGGGGAGGTTATTGTAATTTAACCTAAGAAGCTAAATTTTACTTTTTTTCCCTTTTAAAATATTGCGGCGGCAACGAATTAGCCGCATCACTGTCCACCTCCCCAAACTTTAGACAACTTACAAGGAGTACTTAGGACTTACTTGGTTTGCAACTGTGAAAATAGTTTAAAAATTCGTTTGATTGGTAAAACTACAAAACAGTTTTCAAAGAACAAAAACTCATAAATCTACTTGGTTGTATAGACTGACCAGTTTTCAAAAAATAATTTTTACTTTATTTTTCTTAAATCTAATAATACAATTTTTATTAATAAGGGTGGAGGTGCATTACTTTTAATTAAGCTAGTGTTTTTAACTTAATAAATTTATTTGTACTGAAAATAATATTTTGCACAAATAAAATAACAAAAATTACGCACTATTATAATAAAAAATAATTTTTACTAATTAAAGTAATTCTCAAATTATATCAAATAAATGAAAGGAATACATTTTTTTAAAAAAAATTAACCAAATTGTATAATTGTATTATTATGATAATAACTACATTATTTCGTATAATTGTGTATCCAAACGTATCCTATGAGACTTGTGTGCACAGTGTCTTTTACAATTCTTTTGTTGAATTTATAAAGTCAGGTGATTGGTAAACGGAGTAGGAGACAAGATTAAGGATATATATATATATATATATATATATATGTATGTATGTATGTATGTAAGTAAGTAAGTAAGTAAGTAAGAAGAATGATCACATGAGGTGGGTTAGGTGGGTGTCGGCAGAGAGAGAGGAAAAGCTAGAGAGAGAGAAATTCAAGCCAAGAGAAAAGGGGGGGAAGGGGGGAAGAAAAAAAAAAATAGGAGAGAGGGCAGCGATTTCTGAGAGAGTAGGAGAAGGAGAAGAATCCAAGCAGGCCCTTAGTGTTTTTTATAGCAAAAAAGTTGGGCATCTAGCAGTAGCTTAAAGCCTTAAACTGTGAAAGCAATCACAACACCACCACTAACATTGTGCATAGCAGAAGAGAAATAAATAGCAATGGAATCGGACTTTGGGATACCAAGAGAACTCTCCGATCTGCAAAAACTTCGATCTCTCTACAAACCGGAGCTTCCTCCGTGTCTTAAGGTTTCTCCTCTCTCTCTCTCTCTCTCTATATATATATATATATCTACCTTCACTAGGGACATGGTTATGTCCATTCATATATATATGTATACATATATATATCTACCTTCACTAGGGACATGGTTATGTCCATTCATCGTTTCCTTATATTCTATTGATCTCATGTTCATGCAAATAATAATCAACTGGCCTTTATTTGGAAACAGATATGACACGCCTAGATCACTTGTTTGTTGCTATTTTGTCTTCTTTATTATTGTTTCACTGCATTTATTATGTTACATTCTCTGCCTCAAGTTGTTGCATTATGCATCCCTTTGTTTGTATTTGATATATTTGGTAGAGGAAAACATTACTTTGATTGCATATTACTAGATTTCCTATATTAACTTAGAATTTATAGCATGATGATTCTCAGAGTTTTGAATTTTAGAAGGTCAGAAGTTGAAAAGAAGAACAATATGCTAAATCATTTATGCACACTTTTTGATCCATGATTTTTTTTTTTTAATTCTTCAGTGTAATGTGAAAGTAAACAGAAAGAAATTCTTGCATTATCTAATTTAATGCAAAACAGGGATGGGATGAAACAAAAACGAAATATATGCTGTTTGTCATGTGCCTTTTTATTGTCTCTTTTAGAAATATTTTAGGAACAATATCATTTTTGACATATAGAAGATGAATTTTATAGTTGAGAGCTAAATTAAGAAATTACCATACCCGTAAGCCTTAGAACATAGGGCTCTCTGAATTATTCTTCCACTTCTTTTACTTTTTTTTTCTTTCTGTTCACGAAATATTAAGTTAAAATTTACTAGTATATGACTTATACTTCCTTCTTTTATGAATTTTTTTCCAAATTATTTCAATTTTTTTAAGCATATCTACTACTGCATAAATAATTTCTGCCCTGTTTTTATAATTTTCTATTCCAAATTTTCGAATCTGACATCTTGTGCATGCATCAGATTTGACATATTTACCTGTATCAATGCAACATGCAACTTTTCTTTGATTGGAGAGAACATTTAAATTTTGATCGTCAATTGTCATCCTCCTTAACAAAACTTCTAATATAGTCATCTTCCTTTTATATACTCCTATTCGTGTGTTTTTCTTTCATTTAGGTAAACCTCACCCTTCGAATTCTCGGAGAGGTACTATACTTGGACTTATATATTTGCTTCTGGATCCATGAAGCACTGGCTAAAGGCATACTGGGATGTGTGTAATGTTGTCTTGTGATGCATAATGATATGAACAATTTTTATAACCACAGATTTGTTGGACCACTGTTTGTCTGTTAAAGAAACATGGGTTCCTTTTTAAATAAAAATGGGGTGACCGATAGCCTTCAAAATGTGCTTGTTCTTACCAGAAAGATATAACTTAACCTATTAAAAAGTGCATTCGACCACCTTCCAAATCTTTCTTGATTTTTGTAATCCATGATATACCAATTGCTTGTTCATATATACCGTGTTAATTTTCTTTCTTTTAGTTGAAATACAATAATTGATTATTCTTTAGGTTTTGGATGAATAGGGTTTGAAGAAAGAAAAGAAAGAATGAGGGAGAAAAAGATGTAAAGAATGGTTGTAGAATGTTTATGACATATCTACACGCATATATTTATATTAATGAAAAGTAAGATTTACAATAATACTGCATGTGGTATTTTTTCGCTAAATATGCTCATTAAACAAATATTCCTCATATTCCAATACTCCCCCCTCAAATTGGTGCATAGATATCTCTCATGCCCAACTTGCCTACAATATAATGGAAGGAATTACTATTCAAATCCTTAGTGAACAAAACTTCATGAACGGCATGCAAATCACTCCATTATTTAACTTCTCATTGATAAAGCGTCTGTCAATCTCAATATGCTTTGTTATATCATGTTGACGGGTTATGCGCAATGCTAATGGCTGCTTTGTTATCACAATATAGTCTTATAGCCCTTTTGCTTCAACAATGGACCTAGCCACTACCGGTTGTTTCTTGCTCCTGCAAGTAACCAAATTTCCTCCTCTAAAGGTGTAATAACATGAGGTGGACCGTCATCATCAATCGAGCCTTCCCAATCTACATGTCTAACAGCCTCCAGCTTCAAATGTCTATGAGACTATGATTAGAGAATAAGATCCCTTTGCCAAGAGCAATCTTCAATTATCTCAGAATACAAATTCATCATCATCATCATCCTTACCTTTTTCCCAATCTCAAAATACGATATATGATCTCTAAATGAACGTGGTGTGATCAACATTACTTAACTTGTACCCAAACTTGATCATGACCTTGTGAAATCAATCAAACCACACCCTTGGAGACTTGTTCAAACCATAAAGTGCCTTCTTTAATTTGCATACCTTTCCTTCAGTAGTCTTAGATGAGAAGGCTGGTGGGATCTCCACATAAACTTCCTCCTCCAAGTCTCCATTGAGAGATGCATTTTTTACATCTAGTTGCCGAAGGCTTCACATGAAAAAAGCCCATAGATGGAGTTTATCTTAACCACTAATGCAAATGACTCCTGATAATCTATGTTGGAAGATGTTAGTTGTGACAACTAATATTAGCAAATATTAGTTGTATAAACAACATATCTTCCAGCCTTAGACTTTCCATAGTTGCTGCCTTTTTCAGCTCCTTTATTTTAGGGAGTTGATTATTATTGCTGTAAATATTTAGCTCCTTTATTTTAGGGATTTGATTATTATGATTGCTGTAATTTAGAAGCAGATTGTAGACTTCTGTTTTTAGGCTCTTTTTCCTTGTATAGTTTTCTCTTTTTTCCTATATATACTTGTACAAGATGTAATCATATTATGGAGAAATACATAAAACCTTTCTCTTAAAAAATCATCATGGTATCAGTGCAATAGCATGCGAAAGAGAGAAAAATCAACCGGTCTGAGCAATTACTTTTGACCTATTCTTGTTGCCCTGGATGGATCACTGGTCTGAGCGATTACCGCTGACCTATTCTTGTTGCTCTCGTATCCTTGGTGTCTTGGTCTGTAATTGCCAACATCCTAAGGCCTCGATCTTCACACCATAGACGTGGAAACATGTTTGAGGTTGCCTTTAAATCTTTTGGTTCTGCCTAGCCACAGTATTCTCAGGCCCAAGTAGATCAAATGATGAAAGAGTATGCTCAATATCTATCCTATAACTTAGCCAATACAGGCAACTTTGGATTAGCCTTGAGCACTTCTAGTCGTGATGAGTCATCTTGGATTATAGATATGGGTACTACTGATCATATGACATATGAATCTAGTCTTTTTTCTTCTTATAGCACTCATCCTATTACAGAGAGTGTTAAAACAACAAATAGGTCTGTTTCTATTGTGTCTGGGGAAGGTTCTATTCCTCTAACCTATGGGATAGATTACTAGAAAACATTTGCACCGGTGGCGAAGATAAATACTATCAGGGTCCTCTTATCCTTGGTTGCAAACCTGGAGTGGTGTCTTCAGCAGTTTGATGTGAAGAATGCATTTCTTCACGGAGATCTAGAGGAAGAAGTATACATGGACTTTCCTCCTGGCTTTGCTAATCCCTCTAAAAGAAGTAAGGTATGCTTGTATGGACTCAAGCAATCACCTAGTGCTTGGTTTGGCAGGTTTACTCAGGCCATGAAGAAGTATAGATACCACCAGAGCGAGTCTGATCACACTCTTTTTCTCAAACATTCACTTGGAGGTAAGATTACCACTTTGGTAGTGTATGTGGATGATATTGTGGTGACTGGTAATGATAGTGAGGAGATGGCTAAGCTGAAAGCATATCTGGCAAAAGAATTTGACATCAAAGACCTTGGTTTTTTACAATATTTTTTTGGGTATTGAAGTTGCCAGGTTGCAAGGTATCTTTGTTTTCTGAAGAAAATATGTTCTAGATTTACTGGCTGAGACTGAAATGTTGGCTTGCAAACCTAATGATACTCCTATTGATGAGTCAACTCAGTTACAGTTACCCATTGATCAACTTGATCAGTCAAATGATGATACTTAGTTACCTATTGATCCACTTGATTAGTCACATAATGATACTTAGTTAGTTCTTGAGAATCAAGCTCGTTATCCCTCTTGGGAACGAAAATCTCTCTCTTGTTATGGTTTTCCAATTGTAAAATATCCCATCTCTCATTATGTGTCTTTCATCTTATAAAATATTTGCAAACTAGTTCTCCTCTGTTTCTGTGCTTGATAAGTTACAGGAAGCTCTTGACAAACTGAACTGGAAAGCAACCATGATTGAAGAAATGGAAGCATTACAGAAAAATACTACATGGGAACTAGTTGAGCTACCAGAGGGAAAGAAGACAGATGGTTGCAAGTGGGTATTCATAGTGAAGCATAAGGCAGATAATTCAGTGGAGAGGTTCAAGGCAAGATTGGTAGCTAAAGGTTATATCTAGACTTATGGGATAGATTACCGGGAAACATTTGTATTTAAAAGAATAGAAATTTATGTATTGTATGTTATTCATCTCTCTTGGAGGTCAATATATAATACAATGATTATAATCAATTAACCTAAAATCAGGGATACAATGAATAAACCTAAATTAGTGATATAATCAACAAAAGGTTAAACTAAAGGGATACAATCATAAATCACGGGAGAGATTTTAGGTTGGTCTAACACTCCCTTGCAAATCTGACAATCGAGGAGAGACGAAATTTGATATTAACAACTGATATCGAGATGTAGACAGGCCCTTGGTGAGAACATCGACAAGCTGATTGGTAGAATGAACAAACTGAACACGATGAGTACCAGCAAGAATTAGCTCCCGTATAAAGTGATAGTCGATGTGTTTGGTACGAGCATGGAAGACTGGATTATATGTTATATAAGTTGTGTTGAGGTTATCACAAAACAAGGTAGTAGGTCCAGAGAGAGGGAACTGTAACTCGTGGAGAAGCTGAGAAATCCAATAAGTGTCAGCACAAACATGAGCAAGAGAGTGATACTCAGCTTCAGCAGATGAGCGAGAAACTGTTTGTTGTTTCTTATCACTCCAAGAGATAAGAGTTGAGCCTAGAAACACACAAAAACCAGTAGTAGAGCTACGAGTGTCAGGGCAACTAGCTCAGTCAGTATCGGAGTAAGCACGGAGAGTGAGTGGATTGGAAGACCGACGAAAATATAAACCAAATTCCAACGAACCCTTCAAATATCGAAGAATGCGTTTAGCAACAATCAGATGTGGAGATCGAGGAGCACTTATAAACTGAGCAACATGATGAGCAACATAAGCAATGTCTGGACGAGTGAAGGTGAGATACTGAAGGGAGCCAACAATTTGTCTGTACTCAGTGGCATCAGGTAATAAATCACCATTCAGATGAGAAAGCTGGCCAGTAGCACAAACTGGAGTGTTGCAAGGTTTGTAGTCAGTCATAGAGTGATGGCGGAGAACATTAATAGTATACTTGGACTGAGAGAGATGAAGACCAGCAGCAGTAGAAGTGGCTTCAAGTCCCAAAAAGTAAGAAAGATGACCAAGATCAGTGAGCTCAAACTCCTTACCAAGGGTAGCAACAAAGGAGGAGAGAAGAGATGGTTGGTTGTCTGTCAGAATAATGTCATCAACGTATAGTAAAGGAATCATAATATTTGAAGACCGGCGAAAGCTAAACAGAGAAGGATCAGCTCGACTCTGAAGAAAACTAAACTGCTGTAGGAAACCACTGAGATGCTGGAACCAAGCACGAGGAGCCTGCTTAAGGCCATAAATGGCTTTGTGAAGATGACATACATGATTGGGGTGAGCTGGATCAATAAATCCTGGAGATTGGCGCATAAAAACTGTAGTATCCAGAAAACCATGAAGAAAAACATTCTTCACATCTAGTTAGCGAAAAGTCCATCCAAAGGATACAACTAGAGCGAGAACAGTCTGAACAGTTGTACGTTTGACCACCGGGCTAAAGGTCTTGTCAAAATCAATACCAACTAATCGGGCCTTGTACCACCGCTCAATAGAACCATCAGATTTCCACTTGAGCTTGAATACCCACTTAAAACCAACCACATTCTGCTAAGAGTCAGGATGAACAAGAATCCATGTCTGATTCTTAAGAAGAGCATTGAGCTCAGTGGTCATGGCTTAGCGCCACTCAAGAAACTAAATGGCCTGAGTAAAATAAGTCGGTTCTTCTGGAGGAAGAAAAACTTAGGGCTAGAAGAGCCCGAGGCAGCGGATAACGAATAGTGCCATCTGTATGTACTAAAGGGTGATGTGTGCCAGCCTTCTGTCAAGTAACCATGGGATGACGTACAATCGGAGAGCCAAGATCTGAAGAATAGCCATCCGACATAGGCGCGGGAACCCTAGGAGAGGGTGGTGCAGTGGGAATGGCAGAAGTGGAAGAGTGAGGCTATCGATGCTGATAAGTACGAAAGGGTGCTAAAGATGGTTGTGGCACAAGCGGAGGCAAACTTGGCGGTAGTGAGTTCGGAGAAGGCAAGAAAACCGGAACAAAAACCCATTCTGAAGATTCTGATGCATGAGAAGGTAATGGTCGAACATGTCGAGAGATGTAAAGTCTGCCAGTAGTGCGATCAAGGCACTTGTACCCTTTGTGCTGCAAACCGTAACCTAGAAAAACACACTCAACAGTTTTAGGTAAAAGTTTGTTAGTCAGATAAGCACCCAAATGCGGATAACAAACACAACCAAAGACTTGCAACTCAGAGTAGGATGGAGTTTTGCCATAGAGATGAGAAAAGGAGAAGACCACTGAAGAACAGTAGTGGGAAGACGATTGATGAGGAATACAGCAGTGGAAACAGCATGATCCTAGTAACTGAGAAGAACACAACTTGTGAGAAGAAGAGTAAGAGCCATGTCAGTAATGTGACAATGTTTACTTTCACCAAGACCATTTTGTTGAGGAGTGTGGGGACAAGAAAACCGATGATGAATTCCAAGAGAGGAGCATAAAGCCTTGAAAGAATCATTATCATACTCCTTGCCACCATCACTCTGGAACTGTTGCAAAGAAGCAGTAAATTGGGTTTTGATATACGAGAGAGAATTTTTGAAGTGGTCAAGAACTTCATATTTGTGTTTCATAAGATATAACCATGTGAATCGAGTATAATCATCGGTAAATAACACATAGTATCTAAACCCTTTAATAGAAGAAGTACGCCAAACATCAGAGTGCACAAGTGTAAAATGTGAATGCGTACTGATATCATTAGAAATATGAAATTGGAGGTGTGTGGATTTATCCAAAGCACAATCTTTACAAAACGACCGTTACAACTTAAAGTTGGACGATAACATATTACTTTTGCCTAAATAAGACATAATTTTACTAGATGGATGACCTAGTCGATTATGCCATAAGGAAGATGACTGTAGAGAAGCAGATAATGCGTGAAGACGCGACGGAAGTGAAGGTAATTTATAGAGACCATCCTTACATAGGCTCTGAAATAGAAGACAACCATTAGAGCGATCAAAGATATAGAAATGATGGGAATCAAAGGCACATAGAACATGATTAGCACAACACAATTGAGCAATGGATAACAGATTTTTTTTTTGATAAGTAAAAATTGTATTAGAAGCACCCAGAAAAAGGGAGGGGCGGCCCTTAAACAAGAACCAATTAAGGATCCGAAACAAAGGAACCTAGGAAATCAATCATTTCTCCCATGGAGTTACAAGATCTACCATGCACCTAACAAAAGATTTTTGCGCATGGAAGGAGTTACATAAACATTATTCATCCTATATGAGTTGGGGCCAAGAGAGAGTGACATGATACCCGTGTGGGTGATGGACATCTGATCACCATTACCAAGAAGAACTGAATTTGTGCCAGTGTAAGGTTGGCGTTGTTGCAAAAGACTCGGATTATCAGTCATGTAGGTGGAAGCACTTGTGTCTGGGTATAGAACGGTGGTGGATTGTAGTTAGGAGTGGAGCCTAAAACGTTAGAAGCGGGTGACCAATTGTTGTTGTTGTGCTTGGGACTTATATTCTGGTTGTTATTCCGGTTGTTGTTGCGATAACCAGAATTGTGAGAAGGTCGGTTAGAGGACTGTGAAGCAAGCATGGCAACCGGTTGAGGTGTTGAAGATGGACGTCGCCGAGACTCCTGAACCAGAAGACGAGAGCGAAGTGCACTGAAAGTGGGCAGATAATCTAAACTTTCAAGAGCTATGACAAGCATGTCTTGCTCATCACCAAGGCCGCATAAAACATCATTCACCGAGTCAAGATTGGAGATGGGTTCACCAATAGCAGCAAGTTGGTCAGAAATAGATTTGGCCTCCTGAAGATATTCAGAGACTGAGCGAGTTCCCCGAGAAATCTCATTAAGACGACGACGGAGATGAGAAGAATTGGCAGTGGACTTCTGTTTGAAGTATTGAGTGATTAATGACCAAATGGAAGCAGACGTGTCACAACCAACAACAGAAGCAAGCACAAATTCAGATAAGGTTGCTGAGAGAATACTGACAAGAGTCTGGTCTGTGCGAAACCATAGATCATACTCGGGGGAGGTGACTTCAGGACAAGGATGAGAGCCATCAACAAAGCGAAACAAATTCTGTCCAACTAAAAATGCCCTAATCTGATGATGCCAAAGAAGATAATTGTCGTCGTTGATTTTCACAGTCACAAGTTGACTGATATTGGGCATAGAATAAGTGGAAGAAGCAGCAGACGAGGAAGCCATTAGTTACTGAAAGAGATAAGAAGCAAGAGGAAGATTGAGAAGAAAGAAGATCGGTCCAAGACTTTGATCAACTGAAGATTTAGAGAAAAGGAATGAAACATAAAACCCTAAGAGAAGAGAGAGGATCTCTGCACTGATACCATGAAAGAATAGAAATTTATGTATTGTATGTTATTCATCTCTCTTGGAGGTCAATATATAATACAATGATTATAATCAATTAACCTAAAATTAGGGATACAATGAATAAACCTAAATCAGTGATATAATCAATAAAAGGCTAATCGAAAGGGATACAATCATAAATCACGGGAGAAATTTTAGATTGGTTTGACAGTATTTTTTACCGATAGCGAAGATAAATACTATTAGGGTCCTCTTATCCTTAGCTGCAAACCTGGAGTGGCCTCTTTGGCAGTTTGATGTGAAGAATGCATTTCTTCACGAAGAACTAGAGGAAGAAGTATACATGGACTTTCCTCCTGGCTTTGCTAATCACTCTAAAAGAGGTAAGGTATGCAGATTGAGGAAATCCTTGAATGGACTCAAGCAATCACTTAGAGCTTGGTTTGGTAGGTTTACTCAGGCCATGAAGAAGTATGGATACCACCAGAGCCGGTCTGATCACACTCTTTTTCTCAAACATTCACTTAGAGGTAATATTACCGCTTTGATTGTGTATGTGGATGATATTGTGGTGACTAGTAGTGATAGTGAGGAGATGGGTAAGCTGAAAGCATATTTGGCAAAAGAATTTGAGATCAAAGACCTTGGTTTTTTACAATATTTTTTGGGTATTTGTGTTGCTAGGTCAAAGCAGGGGATCTTTGTTTCCCAAAGAAAATATGTTTTGGACTTACTGGTTGAGACTGGAATGTTGGCTTGCAAACCTGTTGATACTCCAATTGAACAAAATCACAGGTTAGGTGAAGGCACATATGATATACCTGTAGATAGAGAGAGATATCAAAGGTTGGTTGGGAAGCTAATATAGTTAGTTCATACTTGCCCTGACATAGCCTATGCAGTGAGTGTAGTAAGTCAGTTCATGCATGCTCTTTGCGAAACACACATGTTGGCTTTACACAGGATTCTCAGGTATTTAAAATTTGCTTTTGGGAAAGGTTTGTTATTCTCCAAACATGACCATCTGGAAGTGGAAGGATATATAAATGCTGATTGGGTAGAATATGTAGTAGATAGAAAATCAACTCAAGATACTGCATGTTTGTGGGAATGAATCTAGTCACGTGGCGTAGCAAAAAACAATCTGTTGTGGCCAGATGCAGTGTTGAAGCAAAATTTAGGGCCATGGCTCATGGAATATGTGAGATGTTGTGGTTGAAGGCTTTGTTAAGGGAGTTGGGCTTTAGTTCTGGGGATTCGATGAAGCTTTTCAGTGATAACAAAGCTACCATTAGCATTGCTCACAATCCAGTTCAGCATGATCGTACTAAACATGTTGAGGTGGATAGACACTTTATCAAGGAGAAGTTGACAGGAGGATTAATTTGCACTTTGTTTGTGAAGACATAGAACCAGCTTGCAGATATTTTGACAAAAGGGAGTGTCAAGCAAGATTTTCAATTTGGCACTTGACAAGCTGGGCATTCGAGACATTTATGCTCCAGCTTGAGGGGGAGTGTTGGAAGATGTTAGTTGTGACAACTAATATTAGCTATATAAACAACATATCTTCTAGCCTTAGACTTTCCATAGTTGCTGCCTTTTTCAACTCCTTTATTTTAGGAATTTGATTATTATGATTGCAGTAATTTAGGAGCAGATTGTAGACTTATGTTTTTAGGCTCTTTTTCCTTGTATAGTTTTCTCTTTTTTCCTATATGTACTTGTACAAGATGTAATCATACTACAGAGAAAAACAGAAACCTCTCTCAAATCCTTTCTCTCAAAATATCAACAATCTATGCCATATGTTTGGGTAAAACCTTTGGCAACCAATTGTGTCTTGTATCTGTCTATAGTTCTGTTTGCTTTCTGCTTGACAATGAATGCCCACTTGATCCTACGGTTTTTTTTTCCCATTTGGAAGGGGAATGAGCTCCCATGTCCCATTCTTCCCTAAATTAGATAATCCCATCTGGAAGTGGAACGAGCTCCCATTTCCCTACTCACATATGAGTACCTACTTCATCTCTTCTACCATTGCTTCTTTCTACCTAGGATTTGTAAGAGTTTCATTCTGATTTTGAGGGATAAATATAGAAGACAAAGAGGAAAGAAATGTACATTTAAGGAAGGAGATAAAGAATCATATGAAACAAAATTAAATTAGGCTGTTGGGTATAAATTCTATTTTTTTTTTCCGGAATTTTACAAGTCCTAATCCCTTTCAAACAACAATTGGAATTATACTATTATCAACAACAATAATGATGGAAGACTTATCACCTGCAGAAGTGAGAAATTGGAGTTGAAGATTCCAACTAATATGGAGGCACATGAGTGGTAATCTGTTCATCAGACATCTGGATTGACGAGCATACCTCCTACACTTGCAACACCAATTAACAATAACCTGACCCCTCCTCCTCAAGTTGTCTAGCGTCAGAATCCTCCCAGAGCCATCATCCAACCAAAGAAGGCCACCTTCAGGGGGGCTTGGTATGCCACACTACCTTCCAAGGGAAGGTTGCCCCCGAAGCATCTGAAAGCGTCCCATAAAAGGAACAAACATTGAATTTCCTATGAGGGGAAAACAACCAAACCCAAGAATCAGCCACTCTTACAACAACCTCGTGGTGATACAACAGAGCCAGGAACTCATAAACGTCCTCCAGCTCCCAATCTTGAAAATGTCTCACAAAAGGAACATCCCAAGTTGTCCTTTCACAATCGAGGCGATAGCAGTCGGTAACCAGAGCATGTCTATTTATAGCAATCCTAAAGAGCCTAGGAAAAGAGCACGCTAGCGGACCCTTCTGATCCCATCCTTCGAGAGATAACCCTCCTCCAGAGCTTGTCTCTCTCCACGCCAAACCTCCAAAGCCACTTCTCCAAAAGAACCTTATTGAAGGTTCTAATATCCTGATCCCCATACCACCCAACTAAATCGGCCTGCAAACATGATCTGAGTTGACAAGATGATACTTGAACTCCTCTCCCATACCACCCCAAAGAACGTTCTACTGGAGCCTCTCAATCCTCCTAGCCACAAAGGAGGGAATTTGAAAAAAGGAAAGGAATAGGTGGGAAGTGTGATGACCTCTGTGGGCAGGTGTGGTGTGGGCGAACACTGGCAGGCTACGGGTGTCTTGATCCCACATTACCTGGCCAGGTGAAGGTGAAGTGCTATATCTATGTTCATCACCCTTTTATGACACAACACATTTTAAAGCTGTGAACTCATTAGAACTCCGCAGTTAAGCATGCTTAGCTGTGAGTAGTACCAGGATGGTTGACCCCTTGGGAAGTCTCTGGTTTGGGGGAGCCAAAAGCGGACAATATTGTGTCGGGCAAGAGTGGGGCATTACAAATGGTATCAGAGCCAGAGCCCAGTCGAAAGTGTGCCGATGGGGACGTCGGGCCTCCAAGGGGGGTGGATTGTGACGACCTTTGTGGGCGGGTGTGGTGTAGGCGAACACTGGTAGGCTATGGGTGTCACTATCCCACATCGCCTGGGCAGGTGAAGGTGAAGTGCTATATGTATGTTCATCATCCTTTTATGACACAACGCGTTTTAAAGCTGTGATGGCCATGAATCCATCAGAACTCCGCAGTCAAATGTGCTTAGCTGGGAGTAGTACCAGGATGGGTGACCCCTGGGAAGTCTCTGGTCCGGGGGAGCCAAAAGCAGACAATATTGTGTCGGGCAAGGGTGGGGTGTTACAGGAAGACTCGACAACGTACTCTTCAAAAGAGTAATCTTTCCACCCTTCAAGAGATACTGCTTCTTCCACCCTGCCAACCTCCTCTTAAACCTCTCAACAATTGGGTCCCAGCCACCTACTCTCATCGAAGGAGCCCCAAGGGGCAGACCCAAATACAAAATGTGGAACGAACCAACACCACACCCCAGCATATCGACCAGAGAAGAAATATCCACAACTTTCCCTTCTGGGACCAACATGCTCTTCCCGACATTAACTGTTAGGTTTGAGAAAACTTGAAAGCAAACCAGGACATATCGCAAATATCACATCTGATACTCATCCGCGTCACAAAACACTATAGTATTGTCAACAAACAATAAGTGGGATATCTCCAGCTTGTTGGGTGAGTCCCTGCCAACCCTGAAACCTCTGATGAAGCCCAATTCCACTGCCTCCTCATCAACCTACCAGAGCCTCTATCACAATGACGAACAGAAAGGGAGAGAGTGGGTCTCCCTGCCTCAGCCCACGCGAACTACTGTAAAATCCAGATGGAGATCTGTTCACGAGAACTAAGAACCTCACCGTGGAGATACAAAACTCAATCCACCTCCTCTAAGCATCCCCGAATCCCATACTCTCCAACATGTAAAGCAAGGAACTCCTGCTCATATGGTTATAGGCCTTCTTGAGATCAAGCTTGCAAAGAACCTCTTGGACCCCACTGCTCAACATGGCATCCACACACTCACTGGCAAGAAGAGCTGAATCCAAAATCCGGCAACTCCCAACAAAGGCATTCTGGGATTCTGAGATGATCCCATCCAAGACTCCCCTCAATCACAAGGCTAGGACCTTAGCTATAAAGTTTGTACCAAACTAATAGTTCTAAAGTCCCTAATATCCGATCATAGTTATGTCCTATGCAGTTGTTGGTTAATTTTTTTGGATGTTCACATATATATATACAAAGTCTATTGATACTGTTTCCTAATGATTTATTGCACATCTTACTTCAGCTAATATATTCTTTAATAAAATAAGAATGGAAGATTCTTCAGACTCATGCATTTGTTGGTCATAAGTAATGACATACACTTTGCATGACTTCACTTTGGAAGAGCTTGGCATAATGCTGACTGTTGAGTTCAACTTCTTTTAGTGTTGAGTATAAATGAATAAAATTTAGGTCAAATGTTGACTGTTGAGTTCAACTTCTTTTAGAGTTGAACTATTTTAATTATGTGGCATTAGCTTTCTTTGTTCCTTCAAGGCACTCATACACACGATAAGTGAAAGAAGTAACGAAAAGAATTTTTTACTGCATGGTTCAAGTTTCTTCCTCCCCTTTCCATTGTAAATGTTCCAAAGTTTGGCTTATGTGCCTATGATCCTTATCGTATTTCATATGGATGCTTCCTGGATTTGATATTGTACATGCTCTATGTCTGTGTGGGTGTATACAGAAAATTTGATGTAGTATTGCTTTTCTGGCTTAATTTTTATACCTAAATTGGGTTCTTGATACTTCACCTCACATATGTTGACATATTTACTATGCTTTTATTTATGTAATTTCATTACACAGGGAACTACTGTCAGGGTAGCATTTGGTGATGCAACTACAACTGCTGACCCCACTGGTGCCCACACCATAAGTCGAACCTTTCCACATACATACGGTCAACCTTTGGCTCATTTTCTTAGAGCAACTGCAAAGGTCCCTAATGCCCAGATAATTACTGAGCATCCAGCAATTAGGTATACAGTTGATCACTTATATATGTTTTCTTGCGAAGCAAATTACTCTCCTTTGAAGATTTTTTCAACACATTTTGAACGTAACTCGTTTTCTTTCATGTGTTATTGCAATAGCATTTTTTACTCTTCTTTAATTATTATGCTCTAAATTCAATGAAAGACATCATGAGAAACTAGTTGCATTATTAAAGTATTTGCCTTCCTTTATGCATTGTTTCTATTTCCCTAAATACATGGTGGAAATGAAATGATTGGGTTTTAGTTTACTGGGTAAAGAAACGCCTCTATATGTCTGCATTATTTCACTTAGACGTTTGTAATAGCTTCCATTAAGTTTGTTGTTGTTTCAATCTTTATTGTTTTTGACGTTGTTGTTGTTTTTGGTTTCAGGGTGGGAGTTGTCTTCTGCGGGAGACAATCTCCTGGAGGACATAATGTTATATGGGGTCTCCACAATGCTCTCAAAATGCACAATCCTTACAGCGTTTTACTTGGATTTCTGGGTAAGTGGTATTCTCTTTTTGCAGTTTTGGCATTTGTTATTTTTATTTTATGTGTGGACTTGTATGCATTTATACATATGTATGTGTACCTCTTGAAAATGAATCTATTGGCTTGTTTTCGAAGTTCATATTTTGTTTTTTTCATCTTATCACTTGGTATGGGCTCTTTATGATTTGTTATTATGTCATCTTTTTTTTGATAAGTAAGATATCAATAGAAAGCTGTCAAACGGGGAATGCATCCCAAAAAACTACACAGGACCAAATAGGGCCCTTACCCTCGCAAGGTATCCAAAAGATCAACTATCTCCCCCACATAATTACAATGTCTCCCTAGAACCCAACAAAAAGAGAGCTAAGGATAGAGAATTTAATGTTACCCATTGGAGCGTACAAAAACATAAAAAACATTAGAAGAGAGCGTATGATACAAGATGTCCTCTGTCTTTAGCTATCTTGCTCTTTTATAGACCCAGAATGACTAATGACCGGAGGCTGCTACAGTAATCGGTTGTGCGTTACTGTAGACCTTTTGACTTTTATCCCGACAAAATACTGTTTGTAATTTGTCGATTAATATCTGCCGACGCTGCTTTTTGACTGATTGATCGTCATTGCTTTTTGCTTTTGATGATGAAGTGATCTCTTGTCGTGTGCTGGATGTGTTGCAGTCGCTTTTGAGATCTGATTTTATCCTTCCATCATATTGAGAATATTATGGAGTTCGTGCTCGTCAAGCTCTGGAGGAGTTTCCGGGCTTTGGGCGTCATGATGGTTTGCATAAAAATTGTCCATTTCTGCTGAGTGGAGACTTTCTTGCGGTAGATCGAAATCGAACTCGGAGATGCTCTTAAGAAGGCTTTTTGCTTCTTCTAAATGTTGAGCGGAATATTGGGAAAGTCAATACTTGATTCTGTAACAAAAATTCTTCTTCCATCAGAAACCATGGTTAAAGGTTTGTTTGAGGTAAGAAGGGTGGCAGCAGTATTTTTGAGATGAATAAGGCTTTTAATAGCAAGGGTTCTTGGTATAATTTCCTTTGCTTGCTGGAGATAGTCTTCTCGAGGTTGCTCAAGATATTCAACATGAGTCATGGTTTTTAAATACCAAATCTGATATGGCTGATAGAAATGAGTTTTTTCTCGCCAACCAATTGAACTAGAGATCCAAATAGAAAGAACTCTATTACAGATCCAATGACTAGTACATTTGAAGATCATGAATTTGATCATGACTGGTAAATCCTTTTCAGGATAATTTACCATTTCCAACTAGGAAAAGAAGAGATCATCTTTGCTCCAAAACATGGAATTAGAAAGCATACATATTTGCTTGGAATTTTTAAATTCTTAGGTTATGAACCATATAGCCTAAGTGTTCTTGCTGATACAGGGGCAACAGTTTGTTGTTGCAGATGGAACGCTTTGCTAGAAGAAAAATGGCAAAAAATGAAACATCTTGTTCTAGTAATTGGGATTAATGACTCTGAAACATTCATTCAGTATAAAGCAAAGAATGTTTCAATTTGGTTAACAGATAAAAAGTTTGTTATTCCAAAGATTTTATGTTTTCCTAATATGCATGGTGATTTCCTCTTAGGAAACAATTTCTTAAATTCTTATCTTTCTATGCATATTTATCCCAATTCTATTGCCTTAACTCTAAAACAAGAGTTAATCCATATCCCTTTACTTGATAAATACACATATCTATGTGATAATAATTTCAGCCCTAAAAAAAGGAACGAAATTCGACTAATTCAGAATACACATTGGCTATATAAAATTCTTGAACCTCAATTTAGTGAAAATTCACTAAAACTATGGTCTAGAAGCACAAGATATTGTACTTTAAGATTAATAAAATCTGAAGTTATTATTTGAGTCAAACCAATGATATATCTTAAAAAAGATATAGAAGAATTTGACAAACAAATTAAAGCTCTTCTAAATAATAAACTAATTGAAAACACAATTAGTCCCCACTCTAGTCTTGCTTTTATGGTAACAAACCATACTGAAATTGTGAGGAAACAACCTCGCATGGTTATAAACTATAAAAGATTAAATCAATACTTACAATTTGATGGTTATTTTATCCCTAAAAAAGAAGTCCTTATTAATCAAATAAGAGATGCTACAATATTTAGTAAATTTGATTGCAAATCTGGATTTTGGCAAATCAAATTAACAAAACAATCTAAACCATTAATGGCTTTCAGTACACCATCAGGACATTATCAATGGAAGGTAATGCCTTTTGGACTCAATACGGCTCCACAAATTTTTCAAAGATGGATGGATTCTATCTTTCACACCTTTAATTCCTTTTGTGTAGTCTATATAGAAGATATTCTGCTTTTCTCAAAAACAAAAGCCGAACATCGAAATCATCTCAAATTGTTTTGTAAAATAATCCAAAAGCATGGAATTATTTTATCTCCAAAGAAAATAGATCTAGAACAAACTAGAATTCATTTTCTAGGGTTAGAAATAACATCTACAGGGATAAAGTTACAACAACACATTATCTCCAAAATCAAAGATTTCCCTAACCATATTGAAGACAAAAAACAACTCCAAAACTTTTTAGGTCTTCTCAATTATGGAAGAAACTTTATAAAAAATCTCTCAAAGAAGGAAATCCCTCTTTTGAAAAACTACAAAAGGATCAAATATTCGAATGGACAACCAAAGACACAAGTCTAGTCCAAGAGATAAAAAAAGATCTAGAAGACATTCCTGATGTTTATTTCCCACAAAACGGAGATAAACTTATTCTGGAAACAGATGCCTCTGATCTATGTTGGGGATGTGTTCTAAAAGCCATACGAAAAGAAATATGGCCCGGTGACAATAATGATGAACCACATCATTTAATTAGACCTTTGAAAAAGCCACTTCCTAAAAACTTCAAAACGAAGAATGAATCTGTGGATATAACTCGGGAAAATTTAAACCAAATGAACAAAATTATATTATTTTTGAAAAAGAACTTTTAGCTATTAAATTAGCTTTAAAACGTTTTCATATCTATCTTGCACCAGAAAATTTTATTGTTAGAACAGATAATCAATCAGTTCGAGACTTTCTCATCAATAAGAAAAACTGTCTTGATGGTAGAAGATTAAAATGGTATAATAACATTTCCCTTTATTCTTTCGAAGTTGAACATCTTAAGGGCACTAATAATTTTCTTGCTGATTTTCTTAGCAGGAATTGTTTCGATGGATAAAGACAAGGGCAAAGGGAAAACAAATGAATGGGTGACTATCGCTAAAAAGGCTCCACCAAAACAGTCAAAACCTCCTACTTCCATAAATCAATGGTTCGTAGTCTTCTCAGGATTCCAACCAGGAATCTATGCAACTTGGTTCGAATGTTTTAATCAGATCAATCGATTCAATGGAGCATGTTTTAAAACTTTCGAAACCTATGAAGAAGCTAAACAAGCTTTTTTCAATATTGGAATAGCAGCCAAATTTTTTTTTCAAAAGCAAGAAATTTCTAAAGTTTCTGACTTTTTTAATCCAGGAATCCCCCAGGATATTTATGAAAATCTTAATCTGGTATGGAAATCCCATGTTACAAATCAAAGAAAATTTTTCCGTCATACTCTGAGTACTTTGGCTAAACAAATAGCTGATCTTCATACTTCATCTCTATCCTTCAAGGATCTGTGCATCAAAATGGTTGCACAAGTTGATTGGACTCAAGATTTTTCATTAGAAAAAATCAACTGGTATTTACAGCTTGCTGAACTTCTAAAAAATGATTTTTCAGCACCACTTTTTGAAAAAGTCAAAAGAATCTGCCTTTTTGAAAAAGCAAGAACCTTTTTTCCAATTCACATTTTTGTAAAAATCCAATATCTTGTAGAAGATAATTATTTGTCACTATCAAATTTTTATCTTGATCATCATCCTCATATTAATATAGAAGATGGATTTCCAAAGCTAAGTCTCGGAACCCACCTTTTATGGCCCATGGAAATGCTCAATTGGGGAATTATTAATAAACTAATTATCCAATCACATTATCCTGAAAAGGATTTACCAGCCATGATCAAATCCATGATCTTCAAATGTACTAGTCATTGGATCTGTAATAGAGTTCTTTCTATTTGGATCTCTAGTTCAATTGGTTGGCGAGAAAAAACTCGTTTCTATCAGCCATATCAGATTTGGTATTTAAAAACCATGACTCATGTTGAATATCTTGAGCAACCTCGAGAAGACTCTCTCCAGCTAGCAAAGGAAATTATACCAAGAACCCTTGCTATTAAAAGCCTTATTCATCTCAAAAATACTGTTGCCACCCTTCTTACCTCAAACAAACCTTTAACCATGGTTTCTGATGGAAGAAGAATTTTTGTTACAGAATTAAGTATTGACTTTCCCAATTATTCCGCTTAACATTTAGAAGAAGCAAAAAGCCTTCTTAAGAGCATCTCCGAGTTCGATTTCAATCTACCGCAAGAAAGTCTCCACTCAGCAGAAATGGACAATTTTTATGCAAACCATCATGACGCCCAAAGCCCGGAAACTCCTCCAGAGCTTGACGAGCACGAACTCGATAATATTCTCAATATGATGGAAGGATAAGATCAGATTTCAAAAGCGACTGCAACACATCCAGCACACGACAAGAGATCACTTCATCATCAAAAGCAAAAAGCAATGATGATCAATCAGTCAAAAAGCAGCGTCGGCAGATATTAATCGACAAATTACAAACAGTATTTTGTCGGGATAAAAGTCAAAAGGTCTACAGTAACGCACAACCGATTACTGTAGCAGCCTCCGGTCATCAGTCATTCTGGGTCTATAAAAGAGCAAGATAACTGAAGACAGAGGACATCTTGTATCATACGCTCTCTTCTAATGCTTTTTATGTTTTATGGATAATGTGGAGGGTGTTGTGTGGGGTGGGAGTTTCAGATTTGTCGGACTCTCTTCTGTTGTTATGATTCCTGTCAACTGTAGGGTTTCGAATGAGGGGAAGAGAAGTTAGGGTGATGTGATTTTGAAGCTTGATATGTGGTCATTTAGGGCAGGGTTTTCTGGAATATTGAGGAAGAGAAAAGAGAGACACATATTGCTTTACTGTTTGCCGCTGCATCTTTGGTGTTAGGCACTCTTAGGCCAAGGTGATCTGCATGGAGGATATCAAAAAGTGGAAGCCGATGAAAATTTGGATAAGAGAAGATAGTTATTGCGGTTGTCGATGGAGGGGAGGTTCCGATGTTCTCACTTCTTGAAGATGATCGTGTGAGGTTGTGAGCTATGAAGTAGCTCTATTGAGGGAACGTATGCAAGAACTAGTCCCAATGGTAGAATCTCTTGCTGGCGGGGATGTAAACACATTAGTCTCAGAGGAGTTGTGGAAAACAAGTCTATTTAGTGGAAGCAAAAATTCAATCCCCATTAGTTGTAGTGAATCAATTATAGAGTAAGATAGAAGAATTTATCACCTTTGGGCAACTTGTAGGATTGCTAACTACAAACGTAGCTAGGAAAAAATATTTTCTAATATGATTTTACATTACCTAATTGGGCTGCCTTCATTTGTATTTATATAAGAGATATACATCATATAGATTACAATGATACGGAGAGAATATCTCCACAACAATATTCCCTACAATCAAGCTATGACGATATGATACAATATGATATGATATGATGCCTATACTAATAATACAAGATACGATACGATATGATATGATATCTATACTAATAATACAAGATATGATATGATACATTCCACAATTGACTAAATTAGATTTGATTTCGTCCACACTCCCCCTCAAGCTTGGCTGTAGAGGTTGATGAGACCAAGCTTGCTCACAAGGAACTCAAATGTTTGTTCCGTTAGTCCTTTTGTGAGTATATCAGCTAGTTGTTGAGAAGTAGACACATATTCAATGCTGATCATGCCCCCATCAAGCTTTTCCTTGATAAAATGTCGATCTACTTTCACATGTTTAGTCCTATCGTGATGGACAGGATTACGAGCTATACTAATGGTTGACTTGTTATCGCAGTAGAGGTGTATAGGTCCTTTATATTTGATCTTCAACTCTTCTATCACTCTCCTTATCCAAATAACCTCACAAATTCCACGAGCCAAGGCTCTATATTCAGCTTCCGCACTGCTTCTTGTGACAATAGTTTGTTTTTTATTACGCCATGTCACCAAATTTCCCCATAATAAGGTATAGTACCCAGATGTTGACTTCCTATCGTCGATAGAACTAGCCCAATCTGCATCAATAAAAGCTCTAATTTTTTGATCATCAGTTTTAGCAAAAAATAGTCCCTTTCCAAGTGTTTGCTTCAAATACCTCAAGATTCTATACACAACATCAAGATGACCTTGACACGGTGCATGCATATATTGGCTTACTAAACTCACAGCAAAAGCTATGTCAGGTCATGTATGTGCGAGGTAAATAAGCTTTCCAACAAGGTGTTGATAACTTCCTTTGTCGACAAGATCTCCTTCAAACATTTTTGCCTTATTACCAAGTTCAATTGGAGTTTTACTTGGTTTATATCCCAACATGCCAGTTTCTTCTAAGAGATCTAAAGTGTATTTCCTTTGAGAAACAGATATACCTTTCTTACTCCTTGCAAATTTCATTCCCAGAAAGTGTCTCAAAGGTCCAAGGTCTTTGACTTCGAATTCCTTCGCCATCATTTGTTTAATTCTCTCTATATCCTCAATATTATTCCCTATAATGATAATATCATCAACATACACAATCAAAATAGTTATCTTCTCACCTTCAGAGTGTTTGTCAAACATTGTACGATCAGTTTGTCCTTGAATATACCCAAGCTTCTTGATTACTTTTGAAAAACGGTCTAACCAAGCATGTGGGGATTATTTTAAACCGTAGAGAGACTTGTTGAGCTTACAAACAGTTTTACTTCCCATTTTTTCTTCAAAACCTGGTGGTTGACTCATGTAAACCTCCTCCTCAAGTTTACCATTAAGAAACACATTCTTTACATCAAGTTGATGCAGTGGCCAATCAGAATTTGTTGCCAGTGAAAGTAGAATTCGGATGGTATTGAGTTTGGCAACAGGAGCGAAAGTTAATATAGTCAATGCATAGGTTTGTGTAAAACCTTTTGCCACCAACCTTGCCTTGTACCTTTCAACAGAACCATCAGCCTTATACTTTACTGTGAACACCCACTTGCACCCAACAGTACTTTTTTCCTCTGGCAATTCCACTAAGCTCCAGATATTGTTTTGTTTAAGAGCACGCATCTCTTCGAATACAGCAACTCTCCATTCAAGAACTGTTAGGGTCCGTTTGGATAAAGATGAGAGAAAATAAAGGAGAGGATAACATTAGTTATGAGAGAAAGGAGAGGAGAGGAGAGGATAGCAATAATTTCAATTCATGTTTGGATAAATATGAGAGAAAAGAAAGGAAATGATAGTATTTTTGTTTGGATAAGGTAGATGAGAGAAAAGAAAAGAAAGGATATTAACCAAATTACTACCATACCCTTTACTTAAAAATCCATGTAAATATTTGTGTATTTTTTATTGTATTGAATATTTATCATTTAATATTGTAAGAAATTATATACTAATATTAGGTGGGACTAGTAGTAATATAATAAAAAAGTAAGTTTTTACAACATACTCATATAATGACGAAAATAACATCCATTAGATTTAGTTAGTATAAGAGAAATATAATAGGAAGTGCATGTATGTGTAGATTTTGTTTTACATATACTTGTTTTGCATCAGAATGCACAAAGCAATGCAAAAGTTATAGTCGGTGAATATGTATGGAGGAGAAGTATAAACGTAAAATGCCCTAATGGGACTCAAAGGTAATAAAAAATTTCTGTGTTAAAATAGTAAGGTCAATTTTGGTGTTATAAAAGTTATACTTAAGTTACAATCCTTTCCCTCCCAATCTTCTCATTTTTGGAAGGATTGCAATTGAGGGATAAGGAGGGATTGCTATCCTTCCTTATCCTTTTTTTTCTTTTAAAAATGTTCATCCAAACACAACATTCCCTATCCTCTCCTTTCTTTTCTCTCCTTATCCTTCCAAATCTGTCAATCCAAACGAAGCCTTAATGCCTCTTCAATAGACCTGTGAATCACAGCACTAGAAAGATTTGAAGTAAAAGCACGAAATGGAGATGACAGATTGGAATAGGAGGTGAACTTGGAAATAGGATGTTGAGTACAAGATCTAACACCCTTTCTGATTGCTATAGGATCATCTAGATCAAGATTAGGATTTGGATTATCTGACTCAATTGGCAATTGAGGTCCTACCATCGGCTCGGCTTCTTGACCGTAAGTAGGATTCATGATTTCTTTGTTTCCTTGGGAGACCTTTCTTCTAGAGTAAACACGTAACTCTTGCTGATTAGGTATAGTCGATTCTCCCCCTGTCTCTAATACTGGTATATTGTCGGATGACAGACTTGACTCTGAGATGGGAGTCATTTCTAAAATAGTTGTTGGATCAGATAAAACAGGAGCTGAACTCGAAATATTAGGCAGACTAAAAGTGGTAGGTAGAGGAGGTAGAGGTTGTATGGTGTTTTCTACTCCGAGTAATGGCAAGTCAAGAGTGTCCCATGAACAAGAAGCTACTTGATCCCGATTCTCCCCCTGAAGCGAAGTTGTAGAGAAATAAGGAGTATCCTCAAAGAATGTAACATCACAAGAGACATGGGTTTTTTTTGTTTGAGGACAATAGCATCGATAACCTTTTTGGGTGGGAGAGTAGCCAATGAAGATAGTTTTGAGAGCACGGGGATCAAGTTTATTTCTATGATGGGCATGAATGTGAACGAAGGCTGTACATCCAAAGGTTCTTAAGGGAAGAGCATTAGAGGTGGAAATATGTGGATAGTGTTTGGTGAGAACAGAGAGAGGAGTTTCAAAGTTGATGGTGCGACTTGGTAGGCGATCGATGAGATATGTGGCTGTTAGGATAGCATCTCCCCATAAGTATTTTGGGACTTTCATGGTAAACATGAGGGCTCGGGCTACCTCCAACAAATGACGGTTTTTTCTTTTAGACACTCCATTTTGTTATGGAGTGTCTACACACGAGCTTTGATGGAGAATACCATTTTTTAACAGATATTCACCAAGGATGGAATTAACATATTCTTTGCCATTGTCTGTTCGAAGAATTCGAATATGAGCTTGGAATTGATTTTGAATCATTTTGTGAAAATTTGACAAGCCTCGGATTTTTCTTGAAGTAGATAAACCCATGTAGTGCGTGTCTGATCATCAATGAATGTGATAAACCATTTTTTGCCATGGGAAGTGGTGATTTTGGAAGGTCCCCATATATCACTATGAATTAAAGAGAATGGAGTGGATGGTGTATAGGGTTTGGTAGGAAAGGAAGTGCGAGTGTGTTTGGCAAGTTGACATATTTCACATTCAAAAGAAACATAATTTTTATTATAAAATAAAGATGGGAACAAACGCTTCAAATAAGAGTAACTAGGATGGCCAAGTCTATGGTGTCATAACATTATTTTCCTAGTACTAGAAATAGACACAAAATCAACACCAGACACAAAAGCTTGTCTACACTTTGGAAGATCATCTTCAAAGTAATAAAGAACATCATGAATCTTAGCACTGCCAATCGTCCTCCCTGATGATAGGTCTTGAAATTGACATGACAAAGATAAGAATTTAGTAACACAGTCATTATCATGAGTAAGTTTGCTAACAGAGATCAAATTGCATTTTAAGGAAGGAACATAAAGGACAGACTAAAGAACAAGATTTGGAGAAAGTCTAATGGTGCCAATCCCAGCAACAGAAGTTAAAGATCCATTAACAATCTTAACAGTGGTATGATTAGAACAAGGAACATACGAATAAAAACAATTAGATCCACCTGTCATATGATCGGAGGCACCTGAATGAATGATCCAAGGGTCCTTAGAGGAAATGAAAGAATGTAAAGCTGAATGAAGGTACCAGATTGAGCTACAGAGCATGAATCGACAGTGGAACCTGATGAGGAATTAATATTGAAGGATAGCTGATTCAGAAGATGACAGAGATGTTTAACTTGCTCTTGCCAAAGATCTTAAAGATCAGAGAAATACTGAGTCACAGAATTAGAGCCTTGTTTCATCTCCTTTAATTTTGAATGAAGCTCAAAAATTTGGGAAGCATTTCCAATATTTGAGTACATTCGGCAAGTAGTATCCTAGACCTCTTTTGCAATTTTAAAATAGAGATAACGATGGCTGATTTAGGCTCCATGGAATTGATAAGCCAGGCGAGAACAATAGAGTTCTCGGCCAACGATGTCTTGTATGTGGGATCGGTCGGAGGAGGAGCAGGAAGTTCACTCGTGATGTAGCTGAGTTTTCCTCGACCACAAATGACAATCTTGACATATTGAGCCCACTGTAGGTAATTTTTTCCATCTAATTTGTGGGCTGTAATGTGAATAGATGAGATATCACTACCGAAAAAAGCAGCGACAGAAGAAGGGGTTGGACGCTCGGCCTGGGTCTGGCCGGAAGTTGCTGAGCCAGTATTGTTGCCGGTCATGGCTGTCTCGTTATCAGTCATAGATTATTGGGAAAGAAGAAGAAAAAATGGGTATAGATTGCTCTATTTTGGAATTGAAAAAACAGAGGACATAGAAAGGCTGGAAACGAAGAAGAAAATTCCAAAAAAAAAAGGGCCAACGTGGCTCTGATACCATATAAACGTAGCTAGGAAAAATATTTTCTGTTATGATTTTGTATTACCCAATTAGGCTGCCTTCATTTGCTGCTTTGCATTTATATAAGAGATATACGTCATATATATTACAATGACACGGAGAGAATATCTCCACAACAATATTCCCTACAATCAAGTTATGATATGATACGATATGATACAATATGATATGATATGATACCTATACTAATAATACAAGATATGATATGATACGATACGATATGATATGACATCTATCTAATAATACAAGATATGATATGATACATTCCACAGTTGACTAAATCAGATTTGATTTCGTCCATACTAACAATGAGAAATCTTCAATTCCTGTAACTTTGATTTGTAGCAGGTACAACTTCACAGGCTCGGCAGACGGGGAACTCCAAATATGGTCCAACAACTCTTAGGCTCCAGGAGACCTTGGCGCCTTAGTGCACCTTGAACCTTTAACAACTATGTCGTTGAGGGGTCAAACAAACTCGATATTAGGCATATAATATATCGTTGGAAAACTTATCAAGGCTAGTTTCTAAATATATAAAGTTCATAAAAAAATTCAAAGTATTTTGTTTCTGGTGAATTTTTGAAGACACAAATGTCAGTTTTTAGAATTTGAAATCTTCACTAAAAATAATTTTATGCATTCAAAACATCTTTTTAATGAATTAAAACATGTATGCATGCTAAGATGGTCTAGGATACGAATGCGTGATTATTAAATCCTAGATGGTGATCATGATAAGAGTGGTGGTGAGGAGGAGAGGGCTATGGAGATTTTTGGCTCCTTAGATGAGGAGAGGAGGGCGGCTCGTAGGAAAAATTTAGCTTGGAGGGGGGAGAGGGAGCTCTCATAACTTATGTAAATTATGAGGGTAGGAGTGGGGCGAAGAGGGAGAAGGGTAGAGGAGGGAGGAGGGGGGAGGAGAAAGTTGTTTGCTCATGAAGACACGCATTATCATGTGGAATGTCCCGGGCCTAAATGACCTAAATAAGAGGAAGGTGGTGAAATTGGCTTTGTGTAAGTGAGGTGCCCAAGCCTTTGTTATGACAAACAACCACAAACCAAGCACAATCACGAAACATGATAGAAAATGAAACAAGCACCACATAGAACACAAGTATTTACGTGGTTTGGCGATTTGCCTACGTCCATGACAAAGATTCGGCAAAAGTTCACTTTGCAAAAATTAGGAGATTACAAGTTTCAACCCCAAACCCTAGCTCTCGCTTTCTCACTATCTTCCTGCGATTCACAGTATTTTCTCTCTTCATCCCACTCCAAACCTTAGATGCCCTTATATACTGGGGTACAAGAGAGTCCTAATTAGGGTCTGAAACCCGTAAGCAAAAAAAGGTTATAAAATTTTTCTCGGGGGTGCTGTCCCCTGATCCCGTGGCTTTGGGTCACACGAAGCCCATTTTTTGGGTCAAAACTGAGTTGCAATGCGACCCGAGCCAAGACAAAATTTGACCCACAGCATAACAGCCTTAAAGAAACCAAGTTGGGTAGTGCTTCTTAGGAGATGGTGAGGAGCATTTGTGGGGGGAGATTTTTGGAGTGAGAAGTGCTAGATGTCGTAGGAACGGTGGGAGGTATCCTTGTGATATCGGATAAAAAATGGGTGGAGAGGTTGGATGTGTGAAAGGGGAGATTTTCTGTCTCATGTCTTTTCAAATTGGAGGAGGATGGGTCTTCTTGGCTCTTTTCCGGTGTCTATGGTCCAGTGGAGGACTCGGAGAGGTTGGTGGTGTGGGAGTTGTGTTATGTTCGTAGGCGGTGGGGTGTCCCTTGGTTTGTGGGGGGAGACTTCAATGTTGTTAGATCTCCGAATGAGAGGTCTATGGGAGGGAGGTGGTCTTTTGCAATGCGTTCGTTCTCGAATTTCATTGACCGGGAGGGTTTGATCGACTTACCTCTAGAGGGGACCACGTTTACTTGGTCTACTAGTAGGGAGGATTCTACTTTGTCCTGTTTGGATTGATTTTTGTTTTTGGGGGAGTGGGAGGAGAAATTTTCGGACGTTGCTCAAGTGGCATTAGCTAGGCTAGTGTCGAACTATATCCCTTTGATGCTTGATTTGTGGGGGTTTGAGGAGGAGGAAGACTTCGTTCAAATTTGAGAATATCTGTCTTCGAATGGAAGGCCTTAAGGAGTTGATTCAACAATGGTGGGTGAGTTATATGATGGTGGGAAACTTGAGTTATGTGCTTGTGAATAAGCTTTGGTTTGAAAGAGGATCTTTTGAAATGGAATAGGGATGTCTTTGGCAACCTTGAGTGGAGGAAAAACAGGCTTTTGGGGGAAATTTTGGAACTCGACCGAAAGGAAGGGGTTGAGGGTTTGGAAGTGGAGGAGAGGGAGAGGAGGGAGGTTGTGTGACCTGAGAATTATCCCTAGAGGGAGGGAGGGGGTGAATAGGGACTTTAAGCAAACAATGGAACTTTTTCGGTTTAGTATGTTTTGACAAAAATTAGCTTGAATGGACTTTGGTCAAACACTTGATGAACTTATGTATTCAACGAGTGGGAATGAGAATGCTTTATCTTAGAAAGCTCTTATGCACTTAAATGATCTAAGGGATACAATAACAAGTGTAAGTGCAACATATCATGCTTGTAGTGTATGAAAATTTGATAGCGCATTTCATCAAACACATGGTATGCAAATTGATTGACAATTAGATAATCAAATAAAAACTCAATCAATCAACAATTAATTAATTCCACAACTCAACCAACATTCTCCAAGCATTCATCCCATCCTCCTCATGTGAATTAAAGCATATAAACTTGTAGCATATATATATAAGGCATATGAAATTTAAATAAATGAAATGCTATCAAATAAATGAGTTTAAGGATAGAGAAATGCAAACCAAGTGACACCCATTTTTACATGGTTCGGCCCCTCTTGCCTACGTCCATGCCTCAAGAGCACCTCTTGAGGTTTCCACTATAGAGCCTTCCTTAAGGGTGGAAAGCAAACTGTACAATTGCCAAGTGAATCACTTGGGCCTCTTTGCTCAATAAAAACCTCACCAAGACTTCTTTGTCAAGTTCATGACTTGAGCTTCCTTGCTCAATGAAAACCTCACCAAGACTTCTTTGCCAAGCTCATGACTTGGGCTTCCTAGCCAAGTGCATCACTTGGTCTTCCTCTCAAAGGTAGATAAGAATTTGTAGAACAATTACAACAATATTTCTTAATGAATAGATATTCAATACACGCTCAAATCCTAGAGTTATATATGAAGATTTCAAATGAAAAGCTCAACTCTAGATATGCAAGATGAACCACAATGAATGATATAAAAGATGAGACTCAATGGTGGTTCCTAGAAGAGAGATTCTATCAAGTAGAATGCAAAAATTTGTATTCAAGAGTTTCTCAAGTGTATGCTCATGGGTAGGTTTCTCTCTATCTCTCTTGCTCTCTTCTCCACTTTTCTCTTGGCTCTATATTGCACTGTATCTCTCTCACACTTTACAAAATGCAGCTCACACACATATATATAGTGTTTTGGAAGAATATGACCGTTTAAGACATGTGGCAACTGTTTAGTGGGGGATAAAGCCGTTGGAGTTTGAATCTCCAAGTTTCGGCTGGCTGATGACAAAGTTTCGGTCGGCTGAAGCTATACTTCGGCCGACTGAAACGTTGTTTCAGCTTCCCTGTTTTGCGCACCGCCGCATCCTACTGGAATGAATTCGAACTTATACCAGTCGGTTGATGGATTCCATCAGGCGATCAAAAGTCCTCTATCAGCCGATTAATGGGTTCCATCAGGCGACTGAAAGTCCCTAGGTTAGAATTTGTTCTCAAACTCAACCAGTTTCTCCTGCACAGTGTATCAATGAGACACTGCACACTTAATTACATTGAAAACATTTAAGTAAATTTAAATTTACTTTAAGTAATTCAATGTAATTAAGCAAAGTACCTATTTGGATTCAATAAAAATAGTTTCAAAATCAAATTCTAAGTGAATCAAAGTATGATTTTTTAGTTTTAGTACAAAACGAATTTTCACAGCTTTGATATAAAATTTCATCGTGCAATATGAATGACCAAATTAAGTCATCTGGGGCTGAGAAAATTCATATGATCATGATAAATTATGGGGTACAATTACCAGGACTTTTTATGTCAAGATTCATTAAAATAACTCATATTTATGTTTTTTGCCCTTAGAATCCAACACTTGGCCAAATTTCTACGCTAAGTACTCAAATCAGTAATTGTGCATGACACAGCTTTATAGAGTGATTCAATTGAGTTCAAAGTCTAAGTCAATCTATCTAAGAACTATAAATGATATTTCCGAATTCAAGTGTAGGTTCTAGAATTTGTTCACTCAAGAATTGAGTTCCTTCAAAGCTAAATATAAGCTTGAATTAACTCAATCTCAACGAAGCCCTTCAAGATGATTTAATGAAGTTCATGGCCTAATTCTAAGTGTCCAAGGAACCATGATATGATGTGAATGATATGCATTAGTCCTAAAGTCCACTAGGTTAATAGATGAGCTTTCAAAAGAAGTTACTTCAAAAATAACTTTACATTAAATCTAGCACTCACCCAAGACTAGCCTACCCAAGTCTTTTGATCTTCAAATCTTTAAGCTTTTGAGTTCCTTCATTATGTGGCTTAGATTCACTTCAACTTCGTCATTGATCTTTGATTATTGATCTTTGAGTTCCATGATCATGTGGCTTCATATATTTTCTTGCAGCTCATTTTGAAATCCAACGCCTTTAAGATACTTGAGATAATATCATACTTTGTAACTGCACACTCATAGGTTGGCCAATGCCCATTGCAGGAGTAACCACATTGGGCAAATCAGGGTCGATGGCTCTATGTTGAGCAAGGAGGAGGACATTGAGAGAGGTGCTGCCTCATTCTATCATCATCTTTATATGGAGACTTTGTCTTGGAGACCTCTCTTGGGTGGGCTTGAATTTGACTCTATTTCTTTGGAGGATAGGAATCAGCTCGAAAGACCGTTTGAGGAGGAGGAGGTGCTTTGGGCTTTGCGGAGTTGTAGCAAAGACAAAGCTTCGGGGCCGGATGGTTTCTCTATGGCATTTTTTCATCACAATTGGGAGGTGGTGAAGAGGGACATTATGGTAGCTATTAACTTCTTTCATTGCATGGGAGGTTCGAGAAGTCCGTGAATGTTTCTTTCATTACTCTTGTCCCAAAGAAGGGGGGAGCCGTTGATGTTCAGGATTTCAGGCCTATTAGCTTGGCTAGCAGTATGTACAAGCTTATAGCCAAAATAACACTATCCTCTTTCTTGTTTATTATTGTGATGGAGGCTTTTAGTAGGCCGATGAGGCAAGCGGCTGAGGTGAGCTATTTCAGAGGATTCAGGGTGGGCAAGGATCCGTCTAGGCAGTTAGAGATCTTCTCATTTACTCTTTGCGGATAACACTATTGTATTATATGATGCAGAGGTGGGTCAGTTGAGGTATTTGAGTGAGGCCTTGTTGTGCTTCCAAGCGATCTCGGGGCTGAAGATTAATTTTGGGAAGAATGAGATTTTGCTTGTGGGAGTGGTCGAGGAGATTGATTGCTTGGCCAGTATTCTGGGATGCAGGGTGGGTTCCTTTTTTTTTTTGTTGATAAGTAAGATTGTATTAGAAAGTGTTCAAAGGGGGAACGCATCCCGCAAAACTACACAAGGACCAAAAAGGGCCCCTAGGCTCTCAATATGTCCAAGAAATCAACTATCTCCCCCATGGATTTACAATTCCTCCCAACAACCCAACAAAAAGGAGAAATAATAATGGTAAATTTCAGCGCCCCAATAGAAACTGCTCACCATCAAAGGATCTCCAATTCCGTTCCTTCCATAGACACCACCAAATGCATAAGGGCGCCACCCTCCAACAATCACGGATTTGGGAGGCAACTATACAACCTCAATCAAACATCTAGAGGAGCGAGGCATAACCCACTGGACCCCAAACAGCCCCAAAAGCAAACCCCAAGAGTCCTGGGCCACAGGGCAATGTAATAAAAGATGACTAACCGACTCTTCGTCTCTCTTGCACATGCAACACCAATTAACTCTAATCTGTCCCCTCCTCAGATTATCAAGCGTCACAGAGCAGGGTGGGTTCCTTTTTGATGACTTATTTGGGTTTACCTTCGGGTACTTAGGCGAGGAGAGCCTCTTCTTGGGATCCAGTGGTGCTGAGATTCGAGATGCGTTTGGTTGGCTGGAAGAAGAAGTATTATTGAAAGGGGGGCATGTGACTTTGATAAAGAGCACTCTTTTGAGCCTTTCTACTTACTTCCTCTCTCTCTCTCTTTCAGATGCCATTCTCAATGGATAAAAGGATTGAGTGTCTTCAACGAAACTTTTTATGGGTTGGTAAGGGTGAGGAGTTCAAATACCATCTTGTTCGTTGTGAGCAAGTGTGCAGGCCGGTCAAGTCGGGTGGCTTAGGGGTTAGAAGCTTGGTGCCTTTCAATAAGGCCCTCTTAGGGAAATGGTTGTGGAGGTTTGGGGTGGAGAGGCGGAGTCTTTTGCAGAGGGTTTTCTTTTGTAAATTTGGGGAGGAGACGGGAGGTTGGTGGTCTATGGAGGTGAGGATCCCTGGAGGGGTTAACGTTCGGAAATTCATCAGGAAGGGATGGGATGAATTTTCTAAACACATCAGGTTCAAGGTTTGTGATGGCAGGGGCATCCGCTTTTGGGAGGATCCTTGGTGTGGTGACTGCCTGTTGGCCTTCACTTTTCCCAGGCTCTTTCGGATTGCTTCAGATAGACATGTTTTGGTCGCCGTCTGTTTTCGGCTTGATAGCGGGAGGATGACTTGGGATGTGTGCTTTTTGATGCACTTTCAGGATTGGGAGTTGGAGGAGGGTTATTGGAGTTGCTTTATCACGAGGAGGTGGATAGTGGTGGGTTTAATTCCCTAGTGTGGGTGCCTTCTTCTCAGAGGAAATTTGGTGTTTGCTTCTTCTATAGATGCCTCTCGGATGTTTTGGGGCCTGCTTTCCTGTGGAAGGCAGTGTAGCGCACTAAGGTCCCTCTTAAGATGGCCTTTTTGTTCGGACAACTGTGTTAAGGAAGATCTTGACGCTTGATAACTTGAGGAGGAGACATGTTATTGTCACCTGGTGCTGCATGTGCAAGAGAGCTGAAGAGTTGGTTGATCGTCTTCTGTTGCATTGCCCTGTGGCCCGGGATACTTGGGGGTTTGGTTTTGGGATTGTTGGGGTCCAGTGGATTATGCCTAACTCTTCTAGAGGCATGATTGAGGCTTGGAGAGGTGTACAGTGGGTTCCCAAGCTCGTGACTATTTGAGGGTGGCGCCCTTGTGTGTTTGGTGGGGTTTATGGAGAGAACGAAATAGAAGATCCTTTGATGGTGAGGAGACTCCATTTGTGGTGCTGAAATTCTCTATTATTAGTTCTGTTTTTGTTGGATGCTTGGGAGGAATTGTAAATCCATGGTTTAGTTTTTGCGGGCCGCGTCCCCCCGTTTGGGTGCTTTCTAATACAACTCCACTTATCACAAAAAAAAAAAGTGATTCTACCATTTTATCCTTCGATGTAGCTTCAAGTTCCTATTCTTCTCTTGGACGTAAGTGTGATGTTGTGGCCCGGGTCGCATTGCAACCTGATTTTGACCCAAAAAATGGCAGCAAAATGTTTTTGACTAGTTTTTCGCTTGCGGATTTTGGACCTTGTTTAGGACTCTCTTTTAGCCTAGTATACAAGGGCATCTAGGGTTTGGAGTGAGATAAGAGAAAACATTGAAAATCGTAGAAAAGAGAGAGAGCGAGAGCTAGGGTTTGGGGGCTGAAACTTGTAATTTCCTTGTTTTCACATAGTGAAAACTTTCGCTGGATCTTCATCGTAGATGTAGGCACATCGCCGAACCACGTAAATCCCTGTATTTTATGTGTGGTGCATGTTTATTGTTCTGTCAGTTTTTTGATTCGTTCTTGGTTTGTGTCATTTGTCGTAACAATAAGTACCATTACAAACTAGCTTTTGACAACCTAATAAAAAACTAAAATAAAAATACAGACTCCGATTTTTGTTACAAAATTTGTCACTGCTAAGTTCTAATCCTAACATCTTTAGTAGTTCGCGGGGGTTGAGGCATGGGAACCCCCTTGTTACCTTTTCTATTAATTATTGTGATGGAGGCATTCAGTATATTGATTAGGCGGGTCATGCAATTGGGCTTTATTAGAGGGTTCAGGGTGGGCAGAGAAACTTATAGTCACCTAGAGATTTCCCATCTTTTGATTGGTTACTATTGCTTTCTGTGATGTGGAGGAGGCTCAGTTGAGATACCTGAGGTGCGTTTTGGTGTGCTTTCGGGCTGTCTCGGGGTTGAATGAGATTGTGTCGATGGGTGAGGTTGGTGAGATAGCTTCTTTGGTCAATATATGAGGCTATACTTGTTCAAAGTTTTGTTGGGCAAGTGGTTGTGGAGATTTGGAGGTGGAAAGGCACAGATTATGGAGGAGGGTTATCTGTTGCAAGTTCGAGGAAGTTAGGGGTGGTTGGTGCTCATTAGAGGTGAGATCCTCGACAAAGGTGGCCTTTGGAAGTTCATTCGGAAAGGTTGGGATGAATTTTCAAAGCATATCTGCATTAAAGTGAAGAGTGGAAACCATATTTGTTTTTGGGTGGATGTGTGGTCTGGCCTATGTTACATGGAATCGGGTACGTGTGTCAGGTGTAGTTATGTATCCACACGTCGGACGTGTCAAGTCCTCAAACATAAGGACACTGCAAAACTATGCTTTGAAATTTTTTTTAGGTGCATGTTCAACTAAAAGTGTTGGACACATATCCCGTACCCATGTCCAAATATTGTGTGTCAGACATGGGTATGTAACCTACCCTTGAAGAGTCCATGTAACATAGGATGTGGCTAGAGTTTGCTAGCAGGTGCTTTTCCGAGGCTCTTTCGGATTGTTGTAGCTAGGTAGGCATTGGTTGCTTATTGTTATCACCTTGATAGTGGGAGATTATCCTGGGAAGTGAAGTTCGAGAGTTTTCTACGAGATTGGGAGATGGAGGATACTGTTGAGTTTCTGGTGCTCTTGTAACATTAGAAAGTGATTGGGGAGGGGATAGATGAGTGGTATTGGTCGGGCTCCAGCCATGGTAGATTCGAGGTGCGATCCTTCTACAACAGATTGTCGGATGCTTATGGGCTTTCTTGTCTATGGAAGGCGATTTGGTGCACCAAAGCCCCTCTAAATGTGGCCCTTTTTTGTTGGACGGTAGCCCTAGGAAGGATTTTGACAATTGACAACCTGAGATGGCGTCAGATCATCGTTTATTGGTGTTATATGTGTAAGAGAGATGAATAGTTGGTGAACCATCTTCTCTTGCATCGCCCTATAACTAGGGATGGCTGGGTTATGCTTTGTGGCCATGCTGGAGTCCGCGAAGAGCATGCTCAAGACTTCGTGGGGATGTCCAGCGGGGTTCCAAGCTAGAGATGCTTGGAGGGTTGCCCCCTTTTGCTTATGGTGGGCCTTGTGGAGGGAGAGAAATAGGAGATCCTTTGATGGGGAGGAGACTTTCTATTGGGGTGTTTAAATTCTCTGGGCTTAGTTCTTTATTTTTTTGGGTTAATGGGAGGAATTGTAAATCTATGTAGATTCTTTTGTCTTTTGTAGATAGCTTGAGGATATAGTTTTTGGTTTGTGCAGTTGTATTTGGGTTGCACTATCCCTTTTAATTGCTCTTTAATGAAATCTTCCTTATTAAAAAAAAAAAATGTTACCCATAGGCACATTATCCTTTTGTTTCCTTAGTTGCTTTGTACCCTTGTTGTCTATGCCTTCGGCTTCTGACTTTAAGATAAGACTAGTCCTTTATTTACGGGAGTTCCCCACCCCAGTGGCTCCACCCACAAACCAATGGTCAGGCTGAGGTAGGTGGGAAGCTTCTGGCTCTGCTCCTGCCTTTCTCATAGTATGCAACCCAAACATACTTTGTTTTCTTGACAAGCAACACTCTTAAGAGAAACCTTTTAATCTAATTTTCTATTGAGGAAAATGACTTTTATCTTAAAGTATTCTTTTATGCCTATTACCAGGTGGTTCTGAAGGTTTATTTGCACAGAAAACTCTTGAGATCACAGATTATGTTCTTGCAACCTACAAAAACCAAGGTACTTACGAGCACTAGACCATATTCGCATAGAAATTTTGATTTTTCATCTAGACTAAAAATTTATAGATGTTGTAAGCCTGTCAGGTGGTTATGATTTGCTGGGACGAACAAAAGATCAAATAAGAACATCTGAGCAAGTTAATGCCGCATTGGTCGCATGCAATGATTTAAAGTTGGATGGCCTAGTCATTATTGGAGGTATATTTGTGCTCCTTTTTAATGTTTACCATAATTATTAAACATATACTTTTGGCCATTACCAAGTGGGAAGTATGGATTAGGTACAGACTTGAAACCTTTTGACTCTACATTCAACATATTATTTGTTTTCAAAATTTTTGTATATGAAAATTTGGAATCTTTGTAGGGGTAACATCAAACACAGATGCTGCTCAGCTTGCAGAGACATTTGCGGAAGCAAAATGTCCAACGAAGGTATTTTGTGCATGTGAGACTCTTTTATGAAAGAGATGTATTTTTCCCATTTCGTTGAACCTTTTCTTTTGTTTATTCCATTGTAACTACTTTAACTCAAATCTTGAGTATGCAACCATTTGGATTTGCAGGTGGTTGGCGTTCCTGTTACTTTAAATGGAGATCTCAAGAATCATTTTGTTGAAACAAATGTTGGCTTTGATACAATCTGTAAGGTATTAAGTCTTATAGTCTTGATAGTTTACGTGAAAGTTTTAGTTTAAGAAATTAGATTTTGTGAATAAATGAAGTCAGATAAATCAAGTGGGTAATGAAGGCCCTCTCATTGAGCTTGAGCCCTCATAGCCGTTGGATCAAGAGATTGTGATGCCAACTTCTCAATCCATCGATTATGATGGCACGAATGAGAGTACCCTTGTAGTAGCTTTTTCCAGTCATATATCCATCCAATTTTTTCTGGTCTCCTTTTAAATTTTATCCAAAAGTAAAATGGTTTTATATTTCTACTTCACATTGTAATGCAAACCTTATACTTTCCTCTGAATCTTCTTCGAAGCACTGAACGGATGATGCTGGCAAAATTTCTAGATCTTATTAAGTGTAATATATTCAACTTCTTATGACCTGTTGAGAATTCTATTCGCATTTTTTTTGGTTAAGTATTCTTTTTTTTTTCAGTTGTTTTTTTCTGGGCCTAGTGTAGCTTAAGGAACATTGTGTACATCTTGCTTTATTTTATATGCAATTCAAATACTTTGAGGGAGAAAGTGAAAGTCATCTCGTTTATTATATTCAGGTTAATTCCCAGCTCATTAGCAACGTCTGCACTGATGCTCTCTCTGCAGAGAAGGTAATGGGCACATAATTGTCCTCATGAAAAATTGCTTGTAATAGAATTGAAGTGTGACCAATGTGGGCTGATTTAAACTTCAATATCATATGCTTTTTTATCATGTATTGAGTTTCTGGCATTTTAATATGCTTTCCTTCTTTTCTTTTGTAAAGCTGTTGTCCATTTCTGTAAGGTGGTGTTGTCCTGAAATATTCCTCTTTCCTTTTCAGTATTATTATTTTATCCGACTCATGGGTCGGAAGACATCACATGTTGCTTTGGAATGCGCACTCCAGTCTCATCCAAATTTGGTTTGTATTTGTTGTAGTAATTTTTTTTCCTTGTCTAGTATTAAAATTTGATACTCCTGTTAGGAGGGGTTGTCTTCTTAATACCATTTCATCTTCCTGAGTGACTCTTGTACTTACATTTTAGGTCATTCTGGGCGAAGAGGTTGGTGCATCAAAGCTTACTCTTTTTGACTTGACAAAACTAATTTGTGATGCTGTGCAAGCTAGGGCAGAACAAGGTTTGGAATCTCTATATTTCTGTTGTTTTCTTTGTGGTGAGTTATAATTAGTGTCATTATCTAGCTCAATGTTTTGCGGACCAGACAAGTACCATGGGGTCATCCTACTGCCGGAGGGGCTTATAGAAAGCATTCCTGAAGTGTGTGCTTTGTTAAAGGTAAGTTACACTGTTTTTAATTTGACATAACTGGAAGGAAACTTGTTTTTTTAGTTTCATTTGAAACAAGTGGATATACTAATTTGATCTTGTGTGTCTCAGGAAATTCATGGTTTACTCAAAAAAGGTGTTTTTGTCGACAGCATTTCTTCTAAACTGTCACCTTGGGCATCTGCTTTATTCGAATTTTTGCCACCCTTTATTAGGAAACAGGTTTATCTCTTATGTATCTTTACATTAAGAGGTTTCTGCATCTGGTTTCCTTGAATAGTTACCCTCTTTCTAATTTTGCAGCTCCTCCTCCACCCAGAATCTGATGACTCTGCACAGTTATCCCAGGTATGGGATTCTGAGATGCTTCTGATCGTATAAGAAAGAACTTGTGTGAATTTTTGTTGTTTATAGTGATTGGTCATTTTTTTTTTTTTTCATTTTCCAGATTGAGACGGAAAAACTTCTAGCTCATCTTGTGGAAGCAGAAATGAACAAGCGATTGGTAGGATATAATCAACGGCAACATTCTAGAGTACTATATTACAAGATGCTATAGGACTCCATAAGCTTCTAGGGAAATTCTACTATTACCATACACCATAATTATCTGTTATATTGTAAAATACTCGACAAGACTGTATTTCAATAGAACACATTCCATGTAGTTGTCTAATAACACACACATGCTGTCTGCATGGCATAACTTTCTCGTAAGTTGGGTGAAGCGTGATAATATGGTTTGACTACGATGGATAGTCAATTTTTTTCGTTTTACTTTTTGTGTCTGAACTAATATTAAACTTAAGTAATTACTTTAGAACATGGCAGCAAGTACATGGCAAAATTACTGTTGGGAGTCGTGCTAACTGCAATATTTTCTATTTCAATCCCTAAATGCTTTTGAGAATATGACTATATGTGTGCATAATTACATTTCCTTCTGGCTGAGAAAAGCGAAAGTGAGATGACCTGAACATTTTTATCAGTTAAATATGCTATTCTGATAGTTGAACATCAAGATGTTTCTAAAATCACTATTGAATTCCTTGATTTTAACAGAATGAAGGCACATACAAGGGTAAAAAATTTAATGCTATCTGCCACTTCTTCGGCTATCAAGCTCGGGGATCATTACCATCAAAGTTCGATTGTGACTATGCTTATGTATGTTTTTCTTATGGCTGTTTTAACTATGTTGCTCTCTAGTTTTCATGTTGAATAACTTTCCTCATAATTAATAATAATATCTGTGCAGGTTCTTGGGCACATCTGCTACCATATTCTTGCAGCTGGTCTAAATGGTTATATGGCAACTGTAACCAACCTAAAAAATCCTTTAAACAAATGGCGCTGTGGTGCTGCTCCTATAACAGTAGGTTTATATTTCATTTATATTTTTGTGATTTTTTTTTTCCTTTTTTTTTTCTTCATTTTGGAGGATTTTTATTACTTTGCTTTTTTGTTATTTATAGTACAAGTTCAGTTTTTCTGATTCCTTGTACTAGTTCTTTCTTTTTCTTTATTGAGAAAGTTGACTTCATTATAGCAATAACCCATAGGCAATGATGACTGTTAAGCATTACGGCCATTGTCGTGATGCTTCATCAATTGGAAAACCTGCTGTGCATCCTGCTACTGTAGATTTAAAAGGCAAAACATACAGGTATGTTTCTGTTATGATTTTCTATATACTTTTTTTTTTAGGTCAAGAGAAACAAATTTAAACTCTGTAGGAACTGATTTTTTGTTTCATCATTTTTTTTTGGGCTGGGGAGGAAGTGTTACTTTTCCCATCTTGACATCTTGGTTGGTGATTTGTAGTCATGTGGAGCACACCAACATTGCATGGTGTTTAAAATTAGATGGAACACTTCTAATATCACTATTGCTATGTTGTTGTTTTGTCCTGGTTGCAGGTTGTTGAGAGGGAATGCAACGAAATTTTTGATGGATGATGTCTACAGAAACCCGGGACCCCTACAGTTTGACGGTCCAGGTGCTGATGCTAAGGCTGTAACTCTGTTTTGTTGAAGACCAGGATTACATTGGTCGTATAAAGAAACTGCAGGAGTATCTTGATAAGGTGTGGATTCTCGATGTCTGTTGTTATTTATACTTTTGAAGAAATGCTGTGGTTACTTTTCATCTAATATTGCAAGTATTAGAGCACATTCATGTGTTCCTTTGGGATTGATTTTCCATTTTTTTACCATGTTTTCTCCATTTTCTTTATCATCTTATTAACTGTTGGCCCAGAAAGCACAGACACTTCATCGAGGGTGCCGTATCTATATCAGACACTTGGACACTGTGTTGGACACTTGGGCACTTGTCGGACACTTCGTAGAAGTGTCCTGATATATTTTTTTTTAGGACATTTCTCAGACATTCTTCGAACACATGTCGGACACTTCATAGCAGTGATGTATATTCAAGTATTTTGAAAGAAAATTATATGTGACTAAGTTATGATTAAAAATTTAAGCTAAATATATGTGGAGGACTAAAGGCCTGTTTGGATTGGCTTTTGAAAAGCGGCTTTCGGCTTTTCAAGCTTAGAAGTCGTTTTGGAGAGTGTTTGGATTGGTAAGGCTGAAGAGCTTCAGAATCCAAAAAGAGCGTTTAAAGGAAGCCGGTGGGTACCAGCTTCCTCATTTAGCTTCTGCTTCTCTTTTTTTATATGTAAAAGCTGAAACAAAAGCTTTGCCAAACAGATCTTAAATAAGTCTGGTTTTTTAATCTATTTATCCATTTTTGTGTGGTTCTTAATTACTTGATGATAAATTGAACTATTTCTGTCATGTAGTTTTTTTTTTTTTGAATAATTAATATATTATATTATTATTTTATAGTCGTATCCTCGCCGTGTTTGTGTCCTGTTTTTTTAGAATTTTCCGTATCGCCGTGTCCGTGTCGTGTTGTACCTTTGGCCTGTGTCCATGCTTCCTAGCTGTTGGCACTATTTCATGAAAGAATTATGATAAGATTGGTCCATGGCCAAATGGACTTTAGCAAGAGTCTAAAGTGGATTATATTGATTTAAATCACAATAAAAGGTGAAAGAAAATTCCTTCGGTTTGAAGTAAATTCACTTTTTTGACTTAAAGCTCAATGATTCTCATGCCATTAGTTTTTTCATTATGCTCCATTTTAACTCCATTATAACAACCACCACCACCAAGCCTTTTTCCCAACTACTTGGAGTCGGCTACATGAATCCTATGTTTCCATTACGCTCTATATATCCCAATCAATTCACATGTTATCGTATTCTTCTTTACTAATTCTACCCATGTTAACTTTAGTCTTCCTCTTCTCCTAATATTACCCTTAATGTGGACTATGTCACTTTTTCTAACGGGAGCACTTAAAGGTCTTCTTTGCACATATCTAAACCATCTTAACCAATTTTCTCTCCAATTTGTGCTACTACAACCATATTTCGAATGTGATCATTTCTAATTCTATCCTTTCTAGTCAGACCACGCATCCATCTCAACATTCCAATTTCTCCCTTATTATGAATAATTGAGCCTAAATAGAGAAAATGTTTACTTTTTTTGTACTTCTTGATTCTCAATCTTTACTACATCCTCATTTGTATTTCTAACTTTACTAAAGTTACACTCGATATATTCAGTTTTATTTTTACTTATCTTAAACCCTTTTAGTTCTAAAGCTTCTATCTGAACCTCCAGTTTGGCATTAACTCCTTCTCTAGTTTCATCGACTAAAACAATATTATCAGCAAATAATATACACCATAGAATCTCATCTTGGATGTGTCTTGTCAGCTCATCCATTATCAAAGCAAAAAGGTATGGGCTTAGTGTTGACCCTTGATGTAAGCCTATTGTAATTGGGAGTTCACTTATTTCCTTGCAGACGTTCTAACTATAGTTATGCAACCATCATACATGTCCTTTATTGTGTCAATGTATCCCTTTGTGACTCTTCTCTTTTCTAGAACCCTTCATATTAGATCTAGGTACCTTATCATAGGCTTTCTCCAAGTCAATAAAAACTATATGGAAATTTCTCTTCTTGTCTATATCTTTCCATTAGTCTCCTCAATAAGTAAATAGCTTCCAATGTTGACCTTCCCGGCATGAATCCATATATTGATTCTCCGACATCTCCGTCTCTCGTCTTAGGTGTTGTTCAATCACTCTCTCCCAAAGTTTCATATTGTGACTCATTAAGTTAATACCATGGTAATTATTACAACTTTGTATGTCCCATTTATCTTTATATGTAGGCACTAGAATACTTTGGCGCCACTCATCCATCATCCTCTTAGTAGTTACTATTTTATTAAACAATTTTGTTAATCAAGACAAGCCAACTTCTCCTAGACACTTCCACACCTCAATAGGAATGTCATTGGGTCCTAAAGCCCTCCCCGATTTCATCTTCCTCAAGGCATTTCTAACCTCCCACTCCTTGACCCTACAAAAAAATATGTTATCTCTAACACAGTCTTCTAAACGTAGGCTTCCTATATGGTTTTCATTTAAATTAACAGTGTTAAGGACAGAAACATCAATTGGGGTTTATACGATAGTTATAAGCAAAGAGTGTATCCGTGTGAAACAAGTCCAAACCGTAGGGGGTGTCACTGTAATTTATCATAAAATCAAAACCAAGTCTGACGGCTCTGTAGAACGATATAAAGCTTGTTTGGTTGCAAAATGATTTACTCAGGAATATGGTATTGACTATGAGGAGACTTTTGCTCCTGTGGCAAAAATGATGACTGATCGCACATTGATTGTTGTTACAGATGTTCACTAGTGGGGTCTATTCCAGCTTGATGTCAAAAATACCTTTCTGAATGGGGACATGACCGAAGAAGTTTTATATGAAACCACTCCGTGGTCTTTCTCATAGTCCTGGGCAAGTGTGCATACTTAGAAAGACATTATATGGTCTCATACAAGCTCCTAGGGTGGTTTGAGAAGTTATCTACGGTGATTTGTGCTTTGGGTTTTTGTCTCAATGATCATGATTCTGCTCTCTTTATTTGCTTTACCTCCGATGGTCGTATTATTCTTCTTTTATATGTTGATGACATGATTTCTAACCAGTGGTGATACTGCTAGCATTGATCTTTTGAAATTTAAATTGTGACGACAATTTGAGATGAAGGATCTTGGTCCTCTTTGCTATTTTCTTGGTATTGAACTAGCTCATTCTCCCAAAGGTTATTTTCTTTCTCAGTCTAAGTATGCAATAGATGTAATTCACAAAGCTCGTCTCACTGATACTCGGAGAGTTGAGACTCGTCTAGAGCTTAATGTCCGTTATACTTCTACTGATGGTGTTCCTTTGGCCGATCTCACTTTATATCGAGTTATAGTTGGCAGTTTAGTGTATGTATCTCACTATCACTCGGTCTGATCTTACATATGTTGTTCATCTTGTCAGTCTGTTTGTATCCTCTCCTACTACTGTTCACTGGTTGTGGTTCTTTGTATTTTGTGCCATCTTTGGTGTACTTTGCACCAGAGTTTGTTATTTTCTTCTACCTCATCTTTGGAGCTTCGAGCCTTTTCTGATGTTGACTGGGCTGGGGATTCCACATATTGTAAGTCTACCACTGGTTCCTGTGTTTTTCTAGGCGATTCTCTACTTTTTTGAAAAAGCAAGAAACAAACAGTTCTTGCTCGCTTTTCTGCTGAAGCTGAGTTTCGTGCCATGACTGCTACTACAGTGGAGATAGTTTGGCTGTGATGGTTACTTGCTGATTTGGGTGTTTCTTTGTCTACTCCAACGCCCATGTACTGTGATAACAAGAGTGCTATTCAAATTACACACAATTTTGTTTTTCAAAAGTGTACAAAGCACATCAAGATTGATTGTCATTTTGTACGCCATCACCTTCACTATCACATTGTGAGGTTGTGGGGGTGTCAGAGAGTTTCATGAAATTGTATTTTTCATATGAGGGTAGTTTTGTCTTTACTCCTTTTTTTACTTCTTTTATAATTAGGATATATCCTTTATGTATATATTTGTTGTAATACCTAATCGAGATATACTTTTCTTCTTTTATCGTAATTGTGTTTTCACTCCCCTCTTAAATTCCACCACCTAGTTCTTGGGTTTATGATTCTTTTTCTCCTTTTAGGTTGTCCTTTTATACCTAAATCTACAACAAGAAGTCTATGTTGTGATGTTAGACTCTCTCTGGGAATAATCTAACAATCTTTGTTTGTTAATCGATCTACCTTTCTAGTTAAAAAGTAGTCATTTTAACTCATCTCCATTCCAATTCCATTCTAGATGATAAATTGTCTACCGCTGTTATGGAAAACAATTGGACCTTTTGTTACTATTGATGTCCAATCATGTATCGAGTAAATAAAAAATATTTACTCCAATCTGTGCATTAGTTGTATCTTATGGTAATTTCTAAATTCTCTTTTTCTTCTTATAGAAATACTTGTATTGCAATTCTACCTGCATTTTGTGTATTAACATTTTTCGAGACAACATAAAAGTTGTTTCTTGTCAAAGGAGGTCATATTGTTTATTGTCACAATCCTACCTGTCTATTTAAATTTTTCGAGACATCAGAAAAGTGCTTGTGAAAAGAAGTCATGGCACAATGTGAATGTTTTCTTGGTGATCCATGTAGTGTTCTTGTTTCATAGGTTTCTTAAATTTTAAAAAAAGTTAAGTGGGTTTCAGTGACAGATCCATGCTTTTCACTTTTACTGTCAGGAGTGAATAGATTCCAATTTGCCTGTTGGAGAAATGATTGCTGAGGCACCTTAGTTTAAGAGGTTTCAGTTGCAAAAAAATGAATAGTTTAAAGTTGTTCAAGCTAACGGTCTAATTATCTGATGTTGCCATTGAGGATATTACACAATGGAGGTTTTCTTCCAACTTGATGGTGGACATGTATTAGTATTTATCTATGTTCAACCAAATCTCCAGTATATATTATTGTGTTTGGAATTTTTCTTTTTCTCATGTTATTTTTTTGCCCCTCTTCTTTCCCCAGGTGCGAACCATTGTAAAACCAGGATGTTCAGAAGATATTCTCAAAGCAGCATTGAGCTCCATGGCTTCCTTGACAGACATTCTCTCTGTGATGTCCTCACCCTCGAACACCGGGCAGACATCCCTATAGAAGTACATGTATTTTTTACTTTTTGTGACATGATTGAGAGGATGGTGTTGTAGTTCATGGAAGATAAAATTTGCCTATGTATAGAGAAAAAGTTGTTGCTATGTTTCAACATTTATATGCATCAAGGCATAAAGTGCGTTGTTTTTCTCTATATATTAATATCCATTATATCTATTTTGCCTTTTTGTTGGATCTTAAGCTACCGTCTTACTTCAAATCAATTGGTGTTAAAGACAAATTTTAATCTTTTATGAGATAACACGCATCGGGTTAAGAGTGTCACATGAACCAACAACAAACATTAGAGTGGTATCCAACAACACTCTCCTGTGATCTATAGCTCTAATACTATTTGTCGAATCTTAAACTGCGGTCTTACCTAAAATTAGTTGGTGTTAAGAAGGATAAATTTTAATTTTTTACGGGCTAATACGTATTTTGTTAAGAGTGTCACGTGAACTAACAATAAACGTGAGAGTAATATACAACAAATATAATTTTAGAATAGTTTACTCAATTGAGGAGCTTGGATTTATATGTATATACATTGAGAATGTTACATGTGAAGGAAAGAAATAAAATAAAATAAAGGAAAAAAAATCGAAAGTCAAACCAGTCCCTTAATTATAGGATTATAATTGATATGATCCTATAATTATGTATTGGATAAAATATGATCTCCAACACTCCCCTTTAAGCTAGAGCGAATATGTTAATCAAGCCAAGTTTGACTATGGAGGACTTCAAGACTGATGAACCAACAAACTTAGTGAATATATCTGTTGTCTGTTCTGAAGATGAAACAAATGAATAAATAATAATAACAGTTCAAACTTTCTCCCAAAAAAAATGGATATCTACTTCAATGTGTTTCATTCTTTCATGGAGAACTGAGTCAGAGACAAGCATTATTGCAGACTTGTTATCATAGAACAAGTGAGAAAAATCTATCTAAGTAAATCCCAACTCAATAAGCATAGATCGAATCCAGAGAAACTCATATATGCTTTGTGCCATAGCACAATATTCTACCTCAGTAGAGGACTGGGAAACAACAGTCTGCTTCTTACATTTTCATGATAAAATGTGTTTACTATAGAAAGTACAGAATCTAGAAGTAGATCGTTTATTCGTCTTAGATCCAGCATAGTTGGCATTGTAAAGCACGAGATTCCAAACTCGTTACCCGAAGTATAGAATAATCCAAGGCCTATGCATGCCTTAAGGTATCACAGAATGTGATAGACTCATCCAGGTGAGCTGTCCGCGGAGCATGCATGAATTGAATCACAATACTAACTGCAAAAGCTAAATCTAGTCTAGTATTGGTCAAAAATTAACGAAGAATAATCCGGAAAGATGCTGCCAAACACACCGACAGCCCCACAAAGTTGAAATCGTCAAAGGATCCTTAGTTCACTCAACTAAGGGAATGCCCCTAAACAGGGGGTCAAAAAAAGGGCTAAAACTCTCACCTTACTCTATCGCTAGTTGCGACTGGAAGAAAGAGAAGAGAAGGGTTGAGCTAAGAGAGAGGACTTGGGAAATGGACTGGGGTTTGCACTGAGAGAGGGAGAAGGGCTGGGAGGCTACACCAAGAGAGGAAGAAAGAAGAGGGAAAAGGTTGCAGAGATGAGGTGAGGCTGAAGAGGACACGGTGGCTCTGATACCAAATAGAATTTTAGAATAACTTATTTAATTTAGGAGCCTGGATTTATATTTATATACATTGAAAATGTTACATGGAAAGAAAGAAATAAAATAAAATAAAATAAAATAAAGAAAAAAAAATTAAAAGTCAAACCAATCCCATAATTATAGGATCGTAATTTATACGATCCTATAATGTTGTATCGGGTGAAATATGATCTCCGACATATATTAACAGCACTTACTGAATATGCGCGCGCACACACACATATAACTAACATTTGTTTATCTCATTCATATGGATTTAACTAATATTGGTTAGTTGTTATTGTGATTTGTTATGTTGTGCCTTGAATTTTGTCACAGCCCATATTGCCTCACAAGTTGCTTGATTCAGAATTTACTTTGCTTGTTAACGTGGGATATATATATATATGGGTTTTGAAATCATTGATTGCTTTTAAGTGCTTTATGCATCTACATGTGTATAACTTAATGGAAGTGTTGCTGTACAGCACAACTCCAGTGGTTCCAAAACATGGAATATCTCAATGGTTCCAAAACTCGCCTAACGTTTTGTCATTTATGACTCCAACAACCATCCAACCATATAATAATATATGAAAGAAACGAGTCTGAAATGTTATTGTTTCTCCGTAATGCCACGTGTTTATGAAAGAATATTATATTATATATATACAGAAGTGTGATACACAAGCCCAATAGTAACATATATAAACACACTATTGTATAAATATTATATAGTCAACTCCTCTGATTTGCCTCCTTCCTTTCTTGCCTGCCTTATGTCTCACTTCAATCCACTTCCCTTTCTAACGTTGCGATATTATTCCCAGTAGATGGGTGTTTACTGTTTAGTGATTTGGTACGGAGGAGGAGGAGGAGGAGGAGGAGGAGGAATCGTAGCAGTACCAGTAGTGATTGAAGAGAATTGAGCACTTTCGGCGATCAGTGAGTAAATAAAGCCCAGCCCAGCTCTTAATTTCATGATTTTACTTTTTTGTTATTTGGGCTTGATTAGGTACTCTTACTATATATATGGTTTTGGAAGCCCATTCATATTCCGGTTTTTTAATTGATTTAAATTTCCATATTCCCTTCAAACTGAAACTTTTCCCTTCCTTTTCTTTTTTTTAATAAATAATATTGAGAAACTTTTCCCTTGTTTTTCTTTTTTTAATAAATAATATTGAAATAAGTTTGAAGGATATTACAGTTTGCTTTATACAATGAACCTATATATATATATAAAACATCACATCTCCTCTGTAGGCACACAGAATTTGCAGTACTCAATCATCATCATGCAGTGGCCTCAAACTCAGAATACTAAAATTCACTTGGTGAGGCTTATTTAGTGTAGGAATACATAACAGTTATGTACTACTGGAATGGAGAAAACTTAGAGAGCTCGTGTCATTGTGTTCCCTTTTCATGGACAAGGGGGCCACATTAATCCAATGCTCCAATTTGCTAAACATGTGTTTGGTGTCGAAAAGAATCAAAGTCACTATATAATGCTACCACCCTCTCCAACACCAAGACTTTGCAATTTGGAGATGCCTCAATTAAGTTTGATCCAATATAAATATAAATATATATATATATATGATGACTACACTGAAGGTGGTTTGGGAGGACAAGGAGCATTTAAGGGCTATCTTGAGAGGTTTGAAGCGAGTGGCTCGTGAAACTTAACTGAACGGATGAGAAAATCAAACAACTCTTAAGCCCTATTTGGATTGACTTTTGAAAAACGGTTTTTAGCTTTTCAAGTTCAAAAGCCGTTTGAAGAGTGTTTGGATTGGTAAGGCGGAAGAGCTTCGTAGTCTAAAAAGAGCGTTTAAAGGAAGCTGGTGGGTACCAGCTTCCCTATTTAGTTTCTGCTTCTCTTTTTCTTCTGCGTAAAAGTTGAAGCAAAAGCTCTACCAAACAGGGCCTTAGTACCTTGTTAAGTGTCTGCTATATGACGCCTTTCTCTCTCTCTCTCTCTCTCTCTCTATATATATATATATATATATATATATATGTTAAAATAAGAGGAAGAAAGAGAGAATTATCTTTGAATTGTATTAATCAATGATATGACTTTACAATATACAATGAGATCATATATACAAGAGAGTAGATGATTGGGGAGTAAGTAACATATACATGGAAACTCAAAATCATAGGAAATCCTAATGTGATATGAAAAAGATACAATAAATAATATATACTAATATATTCTAACACCCCCTCCCTTAAACTAAATGTGGGTTATACGACATCATCTAGAGCTTAGAAACAAGCTCTAGAAAGTGACTTGGTGAAAGAGATTTGGTGAAGATATCTGCTATCTGATCATGTGAAGTGGCAGACCATAACTGCAAGGTATTCCAAAGTAGATGATGGCGAACAAAATGATAATCTATCTCAATGTGTTTGGTCCGCTAATGAAAAACATCACTGTGTGCAATCTGAATAACACTCTTATTATCGCAATAGATGGTAGTAGTAGTGGATGAAGAAACACTCATATCCTAAAGTGATTCTCACATTAGGCTCAAGTGGAGTATCGATAATCTTGTTATCTATGATGTAAACTTTGGAAAGAATATCGTACTTTGCTTGAGTAAGGTAATGGCTCTAAGAAGTTGCTTAAGTTCCTGAATACACCGAGTATCATCTCCGATGATGATCATATCATCAACATAAATCAAGAGAAGAATATCACCATTTGTAGTACATCAGATAAATAAAGCTGAATCATATGTACTGGTAGAATAGCCAAGGCGAGAAATATTAGAATTGAATTTGGCAAACCAAGATCGAGGTACCTGTTTAAGACCATACATAACACGTCTAAGCTGGCAAACCTGATGAGGTGGATGATCAAAACCTGAAGGAGGCTTCATATAGACTTTCTCAAGCAAATCACCATTGAGGAAGGCATTTTTGTCATTCATCTGAAAAAGTTTCTAATGATGAGAAATAGCCACAACAATAAGAGTATGAACAGAAGGAAGACGAGCAACAGGAGCAAAAGTCTCCTCATAATTGATGTCATACTCCTGTGTGAATCCCCTTGCCACAAGGCGGGCTTTGTAGCGTTCAACAAATCTATTTGAACAAGTCTTGATTTTGTAGACTCATTTACATCCATGATCGACTTCCCTGAAAGAAATTCAATTAGATCCCATGTCTGAGTCTTGGCAAGTGCATCTAACTCTTCTTTCATTGCTTGTTGCCATAAATGATTAAAGAATGCCTTACAAAAAGTGAGGTTCATGAAGGGTTGCAAGAGCATAATAACAATGATAGTCATGAAGATGTGCAACTGATGTTCTTATCTGAGTGGATCAACGAGGATCTAAAACAGTTATAGTATTAGGAGCCTCAGGTGGGACAAATGATCGGGACTTAACTGCAGGAGGGTCAACTGTATTTAATGAATCTGCAGGAGGAGAATTTAGAAAAAGATCTGCAGATGTATCTAAAGGAGGAATATAAAATTGGTGATTATAAATACTAGTGAATTTGGATAAGGTATGAAATATTTTATGTTCCGAGAAAATAACATAACAAGAGACTCTTAAGTGTCTCACAATTGGATCATAACACCTATATCCCTTTTGTTCAAGTCCATACCCAAGAAAACAACAAAGTTGAGTACGAGGTTACAATTTTGTTCGCTTATGAGGATGAAGAAGAACAAAACAAGCACATCCAAAGACTCTAAAACGACTGTAGTCAAGAATCTGTCTGTAAAGATGCTCATAGGGTGTTTGATTTTGTAAAAGTGGTGTGGTTATACGATTTATGATATAAGCAACAGTGAGAGATGCTTTACCCTAAAAAGATGATGACACAGAAGAAAAAATGACAAGTGATCGAGCCAAATCTAAAATATGTCAAAATTTTCATTCATTTCAACCATTCTGTTGTGATGTACTAGGGCAAGAAAAATGAAAAATAGTGTCAGTGTTTGAGGATATTTTGAAAATCATTTTGTTGTATTCCAAAGCATTATTAGAATGAAAAGTTTTGATATTTGTGAAAAAATTGAGTTGAAACCATTTTTGTGAAATCATGAAATATGTTGAGTAATTTAGAATGATTTTTCATTAAAAATATTCAAGTGAAACGTGAAAACAAAATATTGTGCCCCACCTATAGTGGTTATAGGAGAAGGTCCCAAACATCATAGTGAACATGATCAAAAAGAGAAGAAGCAAGTTATTTGCCTAATTGACAGGAAATACACTCAAAAGACTTGGTTTTAACTAACTCTAACAAACCCTTAGATGCTAAACTTTTGACTTAAGATACCAATGCATGACCTAAACTGAACGAGAACCAATTCAACAACATTGAGAAGGCAGATTTGGGTCCTTTTTAACTCTTCTGAAAAAGAGGTGAGTTTAATTCTTCATTGCTTTTGAAAAAGAGATAACTATGAGAGAATTATGATTTTCATTTTCATTCAGCTTTCTTTTGGTCACTCCAATTCTAAGCTTGTATGTTTCATTTGGGAGTGCTGCAAATTTAAACGAGGACCAGATGGCAGAAATGGCAGCGGCGCTAAGGCAAAACAACTACAACAACAGCAGCTTCTTGTGAGTGGTGAAGCGAACCGAAATTATTGCTAGTCTTGTGCCCACCTAATTTTGTTTTTCAAGTTAAAAGATTTCTGGGTTTGTCTTGGCTTACTGAGTTTTGCTCAACTAAATCTTTTTTTCCGCTTAGAAGGGGACTTTGGACACTGGATGAGTAGTCCTATTGTGGTATTTTTTTTTATGATCTGTTACCTTTGGTACTTCATGATACGTCTACAACATATAGTTCAAACTTCAAACTTGAGTTGCTCTTATTCGAGTAGGCTTCTTTTCGTTGGCATAATTAAGCATTATAATTCTCTGAATCTTGTGTAAATCCCAAATGGTTATTAAACCAGTCATTTGTGGTTCAGATAGATTTTTAACAAATAATGCAAGAAAATGGAAATATAACTTAGTTTTGTTCAACTCTTTCCATATACATGATTTGAGAAATAAATATCCACGAGCCAAGTCCTAATCATGAATACACTCTATGAAAATAACAAAAAGGTTTTGTCGTTGTGATGAAACGTATCATTACCTTGTCGCGTAAAGTTGCTGAAACACCGAGTGTCTCATTTATGTCATCCATTCTGTGATTAGCAGAACTTCAAAAATTGATGAACATGCACAAAATTGATAGTAGGATGCCTCCCATTGCCAGATCGTGGCATTTGATGTTCTTGTGAGAGCCGAGCAATCAAGAATTGTTTAGTGAAATCAGGACACCAGCCACATGAAGAAGGTTGACCAAAGTGTAAGTGAAATTGATGACAACGCATAAGTCCAAAGCATAATAACAGAACATTCACTTTCACCAGCTCCAAACAACTGAGTTATGGTGCCTGCAGAAAGGAAAACCCATGAATAAGTTGTAAGTTTGCCTAGACCTGACACTAACCCATAGTCCATAGAAGTTAATAATTGCCCAGCAATAACACTGAAAAATAATATAATAATAATAAATAAAGAAGAGGAAGAATAAAGAGGATGCTATGAATTGGTACTTGCGGTTGAAAATGTCCACAATATATCTACTGTCCACTACAATCGAGTTTTTCTTTTTTTGTTAAGCTTCCTACAGCAGGCACAATGTAATTATTGCAATAACTGTAATTTAGGAGGACTTTTGAGGTTTTCGGAGCCTGTTTTATCTTTTATTATGAATAAAAAAATATCTATAATATTATTATCATAATAAATATTATTAGTATTATAAATATGATCATCTCATTGGCCATACCTCAATCTAGATCAGCCACATGAGCTCTCTTTTTCCATTCTGTTCTATTACAAGTAATCTCTCCTCCTATACTTAACTTTATAAAATCATTTCAAATAACTTCATCCAAGTTAATTTTAGTCGACCTCCTTGTGATGTAGAGTAGTAGTGCTCTGACACAAACTTATATAGGACAAGAAATACTTTGACACCAACTAATGCAGAACTAAGAGAGAAGGAGCCAGAAGAGAAGAAGAATAGAGAGAAAGAAGAGAGAAAAAGGAAGAAAATTCTACGTATTATTATACTCAATATTCAATAATCATCAAAAAGTTATGAAACCCCAATATATAAGCCTTGTTTTAGGCAAAATCATAAGCAAACCCTAACATAAGAAATTACGAAAATAATCCTAAATTTATATATTCCAAAATAGAATAATAAAAAAAAAAGATGAATTACTATGATCTCCCTTGAGGTTTTAGGTTTGCACCCTCAGATAAAACCTTTCGCAAAATACCTCTGACCTCCCTGTCAGTGTTGATTGTGTTAATTTTTTCAAACAAACATTGTAAATTTACAATTATACCCTCACACTAAACAACAGACTTAATGATTCCATGAATTACTTTTTCTAAAAAGACAAAAATACCCTGATGGTACTTTCACACTAAGCTCTCTTTCTCTCCATCATCTCTAATGTTTCCTCCCTCCCACTTTGAAACCCCAACATATAACAAACCTAGTCTCTCATCTGCTGCAAATGGAGGGAGAACAATTTAAGTATTAAATACACTAAGGCACAATTTAAATTACACTATAACCCGTCGATCTTGTTTCTTTATATTGAAGGGCATGCAATGCAACAACAAAATTGCCAACCACTTTTGCTGCCCCATGCATGCAGTACAATAAATATGTTAAAAGATGTACACATAATATTACTATATAACAAGTTCATGGCATGTGTAATGGTGGGTACCCACTACTGAGTGCTAACATTATCCACTCTAATATTAATTTGTCTAATTAATTAAGTTGTTCAAATTTTAAAAATCAAATGACTTTCATGACAAGTGTCACCATGGTGACTTAACTAAGGATAAGTCAGTGTCTTGAGGAACCCAACTTACTCATTAAGCAAGAATTTTCTCAAACCAAAATCTAAACAGGTAAGTAAATCGATCCTGAAGATAGAGAGCAAACCAGGTGACTTAACTAAGGATATGTAATGCCCCATCCTACCCGACACAATATTATTCGCTTTTGGCTCTCCCAAACCAGAGACTTCCCAGGAGGTCACCTATCTTGAACTACTCCCAGCTAAACATGCTTAACTGCGGAGTTATAATGGGTTCATAACCATCATGACTTTAAAAGGCGTTGTATCATAGAAGGGTGATCAACATACATATAACACTTCATCTTCACCTGCCCAAGCGATGTGGGATCGTGATACTCGTAGCCTACCAGTGTAGTAACTCGCCTAGTGCCTCGCACCCGCCCACAAAGGTCGTCACAGGGTAAGGCAATGTCGTGAGGAACCCAACTTACTCGCTAAGCAAGAATTTTCTCAAACCGAAATCTAAACAGGTAAGTAAACCGATCCTAAAGATAGAGAGCAAACCTACAAACCTAGTCTCTCATTACAAACATTTGCAAGGTTATTTTGGTAATTTTGGTAATTTTGGTGTGTAAGGGCAATATTGACACTTCAGTTCAATTTTTTTGACATCTTTAACGGTAACTTAAGGTTGGGGGAGACTGTGATTTTTTAGGGGAGGTTGACCACAAATTTTCAAAAGGTTTCATCTGAGGGTGCAAACGTGAAACCTCAGGGGAGGTGAGGGTAATTTACCCTAAAAACAAATACGAACTCTACTTTTATCAAATGCGTAATTTTATATATCTTTTCCCCTTCTCCAATAATAGGTGTGAGTCATATGAGGTTCCAGCTCTCGGGTTATATCTTTGGTCTCCATCACACTATCTCTTACTTTGTATGCAAATTAATCATCCTCTTTTTACTGGTGAATCTATAGGTCTTTGTTGCCTATATCCAAACCATCAAAGTCTAATTTCTCCTATTTCATCACCATTTGGAGCCAACCCTAATTTCTTCCTCACATTTTGATTAGTAACCCTATCTTTCTGATCACTTCTATTGTAGACCCCAATTTTTGCCCACCACGCTAATCGATTCAATCAAATCGATGAATTCCAAGACCAAAAGAAATAAAAGTGAAAAAAAAAACATAATTTAACCTAAAACACCTCAAAAGCAACAATATAATCCAAATTTCGTCCAAGTGATCCGCAATATACAAAATCAAGGGTAGTTTAACCCCAATTTTCATCTCCAACCACAAAATCATAGACTAATATGATCCAATCAAAAAACTAATTATGGATCCTAACTTTACTTTTCTGGTTGCTGAATATTTCTCCTCCATGGTAGCAACCTAGACTTTGAATGGTGCCATTATTCCTTGTAAGGCTGCCACCAAGACAAATTCCAATTTATGTTACTTATTTTTTGCCGATAATCTCTTGATGGTTTGCCAAGCTTCGCCTTCATCTGCTGCGACTATTCACAATATTTTGACGAATTTTGAAGAGCTTTCTGGCCTTGCAGTTAGTTCAGAAAAGAGTAACCTCTTCCTTTCTAAAGCTGTGAGACAGAGAAGGCTTATTTCTTCCATCCTGCATTGTTCTGTCTCCTCTTTTCCTGTCAGATACTTGGGCCTTCCTTTAGATCCTTATGGTCTCAAGAGTTCTAATTGTCGTTCCTTGGTTGACAAGATTACAGCAAAAAATTCTGCTTGGAATTCCCAATCCCTTTCTACAGCTGGGAAGGTTGAATTGATCCGATCTGTTATCAACCCTCTTCTTCTCTATTGGTGCTCTATTTTCAAAATCCCGGTAGCCACTAAAAAACATCATTCAAAGAATGTGCAAAGACTTTCTTTGGGGCAGTTCTGACTCTAAAAAGAAAATTCCAACATTGAGTTGGAATCAAGTTTGTAAAACTCGTCCTGAAGGTGGTTTGGGTATCCGTCGTTTGATTGATTTGGAGTATGCTTCTCACTGTTCCTTGGCTTGGGACTTCATCACATCCAAAGATTGGCTTTGGGTAGCTTGGTTCAGATCAAAATATGCAGCAAATTCTTCTGATAGGCTTGCTATTCCATCTCCTTCTCATTCTACCATCTGGAAGAACTTGTTGGGTGTTCAGCACTTTTTGTTTTCTAATATTAGTTGCAGAATTGGCACTGGGAATTCAATTAGATTATTTAAAGACCCTTGGTTTCAAGGAAGGCTTCTTTCGCAATGTTTTTCTCACCGAACTCTCAGATCATTGCCATTTGATAAAGATGTACCTCTTAGTGCTCTTATTTCTAGTGGGAGTTGGAACTTGGACCTTTTATCTGATCCTTTGTTTTTGTCAATGCGAACCTTTCTCCAAGGTATCTTTCCTTCTGCTAGACCGGATAAATGGCTTTGGGATGATGGAGATTTTTCTTTCAAAAGCGGCTGGAATAACTGTCGAGTTTCATTCCCTCATGTTCCATGGCACTCACTGTGTTGCAGCGGTGGTAGGCCTAGGTGCTCTGTCACCTCCTGCATTCTGTTGCTTGATAAAGTTCTTAGTTTCTTCAATTTGCAAAGAAGAGGTATTCACCTAGCTTCTTTCTGTGCTAACCGTGAGGCTGCTATTGATGACTCCACTCACCTTTTCTTTTCATGCTGTTATGCATCCGCTGTTTGGTCTTGGTTTAGTCATCTTTTCAACTAGTCTTGGCCTTTTGTTGGTGTGAATTGTTGGATAAGTTGTGACTTGATTTGTTCAGAACGTTAAATCTAAGGTCCAAAAAATGGTTTTTCGGCTTCCTTTGGGGAATTTGGCAAGAAAGGAATGCTAGACTTCATGATGGTTTAAAGAGGGATCCCTCTGAGCTTGCTAAGACTCTTTGGTTCAACACTCTTGATGCTGCCTCTTCTTCGGTTTCTGCTAATTTGCCTATGTCAATATAGGTTTTGTTTGATTATTTTTCATTCCTATTGGAAATGGATGTATTCATCATCGTGTTTTCTTGTTCCACGCGGAGGGTATGCCCTCCTCTCTCATTGTACTGAATTGTCATATCTTTTGCAAAGAAATTCCAAACCATTTAGGGAAAAAAAAATTAAGACCAGATTTGAACTTGGAACGTCAAAATGTAGTTGACACACTCTTTTCCTACTCAAGACTCAAAAATATTTCTTTTTCAAATTTAACCACATTTTCCGTGCCTTTAAAGACCTCTAAATTATAAACTAACATCATATTTGGATTTGGCAAGTCGAAATTTGGGGGATAGGATCCTTTTGGATCCAAAAAGTCAAAGATAGCATGCAAAATTGCGGTCAAATCAAAGAGGTGGCTGAATTTATCAAAATTACATGGCTGCCTAAATTCGGCGGACATTCAAATATGCCAGTCCACCAAAAACTTTGCAAAATTCATAGATTTAACCTGTTCGCGAAAAACTTGCGAACCTGAAAATTCAAAATTTGTATTTTTCACTAAAGTCTCATCATTTTCACCCATGGCATGATCGAGATAGAATTGCTTGCCTGAAATAACAGCACTTCTTAGGTTGTGGCATCATTGCCGTCAAGGAGCTCTATATAAGAGGCATGAGGAAGGAGGCCACAAACATTCTCTACTGTGTTTGGTTTGAGAGAGTTATAAAAGAAAGGAAAGGAAAAGGAGAAAACTGTGCAATGAGAATGGAAAGGGGAGGAGGAGGAAAAGAGAGTGGTTCTTAACCCCTTAATTATTTATCTTGCTATCCTTCCAAAAGTGGGTTTCCTCTTTCTTTCATAGATGCGAAGAGAGCGGCAATAAAGAACATTTTTATAACAGAACAGAATAATTTTAACACAAAAAGTTATCAACAAGGAAAAAAACACCAAAAGTTTTATTGTATTCTAATGCAATATCCAAGTTCAACCTAAATGTTGGTTTCTTTCCCCCTACTCTTTGGGCCAAAAATCTGTATGTTGGTTGATGCCTTATTTTGATTCATCACTAGTTTTACTGTGTAAATTACAGAACACAAGAAGCCAAGCAGAGACCGTCGGGGATAGGGCAGGGTGATACTTCTGATTAGTCTCCTGCTTTTTAAGGTCATCATGGACCAATATATATCCCTATCAAGACGTGGTCATTGAAAATTCTTGTACAAAGAGAAAAGAATGGACGAGAGGACAATCGTATTCAGTTGTTTAGAATATACGATAGAATACAAAATTACAAGAATAAAATAAAATATGCCCTAAAAGAGGGATGACTAACTAAAAGAGGGAAAATACTAGACTAACCGCAAAAAAAAAAAAACTCTCAAGAGTCTTAATCACCTGCCATGTGTTTGTCTTCTGGCTAGCTTGAAAATTAAAATTTAAACTAGAAGTCACTCACTTTTGGAAGGTTGCCAGCTGTAGACAGTGATAAACTGTAAAGTGGAATGACATTCATGTGTGTGTCTCTGTGGTAGCAAAAAAGTAGGAGTGACTGGTCTGACTATAACCACCTGAGCAACTATTGTCATCGATACATGTGAAATGTTTTTCTCTATTAGATGCGAGGAACTGTTAGTAGCAAGATCTGCTATTAAGAATGTAGACACTTCTTTTGTTTCCCCTAATGAGTGAACAAAGATGCTGTCACTAGAACAGAGAGATGTAAACCATAAAACTTACTCTAAGGTCTAACGTTGTCTTGCATCCTACTGCACCCTACGTGCTTAAATCGTCAATACCTGGTGCAAAACCACTTAAAATGATGAAGTAGAAAAAATTGATGGACTTGAGCTAACAAGTGGAATATTTGCATGTGTTTGTGAAAAAGTTTAGCTGGCACACATCTTAATCTTTTAGCAAAAGAAAGCCCAATGCCAGTTGCATTTATAGAAGAGAGAACAAAAGGTAAAAAACAATAAAAAAAAAAGACATCCTCTAGAATTCATAAGTAGAAGGGAACCAATGATATTGAAAGAAAACTTACCAAAAAAAATGATAATGAAATATAAGGAAGACTTTTATCTTTGAAGATTAAACAAAAAGAATACCATACCTATGTTCATTGCAGGTGGAAGTGCAAATTGAATCAAGAGAATGAACTGATACAATGGATTTGAGTGCACCAAACCAAAATGAAGTGCACCCTTCACAACTAGAATGCCTATCAGAGGTAGGGCAATATAACGAGCAATTATGATGCCAGCAATGAGGAGCTTCTGAATTCCTGGTCCCTTTAAACCTGAAAGATCCAGGAACAATTACAAGTTTCTTTCAGTTAATGCAAAAGAAGTACCAAACTAAACTAAATTTTTTAGAAGTAAACATGAAAAGAACCAACATCAAGATCAATTATTACCCTTAAGAAGGTTCCCTCCAATTATCAGCGTGAGAGATGGGATGGCTCCATCCCTACAGTCACAGAGAATAGTATAAGAATCGTAGCATATAGAAGGTGGATTAACCATGCAGTTTAAAGGACAAAAATGGAAAAAGAAGTACAACTTTGAACAAAAGAAATCTAATAATTAAAGCTTCAAAATGATTTGGATACAATAATCAAGCAGTTAAAAAATCAAATTAAATAAGCAATATGGCACGAATTGGATCTGACTGTACTTTTCTATAGTCAAAGTATCCTGACCCTGTATACTGCTTGCATAAAGTTGGAACTGGCAATGACGGGCTCAGCCCAGGTCTACAATTACCCAAATCAAACCCACACCACTTATAATTTGATTTGTGAAATGCAAACTATAATCTGAACCATTAGTTTCCAGGATTACCACCAATGAAAACTGACAGCTCTCGCTCTCTACATATATAAACTGGGAGTGGAGCACACTACTTGCAAACATATTTGAACTAATTAAATGATACAAAATATCAATTCTCATCAGTAGAAGCTGTAAGGCACAAACAAGGCAACAACATTATCCACCCGTAGCTTTGTTTTGAGCTCAGCTGAAAACAAGAAGCCTTATTATACCACAGACAAAATGCATTTTTTTCTTTTGAAAAGGTTAGAGATATAAAGAGAGAGATGTATACAAACTCCTATATGGTACCTTCAGGTGAAAAATGGTTTCTCAACCAAATCCACTTGTCTGGGGTAATTGTTAGTGTTGGAAAGAAAAAGATCTAGGCAGCAGAAGTTTTAAAATCGTTCCTATTGTTATTGTGAATCAATCCTAAAAATTATTTATTACCGAAGAGGGTTAGCATAAAATACCAAGGCAACTTGTTGATTGCCAAAATCGTGTTCGCTTGCTGCAGAAATCTTTGAGCTCTTCCTTCTGAAAGTTTGCTGTGAATTCTCTAAGCAGAAGACGTCACTTTCAAGCTCTGATCGGACTGGTCTAGAGATCCCAAAAAATTATGAAATTTTACAGGGACATAGCTTATCCAGTTAGCTTCGTTTCGATATAAAATTCGGACGAATCCAATATGAAGGAGATATGACCGAAACACCGACTGCTACTCTGGCTGGGCAGAACCTGCGGGAATTGATGTTTTGACCTTCAATTGTGCTTCCTTCAATGGTTGAATTGTGGGTATTAAAGACTGCTAAACCTTCACTCCTATGGCCTCTATGGGAACTGCAAGTAATTGAAATGTGGGCTTCTCTAAGGAGTAGGATTGTAGGAAACCCTAGGAGAAGGGAAGAGGAGAGCAAAGGAGATAGGATTGTATGAATGAGATCACCTAGGGTGTAGGACAAACACCCTATTTATAGAGAGTGGAGAGTCCCACTCTTTCCTTCTTGACCTAGTTTCATTCTAACTCTAATACTTGCTCACCAGGTTGGGCTAGGAGTGGGATCTAATCAGGCCTATTCAAAACTTGGCTTTAATGGGCTTATTTAAAGTAACCAGTCATCTCATGACCAACTTATATAGGCCTTATTAACTATTTTTAATTCCACTAAATAAAAATAGCTGACTATTCCAAGTAATGAAAGATATTACAATAATATTGCCACTATGTAAAATCTCAAGATTACACCTCTACGCTAAATTAGGATATTGTGGACAAATAAAGCCATCGGTCCAATCATTAATTCACCTTTTTATTATGACAACCAAATTACCCCTAGTCTCATCACTCAAAAAGTTTTTCCTTTGAGAAAAATAATGTATTTAATAAATAAATATATAATAAAACCATTTTATCAAAAACCACCAAGACTGGATAGTGATCAAACACATTCTCGTCATAATAAAGAAACAACTATAAGGACTACATAGATTCCCTGTTAAGAATATATGTTCAAGAGTCCATGATTAAATAATTATCCAAAATACCTAGTTTACATAACCCGAAGGTCTACTAAATCAAAGTAACTACCAATCAAAGTTGAGGTCCATTACTATCTTAGACTTAAGAGTAAACTTGCTAGTACACTTGATAAGGAGAAATTAATTTGATGGCCTCACATGACCTCTACATCTCATTTTTTCTCATGTTATTCCTCACATACTAAAACTTACGTCACAACTGGTGATGGTTCACCAACCCCTGTGGCTAGTGAAGGTTCAATCTCACTTTCTGATTCTTTGTCCCTTTCCAATGTTCTTCATATCCCTAGATTGTCTAATAATCTGCTATCTATTAGTCAACTTACTAAGACCTTAATTTGTTCTGTCACGTTTTTTGACACTCATTGTATATTTCAGGATCTCAAGACGGGGGTGTGTTGAAATATTTGAATTTAGGTTTAGATAACAGCTGAGGTTGTTACTCTGCAGTAGGAGTAGGGTTGTTTGGTTTTTTAAATTTAAAATTCCTATAGTTTAGCAAGGAGTTAAACAGCTCCTGATTTTGTGCATAATACTTCGGCTTTTGTTATCTCTGTAACCTATATATGTATATCCTCTGTATTGATCAAAAATAACACAGAAACTTATTTCTCAATATCCCTTGCTGCGCTTATGGTATCAGAGCAGTAAGCGCAGCCCTCCTTTGTTATTCTCTAAGCCATTCTTCTCCTCGAAACACTTAGCCTGACCCACCTATTACCATGTTTGATATTAGTACCCAAACCTCCGCCCAGAATTTGGCTCCTGTTCGTACTACGATAGCCGAAAGTTCTTCCCTCCAGACTACAACCATAAACTTAATGGTTTTAATTATCTACAATGGTCCCAGTCGGTGAAGATGTATGTTACTGGTTGTGGCAAGATGGGTTACCTGAATGGCACCATTGCTGCCCCGAGTCCGGATGACCAGGCAACGATGTTTCTGTGGGAGACTGAAAACGCCATGTTGATGGCTTGGCTCATCAATTCGATGGAACTTGAGATTGGACAGGTCCACTTATTTCTGAACATAGCCAAAGCAATTAGAGGACACCGTGGCTGTGACGTACTCCAACCGCGGGAACTCTGACCAGGTGTTCGCCCTGAAGACATCCTTGAAGGATATTCGTCAAGGTGATCAAGATGTTACTCAATATTTTAACCAACTGAAGAATATTTGGCAGGAGATTGATCAATACTCCGTGCTTGATTGGGAAACTCAGAATGATAGTGTTCGTTTTAACCAGCTGGTGGAGAAAGATCGGGTGTATGAATTTCTCACTGGTCTAAGGGCAAAGGTTGATGAAGCTCGTGAGTGTGTCCTTGGTAGGGAGCCCCTACAGTCCTTGATGGACGTATTTGGTTATATTCGGCGTGAAGAGATTCGTAAAGGAGCCATGAATGGTCCTCGCTCCGTTCCCACCTTGGAGAAATCAACCCTGCTTGCTGATCCCGCTGAAACAACCGCTGCTGCCGAGCTTGGAGCTTGTTCCAACACCAGGAAGCATGACCCAAAAGCACACTTATGGTGCGATCATTGCCAAAAGCCCCGTCACACGAAGGAAACTTGCTGGCAGCTTCATGGCAGACCTGCCAACTTGCCCCAGCGAGGCCCAAACCAACGGCGCTTTGGCCGAAACACAAACTCGAGTCGTGCTCACACTGCCAGTTCAGAATCTGGAACTCAGCCTTTTACCAAGGAGCAGTTCGAGTGGCTCCACCAATTGATCGGCCCAGTCCGAAGCTCCAGCGTATACCAATCCTACCTGCACGGTAGCTCAGCAAGGTATAGCTTTTAATGCTCTTTCTAATCCAAAAATTCCCTGGATTATTGACTCTGGCGCTTCTGACCATATGACTGGCAAATTTCACCTTTTTAATACTTATTTACCATCACCTGTATGCAATAAAGTTCGTATTACCGATGGCTCTTTGTCACCCATTGCAGGAAAAGGCTCCATCTCACTTTCCAAACACTTATCACTCACCTCTGTTTTAAATGTTCCAAACCTTTCTTGCAATTTTTTCTTTGTGAGCAAATTTACCAAATACAACAACTACGTAGCTAAATTTTTCCCTTCTTATTGTGAGTTTCAGGATATGGATTCGGGGAGGAAGATTGGCAGTGCAAGAGAAGTCAATGGGCTCTACTATTTTGAAGATGTTGTTATTCCTGAGGAACAAGTTCACGTGGTCAATAAGGTACCTTCTGAGTCAGAAGAAGTTATGTTATGGCATTATCGTTTAGGTCACCCTAGTTTTTCCTATTTACAAAAATTGTTTCCTAGTTTATTTAAGAATAAAAGTCCTTTTCAATTTCAATGTGATGTCTGTGAATTGGCAAAACATCAACGTTCTGTATTTCGTCCTCGTCCTTATAAAAAATCATTTCCATTTTCTCTTATTCACAGTGGCATTTGGGGTCCATCTTGTGTCCCAAGCAGTTCCAACACACGGTGGTTTATCACTTTCATTGACGATCACACACGTTTATGTTGGGTTTATCTGATGAAAGAAAAAGTTGAAGCATGTCAAATATTCAAACAATTCCACTTAATGGTCCAAACACAATTCAAGCAGGATATTCAAATGATTAGAACAGATAATGGAATCGAGTATTTTTCCAAAATCTTAGGATCCTATTTTACCAATAATGGCATCATACTTCACTCATCTTGTATCGATACACCCCAACAAAATAGAGTTGCCGAAAGAAAAAACCGCCATCTATTAGAAGTAGCCCGTACCCTTATGTTCCAATCACATTTACCTAAATGTTTTGGGGTGAAGCCTTCCTCACTCCTAATCAATCGTCTACCATCCCTAGTCCTCCATTTCCAAACTCCAGTTCACGTGTTTACTCAAACCTTTCCCCATTCTCGCCTTCTCTCATCCATACCCTTAAAGTCTTCGGTTGTGTAGCGTTTGTCCATGTTCACTCTCATCAAAGAAATAAATTGGATCCTAGAGCTATAAAGTGTATTTTCATAGGGTACTCTCCTACACAAAAAGGGTATAAGTGTTATGACCCTCTTACTCGGAAAATGTTTGTTAGCTATGATGTCAGCTTCTTTGAAACCCAATCTTACTACCCCAAAAATTCACTTCAGGGGGAGAGAGAGAGTGAAGATCATTTTTGGGAAACCATCACTAGTTCTGTCCAACCATTGCCACCCATAGAACCTATGATCAAACACCCAGTCCAGATAATGCCATTAACAGAGCTTTAGCCGAAGAAGGAAAACATAAAGACAACAAGCCCTAAACTACGTGTTTACTCTCGAAGACAGCAACATCTAAAAGATACAATAGAGCCACCTAGCATGAGTCAACTTCCAAACCCAAATTCAGATCCTGCACCGAGCCCTAATGAACCACCTAGCCATGAGTTACCTAGTCAACAACAGCAAAGTCAAAAGAAAGAGTTACCAATCGCCCAGCGAAAAGGAGTTCGGTCCTGTACACTCCATCCCATTGAGAGGTTCGTTTCCTATCAGGCCTTATCACAACCCCACAATGCGTTTCTGTCTAATATTGCCGAAGTGACAATCCCTAAAGATATAAATGAAGCCATAAAGAATCCTACATGGAAGGCAGTAGTACTTGAAGAAATGAGGGCGTTAAAAAGAAACAATACTTGGGAAGTAGCTCTACCACCGAAGGGTGTTGTACCCGTGGGTTGTAAATGGGTATTCACTGTAAAACACAACGCTGATGGAACGGTGAACAAATTCAAGGCTAGATTAGTGGCGAAAGGGTATACTCAGACGTATGGATCGACTATCAAGAAACCTTTGCCCCAATAGCAAAGATGAATATAGTGAGAGTCCTTCTCTCTTTTGCAGCTATGAGGGACTGGTCACTACACCAAATGGAAGGAAAAAATGCTTTTCTTAATGGAGAGCTTGAAGAGGAAGTGTATATGCAGTGCCCCCCAGGTTTTGAAGGAAAGGAAGGAGAAAACAGGGTGTGTAGCCTATTAAAGTCGCTATATGGGCTGAAACAGTCACCCCGTGCCTGGTTTGATAGGTTCTCTAAGGTGATTCGAAAGGTTGGATACTCTCAGGGGCAGGCAGATCATACTATGTTTTTCAGACACTCAAATGGAGGGGGAGTTACGGTATTGATTGTCTATGTGGATGACATCATCATAACCGGAAGTGATGAGGCTGAAATTCAAAGGTTGAAAGATGTACTTGCTGCTGAGTTCGAGATAAAAGATTTGAGGAAGCTAAAGTACTTTCTTGGTATGGAGGTGGCTTAGTCTAATGAGGGGATAAGTGTGTCTCAGCGAAAATATACGCTGGACTTACTCAAGGAAGTTGGCATGCTAGGGAGTAAGCCTGTAGATGTACCTGTTGAACCCAATCACAAATTTGGGTTGTCCGAGGATGGCAAGGGTGTGGATCGAGAGAACTACCAGAGATTGGTTGGCAAGTTAATATACTTATCACATACCAGACCTGATATTGCTTTTGCAGTAAGTGTGGTAAGCCAATTTATGCATTCACCTAAGGAGGAACACCTAGATGCAGTACTTCAGATACTAAAATACTTAAAAGGGAGTCCGGGTAGAGGCTTGTTGTTTAGGAAAGGAGGTGATTTGAAGGTAGAAGCTTACACCGATGTTGACTGGGTAGGGTTGGTTAGTGACAGGAGGTCTACTTCCGGGTGGTGTACGTTTGTTGGGGGGAACCTGGTTACATGGAGGAGTAAAAAACAATCTGTGGTGGCTCGTAGTAGTGCTAAAGCCGAATATAGAGCAGTGGCCCATGGGATGTGTGAATTACTTTGGCTAAAACGATTACTGGAAGAATTAAAAGTTGAAGTGGTGCTTCCTATGAAACTGTACTGTGACAGTAAAGCTGCCATCAGCATTGCCAATAACCCTGTGCAACATGACCGCACAACGCACATCGAGATAGAAAGACATTTCATCAAAGAAAAACTTGAGAGTGGAGTGATTTGTATGCCGTATATCCCTACGAAGGAATAAGTCGCTGATCTGTTCACTAAGGGTCTATCTAAACCTATGTTCGAATTTCTTACAAGCAAGCTGGGTTTGAGGGATATCTTCAAACTAGCTTGAGGGGGAGTGTTGAAATATTTGAATTTAGGTTTAGATAATAGCCGAGGTTGTTACTCAGCAGTAGGAGTAGGGTTGTTTGGTTTTTTAAATTTAAAATTCCTATAGTTTAACAAGGAGTTAAACAGCTCCTGATTTTGTGCAAAATACTTAGGCTTTTGTTATCTCTGTAACCTATATATGTATATCCTCTGTATCGATCAAAAATAACACAGAAACTTATTTCTCAATATCCTTTGATGCGTTTAGGGCGAGTATTGGTCATGGTAGTGAAAGAGGTGGCCTCTATCTCTTGGTGTACTAGTTGCTTCAACCTCAGTTCATGCTGTGTAGTCCACTACTGGTTCATCCCGTGACATTTGGTTATGGCACAAGCGCTTAGAACATTCGTCATTTTATTATTTAAAAAAATTGTTTCCTTCTTTATTTTCTGTTGTTGATGTTTTTCAATATCAATGTGAAACTTGTGAACTTGCTAAACATCATCGAGTACCTTTTCTATTAAGTATTAATAAAAGTGTCATTCCTTTTACTCTTGTTCATAGTGATGTTTGGGGCCCTACTCATGTGACTAATTTTTTAGGTTCTAAATGGTTTGTCACATTCATTAATGATTACTCCCGAGTTATTTGGGTTTATCTGATGAAGGAAAAAAGTGAAGTTTTCTCAATTTTAAGTCCTTTCATCAAATGATCCATACACAGTACAATTCAAAGATAAAAGTTTTTCGCTCTGATAATGGGGGTGAATACATTTATTATAGCCTCAAGTTCTATTTTTCTGATCATGGCCTATGTTACCTGGACTTGTCAGCGCTGGCCATAGTGTCCGCGTTGACATGACGCGACACGAATACAGACACGGGATGTGGGTCGGATGCTTCATCTTTTCTACCGGACATGGCTCATGATGAATACACACAAGATCATGTGTAGGTTGATGCTTGTGAAGTATTAGAAGATTTTTTCATGTTTTATTTGTTAAATCGACTGCCATTCATGGTGTTAGAAAGCTTCTTGTATAAAAAATGGCGGACTAGTTTGAAATCAGCGTCTTTGAAGGTTGAAGATGACTTTATGTTTGTGTGTATACACGCTTGTCTTTGCCCAGTTTTGTGTGCCTAACCAAGCGTGGTTTCACGTGATGGCTTGACTATTGACCAGCTTTTAATGCCCTGCCTTTAATGATCATAATGGTGCCATTTGTCTATTTGAATCTGAAGAGATCGAAAAACTTTTTAGTCTAATGGTTTACAGTTGTAAATGGTGTATAGCTGTTCTGTAACTTTGTTTTTTTTGAAAAGTTAAATGGATAAATATATATAAAACAAAATATACCAGCATGTGTCTAGCCCAAAGTCACAGCCCAATAACAACTGTTAGTGGAGGCATGTGTCTAGCCCAAAGTTGCAGCCCAATAAGCTGATAGTGGAGAGTTAACAGCTTGTAATACAGTAATAAAATTAATTTTCTTATAAAAAAGTTCAGCTGATATATTTACTTTTTATTTTTATTAAAAAATTGATGTCTCAAATATAAAAAAGCTTAGAATATTTAGAGAAAGGGTAGGACAGGTACTTTATTATTTAAGATAGATGATCTATATTTTCATCATTTTTTATTATTTATGACTTTGTCCACGTACCCGTGTTTATTTTTTAGACTCTTTTCAACTGTGTCCACGTATCCAATAATTTGAAAGATGGACGAGTCTGACCTCTAGACATGCACCCGTGTCTGACACCAGTACCCGAGTCCGGGTAACATAGATCATGGCATTTTCCATCAAACTTCTTGCACCGATACCCTTCAATAGAATGGAGTAGCCAAACGGAAAAATCGTCATCTTCTCAAAGTATATCGTTCTCTACTTCTATCCATGACAATACCAAAGTCATATTGGGGGGAGGTTGTTCTCATGGCAACCTATTTGATCAATCGGATGCCTTCCAGAGTTCTTCAATACCAAGCTCCACTTCAAGTTTTCACTACTTCTTGCTTGCCATCTATTGTTAATCATCTTCCTCCTTGAGTCTTTGGTTGTATAAGCTTTGTCCATATTCATCACAGTGGTAAGCTTAACCCTCGTTCCCTCAAATGCAATTTTCTCAGTTATTCTGCTACTCAGAAGGGTTTCAAGTGTTATCACCCTTCGTCAAAAAAATTCTTTGTATCTATGGATGTTACTTTTCATGAGAAACAAACTTATTTTTCTAGTCTTGCTTCTATGACTTCTCTTGAAGGGGAGACCTTGAGTAGCGAAGAAAAGTCTTATACTGTGCCTATGTTTGAATTAGAGAGTGAAAATGAAAAAAAATGAAAAAACAGAAGGCGGTTCTTTGACTCTCCCTCCGAAAGGTCATCATATGTCTCTATTTGAGTAAGTATATCTAAGAAGAGAAAAGGTACCTCTCGAGCAAAATCATCAATCTACCCTGATAACAGGTAATCCTGAGGTAGAGTTCGTTGAATCTCCATTATCTTTTGCTGATAATAGTTCTGTAGATCCTAATGCTCCAGATGATTCTAATGTTGTTAATGACTTAGAATTGCCTATCACCTTGAGAAAATCACATCGTACTTGTCAATCAAAATATAAATATCCTATTTCAAGTTTTATGTCTTCCCATCATCTCTCAATATCCTTTAAGGTTTTTGCCCTTCAGTTGTCTTCTGGATCTTTTGCATTTTTCCCTATTTCCAAAAACGAGACTCTATAAGCTTTCAAACAATATGTTATATGCCTAATTTGAAGTCCGTTGACCCTCAATCAAGCATCTAAATTCCTGTTTAGCCCACACACCACACCTACTTTATCAAGGATATTATTTTCCAAAGGTTCACATTTTCAAGCAAGAAATTTCCAATTCTGCACAGAACCACCAAATCATTTTCACACCATTTATGCATGAAATGGCCCCAAATTTCTAATGTAGCTGAATGAAAGTAACTCAGGTTGCCATCCTTTGAACAATTGAAGTAACACATTAACCTGATTACAAATAGCTTCACCAACTATAACTTGCCCAAATGAGCTAAATAGCAATCCATTGAAGGATGATTAATCATGAGCATGAGGGAAATGAATATGTAGTCCAAAATCAAGTGATCAAACTAATTGTGTCAACCTAAAATAGTTTATGTTTTTATCTTACATCCTGTTGCCCCAAATCAGTGAGTCCACTGGCTTTGTAGGACTCTTAAACAGATATTTTTATAGGGGTTCTCTATGATTCAAAAGTCTGTCTTCCTTTCCATTGTTACATATACAATTTGAATGATCGTAACATCTAGAGCTTAATAACTTTAAAACATAGTTGCCAAATGCAAAAGACAATTTATCTAAATAGAGTGTAGGGATAGATCTTATACCCCAGCAAAGAGACAGAATCTTGGATCACACGAAGAGGAGCTGCATCACCAATCATTGACCTTTGGATTTGAGGTACAAGTCCAATTATGAACCCAATAATCTGTACAATAAAAGAGCAACCAGTTCAGTCATCATCAGATGCCTTTGAACACCAAAAACCAGCATCTGCAGCCACATTTACATGTAAGGTGGTGACTCCATGCCTATATGAACTGCTCAACTCATATTAGGCAATCTTGTCACAGTCACGAATCAAATGGACTTCTACATGCAAGTTTGAATGTGAGTTTAGATGTCTCTACACCATTATTCTTTCTGTAGAAGTCTTATTTTTTTCAATTATGAAATTCAAAAGCATATTAATCCCTTGCATTTACTTGTATATCAAGTGCTTGTATGATAGGTAAGGACCTGCCATAGCATAGATCCTTCAGAAAAATCTTCCAAGGAAAAAAAAAATTTTTTTGCAGAAGATCAAAGTCACTCTGTTTATAAATTTAGTGCAGACTGTTCACCACATCTTTTCTTCCTACTGAGATAGACTTTTTGATCAAAATCATAAGATCATATTGGCTGTGGCGGTAGAAGATCTCCTAAATGGACTCATTTAGATGCATACCTAGCTAATGAATCTATACCCAAGTAAGTCATAAACAATAGCACAATTTAAAAAGTGACATAAACTGAAAATGATAAGCAGTAGGTTCATACCACTCCAATAGTCGAGGGGGCAAATAACCTTTTCAGGTTCATCTTTTTGAAAAGCATCCCTAAATGTTGCTTTATTTGATCTGAAACTGCAACCTGTTATAAAACCCCAAAGCTCATACTTAACTCACACAAGGTTTCTTTGACTGAAGAGGAATTACAAATTATATATGTATGGGGGGAGAGAGAGGGAACAATTTAAACTTTAAGCTACGAAGAGTAATATAATGAAATTTGCACATATGCTACAAAAAATCATGATAAAATAAACTTGACTCAACATACCTTTAAACACAACTACTTGGAACTAACAAAGCTAAAAAATATAATGTTGCAGAGATTGAGGAAGTTTTAACACTTCCTTATTTCTTCTATTGATTTGAGAAATATAGGACCATAACCCTAGGCTCTGATAAAGAGTACTACAAGACCCGTGATCTATACCCAGAGGGGGGTGAATAGGTCTTGTTTGATTGATTAACTAATTTTAACTTATTTTTTAATTCGGTAAATTACACTGACCTCCCCTGAGGTTTCGTCAATATACACTTTACCTTCCCTCTTATTTGCAAAAATACATTGACCTCCCTTGAGGTTTGTATTTTTGTAACACTGACTTCCCCTCTTGTTTGCAAAATTACATTGACCCCCCTTGAGGTTTGTATTTTTGTAACACCGTGTTCCCTTCCATTAACGGCCGTTAATGGTCAGCGTGGTCAACGTGTACACAAGAATCATTAATTTGTATGATGTTGTAAGGATAGAAACATAATTGCACAAGAATCGTTAACGGCATCCTCTCGATAGCTTTGACAAGGGAGTTCAGTGTAATTTTGTAAACAAGAGGAGAGGTAAGTGTATATTGACGAAACCTCAGGGGAGGTTAGTGTAACTTACCCTTCTTAATTTAAACTAAATTAACGACAACTCGAAAATTAATCTAATTAGCTAGTATATAGATCAATCTCCTTTCCTGTCTTTTGAATCAAAGATGAGCATGATTGTAAACAAATAAAACAGTAAATTATAGTAAAGCAATCACACGATGAACATGGTAGGTCCATAGGACTAGGTTGGCAAATTTCGTAGTACAAAACATGTTCAATGTATTTTAGTTAGCCTAAGTTGTTTAAGTTGAGAGTTATGTAAAAAGTGAACCATAATGAAGATGAGCTGCAACAAAGGTCAAATCTATCAACTTCGTCGACAAAAGGGTAAAAAGGTAAAATTACACCTACATGTACTCTCATCAACTTAGGATCAAGCATACATGTTTATGATTTTAGGTTTCAAAATTTTCTAATCATATTTGAAATTAAAAGCAGGGATTTCAAAATAATGCATGAATTTTTTAAAATCAACTTTTCCGTTATATATCAGTATGCAGAACTCACCGATCGATTGTGAGGCTTACCGATCTATACTAATCGATTATGGTACACAGTTATACACATCTGAGTATACTGGAGTGTTTGCGATCTATAAGTTTTAACAGATCGATCGATCGTGGCTTATAGTTAGTTACATCAATCGTCAAATAGCCAGAAAGGATCGATCAAAAGGACAAGGAGTGTTGATCGATTGTGGGAACCTTCTGCTTAGATTGTGGAGCGCGGAGACATAATTCAGTTAGGATTAGGACTCTTGACTTTTGAGCTTATCCAACTACCTCTAGGAGTTGTCTATAAATACTAATGTTCAAAAGAGCAAAGCATTCTAAGAGCTTTTAACATACATTCATATTTTTCAAAAGGCTCGTACAATTTTATTTATTTTTCACACAAGATCAAAAACTCATATTCCATATATTGTTATTTGTTCATATATTGCTGAGAGTTTTCTTGTGAGAATTAGAGTGCATATATTTTGCATCATCCATTATACATCTTGGTATTGGTGAGAAGATGTGTTTTTGAGTGTTGTTAGTTGTTGAGCCCCATCAAACTATTCAACACTGTTCAGAGCAATCTACCAGATTCTCAAGAGGACAGACTAGTGAGTTAAGATCAATCAATAAGAGGCAGGAATGAGTGTACTAAATGCTGTAGACAGACCAATTGATGGACTTGGAGATCTTCAAGGTACTGAAGATTTGGTGTTAATTGTGTCTAGATATCAATTAGGAGTTCGAGCTTACTGAACTGTGATCTGATTGTACATCTCTTTCTTCATAGTGGATTGATTTGTCGTACTAGGTCCCGTGGTTTTTTAACCCTACTTTGGAGTTTTCCATGTTAAAATCTGGTGTGCTTTCTAATTACTTTATTATTGCTTTACTGCTTTATATATTTGTGAATGCATAACTTATTTTTTTTAAAAAAAATCATTGTTGTTATTTATTATTATCGGATTAATAATAAATATAGTAACTAAATTTTAAAATTGGTAAAATTTCTGCAAGACCTATTCACCCCCCTCTAGGTCTAACTGATCTGAGATCAGGACGATCATTGCATACTTTATATTTGATTGTTACTATATTGTCTCAGTTGAAACTCATCAGAACATATAAATTTTTACGTGAAAACTGTCATGCCCCAAATCCCTAAGACCCTGTTTAGTGAATAAAAATAAAAAATTCATTTCCTCAAACTTAATATAATCTAACTCAGTGTGTTGGAAATCTGTAAAGTTACTAGAATTATTTAGGAGATATTTTTGACAGCTAGATATGTGTATAGTTTCCTGATTTTCCTCTAATTGTCAGTTAGAATAGTTGTTTCCCTATTTCTAGGGATTTCCAGATTTTTAGGAGATGATAGAGGAGTCAAATATTCTAATTAGGTATATTCTTTTGTGATTAAAGACTGTGTATTATACCTATCAGAAAGTAAGAAAGAAATAAAAAAACATTTTCTTCATTTCTTCATGGTATCAGAGCCAATGCTCTCTGGAAATTAATCTTCCGCTTACGGTCTTCTTTGCCGAAACCCTAGTTCAGAAAAATCATTAGCCTTCATTGCTGATTATCGGCCTTTATAGCCAATTGCTTCTTTTCCTATCGATTAAATGGTAGGAACTTCTTGCAATGGTCACAGATCGTGAGGACACTTCTGAAAGGAAAAGGGAAACTAAGCCATTTGACTGGTACTGGTCCATACTCCAAAGATTCAAAGTATAAGGTTTGGGATAAAGAAGACTTGATGATTATCACTTGGCTTTGGAATTCAATGGAGCCTAACGTCAACGGGAACTATATGCTTCTCCCAAATGCTCATGAAATTTGGGAATCCGCTCGTCAGTCTTACTCCAAAATACAAGATGCTTCATTAATCTATGAAATCAAGACCAAAATATCATCCACTAAGCAAGGTACACGTTCTGTCATAGATTACTATAATCTTCTGAAAGGTTTTTGGCTTGAATTGGATCATTATCAGAATATTAAGATGAAGTGCAGCGAGAATACCGTGACACTCCAAAATTTCGTGGAAAGAGAGGGATGTTTTGAATTTCTTGCAGGTCTCAATGCAAAGTTGGATCCAATCTGTGTTCAAGTCCTGGGAAAAGAGACTTTACCATCTCTTAATGAGATTTTCTCAGTAGTTAGGGCTAAGGAAAGTCGAAGAACGGTCATGCTAGATCACCAGGATGTAGAAGGTTCTGCCATGGTCTTCGCAAAGCCTACCAATGAGGGGGTTAAGTTCAATAACTCAACACTGAATAACAATTCTGAGAATGGAAAACCAGAGTATTCTAGGCCACAAAACCAAGAAGGACTCTGGTGCACATATTGCAAGAAGCCATGCCATACAAGAGACAATTGTTACAAACTCCATGGGAGAGCAACAGTACTCAGTCGAAAAGGAGGACATTAGCGTGGCCAGGCACATCTTATAAACACAGAAGGATCCCCGCAAGAGAAAACTGACTCCAACGATGGTGATTTTGGAGAACTCAAGGAGGAAATTGGCTCAATCAGGTAAGTACCCTACTTCTTATGCTCTTAGTGCCTCGGGTTCACAGTTTTCTAGTTCTTGGGTCATAGACTCAGGAGCTACTGATCACATGACACAAAGTGCAACCAAATTTACCACTTATAACCCTTGCCCTGGAAATAGAAAAATCACGGTGGCAGATGGCTCACCCGTAAAACAGTAAATCTGACACCTTCCCTTCATCTAAAAAATGTGTTGTATGTTCCGAAATTATCTACTAATCTTGTATCCATTCATCAAATCACCAAAGACCTAAATTGCAAAGTAACTTTCTTTCCTACACATTGTATCTTTTAGGATCAGGTTACGGGGAGGATGATTGGACGTGCTAAGGAAAGGAATGGACTCTACTACCTTGAGGACATGAGTGGAAGTGTGGATAAAGACAACCGATTATTACTTTCCTGCTCATCAGAAAACTTGTATTCCAATAAAACTGAGATTTAGCTTCACCATCTTCGACTTAGACATCCATCTTTTAGTTTACTTAAAACCATGTTTCCTTCTATTTTTGGAAATGTTAATGTTACCAGTTTTCATTGTGACACTTGTGAACTTGCTAAACACCATCGTGTTTCATTTCCTTTAAGTAATTCAAGGTCTTCTAAACCTTTTTCTTTGATACATACCGATATTTGGGGACCATCTAGAATTCCTAACATTTCAGGAGCTAAGTGGTTTGTCTTTAATTGACGATTGCACTAGAACAACTTGGTTATTTCTGATGAAAGAAAAATCTGAGACGAGTAATATTTTTCAATTTTTTTACAAAATGATAAATACACAGTTTGGGGTATCCATTAAAAGAGTTAGGTCCGACAATGCTAGAGATTATTTCAAACACATTCTCTCACCTTTCTTTCAAGAGGAAGGAGTTATTCATGAGTCCTTCTGTGTTGATACACCCCTACAAAATGGGGTTGCTGAACGAAAAAATGGGCATTTACTCAATGTTACACGGGCCTTGTTATTTCAAAACAATGTTCCAACATCTTTTTGGGGAGAGGCAGTTTTGACAGCAGCTTATCTAATAAATAGAATGCCATCGAGAGTGTTAGGGTACCAAAGTCCTATAAATATACTTTCTAATTTTTTTCCTGACTTCAATGGTTCTTGCAAACTACGTCCAAAAATTTTTGGTTGTGTTTCATTTGTGCATATATTCACAATCACCACAGGGATAAACTTGATCGTAGGGCTCTAAAATGTATATTTATGGGATACTCAACTACAAAAAAGGGCTACAAGTGTTACAATCCAATCACTAGAAAGTTTTCGTTTCTATGGATGTAACATTTGTAAAAAAAGAGTCTTTCTTTCAAAATCAAAATCCTCATCTTTTGGGGGAGAGAGTTTCTAGGGAAGATGAGGGGTTTCTTCTAAAATAACAGCCCACTTTTTCGTCCCAAATAAAACCTGAAATTCCTGTTGAAACTTTGTTGCCCAAGCCTGACATTATGCCCAAAACTGATCCTAAATCTACCTCTGATCCTGAGCCTAAATCAACAACCAAAAAGCCCGAATCTGTCCCTGACGTTGAGTTGGAAAGACGACATCCGGGTGGTCCGAATCCCACTAAACCACTTTAGGTCTATTCAAGGAGGGGAGCACATGTTTCTATGCCTAAAACAGTCCAACAATCCAAAAACTGAACTAGGTACTGATTTTCATAATTTTCTAGATTTAAATTTACCTATTGCTGTGAGAAAAGGAACCAGACAATGCACACAACACCCAATTTCCCACTTTGTATCCTTTCATAGATTATCCTCACAACATAAGGCCTTCACCACTTCTCTAAATTCCATTGACATTTCTCAAACACTACAAGAGGCACTTAGGAATAAGAACTGGGTAAAAGCTATGAGAGAGGAAATGAATGCACCAGAGAAGAATAAAACTTGGGAAATTGTCAATTTGCCTAAAGGAAAGAAACTAGTGGGTTGTAAATGGGTATTTACCTTAAAATACAAGGTTGATGGGTCCCTAGAGAGATACAAAGCTAGGCTGGTTGCAAAAGGATATACTCAAACCTATGAAATAGATTATCAAGAGGCATTTGCCCATGTAGCTAAAATGAACACAGTGCGTGCCCTATTGTCCTTAACTGCTAACTTTGATTGGTGTTTGCAGCAATTTGATGTTAAGAATGCTTTCTTACATGGTGATTTGGAAGAGGAGGTATACATGGAACCTCCACCTGGCTTTGATGACAATTTTGGTGGCTATAAGGTATGCAGGTTGAAGAAAGCACTGTATGGTTTGAAACAGTCTCCTAGAGCATGGTTTGGGAGATTCGTGAAGGCTATGCTAGCAATGGGATATAAGCAAAGCCAAGGGGATCATACTCTCTTTATAAAGCATTCGGCCACAGGAAAAGTTACAGTTTTACTTGTTTATGTAGACGATATTATTGTAACAGGGGATGACTCAACCGAAAGAGAGACACTCAGGAAAAGCCTAGCACGTGAATTTGAGATTAAGGAACTCGGGAATTTGAAATATTTCTTGGGGATCGAAGTAGCACACTTTAAAGGGGGTATCTTGTCTCTCAACAAAAATATGTGTTAGATCTCCTCAAAGAAACTGGAAAACTCGGTTGCAAGATAACAAGCACACCTATTGAACCAAACCATAGGTTAGGTGAAGAAGAAGATGGCAGTACAGTTGATAGAGGAAGATACTAGAGATTAGTTGGAAGACTGATCTACTTATCCCATACTAGGCTGAATATAGCTTATGTCGTGAGCGTGGTTAGTCAATTCATGCATGATCCTAAGGAGAAACATTTGCAGGCTGTTCATAGGATTCTACACTATCTTAGGGCTACACCAGGAAGAGGGATCTTATTAAAGAAGAATGATGGAATTAATCCTGAAGCTTACATGGATGCAGACTATGTTGGCTCTATAGTCGATAGGGGATCCACACCAGGCTACTGTACTTTTCTTGGAGGGAACCTAGTGACATGGAGAAGTAATAAGTAGGCTATAGTTACAAGATCAAGCACGGAGGCTGAATTCAAAGCCATGGCACATGAAATCTGTGAACTCCTCTCATTTCCTGATTTTCCTCTAATTGTCAGTTAGAATAGTTGTTTCCCTATTTTTAGGGATTTCCAGATTTTTAGGAGATGATAGAGAAGTCAAATATTCTAATTAGGTATTCTTTTGTGTATAAAGACTATGTATTGTACCTATTAGAAAGTAAGAAGGAAATTAAAACATTTTCCTCATTTCTTCATAGTGTGATTAGGATCTCTTTATGAAATCAATTTCATTGAAAAGAAGACTTCGAGACACTCAGTTTAGACTCAAAATTCACCTAATTCAAAGATAGAAAAAATAAGATATGAATTTTTGAAGTTGAAACACAACACTAATTTTTTATTTATTTTTGGATGTAGTTGACTAAATTTTCTCCTGTAGTCAAACTACACTTTCCCTTGTAGTTGACTACATTTTCCCTTGTAGTCAACTACCCCTTCTCTTTTTTTTTTTTTTTTAAATGATAAGCATCAGTAGTCAACTACATCCCTTTTTGTAGTCAACTAACCCCAAGTTTTGGTACCTACTTGGAAAGCACCACAGTCAATTATGGTAACTTTTATAGTCACCCTTTTTTTTTCCAAAAACCAAGAAGTGTAGAAGTCAATTACACTTTTGGATGTAGTCAACTATACTATACGCACACCTACTGGATATGCATTGTAGTCGACTATCCCCTCCCTATAGTCGACTACATCATCCTTCCTTCAACTTTTCGGGTAAAAAACCTCAAAATGCTCACACATACTCCCTGTAACCCCACTTGGACATACATTTCCACCACTTGTAAAACGCATAAACACTATCCAAACTCACCCCTACTACACCACCATGCATCATTTGGCATCTAAACATAAATAATGCTAAATGAAACTCAATTGAAACTCACATAATTCATATTCCATCCATATATGATTTGAGTTCATCAAGCAACAAATCTTAATCCCAATACACTTGTTCACAACTCCAACCTAAATATAATTTGTAGTGCACAAATTTAAACACTATTAAACCAAGGGATATAAATTACATAAGAACATCCAAAAATACATGTCTTAGTTCATAGAAACATTTACCCATGTTCTCATATAATTTTCCTCTCTCATCCATAATATATCCAAAATATGACAAAACATCCAATTACAACAAAAGGATAAAAGCATCCAAAATGAGCTTCAAGTCCATAGCGGGTCTAAACGACACCCGTGTCATGCTCCTTATATGCAAAATGGTAGGGTGAGCGAATGCCCAATAGATGGTATGGTACTCAATTTAACCAATGTACTATAAGTTATGCAATCACACATAGCATGCTCATAAGTGTTGTCATGCAACCTACATACTAGTTCAAATGTCATGATTTCATTCTATCATCCATAACATGAATTTAGAACATAAGAACTCACAATATCATCAACCACAATCACATAATTTGGCACATATCCAATTCAACAACTTTCAAAAGTAAGTCACATCTCAAGTTCACAACTTATCAAATCGAAATCACATTCCAAAATCAACAACACCAGGAATAGTCGTACACGCACACTCGAGTAAGTGCCTTAAAGGCTAAGTACCCTTGCCATTGCCATTGTTTTATGAGCTATTAACCCGACGGTCACGATACCCATTTGGCCAAGTTTTGGGATTCACAACTCTAGGATTCAGGCCCTTCTTATTTTACCGACTCTGTCCCGAAAATCATCATCCAATTCACCAAATCCAAAAATCAAAGCAAGTTCAATTATAACCATGATAAACAACATGCTTTATATAAAAAATATGTGTTTTAATCATACATCATACCATCTGCATCGCAAAATATTAACAATAACTCATTTTAGACAAAATCCTCTTATTCATGCTGTAAAACATCGGATTTTTTCTTTATTTAATTACATGGTTAATTAATTGTTAAGCATGATTATATAGTAATTGTATTCTTATGTGTGTGGATTTCGGGACTACTTTAAAAGTTCTAAAAAGGGTTTTAAAGTACCTTAGGGCCATAGTGGGATGGAACCAAGGTTAGGATAATTTTTTGGATTTTTTTTACGAAAAGTTACTATTCATGGTTTGGGTTTTTGGAAAAATAACTATGGATCACTTAAGTGACGAAGGGGTATGAATGAACTTTGAGGGGCTTTAGTGAAGTTTGTTGAAATGAGGGAGTGCCATTTTGTGATTAAATGGGAGTAGAAAAGGGTAGAGAAGCAAAACTAAAGAGATGAGGGGCTAATGTGCAATGTTGACTTTGTCATAACTCAAATCAGATTTCTCTCTCTAGAAATCAGCTCTAGAGCTCTTCCTTCTCCCCTCTTTCGTCTTTTTGGTTGATCTTAGTTTTGGAGGCTTAGAAGTGTGATTCGGGCCTCGGGACTTTACACGATAGTTGTTCCCCTCGGGATTGCCTACGTTCTACATCGATTGAAAATTCTTTTTGGCAAATTTTCAAGTGTTTTTGGGCTAGGGCAGATTCTAGGGCTTGGAGCTCTCTTGGTTTTTGAGCTTGAATTCGAGGTAGGGGTGTTTTCTCTTTCTTATCATCGATTCCTTCGAGTTTCGGTTGGGTTTTAGTGGGTTAACATGCTAGAAAAGACTTAAAGAATTCTGTTTTGATTTCTTTCTTTCTTTTTTTGGAATAAGCATGTGTTAAAAGTGGTTTTTATATGTTCCAAGTGGAGTCCTTGAATTATATATGCATTGTATGTGTATATGGTTGATCTTGGTAATTAAAGTGTGTTAAAAGTATGTGATTCTTGCACTAGAATTATATTTTGAGCATGTATGTCTTATGTGCTAGTTTGAAAATGCATGATATCCATTTAGAATCATGTATGAGTTATTGAGATAGCAGGTGTACGTGTTGCACGCTATGTATTGATTGAAAGCATGTAAAGGACAATATTGTCATTTTTACAATTGTAGGATTTCTTGTGAGAGAAAGGTTGTTGCATTGTATATGCATGCTTTAATATAAGTAGCTTATGATGTACTTATATTGAACGTGATTTAAGTGGCTTATGATGCACTTATTTGAAACTATGTGTTGTTTAATGATTTTGGGGAAAGGTCGGAATAAAGTAAGATGAGCTCAATGCTCAGGGGTGCAAGACCTCAACCTGGCCAAGTGGTTTCTTCTAGACCATCGGGTTAGCAACCCGTAAAGATAGGAAGATAGATATTTAACCCAAGGGTACTTATCTGGTTACTACGAATACTCCCTACTCATGGATTGATTTTGAGCCTATTTGACTTTATGTTTCAAGCTTTGTTATGAATTGTGATATTCATGGTTATCGTTTAACTTGTATAGTTGTGAAATGCTTTGTGTTTACTTATGGTAAATTAAGCATGTTGGATATGGTATATATATATATTGGAGCATGATTTGCGCACTATATTGTCGATGTTATGAGCATTGAAAATATGTCATGTAGTGTATAGGAATGCTATGACTGTATTTCATGTAGGTTGCATCGAGTCGGTGCATAGGGGGTTTGGATGTCTCTACTGAGCCGTCGTTGCTCACCTTACAGATGTATCACATTTTTCAGGAAAAAGTGACGGAAAGGATGTTGCCTCGGGCCTTCTTTTGGGCTTTAGATGTTTTTATGGTATACATATATGCCATGTGTGAGTATTTTGAGAAGAACTATATATTTTGTATGTGGAACGGATGTATTGGCATTCTAGACATGGGTACTTTTATATTGTTAAGCAGTGGTCCCATTAGTCTTCTCTATGTTGGACAATTGTGTATATCGGGATATGGTTGGACAAGTTACATTTTGATGTGTGTATGTAGCTCGGTTATATTTTGGCTTTAATGATGTAAATGTGTTTTAAAAGTCGCTTCCGTGGTATTTAGACTCTGTTTGGATGAGGGTGGTCTTAAGAGGGGTATTCTGGTAATTTCATCCCATATTCACACCTAATGTCCTATGTTTGTTTTGGTGTCGAAAGTCAGGGTGACAGCTTAGTATGAAAGTTTGTTTGTAGTTGTAAGGTGTTGAGGTTTTATTTAATCACCTCCATTTCCCATGCCCTTCCGGGTGTTAGAATTTTGGGGCGTGACACATGCATCTTGTCAAACACCTTGTTGGTATGTCATATTTATAGAACGAACTAAACCATATATATGAAGTCATATTACATCCAACAAGAACCTCAAGACTCACAACTAACACATGAATATACTCTGAACCAACCCACATATCATGCTTAAACATTTACAACCTTATCAAGACATAGAAATGACACTAAAATCACATATAATGACATTTTTGACACATCAAATGCATTGAAAAATCAAAATAAACACATATACATAACTCATAACCATAGGTTAAGGAAATTCACACACCCTTACCTCAATAGTTCAAACCCTAAGCTCACCCAAATCTCAAAAGCTCCAAATCGAAGATTTTAATCTGTAGGAACGTAGAGAACAACGAGGAGACCAATCTTCCCTTCTTGAACAACACCAAATTCTTTTTGAAGGCTTCAAATATTAGAGAGAAAGAGGTGAGTAGTGTAGAGAGATATGTGTAAATGTAAATATAGAGAGAGAAAGGGAAGACCTAAATGAAATTTCCAATTTTCCTCTTCTATTTATAATTTTCAACTCTCCACTAATTACCAACTTAACCCACATTTATTTTTGCCAAATTGCTCCTTGCTCCCATATACTTTCATAAAATCACCCTTTAAGCCCCAAAATATCATCTTCCAAGAATTAAACCACTAATCTACCTCCTCTCAAGGAGTCCAAACCAATTCCGAGTCCAACACTTGTCCTAGGCTCACACACCTATACGAAACGTACCAAGTATGTCATAACTGAACACACTAAAACATATAAATCATAAACAAAATCAAAATTAAATCCATAGTCAAATAAAACACAATCCAAGTCTCTACAAAAACCCCAAAGGGAAAATAAGTGCAACCTAGCCTAGGTGGATCAAATTCACTAGTGAGAAAGAGATTTTACAACTAGGTTAATAGTTTTCCAAAACCTAGAAAACCCCTAGTTGTCTTATGAAATAGAGTAACGATAAACTCTCCATTGGAGTCTCTAGATTGTCCGCTCCGTCAACAAACCTCCTCCTTACACAATCTACTTCTCCACAAGGACTTTGATTTCCATAGCTAGTCATCAAAGCAGAGTGTTCGGAGTATGAAACTCCTTGCTAGTGTGAAATCACTGTAGACACAACACATGTTGATGATCAACACCCGAAACACATGCTCACCAAGCTAGATGCAATTATGAATACGAAAGAAACAAAAGAAGACGATGATAGGATGCAGTCAAAATCCCATCTAGATGCTCTGCGTTTCTCTTTATTTTCCTAACCATGTGGGCTCTTGTTAGGATTATGAGTCATGTATTGGCAATTTTCTACTCAACTTAGAATGTAATGTGTGTCAAAGTCATGAGTTTTGTGTTTACCACCACAAAAGAAGACGATGATAAAGATCAACAAAGATCTCATTGTTGAACTCTCAAGACTCAATCCATATCTAGTTAATGACTTGAAGGTAAATGAGACCTTAGAGACCTTACTTAACCTAGGTTTGATCTTAAATTTGCTCAAATTATGTTTTAATCTTGTTTATCATCTAAGGCCGATGGGTGCGTCACATCTCTTTGCCCTATGCTGAGTCGTAGTTCTATTTCGCTTGGGCTGCTCCTTAGTCGTTGGCCTCCTTTGGTTCTTGGCCGTAGCACAAAATTAGTATTCTTGATCCTAAGTTTTTTCGAGTTAAAAATGAGTTCTCAAAATTAAGGATTTCTTCAAATCAGAGAGCGTCGATCGAATGGTCGACTGACCGAGATTTTCGAGGAGAAGTTTTATTAAAATTCAGTAAGCTTCTATCAAAAGCTCGATGAGCAAAGCTATGGCATTGTGTGTTGATCGAAGGCTTGATCAATTGAACCCTACAAAACACTTTTATGAAAGAAAAAAAGTAGAATTATAACAGAATTCTACTCACCATACTACATAGGTCTGCTATATTGACTACAAATATAGGATTATAGACAGTCCAGCATATCTCTCACTGGAGCTTTTAACCTTTACGTATTGTTGAAAGAATTTATATTTTTAGAGAAAGAAAGCTTCAAGAATCAATCTAGGGTTCTTAATAAATTACCATTCTATATGTGTTTGAGAGAATTGAAACAAGGAGGTGAATTAAAACTATCAGACAGCATCTACAGGGTGGTTCAGAAAAAACAAGTTGATAAGATGTCACTAGTAATGGATATTAGAAGTCCATGGAGAAGCAGATCATGTGAGGAGCAAGTCTGCCAACAGATCAATTACTGGAGGATCAGGTTTTGACCTTGAATATGACTGAATTGGGACAGACCAAGAGAGTCTTGGGTTAGAGTCTGGTAATATAGTTTGTAACCTCTTTCTCATAATGGATTTTGATCTGCCTGGATTAGGTCCCACGATTTATCCCTTTCTAAGGTTTTCCACGTAAAATATATCGTATCTCTACTTTATTTATTTATTTTTTCAGAAGTTACTTTATTTTATTTTTTGCTTTGTGTGTTTATGTGATTGCAATTGAGACACATAATCAACTAATTAATAGAATTTGAAACAAGGTTTAATGCTAATTTAAGAAATTATTTAGTTGCAATTGAGATCATATATGAACTTTCTGCAATAGAAAAGACATTAAAGATAAATCTGTAAAGCAGGAAACAAACCTTAGCTTTCCCCTCAAATCTAGTTTGAGGCAGTGCAATTTTATCAGCAAGGTCCTCAGATATCGTGAAGTCTTTTGAAGAAAGTAATGGTTCCTCGCAACTCCCTAGTTGAGAAGTTGAGGTCTCACTGGAGGGCTTACTGACAGAGTCATTGGTTTCAACTTCTTTCGAGCTCTTACTTGAATATATCCGCACAATATTATACACAAATGACCACAAATAAATGGCTCCTATCTGAAGTGCAACAACAAGCAAGGTGGAAAACTGGAATAAGTCCCTTGTCCTCAAATATTTTAGGATATACTAAAAAATTTACGCATTGGAAAAAGTAAGTTTACACCATAAGATACAGATATTTAAACCAGCAAGATAGAAATACTGGAACAAGTCCCTCATCCTCACTAATGATAGTTCCAAAGTATATCCCTTGATTCCCTTATCAGACACACACACACACATATTACCAAGTTCTGAACCATACATACACATTAGCAAGTTTTTTTTTTTGTCTAAATAGACTAAAGAAGATCATACCGCCATTGATAGTGATGCATAAGCTAGTCCATATGTATGACATTCATCAGGATCTCCAAACGGGGTTCCTTTCTCTTTACAAACTGCTGGGATTATGATGAGAAGCATGTTCCCCAAATTTCCTGTTCACATCAACTCAAGAAAAATTATGTTTATGAATGATACAGAAGATTATAAATTCATAATATCTCTAAGTAGTGGCAATCCTTTTTGTAGGCCCATCACTATATAATTTAGAACAGGATAATATAGGGTGATTTTGGAAATGACTGCTTCTGTCATGTTTGAGTAGTAGTAGTAGTAGTAGTAGTTCTGGAAAATGTGCCTGGGATTATTTCCGGTATTTAAATTTCTACAGAAAGGACAGCTGTGGAGCTTGCCTAATGGAATGAATTCTGCATCCAAGAAGCCTTCTATGGATGCTGGAGGAGAAGGCCTAGGCAGCTTTCCTTATTTCCTGGCAGGGATCCAAGAGATAGCACCCCCCATCCTTGATTTTTTCGGAATAACCGATCAATTTTATAGTTTTTTTTATTGGTCTACTTAATGTGTTTTCTTCTCATATTGGAACCCAGTTATAAATAAAGCTCATATTCATACTTCTAACGTAGAGAGAACTCATTGTTGTAAAGAGGGTTAGGGTTTATGAGATTAGCAGCAACCATCAAGTATTCTCTTCATCTCAGTAGTGGAATTTCTGTGACCTCACCTGTAGACATAGGTTTTAAGCCAAACCATGTTAACCATTATCTGTGCTCTGCGTGATTGGTGATTTCACAATTTTCTCTACTTATTTTGAACCCTAATTTTAGATCTGTTGAAGCAAAGACAAATTACAGTCTACCAACAAATTCTGTGACATTCCATGAAGAATAGAGCTACAGAAAAATGCCTATGACTTATTATTGATCTTTTATTGTACAGTAACTTTCCAGGACACAATCTGGGTGTACTTGTCTCAAGGATCTCAGGTTAAATTAAACGTTTTTAATATCAGATACAAAAACTATAGTTATTTTGGCATATGTCTAATAGTCTCATAGGCATCACAAAAACACTAGCTCCCCTGTCAGACGCATGATGACATGCTCCAATTCTGTTATTAGTACCTACTCTTAAAAGCAACTAGAGGTCTGAGTTTGACTCTTATATTGAGCTCTGAACCATGCAAGTAAAAACAGATTAACTGCCTTTCCATCAGTGCCTGCACGCAGATGTAGGTCATTGTGGTCCTTGAGCCTCTTACATAACTGATAATCTCACAAGTCAAACAATTTCTTTGTTGTGTGGCCTTACTTACTAAAAGGAACTTCACTTGAAGGATGAGAATGCATGATCACAAATTGTTTTAAGGAGGGACCAACCTGTAGAACAACGAGAGATATGCAATCATGAATCTTTTTAAAGGATCAATTTAGCCACACGAGTTGGGGAATTTCACCAAAAATAAAGAGTCAGCACTTGGTTTTTGGATACTAAAGAAAGTATAAAATTGCCTCATGCATCAATACAAAATGTCGATCCCTCATCACCATCAACTAGGTTCAGGGATGAGAAGGGGTTGTGAAGTTGTGGCCCGAATTGGTCTCTACAATGTTAGTATGGATCGATCCCCAGCTTCAATCGATAAATTTCAGAGTTTAGAAATTATTGATTGAAGGCTTTGATTGATCAAAAAATTCAGTCTATCAATCGCAGAGAGTTCAGAGGCTCAGAGAAGCTTCGATCGATAGAAAAATTGGGAGCTATCCATCACAGAGAGTTGAGTTTTGTGAAAATCAACTTCGATTGAAAGCTTCAATCGATCAAGAATACGAAGGCTTCAATCGACGGAAATAACGGTTGCATTTTCATGGGGTTTTTTGGGCCGTTTGCTGTGTACTCTTGTAGCTTATATATATGGGCGTCTAGGGTTTGGAAAAATAGACTCTGAAGATTTCATGACACAAGAAAGAGAGTAGAAAACTTTGGGGGCTACGTAAACAGAGATAGAGATCTCGGATAGTCAGAAAGAGTAGAGAGATTGGGTTTGGGGCTGAAACTTGTAATCTCCCTGTTTTACCGCATAGTGAAATCTTTCGCCGGATCTCCACCATGGACGTAGCCTAGACTTTGGGTGAATCACGTACTTTTTTTCTTTGTGTGGCATGTTTACTTTTCTATTTGTTTCTTGATTGATTGCTTGGTTGTGTGTTTACTTTTGCATTAGGACACAACGAATTGGCATCCGTTTTCACAATAGGGGTGAATCATCTTAGGCATCCCATCTTGTACCCATAAAAGATGGGCCTTACTCATCACCCAAAGGACAATGACCACATCTTAGATGGACCACACAAAATAACAATACATGCCATATACAGACATGCACAAAAATGAATAAATAAAAAATAAAAATGAAAAGAAACAAGGAGAATATAGCACTCAACCACACATGCAAAAAGATAAGGAACAAGAGCATGCACTAAATTCCCAGCTAAGCGCAAAATGTTTTAGAAAAAAAAAGAAGAAAGTTAGCATGCAAAATAAACTAATCTATGACAAACATTCTTCCTAAAGCACATACTAGATAGAAAGAAAGTTAGCATGCAAAATAAACTAATCTATGGCAAACATTCTTCCTAAAGCATATACTAGATAGAAAGAAAATAAAATAATAATTAGAAACATTAATAAAAGCATAGGTAAAACTAATCCATGAACTCTTTCTAATCTATTAGGCAATTAATATGTCTAATGCATGGCTCTAAAGGTTGCAAGAACTTAGACATGTAATTCAGCACAAAAAGCATAATAAAAAAGAGCCAAAAATCCTATATTGAAAATTCTAAAAATTTAGATTAATCAAGAATAAGTTGTAAGGCAAAACTACGTATGAAACTGTTGAAGGATTTAAATACTAAAGTTACATCCTCTCTAACAGTTTAAGCTTTTAGAGTAGATGGTGGTTAACATAGGCAAGGTCTTGAGTTCAAACCTCACCAACACCCTGACCAAAAGAAGGCCACGCGTGAGGGGGCGCATTGAAGGATTTAAACATTAAAGTTAAACCCTCTCTAATAGCTTAAGCTTTTAGAGCAGATGGTGGTTAACAGAAAAAAACCCTAGACTATCAAGTATGCAATAACAAGACAAAAATATGCACAAGCAATTAGGTAGCCTAATAAGATGCACTTCCTAATTTAAGAAACAAATAAAGTGCAAAATAAACAGAGATTCAAATCAACTCATAATAAAAATTAAAAACATGCAAAACAATCATTGAAATCGAAACAGTTACAACCTGGAATCCTAAGCATGTAAAACAAGAAAATCGAATCATGTTGGCCACCAATTGACAAGCCAAGCAATAGAAACATGATTCCAATTTTCAGCAACTAAAGATTACACACTCTCAAGAAATGCAAATGAAACCAACCCAAAATTCAATTTAAATCAAAATAATTAAGGAAAAAAAAAAGGTTGATGTTAGGTTTATAAGACTTGTATTGGAAAGTTTGTGCCCAAAACTTGGAGTATGTAATTTTTCCTATTTTTATGTTTATAGGAGATGTCAAGTTACTTAAGTTAGTTGTGGGACCTTGTCCAAAGGTAGATCCAGTATTCAAAGATTTATTCAAGGACAAAAAGGTAATTATAACTTTTACTGGGACACTCACCATTTAGGGTTCATATTCATATGCATCCATATGGTTTAAGGTTTGACGGTTCATCCTTATTTTAGAGATAAGATTAGGGAATGAGTAAATTCAGACCGCTCAATAACCAAAGGAAAGGTCATTACAAAATCAAATAGCTTTCTTCTCGAGTCTTCTTTTTTGGCTGAGGAAGGTAGCATGCTAGGTACTTTGATCAGCTTATGATAGGCGTTGAATGTTACGCATTCTAGCCTCTTAACTTATGTATTTTATTCTCTTAGTGATAGATTATTTTGTGATTTTACTTTGTTTTAGTGTTTTCTGTATTTTCAGGGTCTTAATGATTATTTCAGTTAAAACCAAGCTATTGGGCTTTTAAAGAAGACATCCAAGATGGTTAGATGAAGCCTACATCAAGGAGAATCATTCAACCATTTATTTCAACTCAATTTAGCCCAAGAAAGAGGTCCAAGAGAATTACAGCTGCTTAAGAAGGTTTCGGGCCTGAAGCCCAAATCTGCGCATAATACAGTCTTAATCCCGTTTTGGAAAACGGATCAGAAGTCTTATTTCCGAGCCTCAAATCGACATTATTTGCGCGAGGGGTTGAACGAAATTCGATTCTGCGCACTTTTGTATTTCACGAAAATTCCGTAAATCGGACTTCTAGTGGGTCAAAAGTTGGGCCGAAGTCAGCAGGAAAAACCCACCAGATTAGTGCTGCGGGAAACCCTAATTTATTCCTAATTGGATTAGGACTTTGGTGTATTCTCTTGGGGAATAAAGTGAAGACTTGGAGGCTGAGTTGAGAGAGGACACGGAGAGATTGGAGAGTCTGAGAGGGCTGAGAAGAGAACGAAAACATATTACAGAGCCATTGGAGAACGAAGTCATACGCATAATTCATGAAGATGATGCCTTCTTCCTCAACAGTTGAAGCTTCTTCTTCTACCATGAGCGGCTAGTTCATCCACTAGGGTTTTGATGTAGCCCTAACAAAGCATCAATGGTTTGATTGTTTTAATTATTGGGGACCTTTATATACATGCATAGATTGTGTAATTTAGAGGATTCTTATTATAGAATTGAGCAATAAAAGCCTTGTAAATTCAATCTCAATGATTTCTTATCTTGTCTTAGATATTTAGTTGTTATTGAACTCAATCTCTCTTGTTTTCTGTGATCATGAGAGCGATTATTACACAATGGTAATCACTGAATATATTGTTAAGAGCTTTGATGGATTATGCCTAGAGAAGATGAATCATACTGCACCCTAGATTAGAGTAGTTAGGCAGATGGCTCATGCCAATCGAAGATAGTCCATGGCTTAGCCTTAATCATATGTTATCTTCTTGACGGATGAAGGTGAGCTTGTAGCCACCGACACCACTTATGCATGATGTAATTCCCCTATAGTTGATTTAATTGACCATTGATTGTGGAGTTAGTGGTGAAGTCAAACACCCTAGATTTCTCTCATATTATCTTCACTATCTTATTTACCTTTGATTTATTTTATTCTATCTTTTTAATTAATTAGTTTAGAAATCAGAATTCTTTTCTTATAAATTTAATTAGAATTAATTCAGTATTCCAACTCATCAGACCATAATCCCTGATGTACGATACCCCTTTCGATAGCCCTATTCTGCAAGGAATTCGTTCTATTGCGAAGTGTGGAAATTTTTAATTGATATACTTTTTGAGCCACACTCACACACGAATCAGCTTACATCCTAAGGATGCTACTATCAAACATTGCGAAAGCAATTCGCTCCTTCTATTCAATGTATATAAATAATATGTACATTCCTAGGCTTCCTCTGCATTTTCTTTCATGTCATTGTACCATGTTGCCTGAGCTGTCATTATGTTGCTCGAACAAACTTATTTATAATTTGAGTTGTGAATTATGGGGAGCCTTTCTCTATTGTTTACCTCCAGTAGTAGATCTTTATCATTACGAGAGATGGAAAAAAAAAAAACAAAACGGCCACTTTTCAAAAGAAATTCTTATTAAAACTGTAACGCCCCAATTTCCCGACTCCCAGAAGACTGGAGGTTAACCCATCCATTAAGCCTAATGAACCCTCATTACCCTTAATTACCACGGAAGCTTAACTCTATTCATGCACATAGATGTGCGCAACTCCACCTTACCCAATCCTAATGGGCCTTACCTCAAATCATATCACCTTAGTGGGAATTTTATTTATCTGCACTCTCATGAATCACTCACTTCCAAGACTTAACACTTTGTATGCTTGGAATCTGAAACTGATACCTACACCATTGGATAGAGAACCCAAAAATACTCAATTTAAAAAAAAACCACACTCAATTTCGATTTAAAACAGAGAAGTTATGCCCGATTGAAGTTTGGGGCAATTTTCGAGGCATGCTGTAAAAAGTGACTTCGATCCATCGAAGTGATTGCTTTGATGCATTGAACAAGTATTGACCAAAAACAGCTCTCGGGACTTTTACATTCCAAAATCCTACAGGTTTTTCGATGCATCGAACTGGGAACTTCGATGCATCGAACTGCCCAAAAACTGCATCTTTGCAAATGGTCATTTTTGACCTTCTAAGCCCATTCTACCAACATAATCCATTCTTACAACCTTAAAATCACACAATAAGTGAATCTAAATCATTCACAAGTTCTAAATCATACTCAAAATCAAATCATACACCAATTGAGTCATTCTTCATCATAAACATACAAGTTACACATCTCATCCATAAAATGTTTCCATACACAACTATAACATAAAGAGAGGTTATAATCTTGAAATCCATATATTTACCATGACATACATATGATCCAAATACACTCTAAGTCCGAAACATACACTTCATCTATAAGGTTTCCGAGTTCATGGTCATTACAAGAAATCCATGCATAAGGTTCAAAATGTTGTAAATCTTACCATGACTACAACTACATAGATCAACGTGCCACAAGCCGGACGGATAGCCAAATTCATAGTTTATGAACGAAACATCAAAATGCTCCCAAAATATCCAAAAGTGCTCCTATGAGCTTCATTTGAATCGTCAAGTCCTTTTCACCCACGATGCCATACCTATAAAATGTTTGGGGGAGAAAGGGGTGAGCACCATGGCGGCTCAGTAGAGATACTCCAACCCACCTAAGTGCCGACTCGACACGACCTACATGAATGCATGTTACTACATTACATGTATTATCCAAAATACATTACGTTCATTCACAACAATGCAGATATAAGAATGCATTAACACATATCATGCCTCATAATGCATAAACTAGTTATGAAAACACTTAGCATGCATTTCACCTCCACAAGCCACACATATAATTTCCTATACATGTAAGCCTTAGTATACATCACATATGCTCATAACATTTATTTAAGCACATTTTTGTCGTGCTTTACCAATGCATACATTTTCTATATAAATAAGGCATGCATTTTAACTCATACAACATCATATAACACACAAAAAAGCTCATTTAACACATTTTCACAAAAGTTCACCAAGTCCTAACATAAAAGTGTACATGCTTATTTTCTCTCACTCAGTCACTCCTCGCATCATGCATACAACATATACATACAAATTACATTTTAAGAAAGTAAAGAGAGATAGAAACTCACTACATCCCACCCCTCTTACCATTCTAAAACATGCAATACACAACCCTAGTTCTCACCATTTCACCCGAAACCCTAGAATCAACAAGTAAATGAGAAGGAGAACCCCTACCTCAAATTTGAAAGATTCACGAGCACTCTCCAAGATTCTGGAAAAGTCCTACCTTGCCAAACCGTAAAGATGTTTTGTTCAAATGGAAACCCTAGCCGTCCCCTACGTGTCTCCCTTCTTTGGCGAGTCTTGAATCCAAGCCGAACGGGTCCGAAATGTAGAGAGAAGGGAGAGATATGAAGATGGAGTATTTTAGAGAGAGAAAGAGGCATGAGATCTGTAGAAATATCTCTGCCACAAATATTTAAAATATCTAGGGCGCGCAGAAAAACCAAAATGCCCCCGAGTCACTTAACGTACCTTCTGGGACTCCGTTTTCGATTTCGAAAACTCCTAGGGCCTTAAAATCACTTCCTCTACTCTATAGACATTTCATCTAAACCAATATCAAAAATAATTATTTCTGGGAATTTTCCGAATTTCTAGGCCCACTTAAGTCGCATCTTGAGCCCCGGTTCTACCAAAAAGTTAAACTTCTCCAAATCTTTTGAAAACTTCCAAAAACCCTATAACATGTTTACTACTCTCGGAATGTCCATTACATTATCCAGAATGTGTCTACAGCGAAAATGGTGTAAAATCGAAAAACCAGCCAAAATTGGTCACGGTTTCTACAAAAACAATCCGATCACATCCTCTAGGAAACTTGGTTCCACTCGCTCCATTCCCATCCAACATTCTGTATGCAACTCTATGTTCCCTATTAATATTGATTCGAACAAAATTCATGCTCCATAATCCCGCTCCTAATGACCCAACTTTCTCCCGGCCCATGCTTCATCTAAATGAGATCCCAAAAGAGGGTCTGACGGAGACAACCACATGTAGGTGGATAGGGGTCGGACCAAGGTTCCACACGTCGATTCCATTGTTCCGCAATGCTGCTCGAGAAGAGCTCACTTACTTATAAGAAAACAAAAGTGTGAGCGCACGAGCAGGGGATGGATAAAGTGGACAAAACAGACTCTCATTTCCCAGTTAAAAAGATGGGTTCCTTTTTCGTCTCGCATTTCTCATCGAACAAATACAAAAAAAGAATCATATTGAAAACACTACTAACCCAACCCCTTCGTACATCCGTGTATTGTAAGTGATCCGAACCTACCCGGAGCGGGCCCCCCATAGAGGCAAGTGAAGTTGGTGAGCTGTATGATGGGCAACTATCTCTTGCGATTCAGAGAGGACTCAGTTGTTAGTTAGTACCCCCTTGGTTTCGAGGTGGACACTTTCACTCTATTTTGTTGTATATGCTTAGCGAAAAGAATGCTTATCAATGGATCATGACTAGTCATTACTACTAGCAATGACTTCCTCTTCCATTATAAGATATTGTTTTAGATTGCATATCTTATGTTTTGGAACTTCCCTTAAATTGTTTTTCTAAACAAACAAGGATGCAGTTCGATCGATTGAACTATCAATTGAGTTCTACTGTCATAGTGTCAATCGATCTAGAGTTTTGGTTCTCAATTTCCACATATAATTGAAAAGCTTAAAACTCTAGTTGTTTTCTGATTCTAAACTCTGTAAAGAGGCACATAGAGTTCAGAAAACCAAGCACAATATACCAAAGCATCAGGTTTTCTTAATAGAATTCGTTGTGCGTACTAGCAATTTCTAAATTGCTAGGGTTTTTTTGTTTTCCACATTCATCATGGTCAGTATGTCCTTCGGTTGTTGAATACTCTTTTGCTGCGGTTTTTGTCTTTTCACATTCATAATGGTGAGTGTGTCCTTCGGTTGTTAAATATTCTATTGCTGCAGTTAATCAGTTCTTCAACAACATATCAATTACATAGAAGAGGAAGTTACTAGAATGGAGATCAGAAGTCCATGGAGAATCAAATTGCATGAGGAGCGAGTCTATTGTCGGATCAACAACTGGAAAGATTTGGGGATCTTGTGCAAGTCTGAGTCAGGAGAAATTAGGTAATTCTAGGATGGAATATGGTAACTTAGTTGTAACCTCTTTCTCACATAATGTATTTTGATCTACCTGGCTACACTAGGTAAGGTGCGGTGCGGTGCGGTGCAGTGCAGTACTAAGGGTTCTTGGTAATTGTGTGAGCTTCATTTTAAATTTCCACTCCAAACCTCAAAAAATTGTTTACCCTTTTTCTGAACTTTAATTTTTTGAAACATCCATCATCAATGAAAACCCATCGGAGGCCTTTTAAAAATTCATTTCCATAAAACATTTATATACACTTGCATACTTATTAGATTGAGACCTACCATGCAACATTCCAATGTTCATTTCATTTACTTCCTAATTATCACTTATTTTCTTAAAAAAATCTTTTGAGAAGTGCAGTAGAAAAGGTTGCAGGGATTTTATTAACATATTCAATGTTATGGTCCTGGTGTTATCTTTATCTTGGATTAAAGTTACCATGACTCCAGAGAACTTCAAATCGAAGGCACATAAAAATGCACGGTAAAACCAAAACCAAATCATTTTCATTCCACATCAAGAACTCAGGCAGGTGCCAGGTTTTACAATAAAAAAAAAAATGGGTTGTCTACACATTCCATCCTTAGCTTCCAAATGATGACAACAACTGATTTGGCATGGAAAAACATGCACGTCGCCAGCACCAACTACCATGTTAAATTGCCAATCTGTTCTACTCGGCACCTGTCTCAAACAATTGTATAAATGTATTTTTATTACTCTGTTTATTGTAGCTAAAAGGTGTGCCATCAATTTTAGTTTCATGTTTTCACAATATTAACCTCCAAAACTTAATATGTTGCTTGTTCTTTCTTTCGGAAAAAATCCTGTCTCTCAAGTATAAATCCCTCATGTGAAAAGACCATCCATGTTTCCCTCTGTATCATCAGAACACAAGGTACCCTTTGGTTTCACAGACTCGCAAACATCTATTCTTTTGTTATGCCTAAGTGTCCCTGACTCACTTTGATTGGAGACTAGTCCCTAGGGACGCAGGCAATCACCTGCAAAACATGTGTATCAGGTAAGCTTGGTCAGAGTTGAACCTGAGATGTTCGGTTAAGTCATCAACTTCGCCAACTCGCCTACCCATGTGCGTTATGGTTGCATAAACTTTCTTTTATTTATTTACAGATAACATAATTATGAACTTTCCAATAAGACTAAGTCAAGTGATTTTCCAGTTTGATTTAGTGATGTTAAAATCATCTCGATTCAATCATTCGACTTCCCTAACTTCTTTGTCAGCCTTCTATTTGAGTCCACAAAGTCTATTCCCATGAGCATCCAAGTAAGAGTGCATTTATTTGTGTATTATATGGGTAAAGCTATACATTAATTAAATTTAGTTCATTTGTAGTTTATGGACAGATTAAATAAATGTTATAACATGTGGAAGACAAGGTCGAGAGAAGAATAAAATAAAAGTGAAGGGGAAATGAGAGTTACTGGCCTCTAGATTATTGTAAGCATAAATGTCGTATATACATGAATACTGGATTATAGCTTTGCTATTATAATTACCTGCAGCACAACAACCTACTATGAGGCCTCGCATATGTTGAGGAGCTCCTGTAATTTGGATAACCACCCACCCAAGTACTGAACCAATGATAAATGTGATGAGGATATTGAAAGGCATGAACCACCTACATGTTCAACCAAAGTTCTTCCATGTAAATAAAAATGAAAAAAAAAAAAATCAACTCACACTAGGCAGAAAAACTTAAACATAAATTGCACAAATTGAGACAATGATCAGAAAGGCTCACAATTTAACCATGCTTTCATATGTTATTGTTTTGGCTAAGTTGCTGGACACAAGAGCCGGATTGAAAACAAAAAATACAATCTGTTCACAGGCATGAAGAACTACAGTTAGAGTTAAAATGAAGAATCAAGTACTTAGAATGATTATAAATATCTGTAGGTTGATAGATTTTAAAAAACACAAAATTAGAGAGGTTGGATAAATAAGTTCAGTGAAGGAGCAAAGAAGGGCTTGTCTGTTGGAGAATCTAAGATTTGAGGTGGTAGGAAACACCAAAACCACTTATACAAACAAGCACAAGTATACACATATTCATGCACAAGGACACATGCACATTTATCAGCTCAACTCAATAAAGTTTTCCCTGTTCCTGCCAGTATGAATCTTGTTTTGCCTTTATGCTTTACTAGGGCCATATATTCAGTTAAAACCACACTAAAATTGTAGAATTCGTAGAGAAAGATTTTCTGCATTTCACTCTGTTATCTTTACATCTTGTACAAGTATATATAGGAAAGACGGAAAAAACTATACAAGGAAAAAGAAAGCAAATCCCTACAATTTGCTCCCAACTTACGGCAGCAATTATAATAATCAAATCCCTAAAATAAAGGAACTAAATATGGTAGCAACTCTAGAAAGTCAAAGCTAGAAGATCTGCTATATACAACTAATATTAGTTGTCCTAACTAATATCTTCCAACACTCCCCCTCAAGCTAGTGCATAGATATCTCGCATGCCTAGCTTGTCAAGAAAAGAATTGAAGGATCTACTGGGAACTCCTTTAGTTAACACATCAGCAACTTGATTCTCCGTCTTCACAAAAGGAGTGCTTATCAATCCTGCCTTTAGCTTCTCTTTGATGAAATGTCTGTCCATGTCAATGTGTTTTGTTCTGTCATGTTGAACTGGGTTATGAGCAATGCTAATTGCTGCCTTGTTGTCACAATGTAACCTCATTGGTTTTTCAAAGTTGAATCCAAGCTCCTTTAACAGTGATTTCAGCCATAAGAGTTCACAAATTCCATGAGCCATGGCTCTAAATTCAAGTTCTGCACTGGATCTAGCAACCATGGATTGTTTCTTGCTGCGCTAGGTCACTAGGTTGCCACCTACAAGCGAACAGTAGCCAAAAGTAAACCTTCGATCAGTTATAGAGCCTACCCAATCTACATCTGTGTATGCTTTTACTTCCATACGACCATGTTTAGAATTCTATTCACAGCTTCCATGTGAGTCTCATGAGGTGCATGCAAAAACTGGCTAACCACACTTCCAGCATAAGCAATGTCAGGATGAGTGTGAGACAAATAAATGAGACAACTAGATCAGTTTACCAACCAATCTCTAATATCTTTCTCTATTCACGGGACCACCACTTATATCTTTCCCAACTTGTGATTTTGCTCGATCGGCGTGTCAACAGATCTGCACCCCAACATTCCAGTCTCAGCCAAAAGGTCAAGCACATATTTTCTCTGTGACATAAATATTGCTTGTCCAGATCTAGCAACTTCGATTCACAGAAAGTAACGCAAAATTCCCAAGTCTTTTATCTCAAATTCTTTGGCCAAGTATGTTTTCAACTTCCCCATTTCTTCCACATCGTCACCTGTCACTACAATGTCATCAACATAGACAATTAGTGTAGTTATCTTCCCATGAGGTGAATGTTTTAGAAACAGAGTGTGATCTGCTTGACTCTGATGGTATCCATATCTCTGCATACTTTGTGTGAATCTGCCAAACCATGCTCGTGGGGATTGCTTCAGATCTTCTTCAGCCTATACACCTTTCCTTTTTCAACAAAGTCCTCAGAGCCCGAAGGAACATTCATGTACACCTCCTCTTCTAGATCCCCATTAAGGAAAGCATTCTTTACATCACATTGTTGAAGGGGCCACTCAAGGTTTGCTACTAAGGATAATAAGACCCAAATGGTATTCATCTTTGCCACAGGTGCAAAGGTTTCCTGATAGTCAATCCCATAAATCTGTGAATAGCCTTTGGCTGCCAATCTTGCCTTTTATCTTTCTACTGATCTGCCTTTTGTTTCACAGTGAACACCCACTTGCAGTCAACTGTCTTCTTTCCTCTTGGTAACTCTACTAACTCCCACGTGGAGTTTTTCTTAAGAGCTCTCATTTCTTCCATCATAGCTTCCTTCTACTTTGGATCCTTAAGCGCATCCTGTACCTTTTGGGGAATAGACACTGATGATAATTGGTTTACAAAGGCTAGATAGGATGGTGAGAGATGATGGCAAGATACGAAGTTAGAAATAAGATGATCGGTAGAAAAGCTATATCGAGATGGGGGTTACGATCTCGAGAAGGATACCTTGGATGTACAGGTATAGAATTATTATCATCAATTGAAATGCCAACATCAGTAATAGTAGGGACAATAAGGTTCATAAGAGACTCAACAGAAGTTACCTTAGGATTACCCATTAATGGAGCAGTCAATTGTTAAGGTAGATCAAGAGGGGCCTTATTCTTCTTCCATGTATAAACTTTAGGCTCTTGTACTGGAGCTGCTTTGAGTTTTGGTAATAGAGCTGGAACTATCATTGAAGGTGGCAACTCAACCCAAGACTTATCTTCATTGCTTGCATTCTCCCCCTGAAGAGAAGTTTGTCCCCCTAAAAAATAAGGTTGTTCTTCACAAAAGGTGACATCCATAGAAACAAATATCTTCCCAGAGGGAGGATGGCAGCACTTATACCCGTTTTGAATAGCTGAATAACCTAAGAAAATACACTTCAAAGCCCTCGGATCCAGTTTGCTCCTATCTTACTTATGTACATGAACATATAGCACACACAACCAAAGACTTTGGGAGGAATACGAAGGAGTGTGGGAGGAGAGCATGAAAGAGCGAGGACACTAAGAGGAGGGGAGTTTGGTACCGAAGAACTCAAGGAGGCATTCTATTAATAAAAAATGTTGTTGTAAGAATAGCATCACCCCAATAAACTTTAGGGACATTCATAGCAAAGAGTAATGATTGAGCCACTTCCAAAAGATGTCATTTTTTTCTTTCAGCAACTCCATTTTGTTGTGGAGTGTTAGTACAAGAGGTTTGATGGACAATGGCATATTCTTGAAAGTAAGAACCAAGGCCACGTTTAAGGTACTCACCCCCTTGATTAGACCTTATGACTTTGACTTTAGTGTTGAATTAGGTAAGAATCATTTTGTGGAAAACTTGAAGCACAGAGTAGACTTCACTTTTTTCTCTCATTAAGTAAACCCAAGAAACGCGAGTACAATCATCAATAAAGGTGACAACCACTTTGAACCAAAACTGTTAACTACACGAGAAGGACCCCAAACATCACTATGTATAATAGCAAAAGGAACAGAACTTTTATTCAAACTCAAGGGAAAATAGACATGATGGGAATCAAAAAATGTCAAAGAACATTTCATGTAAAGCCTCAAAAATTTTCTTTAATTTCAATTATGGGATTAATTAAGTTTAAGCATGTTTAAATTTTAATTTGCATACTTAGTGATTTTGAGAGTCCTTTAGATTTTTCATGTACTGGTGCGGGACCGGTAAGGTTCTAGGTAATTCGGAAGGTGTTTATGGGCTTTAAAAGTGGCATAAGGGTACAAGTGAACTTTGAGGGACTTAAGTGTTATTTTGAAAATTGAGGGAGTGCTAGTTGGTAATGAGTGGAAAGTATCATGTAACAAGGAGTAAATTAGGTGGAAGGGAGGGACTAAGTTGCAAGTCTTACATAAATATCTAAGAATAGATAGATATAAGATGTGTGTAGGCATTGTGAGTGGAGAAAATCTGATTTCTCTCTCTCCCTCTCCCATTTCCATTTTCCATGTTTCCCTCTTGGTTTTGAGTGCTTTGGAGTGGGATTGAAGATTTGGAGCAAGAACAAAGTGTGATCCTCTTCACTTCCTCTACGTTTTAATCGGTGGAAAGCTTGGATTTGGTGAAGCTTGAAGCTTGGAATTTCTAGGGTCTGAATTCTAAGGTTTGGAATTGTGGTAGGGGTGTAAATTCCTTCTTAGCTTTGATTCTATAGGTCCTTTATATGTGAAATTAAATTTTTACATGAAATATATATGTATGAGTTGTGTTGTCTTTGATATTTAAATCTCCTAACATGTTCTAAGTGGAGGTTGTGTGCCATATACTTGTTGAATGATGTTTATATGTTTATTGTGAGTCATTGTGTTCATTTGGAAGCATATATGAATTTTGACTCCATGGGTTGAATGAAATTCATAAAAGAAGCTCTCTTGAAAATGCATAGTAATTGATTTTTCATGAGTTAATTGGAATTGCATTGTAATATGCTTAAGTTGGGTTTTATATGCATTAGATATGGGTGTAATGCATTGGAAGTGAGTTTTGTGACAATCTTGGTTTTGTGTGTACTTGTGATAAATGTGCACTTATGTGGTGATTGTTGATTTTGGGGAAAGTGTGTGAGAAGCAAGAAGGGCTTGGAGCCCTAGGGTGAAAGGCCGAAACTTGGTCAAGTGGATGTTGTTACCGTCGGGTTAGCAACCCATAAAGCGTAAGTAGAGTATTTGGTCTCTCAAGGACACTTACTATGGATGTGAGAATCAAAAGTCCCCACTTTGTTTGATTTGAGAGTATACGTGGTGTTTAGTTTGATTGTGAATGAGATTTCAGTTTTAGTTGTTCATGTATTTGATATACATGTTTTTCATAATTGTTTATGATGTTGAATGATGAGTTTTGTTTATGTGCATTATGAAATATGCCATATAGTTGGATAGGTATACCATGTTGCATTCATGCATGACCGCTTGAGTCATTGTTGGGTTGGTTGGATCATTTCTACTCGGCATGTTGTCGCTCACCCCATTCCCCTTAAACATTTTCAAATAAGACTCCAGCCATAGACGATGCATAGAAGTGCTAAGGTGGAAGCACTTGGACTATTTTTGGAGCTTTTACGTATTTATGTTTTTGTATGCTATGTTTGACACTTAGGAAAGATTTGTAGTTTGGATGTGGAACAAGTGATATTAGTACTATAGATATATGCACTTTGTTATTTTGATTATTGTTCTAACTAATCTCCTCTCTTTTGGACTTTAAAGATATGTAAGTGATAGTATTAGACAAGTTGTATTTTTGGTCCAAACTTCGGAAGGGCATAACTCCTTCATTTCGAACCCGAATTGAGTGAGTTTTTTTTATAAAAAAAATTGGGTATTTTTAAACCCACTATCAAATGGCATAAATTTCAGCTTAAGATTCAAATCTTGAATCTGAGTTACTGTAGCTTTTTAGCTACTACCTAAAAGTTAAAAGTAGGGTTTTGGGACCTTTCCAAAAGGTCTAAATTGTATTTTTAAGCTTCTTGGGACTATATTAGGATGGGACAATGGTCTGAAAAAAATTTCAGAACTTTTATGAAAAGTTACTATTCACAAGGGCCGAAAATCACTTTTATTTTGAAATTGTTCTAAATGATGTCAAACGATGAGGACTATGATTGGTTATGCATATTCAATTAATTATATGCATATTCAATTGCTTCTGTGGTTACGACAATTGATTTGGATGTTAGATTTTCCAAGAAGTGTGTTTTGGTCATTTTTCACCGTTCACTCCCCATTTCCCTCGCTCTTAACCGGGTGTCAGAAATCGGGGCGTGACATTTCAATATTTCAGTAATTTGAGTGATGGATAACAAATTACAAGTCAGGTTAGGGACATGTAGGACAATGGAAAGAGACATAGATTTGGTAATAGGAATGGGTCCTTCACCCAATACAAGAGACGGAGACCCATCACCAGTTTTAATAAAGTGCACTTAAACAGGTACCAAAAATACCTGTATTACCATTATTACATGACTAGGCCAAGGAACTAGAACCAATAGAGGCTTCCTTAGATGAGAGTATCTGGGCATAATCCTTGATCACTTGTTCTATCTAAACCTTACGAGAGCACAGTTGTGGAAGAAGTTTGAGGTTGCTCAATGATAGTAGTATGGTGTGCTCTAAAAATGCCTCTTACTCCAGAACGACCTCCCCCTCTACCACTAGTACCATTACCCTTACCACCAGAATTACCACCATCCCAAGAGGGACGACCATTTAGTTTGAAACATGTTTCCTGAGTATGCCGAGATTTATGATAATGGTCACAGTACAAAGAATCCTTCTCATCAGGTTCTCGATTGCCCCTTTTTGAAACAATAGTAGAAGTAGCCTAATGAGCAAGGGGAACATTGGGTGGGATAAATGCAGAAAGAGTGAAGTTCTCCAGAGATGTTAAGGAAAGCATAGTGGTTCTCCTTAAGTTCTTCAGTCCGAACGTATGCATAAACACCTCTCAAGGAGGGAAGTGGATCCTTCCCTAGAATCTGAATTCTAACCTGATTTAATTCAGGATCAAGACTAGCCAAAAATTCAAAAATACGCTCCTTCTCAATCCTCTTCTATAATTTAGTCGTATCAGCAGGGCATGTCATATCACAAGGTTGGAAATAATCAAGTTCCTGCCAAAGAGTCTAAAAGGTCATGAAGTAATCAAACAAAGGTTTATTCTTCTGTCTGGTCTCATGAATTCGATGCTTTAGCTCATAAATTTGTGCACCAGTACCTCCGACGCAATAAGTCTGGGCAACTGCATCCCATATGTCTTTGGCAGTAGGTAAGCGTATATAACCAGAACTAATGTTAGACGTCATAGAACTGAGAAGCCATGTCATCACCATGGCATTCTCCTCGTCCCATGTAGTAAGTTAAGAGTTAGTTTCTTTTGGTCGAGTCTTGTCTCCTGTTATATATCCCAATTCGCTCTTCCCAAATATGAAAAGCATCACAATCTAAGACTAGGCAAGGTAATTGGTCCCATCCAACTTCTGAGATGTCATCTGAACATTCATATTATCATGAGCAAGGGCTGACTGAAGTGGTGGTGTAGGACCAGAGGTTGAGCTTATGTCAAACATGTTCTCAAATCAAGTTTAATAAGTGAATACCACCAATCTCTAGCAAACAAACAATACAAAAGGCTTGTAAACAATAAAAAACAGACTTGTCCAGCAAGAGAAAAGTTTACAAACCAGCGAAGTCAATGTGGGGTCGGTAAAAGAACTATTACCCAGGCCTAATCAGTGGTCGACGATAGCACCCAGACCAAATTGCTCCCTCTCTTTGCAAAAAAAAAAAAAAAAAAATTCTCTTACGACCTAGCTCTAATACCATGTAGAATTTGTAGAGAAAGATTTTCTGTATTTCACTCTATTATCTTTACGTCTTTTTGTACATGTATATATACGAAAGAAGGAAAAAACTATACAAGGAAAAAGAAAGCAAATCCCTACAATCTGCTCCTAACTTACAATAACAATTAATTTGTTTCAATTCAGTAATCGCTATATAGATGGACTTTGTTTTTTGTTATGTTAGTTATCAGTCTCAGTCATAATATTATTGTGTGAGAGGCAAATGATAGTAAATCACTAAATCTTGACATGATTATGTGATTTCTCAAATAGAAAAGGGATCCTATCAAATTTAATTAGAAGACTCAATTTCATATAATGTAAAATTTTAACAATTATTCCTGGGTTAATTTAAATTTGAATAGTGTTTGCCGAGATATGTGCCTAGAATCATAGGATTTGACTTACCATATTAGCCAAGATATGATTAGTCTAAAATCATGTGATTTGACTTTATTTAGAATATTTAGACATAGAATCTGTAGTGATTTTATTTTATTTCCTTATAATATTAACATGTGCTCTTTTAGTGTATAAATACAAGAGCTGAGAATGAGTGTTTACTCTCATTCAAGCCTCTACATATTTCTCTTGTATTTCTTCTTGGTATCAGAGCCAATGCAATGGTTACTTCAGCACTATGGGAGGGTGAAGGGACTAAAGAGGAAACAACGAAGGGCAGCCATATACTATGAAAGCTTGAGAAGGATGTTGTCCAGCTATATGTAAGCGGGGCAGCGCTCCTTAAAAAGTCTATTTGGACTCGAGAACGGTCCGAGGAGACATCATTATGGTTTGAGGAGACATTATTATTGTCTAAGGAGACATTATTATTGTTTGAAGAGACATTGTTAATGTCTCCTTAGAATCATTGTTAATGGTTGATGGTCAAAGGAGACATTGTTATTGATTTCTTTTCAATTATTTTTACTAGATCTTCATGTTACTTGCACTTCGTTGTCACTTAGCAACACCGTGTTTGAGGATCCATTGTCCAAGTTGGGCGTCTCATATATCCATGCACCAACTTGAGGGGAGTGTTAGCCGAGATATGTGCCTAGAATCATGGGATTTGACTTACCATATTAGCTAAGATATGATTAGTTTAGAATCATGTGATTTGACTTTATTTACGCATATATTTAGGCATATAATCTGGAATAATTTTATTTGGTTTAATTTCTTGTAATATTAATAGGTTGTTGATTTACTCATGCTATATAAAAGTAGAATGTTAGTTGCCTTTAAAAGTAACACCAAGTAAAAATGATTACATAATAATCTTATACAATGAGAAGAAATTATTAAAGAATTTGCTCAGTAGTGCAATTAAGTAAATTCCACTAATTCATTTGACTAGTAATTTTATATAATGACTTATTTGTCGATGCAATTCCACCTTATTAAGATAATTTTGAAATTTTTTATATTATTGTTGTTCAAGCCCCCACCTCCACCCCCACTCCTCTTCCTCCTCTCTCAAATTATTTTTTGGCTCCATCACTGAATCTTAATCCAAAATATGTAATCAATATTACTTGGCTAGACATGTTGTATTCAACAAAAAATTATTTCCCTTTCTCACTAATATCGCATGGATTCTGATGCAAGACGACTTATGATTTTTGTGGATGAGCCAAATGTGCTATACCTCTACTTTTGGAAAAGAGGCAAAGACAAATGAAATTAGGGATTTACTTTTATTTAGGTTAATTTTTATTTAATATTATTATTATATTAGTAATGCTTTTATTTTAGGGATATTTTTTTTATTTAATATTTTAGGGTTTTATTTTTAGTAGTAGGATTTGATTAGGATTTTCCTTACTGCCTATTTATATGTTGGTCCATGCACTGTGAAAGGTACTTTTTGATGATTGAATATTATTGAGATTACATACTTTTTGATGATTGAATATTATTGAGATTACATACTTCTTCCTCCTCTTGCTTCTCCTTCTTCTCTCCTAATCTTCTTCTTCTCTATTATTCTCCTCTCATTCTCTCTCTTATTCTCAATATAATTTGATATCGAAGTGCCCCTACCTGTCCCGCATCAATTGGTATCAGAGCATCTTCTGGTTGTTGCTGTCATCGTCCATCGTCACTGCAATAGCACCGCGAAGAGGCCCCGTGTTTTCTGCAGAAACAATTTGGGAAAAGCAGCGTTCGATTTGGGAAAGGCAAAATTGGTTTTTATAACCCAGTCAACCTGACCCCAAACTGTTTGACCCGAATTAGATTAACCAGCAGCAGCCAAATTGGATTATTTGTTTAGCCCAGCCCAAGTCCAACCCAGTGCAATTAAAAAAAAAAAGTCCAGTAGTCGAAATTTGGATCAGATCTCGTTATTTGACTTAGCCCATTCTAGTATTACTCCAGCTCAGCCCATAATCACTTTCAGCTTGTTTGGTTACAAATGTAGAACTATTCTGACATTAGTTCAGAACTGAACTAGTTCAGCCGGGACCAGTTCATTTGTGAACCAGTTCAGAAAAAAAAAAAGAGAGAGATAAAAAAAATAGAAATTTCAACTTTGGATTGATCTACTTCAGCCTTTGGAGCAACGTTTGGAATTTCTTTACTCGGATAGCTATTTTGGACTTGTGTAAGGTACACATGCATCATTTGAAAATTGAAATTAATACTTTTATTTGTTTGTATAGTCAAAATGTTTTTGCAATAAGGTCCTAATTGAGCCTTGTTGTCTTTGAACCCATCTATTTCCATTCAATTGCTACTTTATTTCACTTCCAGTACCTATTTTATTTTGTTTTGCTATAACTATACCCACTTTTATTTTTACTTATAAAATATATATATATATATATATATATATATATATATATATATCCACTTTTATTTTTGATCACTATTTCCTTTCGATTTTTGCATCTATACCACTTCATTTAGTGCACAATTTTTTGCATATTATCTTTCATTGAATGTCATTTTCTTGCTTGTGCATTGTGATAGTTCTTAATTTTGTTTATTTAATTCAATTTTAGTCTTATATTGGCATTGTGTCCTTAACCAGTCTCATGCCTATACCATTCCCTTGAAACCACTACGACTGTCCGTGACATGTCCTATTCACAACGTGCATTGAAACAAAGAGTTCATCATCCATTGGAAAGAAGTCCTAATGAGTACATTAGGGGTGACACGTGTGTTTCCTCAAGAGTTAGACGAGGCATTAGGAACAATCACCACGATTATCATGTCAAGTCCACATCCCCATCCCACCACCGTGATCTTTTCTGTAGGCCAAGAACATCCCGAGAGCCTCACATGAGTCAAACTACCTTTAGGGAAAGTCAAATACAGAGTTCTCCTTGGAGGGCTTCAATTGTCCAACCATGTAAAGTTTCTGAACATAGGATACCTAGAATTTTAGGTGACCTAGAAAAGACTAGACCACTCCTTGATCATATGAAAAATCAGATAGAACATGAGACTTTCTATAATGATGTAATCCCATCTGCCCTCATGGGAAAAGATGATTGGACACACACCAGCATTTTTCACACATATCTCAAATGTGGGGAAAAAGTCATCAAGATCATTATTGACGAAAGAAATTCAATAAATGCAGTGTCAAAATCGGGTGTTGCAAGAATGAAACTAAAGCTTGAACCTCACCCACAACCATACAAGATGGCCTGGGTAGATGAGACTTCCTTACTTGTCACTGAGAGATGTTTTGTTCCTATTCAAATGGATGAGTACTCTGATATGATTTGGTGTGATGTTTTACCCTTAACAGTAGCCCACGTGTTACTTGGTCACCCTTGGATCTATGCTTTAAATGTGGCTCACCACAATACAAATAATCACTATATTTTCAAGTACTATAGTAAAACAATCATGCTAAAGCCCGTGGACCCATCAGTACGTGGTTCTAAAGTTTAGTTTCGCATATTGCATCTGAAAATGTGTTCACTTCTCCACCACCTGAGTCTAGTGTCCCACATGATCATTGTGTTGAACCCAAACAACAAGTGAATGAATCTTTACAAAAAAAATTCATTCCAGATCATCGTTTAGAAAATGATCAAAGTCGTGGATTCCACATTTCCATGGTGTCGAACAAAGATGTCAAGTATACTAGTGGTTTTTGGAAAACATTATGGACATTTTTAGGAACGGATTTGAAATTTCCCTCACTATTTGATCCTTAGATTAATAAACAAATTGGAGTTATCAATCGAAGTCTAGGATGTTTGATTGAGTGTCTCGTGGTAAACCACCTCAATGTGTGGGATTTGTTTTTGCCTATCATGGAGCATACTTATACTAGTTTGACCAATCAGTGTACCAGTAGTTGTTCTTTCAAGATTATACTTAATTCTTTGCCATGCTAGTCCATTGATCATATTCCTTCACCTCCATATTTCTATTCGCTTGAATTTCTTGATTTCTTTATTCAGCTTGTCTATGATTTTCATGCTAATATGCGACAAGAAATTGTTTTGAGTAAGAAAAATTATGAACTTGTTGCATATGCTCATACTTGGAATCATGCATTCATTGGAAGAGATTGTATTCTAACTCGTGTGACATTACAAGCCCAAGTCACTATACATTTCCCCACCATTCATATATTCGGACCTAATGCATATTTATTTGACCTTCCATCAGATAATAGTATTAGTCCAACTTTTCATGCGGAGTATTTGTCACCTAATCGAGGCACCTCTAAGCCTCTTGTTTTGTTATCTTATGTTCCTACAGGTGGAGTTACATTTTCTCTAGTACAAACCTTTGTTCTCCCACCATTTCCGCCATGGTATACGGATTGGATCAAAGATAACCTTGGCCATCATAGTGATGCTTCTCTTATTGCAAATATTCAGTACTATCTTGTTCGATGGAAAGGTTATCCAGATTTTGATATCACATAGAGTACTAATGATGAGTTTATCCCTGATGACTCAGATTTTTTTGAGCAATACATATGCATTTACTCTTCGGAGAAGAGTTTCTTCTCAGTCGAAGAGAATTAATGCAGGAAGACTTATGATTTATGTGGATGAGCCGAATGCGTTATGCCTCTACTTTGGAGAAGGGGTAGAGACAAATGAAATTAGGGATTTACTTTTATGTAGGGTTAATTTTTATTTAATATTATTATTACATTAGTAATGTTTTTATTTTAGGGATATTTTCGTTATTTAATATTTTAGGGTTTTACTTTTAGTAGTAGGATTTGATTAGGGTTTTCCTTGCTGCCTATTTATATGTTGGTCCATGCATTGTGAAAGGTACTCTTTGATGATTGAATATTATTGAGATTACATACTTCTTCCTCCTCTTGCTTCTTCTTCTTCTCTCCTAATCTTCTTCTCTATTATTCTCCTCTCTCATTCTCTCTCTTATTCTTAATATATTTTGATATCGAAGTGCCCCTACCTGTCCCGCATCACAAGTTCTAGGTCACAACTCTCTCCTCTGCATGTTCAACCTCCCTTTGAACGTGTGATTCCGTTCCTTGTATTTCTTCCTCAACTGAATCCATCTCCCTGCCAACACCAAATAAGTCAATAGTTGAAATCAACCCTACCCACAGCCCTTGTACTAACCCCGCAATTCTAGACCTATCTCTCACTCACCAACCCAAATTGCCTCTTCAATTCAAGTTGAACCAGCTTTGAGAGACCATGCAACCATGCACCACATGACAACTCGTGCAAACAATGGAATCTTTAAGCCGAAAAAAGCTATGGCTTGCCAGTAGCTCCCTCTTCTCCTGTATCTGATACATTGTCTATAGAACCAACTTGCTATACTCAAGCTTCTAAAGATCCTAATTGGCGTGACACAATGTCAAAAGAAATTAGTGCTCTTCTAAAACAGAAAATTTGGATGCTAGTTCAACCAAATGCACAGTGAGAGAAGTGGTTTTACAAGACAAGCAAGATGGCTGGCTCCATCTATCAATACAAAGCTCAATTAAATGCCACAAGGTTTCATCTACAAAACAGCATTGACTCCATTGATGCTTTCAGCCCTGTTGCCAAATTCAGAATTCACCACTATACGAGTTGTGCTTCCCCTAGCCTTTCAACATAATTGGTCTATTCAACAATTAAATGTCCAAAATGCATTTCTCAACTGCATGTTTGCTGAAGAAGTTCTTATTGTTCAACCTTCGGGCTTTGGGGATCCTCATCGATAAGTATGCAGGCTCAAGAAAGCCTTATACAAGCTCAAACAGTCGCCGCGAAAATAGATTAAACCCTTATCCGATAATTGTTGGTTTTGGGATTCACCATACCTGTAGCTGACTCCTCCCTTTTCTTTTGTAAGGAACATTGGACTACTTTGATTGTTCTTACCTATGTTGATGACATCCTTGCTATTGGAAATTGTTCTACAGAAATCAAATCATTGATCCAAAATTTAAATCACAGTTTTGTCACGAAGGATCTAGTGCCATTCCACTACTTTCTTGGGATTGAGACACATCGCACACCATCAACACTTCATCTCAGTCAAAGCAATACATTTATGATCTGCTTTATCATACAACAATGGACGGTGCCAATCCACTAAACTCTCTGGCCACTCCAAATGGGAAACTTTCGGCTACTGATGGGGATCTTCTTCATAAACCTACTAACTAACGAAGCATTGTGGTCGCTTTACAATATCTCACAATTATGCGACCAAACATTGCATTCTCTGCTAATCATGTGGCAATTCATGCATGCACCCTGCACAACTCACTTGGTTGTCGTCAAACGGATATTACTATATCTCAAAAGGTACTATCCATTTTGGTTTATGTTTATCAAATTGATCATCAACTCTCACTGCATATTTCAATGCAGATTAGACTAGGAATCCTGATGATCAATGCTCAACTGGTGGCTTCAGCATTTTTCTTAGGTCCAGTCCCTTTTCATGGACTGCAAAGAAGCAACCCATAGTGGCAAGATCAAGTAAAGAATCTAAATACAAATCACTTGCTCACACTGCAGAAAAATTAGCATGGATCTGAATGTTACTAAGGACCTTGCAAATTTTCTTCGCCATCCTGCACTTATATTTTGTGGCAATTTACGTGCCATGTCCTAGTATTGGACCAGTTTATCATGCAAGAACCAAACATGTCGAGGTCAACTACCATTATTTTCATGAAAAAGTTATCCAACGTGAACTTCAAGTACAATATGTTACATCTACTGATCAGCTTGCAGATATATCTATAAAAAGGCCTCAGATCTGCTCCTTTTGACTGAGTTGTCCATTACTAATCTCCCATTCAACTTGCAGGGAAGTGTTAACTACATGGGAAATTCAACTCCTAAGAAATAGCAATTGTTACCTAGTTGTATAATTCAATCCCTTGAATCATATAATCCATAGCATATAGTACTTTCCTAATTTGAGTTCATTAATTGAAGGAACTGCAAAAAAGTAATCTGTATATGATATTCACAATATTGTGAAAATAGTATGAAGGAAAACTTTGTATTTTCTCTCTTCATTTATTACTCAGAGATGTAGCAATTTAGTATTCTGAGTGTACCAGGTACTTGGAAAAAGACTTTGTCGAGTGGAGTTAAGATTCTATTCGACAAATTTTGAAGTTGAACTCCAATATAAACATTTACACATAATGTATAGACCAGCAGATGCACCAAAATGAAAAAGGATGATAAAATAATTTATTAAAATAGAAGGTAAGAGACAAAGAGGTATACCAAAACTAATATGAGGTGAAGAAATAAAAAGACAATAAAAAATTAGATATCATTTGAGATATAACTTCTAATTGAAAAGAGTGAATTACAATTCATGTGAACCATCTTCTTTAAGTTGGGACTAAGGCAAGGATGATAATGATGACAAGGACTGCGACTTTGTTATGCAACCTACTAATTTGGTGAGGTTTCAGGGGCTCCTCTCCTAAAACCCCCCACAAGGGCGTTGTTCCATTGATTTCCAACCCATTATATGAGTAGCAAGACCATGGAAAGGTAGGGAGAGGGGTGTGGCATTCATCGTGTGTGGTCATCAGAAAATTGTTGCAATATATGATTCTCTTTATAAAATTTATATATGAATATTTTTCAAAAAAGGATGGGAAATTTTAAAAGGGTGGCAAGATGAAGTGTCTACATCATATCAAATTTTCTCATTGGTGCAATTATTGGTAGTCGCTAAACCTGACAAAACAAAACCATCTTAGTTGATTATTTCTCATTTTATTTCCACTTGTTGCTATATATGAATGTCAATTATAGAAAAATCATTAAAATTAATATTACAAAGATGTAAAAAAAATGGTTGTAATAATAGATAAAAATAGTCAATTTTTGTAAGAAATAAACTTGTAAAAGTACTACTCCTAATTTTTTTTAAAAAACAATGAATTAGAAATAAATTATTCGAGATCATTGCTTCGGTAAAATCTCCGACTAGCAACATTAGGACCTTTGTGCAAAAATAACGTCAAAGGTTAGGTGACACACAAACTTTACTGTGAATTCACTCTGTAGAGGAGAGATGAAAAGGGGTAATCAGGTTGCTCAGCAACTTATTAAAGGAGTATATTTATATCAGCTGACAAATTATTGGTAAAATATTTCAAGTTTTATCTATGACAGAACAACATTATTTCCGATCTATATCTATTTATATTCATATGTATAGATATAGACAAAATCAATGTTTTGTTATTCAGGCATGTGGCAACTGTCTCGAGTGTTTCACGACACCTAACAAATCGTTGGTAACATATTCGGGTTATATAGGTGACAGATAAACTTGGCTGCTGAACTCCAATACATAAACACACGAACAAAACCAAAAAGGAAAAGAAACACACACACAAGAGAGACAATATCCTTAATAGTTGTTGAGGCAAAGAAACTCATATTAGGCTCTTCACTTCTCACTTCTCAGAGCAAAAGAAATAAATAAGAGTATTTTTTATGGTTTTGATGATCACTCCCTTGCCCATATTTGAGGTAGCTAGCACTGCATGTGAAAGTATATGACACTTCAAAATTTGGCTGAAAATGACTTTTCCTTCAACCAACGAATGTTCCAGCACAATATTATCAATGCAAGGTTCTTACACATTCTGGTAAACTAAAAAGTAATATAACTGCCAAACAACTGAGTTAGAATTGAAAAGATAGCAGAAAGACTTAAAATGCATGAACCTGCAGTCACTTACATTATTTAAATGCTTCCTTGCATCCTCCCCCAATATATCGATGTGATCTAATGCAAGAAATGACCCGAGTCCAGTCACCAGTAGCACTTTCAGGACTGGAATCGATGCGGCAATGAACAGATCCAAAAGCCCCATGTTGAAATCCTTTCAACCTTTCACAAATCTCACTTCCTATTGGAAAGAAAACATTCAATAAGGCCCTCTTATCAAACTTTTGGGTTAAAATTCTAGCATCTAAAACTTTAAAGTGTGTTTGGGAATCCCATGAAAATTGAACCACGTCATCGTATAGTCTGCCTTACACATCACACACAGCTCACAAGCCAGCACTATCATATGCAGACATTGTCACCCCAAACCATTAACATAAAAACAATGCCAATAGTTTAAACAACTTCCAAAAATAGACTAAAAATTGTTGAAAATGGATATATTTCAAATCAAACTAATAATGCAATTTCTTCTTCTATTTATTTATTGGCTGGGAATAAGGGGTATTCTCTTGGACACCCCATATGGCCCACCAGAATGTTATTTCTCAAATTAAAACAATATCTTCAGCTAGAATATATCCAGTATATATTTGTGCTAGCTGTAAAATAATTCAACCGAAATTGGTTTCAGTTTTCATAAAAGCCCAAAACATGTCTATAACAAAATAATATATTCATGTTCATATATATATATAAATAAGCATATATTCACAACATCAACAACTAATTATTAATACACATCGATCATAATAGAATTTCGATTCCAGAATACCAGCTAGAAATTAAATTAATACCACTGTAATTAACTTAGAACCAATTAATTTAATGATCATACACCATGAAAGAATTAATTTCCATTCCAGAACACCAACTTGAACTTAGAACCAATTTAATCATACACCATGAAAGAATTAATTTCCATTCCAGAAGACCAACTTGAAATTTAAGAGCAATGGAAAAGCAATTTTGAGATCACAAAAGTAAAAACAAACTTCCACTGGACATGTGAATCAAAAGATTGGAGAGATGAGGAAAAAAGAAACTTATATTTAAATTAAAAATCAGGTAGAAAAATCAATCAAAAATCTAAAATCTAAATCAGCTCAAACATTATTGCAAAGGAGAGAGGGAAAAAGAAACAAGAACAGAAAATTACCTCCTCAACGTGTACTCAATTTTGTAATAGTTCAGTCTGAGTAGATAAAGCGTTCATTTATTAGTTGGCGTCGTTCCAACTCGAACTCAAGCTATCTCTTCGGTAGAAAAGTTAAATCAGACTCCAATGGCAAGTGGGTATTATATATATATATATATATATATGTATATGTATGAATATGTATATGTATATGTATATGTGTGTGTAAGAAAGTGTGTTTTTCTTTTTGGTCCCTTTGCCAACGTTGCGAACAGAAAGGTAAACTGTTGTATTAGAAACAGACGATAGATGAACACGTAAGGCGAGGGTGCATGCAATTACAAGACTAGACTGCCTCAGTTTTAGAGAGAGAGAGATGAAGCCTGTAGCGACAAGTCCAACTACATTAGCGGCGATTAAACACCGGTAGGTCAACGTTAAAGGACCCACCACCGGTTCAAATCTCCACTCGCCGCCATGTGAATAACCCATCATTTTTTTGACCATGAAAAGAAGAGCCGTGTTCCATCTGCTCTGTTCCGTGAAACACGACACTACTGTGCCTTTTCTATAGATTCTTCTGTACCTTGGTTACATTCATTGTACACATGCTCTACGCTTTAATATATCATATAATAAATTCTGCACGTCTAGAAAAGTCATTTACATTTAAGCTATGACAGATACCTCTCCGGAACATCGTAACAATATTAAATATGTATTTAACATGGATAAAGTCTGGATGTGACCGGTATCAAATACTCCTGAAAAATATTTGTTTTTTTTTAAAATAATTTTTTTATTTTTGGATACGTGATGGATATTTAAAAATATTTGGTGAATACTTCTCGGATAAGTTCGAATTTTTTTTTTTAAAGATGGTAGTCATATTGTAATTTTAAAATAGACAATACTTACCTACTCACCAGTATGTAGGTGAACCCTCCTTACCACTGATGTGTTCCAATAAAAAATGAACACATCACCTTTAATTACAAAATTAAATTTAAAATACAATAAATAAGTATAATAAATGAGTTTGACTTCATTTATTATACTTATTTATTATACTTTAAAGCTGATGTGTTCATTTTTTATTAGAATGCATCAACGGTCAAGAGGGCTCACCTATACACTGGTGAGTAGGTAAGTAATGTCCTTTTAAAATTATATATATATATGCTGTATTTTACCGTATTCGTATTTTATTTTTTGAGATTTGTTGTATTGTCATATACATATGTGTCGTATCTATATTTTGTATCTCTGTCCGTACTTCATAGCATTTAAGTTTATTAATAATTCATACAATTAGGATTAAGACAAGAGCTAAATTATCAAAAATGACAAAAATAAATTTAGTAGTGTGAAAAGAGACGCTTGCTCTTTTTAGAATAGAACAACATAAAATTAAATATATATATATATATTAAATACAGAATATTACAAGTGTCTAAAAGCAATTGAGTATCATATCCTTTATTCCACTGAAAAAAAAAAAAAATACATTGTAATACAAAACTATCATTGTCAATGGATAGTCCTACAAAAAGTTGGACAACAATCAATTCAATACATGATCACATAGCATGTTCGATTTGGTATGCCCAGCTCTGCTTTTCTCTTTTAACGTGAATCACGCCACTATATGTTTGGTACTATAACTACACATACTCTTCTTTTAAAAACCCTCTCACACAGCAGTATTGTTCCTAACAGGGCATAAAACCTCTCTTTTAAAAAAAAAATGCTCACCAGTGCATCATAACATTGTTTCCCTACACTGTACACATCCTCTACTCTTACTATGGGGCCGTGATATAAAATAAATTGTACACAACTAGAAAAGTAATTTATCAAAAAAGTTAAAACATATTAAAGTTTATTAATGGTTCATACAATTAAGATAAAAACAACTTTAAAAGTGTTAAATTATCAAAAATTAATAAATAAACAATACTATTGTGAGTTCCTTTTATCATTCCATGACGTGGAATTCACGTGGGGCGTGTAGCTAAACCACATTAACAAGATCGTGCTTGCTTTAAAGAGAAAGCAAGCTATAAAAAATCCAAAAAAAAAATTATTATGTACAAAATTACAAATTACTCATGAGGTCGGAAAAGGACACACACTTGAAGCAAGATGGCACCAGCCATTACTAACACAGGTACAAAATGGAAGCCGTGTCTATATATATATATATATATATATATATATATATATTTCTGCAAATCACTCACATATTGATGTTGGGATTTTATGTCTTTTATAGCACCAATTAAAATGTACTTGTTGAGATTCTATGTCTTTTATAACACCAATTGGAATGTAATTGTTAAGATTGTATATCACTATAGCACCAATTAAGATATGATAACATTGGCTTATCAATAAAAATATGTTGCATATCAAAAACACTATTTATCTATTATGAAAGTTATGTATTGATTTGATTCAAGACTCAAATTATAGTATTCATTGACTACTTAATGGTGCATGCATGGTATGGTTACCAAAGTCGGGAGCATAAATCACTTATATTGCGTTATCATAAAGTGTTTTGTTCGTTCAGTAATAGTGGGTGAATTCCCTATTGATAAAGAACAGAACAGAATCATTGACAAGTCATTCTCAAAGTAATTGTAAAGCCGTCATTGCAATTACTACTTATCAGTGTTATGACAAATGTTATCCTCAAGTATGATGGAGTGATGAACCCTAGGCATGGTTAGTTAGCACTTTGATATATGCGGTGTGTCATAGGGTCTAAAATTCAAATATATTAGGTGTTGGTTGATCATGTGCTTTGGAACATGCTCCAAAGATTTATATATATGCTAGCTAATTTATTATGGCTTGATTAGTTTAATCAATAGTAAATTGAAGCGCTTGATTCGGCTTTAATAAAATGGGTATGCACCTTCGCAAAATGCATATGTTTTTATCAAAGGCTTATTGATTAAACAGTAAATAATCATGTGGCTTAATAAATATTCAATTATTGATTTGAATTGATTAACACTTATATGTCTATACCTAATTGTGCGTAGATAGGTAATTTCATATAATTAACACAGATGTTATGTGTTGAGGTAACACAAGATTTAAAGACAACACATAGTTCAACCATTCTCGAGCTGGAGTACAATCACATTTATATAGTGAAATTAAGTTGTGGTTAATGGATTATTGAAATTTAGGGTCATAAGATGATCAGGCCAATTTATAATCTATTGGAGCCAATAAGAGTTTGGGCTCTTAAATAAGATCCTCATTTCTAACCCACTGGATTGATTTAAAAGCAACTAAGTTATTAAATGTGAATTGATTTAATGTGCTAAGGGCACAAGTGCAATTACATATAAATATATATTGAATATTTTAATATACTGAAATATATATGTTAATATATATAATTTAAATATATACATAATATCTTCTTTTATGTAGGAGAATATAAGATATGGAATGTGTATATATTCCTTTTATATTGTAAAAATTGTGATTATTTTTGGCCGATTTTTCCTTAATTTCATTTATTGTCATGTTAATACTTTAGATGATTATATATGTGTTTTAAATGTAAAATAAATATTTTGTGAACTTATTTAAGGTTTGGAAAATTTTTCGAAACTTTTGGCAAAAGTTAATTTTTTCGAGTCCAATTGACCTAGGGGCGCGAGCCTCGTAGGTCCAAAAAATTTGAAAGTGTTGAAATGACACCAAATTTAGAAGGTAGATTAAATAAAATATTTGACGCATTACGGAATCGATTTCGTGTCAATCGGAATTATAGAAATTGAAAACAGAGTCCGGGAAGGTTTAGTAAAAAAATAGTAGCAGTTTTGTAAATAAGTGGATGTTAAAATCTATAAATAGAAAGAGAATGACCCAGCCCTCATTTCTCATTCTCTTTAACCGAATGGTGAGAACAATAAATATCTATATGGGTAAACTTCATTAACACCCCTTAAGGTTTAAGGTAATGTCACGCAACTATAACTTTGTGTAATTTTGTCACCAACATCCCCTGAGGTTTGTGTCGTATACTCGTATATAACATACATCCCCTCCTGCCAAAAGTAAGTCATGTCAGACCATTTTTTAATGGTGAAAAGATCATGCTACCCTTTGACTTTTGACCTAACATTTTTCAATACTAAAATTACCTATTTAACCGTACCTAATGGACCAAAATGCCCCCAACTATATCCTATTATTACATACCCACTGTTATTACATTATATATATATACACACATATATATTTATAAATAAATAACCACAACCACCACTGCCACCAACCACCACCACCACAACCACCACAACCACCGCCACCACCACCACAACCACAACCGCCACCACCACCAAGCCAACTGCCACCAACCACCACCACCATAATCAAATTTCTTCTATTTTCAAGCATCACATCTATGTACAATCGCGACGATGATGAAGATGCCGTCGCTGAACGACATGATTGATCGCAAGCATGAAGAGATATCCAATCACTGAGTTGACTACAAACAGCATGCCTCTGGTGAATCTCATCGAACTCTAGATTTGGAAAGAGGTAATGTTGGAGTAGATGAGGGTGCATCGATCACCGTCTGCGTGGTGGCGACAAAGGGCTTGGTGTTGACCAAAAGGAGCTGAAATTATTGGCGGTGAGCTTCCATTTACTAGTAGAAGCACTCAATCGATGAATATGAGGCATTGGAGAAAGGAATTGGAGGCGTGATTCGTGTGTGAGTGTGACTCAAAAAGTATATTAATTAAAATTTTCTACACTTCGCAATAGAACGAATTCCTTGCAAAATAGGGCTATCGAAAGGGGTATCATACCTCAGGGATTATGGTCTGATGAGTTGGAATACTGAATTAATTCTAATTAAATTTATAAGAAAAGAATTCTGATTTTTAAACTAAACTAATTAAAAAGATAAAATAAAATAAATCAAAGTAAACAGATAGTGAAGATAATATGAGAGAAATCTAGGGTATTTGACTTCACCACTAACTCCACAATCAATGGTCAATTGAATCAACTATAGGAGAATTACATCATGCATAAGTGGTGTCGGTGGCAACAAGCTCACCTTCATCCGTCAAGAAGATAACATATAATTAAGGCTAAGCCATGGACTATCTTCGATTGGCATGGGCCATCTGCCTAACTACTCTAATCTAGGGTGCAGTATGGTTTATCTTCTTTAGGTATAATCCATCAAAGCTCTTAATAATATATTCAGTGATTACCATTGTGTAATAATTGACCTCATAATCACAGAAAATAAGAGAGATTGAGTTCAATAACAATAACTAAATATCTAAGACAAGATAAGAAATCATTGAGATTGAATTTACAAGACTTTTATTGCTCAATTCTATAATAAGAATCCTTTGAATTACACAATCTATGCATGTATATAAAGGTCCCCAATAATTAAAACAACAAACCATTGATACTTTGTTAGGGCTACATCAAAACCTTAGTGGATGAACTAGCCACTTATGGTGGAAGAAGAAGCTTAAACTATTAAGGAAGAAGGCATCATCTTCATGAATTACGCGTCTGACTTTGTTCTTCAATGGCTCTGCGAATATGTTTCTGTTCTCTTCTCAGCCCTCTCAGACTCTCCAATCTCTGTAATCTCTCCTATCTCTGTTATCTCCTCTCTGTAATCTCAGCCTCTTATTCTTTACTTTATTTCCCAAGAGAATACACCAAAGTCCTAATCCAATTAGGAATAAATTAGGGTTTCCCGTAGCACTAATTAGGTGGGTTTTTTCTGTTGACTTCGGCCCAACTTTTGACCCACTAGAAGTTCGATTTACGGAATTTTCGTGAAATATAAAAGTGTGCAGAATCAAATTTCGTTCAATCCCGCACAAAAATTATGTCGATTTGAGGCTCAGAAATAAGATTTCTGGTCCATTTTTCAAAACAGAATTAAGACTATATTATGTGCAGATTTGGGCTTCAGGCCCGAAACCTTCTTAAGTAGCTGTAATTCTCTTGGACCTCTTCCTTGGGCTGATTTGAGTTGAAATAAATGGTTGAATGAATCTCATTTTATGTAGGCTTCATCTAACCATCTTAGATGTCTTCTTTAAAAGCCCAAAATCATGGTTTTAACTGAAATAATCATTAAGGCCCTGAAAATACAGAAAACACTAAAACGAAGTAAAATCACAAAATAATCTATCACTAAGAGAATAAAATACATAAGTTAAGAGGCTAGAATGCGTAACATTCAACGTCGATCATACCCCCAAACTTACATATTGCTAGTCCCTTAGCAATAGAATAAAACAAAACTAAAACAAATGAAACTAACAAATACTAACTAAACTACCCAACTCCACTTTCGTGGGAGAAACGATTGCATTTAGCATATACAACAAGCCTTTAAACCCCTAGGTTCCCCCTAGTGGACGAGTATAGTCTTGTGAGGGTTTCCAGAAATGTTACCCACAAACATTCAAAATTTTGTTTCAACATTAATTCAAGAAGAAGATTACAATATATAGTTACAAACTTGCATTCAAGAATAATTTCAAACTTTCAAATTCTATAATTCAAATCAATGGTCCCCATGCATAATTCACAACAACATATCTCAAAATAACCAACTCTAGCTCCCTCGTGTAAAGTGAACTAGCAATCATCTTATGTGGCATAATTCAGCTCTAAATATATTAAGGCACATACCCCTTCAACTCATTAGCTCCCCTTATTGAAATCATACTTCCAAACATAAATACATGACTTTTTCATTTTTTTTTCAATTCCTTTTTTTTTTCATTGCTTTATTGGTTGTGCAATGTCTTGATCTATTAAGCTTTCTGAAAGATCCATGTAGCAAGCTTTCAGTCAGTGACTCCCAAACCAGATGGCTTTAGGGCACTAGGCTTTAAAATACCCTGAAGACCTAATTACTCAAATCAATCAGGCTACAAATCAAGACAACCAATGTTCATCTTTTCTCACCCTTTCACTTTTGACGCGAACACTCCGTGCTTCCTGAGGCATAGAGGCCCCGTTACTCATGAAAAGGATCAAATTGATTTGCTTATTCATCACATTTTTTTTTTCTTTTTTTTTTCTTTTTCATTGAAGTCAAGTAAAACACATTATCGATACTCATTCTCAAGAGATACTAATTAATATCAAGCATATGTAACTCAATAACTCAAAGCCAAAGTTTATACCTCACAAAATTATGCTAGTGTGTTTGTGCATGTAAGGGAACTAAAATCAATCACTCCAAAACATGTTATTGCAAACCATAATTAAAACCACATAATTTAAACCATAATTTTCAAAAATTTAAAACATACTCAAGAATTGCAAGTTAAGCACCTACATAAGGTATTAATCCTTTGAATAATGTCAAAACATTCTATCTGAAAATAAAACAAAAGAAAATAAAAAACAAACTAAGAAAATAAAATAAACTAAAATCCTAATACAAGAAGAATTTCACAAATTATTTCCCCCATATTGCAATAAAGCACACAAATAGGCATCGCCTCACCCCCAAACTTAAACTGTACATTGTCCCCAATGTACTATTAATCCAAGCAAAGAGAAGAGTAAGAACGATGTTACCAGAAATTCGGAGTAGTGGAAAGAAAATAGAGCACACCAATAGCATGAAGGCAATGAAAGCACACCCCCAAACTTGGATGTTTCAACCTGTCAAAACAAACCACTATACCCCAAAGATCAAGTGAAATAGTATGGGTGAAAATAAACATGAAAGAGAAAAATCCTAAAAAAAATAAAATAAAATATTTTTTTCATTTTTCAAATTTTCTTTTTTTTCAAAGTAAAATAAAAATCTAACTACAAAAAGAAAAATAAAATTTATAAAATAAAAATAAAAACTAAAAATAAAATAAAATACAAAAGATGGTTACCTTCCTGTCAAAGGTGTGGCGGTGACTGAGCATCCGGATCCAAGTTTGCTTGGCGCATCAGTGCATGCAGCATCCTCCTCATCTCTAGTTGGTCTTGGCGAGTGTCACAAAAGTGATCCGCCATCTCTGTCCTCATTGCTCCAAACTGTGTGGATACCTCTGTTTGTAAGGTGCCAAACTGGGCTATCAACCAAGCAATCTGCCCCTCTAAATACTAATAATCATGGCCACCAGCCTGTGCATGCACCTCCTCTTCCTCTGCATCCATCTCCTCAGGATCTTCCACCGGTGGTGGTATATCTATATGTTCTCCTCCCTGGGCCAACCGAGATACTTCACCTGGCGCTGCTATGACTCTCTGGTGCATATGAGATCAACTCAAATTCCAGTCATGCGTACCATAATGAAGATCACGTGGAAAGGCAAGCTCATCCTCATGGACTGCATACCCCTATGCCACAAGCAACTGATGAATAATAGTAGGGAATGGAAACTCCCAGTCACTTGCACTGTCTGGTGCCTTAGCCACAACCTTGAAATAGAACTTCTCCATCTGGCCCCAGACAATCTGTGGGAATGACAGCCAATGCCCAAAATGTATAGCATATAAGGCTCTGAGGAACTCTTGACGTCTTTCGGTTTTATTTCCAATTGGACATACATTTTTGAGTAGAACAGCGTCAAGGAACCATAAATGATTTGGCATTGAAGACTTGGAAGCTGCATTCCTTTTCAGCCCGAAAAACTGATTAGCACACAAACGTGCAACCAAATTACCCACTGACAAATCGTCGGGTAGAGGAGTATAGATATAAGACAAATCATCTGGGCATTCATGAGGACAACCCATGGCAATGGCAATAGATGACATGTCCACCCGAACTATTGTTCCATCTACTGAAGAAGTAAGCACATCCCCCTCATCAGGTGTCGGCATTAAGTTTTGATAAAATACCTTGACAAGCCTCGGGGAGATAGTAGACGAGAGTGGAACAAAAATGGATGCCGACCGACGACGACGGATGTCGGAAATCCCCCATCGTGTCTCAGGAAACATACCATAGAGTTCGGCTATGTCAAACGTAGTTTCAAAGTTCAAAGCCCTTGGATGCCATCTCTCATGAATACCTTCTCGGCGAGATCTCGAAGAACCAGTAGTTGGATCATGCCTCGCTCAGCGAGGATTGTGTGAACTTGAAGCACCTTGGTGACTTGCTCTCTTAGGTGCCATAAAAGTAAAAAAAGTGTGGTTGAGGAATTAAATCGAACACTTGGTGTGCACAATTAACTTGTAACCTTCAACCTCCTCTTTTCGGTAATTTTTTCACTTAAATCGAACAAGTAATTGCACCAAATGGATCCCCCAAACTTGGTCTTCAAAAGCCCTAAAAAAGAATTGCACAATTTCACCAAAGAAAAACTTCACTTACTTTGATGTTGAACTTGAAAAAGTGAGAGCTTCCTTTGAGAACTAGTGATTTTTGATCCAATTTGATGTTGAAGTTGATGATGATCAATGTTGAATTCTTGTTAATACTCACCAATTGAAGAAAATAATCTTCCGGTTGAAGTAGGACTTGAATTGGAGTTCAAAGAGGTCAAGGATGCAAGTGGTAGCAACCAAATAGGATAAGGAGGCTTTATATAGAAAGGAGTCTCGGCCAGCCCACCCATGGGCTTGGGCGATTGATCCCCCCTAGGGTGGGTGATCGATCGCCCACCTGCTGGTGGGGATATTCAAGAATTAACATGGGGCGATCGATCCCCCTCAATTGGGGCGATCGATCCCCCTCCTGGATGCCTGTTGAACCCTTCATCGCCCAAGTTCGACCGAGACTTGATATTTTTGAGTCTCCATCACCCAAGGTCGACCGAGAGCACGATTTTTCACCCGTCTTGAGTCCAAATACCTCGGTACACCTCTTGGCATCCTCCAGAAGCAACTTATACATCACAAACTCAAAGAAAAAACATTAAACCGCAACTAGAATTGAAAGAAAACTTAAGAAAACTAAAACTAAAAATTAAAATCAAAGAAAACTAAAGAAATTAAGGGATAGAAATACATACAAAACCTACAATTTAACGTCCGTAGGAGACGATCAACTCTCCGAAGGGATTAAGTCGGATAGACGGGATCCGTCAAGTTGACGGACTCTACGTCTCTTCTTGGCACACATCCTTCCACACAATGCTTCAACCTTTGCCCATTAACTTTCATCAAACCAATTCTAAACAATTGCTTATCCGGGAATGAGTCTCGAATAGGTAATGCATCGATCACCGGCTCAAACTCAATCCGAGATAAATGATCCGCAACCACATTCTCAGTCCCCTTTTTGTCTTTGATCTCCAAATTGAATTCTTGCAGCAATAAAATCTATCGAATAAGATGCGATTTGGTTTCTTTCTTCGCCAATAAGTGTCTTAATGCTGCATGATCAGAGTAGACAACCACCTTGGACCCCAATAATTAAGAACAAAACTTGTCCAAGGCAAATACTACAGCTAGAAGCTCTTTCTCTGTGGTTGTATAATTGAGTTGGGTATCAGAGATAGTCTTACTAGCATAATAGATTACGTATGGCCGTTTCTCTTCTCTTTGTCCCAACACTGCTCCCACTGCATAATCAGAGGCGTCACACATGATTTCAAAAGGTAAAGCCCATTTTGGAGATTGCATGATTGGTGCAGAGGCTAACAGAGATCGAGCTTTTCAAATTTGAGATTTATGGAAGTTTTTGGGACATTTGGAGAAGTTTAACTTTTTGGTCAAACTGGGGCCTATGATGCAACTTAAGTGCCAGAAATTCAGAAAATTTATGAAAATATTTATTTTTGGGAATGGCTTAGATGAAATGTTTAGAGAGTAGAGGAAGTGATTTCGAGACCGTAAGAGTTTTTGAAATTGAAAACGGAGTCCGGGAAGGTTCGTTAAGTGGTCCAGGGGTATTTTGGTCTTTTTGTGACCTAGGGACCTTAAAAGGTCAAACCTGTAGAGATATTTCATGTCTCACACCTCTTTCTCTCTCTAAAACTCTCCATCTTCATAGCTCTCCCTTCTCTCTACATTTTGGACCCGTTCGACTTGGATTCAAGGCTCGCTGAAAGAGGGAGATACGTAGGGGACGGGCTGGACGGCTAGGGCTTCGGTTTGAACCGAACAAAGTTGCGGTTTGGCAAGGTAGACATCACTGGGATTTTTTTGAAGTGCTTGGAAGGTCTTCATTTTTGAGGTAGGGGTTCTTCTTCTATTTTAATTGTCAATTCTAGGGTTTCGGGTGAAGAAGAGAGGTGTAGGTTGTGTTTCACATGCTTTAGGATGGTGAGAGGTGTGAAAAGTTGTGTTTTCTCCTTCTCTAGTGTTAGGACCAGAATAATTTTGACCGATTCCGGGTGAATTTTGACCGGATTAAATTTATTTTCGGATTAATTACAATTCAAAAAAGTGTGGATATAGAGATTTCTATACAAGTGGAAAGAGTATGTATATGTGTGTATATATATATATATAAATATATGATGCTTATATTTATATTAAATTATAAATATATGGTGGGCTTATATGCAATTATAAGGGAATGGTGGTGCACATGTATAAATATGTGGGTGTACATGTATGTACTTATAAGTAGATGGAGGAGAATGTTTTTGTACAAGTATATGTGTATTATTATGTATATATATAGAATATATACATATACATATATAGGTGGACAAAAGAGGGGTTGGTGAGAATGTGTGGACCAAATTAAGGGAATCCAAAATAAAAGAAGGAGAGTGACCCATGTGGGTCGGCTGATTGAGGAGAGAAAAGAAGAAAAGAAAGAAAAGAAAAATAAAAGAAAGAAGAGGAAAAAGAAAGAAAAGGAAAAAGAAAGAAAAGGAAAATAAGAGAGAGAAGGAGAAATCAGGGAAAGAGAGAGTGACGCCGAGAGAGGGGAAGGAGCTTCAGTGCTCCAGCAGTGCTCTAATGGCTGCTCGATTGTGGGGTTGTTAGTGGCTGTCCATGATGGTGACAGTCCGGTGATCGGCGCTGGCAGCTAAAGATGCTACGGGTGAGGCCTTGGTGGGTCTTACGAGGTTCGGCTGGAGTGGTGGCTGAAGGCAGTTGCGACGGCTGGAGGAGGTCGGGTTTGGTTCAGTTTTGGACTGAACTCGGCTGAGTTCGGCTTGGATTGGCCGTAGCGGTCTGATTGGGCAACGGTGGTCACGACAGTGGCGGTTTCAGCTGGGTTCACAGGTTCGGCCGAAGGTTCGAATGGCGATGGTGAAGGTGGTGCTCTGGTAGCACTCCGGCAGCGAGGGTGGTTGGAAGTGGCCTGTTTGGGGGGTTCCACGAGTTGGGTTCTCAGTTGGCTTGCGGGTTGATGGCAGCGGCTGGGGTTTGCTTGGCCGGGGTTTGTGGGCCTGTTTGTGGTGGTCACTGGTGGAGTATTCCGGCAGTGGACAATCGGGGAAGATGGTGGAAATAGGTGGCTCCCGGTGGGTTTTCCATGGGGGTTGTGGTTGGTGTTTGGCTTCAGCTGGTTTGGGTGTTGCAGCCGTGAGGTTGCAGTAGTGGCTAGTGGAGGCTCGGCCTTGGTGGTTCGATTTTGGGTAGCCGTTCTGATTAAAGTGGGTTTGGTTCTCGATGGCTGTCGGTTGGGTTTTGTAGTGGCCGTTTGGCAGTAGGATGGGGCTCGGTTAGGGGCTTTTTAGTTCGTTGTTGATCACGGTATGGTCGGACGTTGTCACGCCCCGGAATCCGGGCCCCGAGACTCCCCCAGACCGATTCGAATCCCGAGTGTGAACCTGTCCATTAATTCCTAATGGACCATCTTAACCTTTCATTACCACGGAAGCCTAGTCACCCACTTTTAATTACCTATACATAAGTCAACATCATCTAACCTCAATGGCCTCAACCAAACAACCCTTCGAATGCTTCCAACCCACAAATACGAACATATAACTCCTTGTGAGTTTATAATCAATGTCTGAAAATGAAACCATTGGAAAGAGGATTTAAAAATACACATTTTCAAAAAAAGAATCATCGAAATTTGATTTGAAACGAAGGAGATATGCCTCTTTGAAGTTGGACAAAACACTGTTTGAATAGTGCATGCTGTAAAAAGGGGATCGATTGCCCAAGGTCGACCGAGGCCAGATTTTGGCCTTTTACAGGGGTGATCGATCGCCGTAAAAGAGGGCGATTGATCGCCGTAAATCCCTGGCGAATTTTTGCAACCCTAATTTAACTACAACTTGACCCAAACTTCAAATTTGAATATCTCACAATCTATAAGTCCGTTTGACCTAAAATTTGGCATGAATCATCCTCAACATGTGTAGCATCCAACCCAATTAGAATCATCTAAAAATACCAACCAAAACCCAGGTTATATCCAAATCAATGACTATGGGTCGAAAATTAAACCCTTGCACTAAAACATGCATATCTTCCTCATTTTATACCCAAACAAGGCCCATGACCTATCAAATTGAAGCTAATACAATTATCCTTGAATAAATATAAATTTCATCCATGCCATAAACTCAAAATGGACACTTTTGGGCACGTGTTCCCCCAATGACTACTCTAATGCCTTAATGGTCATCAAGTATATTCACACAACATGCATTTCACATTTGAAATGTAATTCCATCAATTTTTCCTATCATCTTCATTCAAAACTCATGCATACATGTATTTCATAATCCATTAACTCATAATTATCCATACAAGAAGTCATAATCCAAGAGGAAAATAGTTCTATAGTGCCATACTTTTTCAACACATACAATTTTCTTAAGAAGCACATATCATTCATATGATTTTCCAAGTTTATAGTCATTACAAGAATTCATACATAAGGTTCAAAATGCAACGAATTCTACCATGACTACAACTAGATCATTACCGTGCCACAAGCCGACACAGATAGCCAAATGTACAAATACCCAAAATATAGCAAAATATAACTAAAATTTCACTTGAACACTCAAGTCCCATCCGTCATCGGTGCCTTATCTGTAAAAAGTTTAGAATAAAGGGGTGAGCACCACTGCGGCTCAGTAGAGATACCCCAACCCCCTAAGTGCCGACTCGACACGACCTACATGAATGCATTTCACCACATTTCATGTATCATTCAACATATGCCATGTTCATTCACAAGCGATGCATATATAAATAAGAATGCATTAAACATGTGTATCATGCTTCACAATTTAAAATGAAAGCAATAACATACCCTCGTTCCTCTCTAGGACTCAACCCTGTACCCTAACATGATTTTTGACCAACCATATAACCTGGGACACCTCTCACAACCGTCTCCCGACTTTGGCCCACTCCGCCAACGACGTACTTTTGGGGCAATATTTTTCTTTACCCATTGGTGATTAGACCATATCAGCACCGTCACCACATATTTGGTTACTCAAGGTGATTAGACCATATCAGCACCGTCACCGAATGTTACGTGGCTCAAAGTGGTTAGTCCATGTCAGCACCGCCACTGAGCATAATTGAATTTAAGGTGATTAGTCCATATCAGCACCGTCACCGAATCATTGAGTGGCTCAAGGTGATTAGTCCATGTCAGCACCGTCACCGAGCATAATTGACCCAATTGACCAACACCTAATATAGACCACTTTCCCCGTTTCCTCACAACGGCCCATATATGCATTTCGAACATATTGTAATCAAGCACTCAAAATTCATGCTTCACAATGCATTCTCTAGTTATAAAGGAACATAGCATGCATTTCATCTCCATAACACCACACATAGCATATATATGAATAACTCATACATATAACCTCTCATATGCATGCAACTCCAAAATTTAGCATATTTTTCTCATACTACACTAAATGCATAAATTTAGCACATAGAGCTCACATGCATTTAATCATCACACATTTCACATATAATCACATCAATATGTCATACATTTCACATTTATCACATATACCCCAAATTGAGCATATAATCATACATACTCACAATTTCTCAATTTATGCACATTGAACCCACATGTTATACTCAACACAAGGTACACTATCTTGCAAGGAAAAGGAACTCAAGAGAAGTAGAATACATCCATCCCTCCCCTCTCACTACCACAAAATATGCAAAATACAACCTATACCTTCCATCTTCACCCAAAATCCTAGAATCAATAAGTAGAAGAGAAGGAGAACCCCTACCTCAAAATCCAAGCTTAGAAGTGGAAGACCCAAATTTCACCAAGCTTCAAACTCCTCCAACGATAACTTTCCACAAATCAAATCGAAGAGGAGAGTGAGGAGAACAACTTTAATTCTTGGCTTTACCCTCAAATCTCACTTTTAGGCCCTCAAAACTTAGAGAGAAGGAGAGAAGAGAGCTTGTAGAGAGAGAGAGTGGTAGAGCCGGCCAAGAGAGAGAGAGAGAGAGGAGTGAAAAATCTGATTTTTCCCTCTTTTTTCCATGTATATATCATATATGTATAATATATTTGGCCCTTTGCAACTAAACCCTCCACCTCTCCTTATTTACTCCTTGTTATGGGTCATTTGCACTTATTCACAAACTAGCCTTTCCTCTTTTTCTAAAACTTCACTTAAGTCCTTAAACTTACATCCATACCCCCACGACACTTTCTAGAGTCTGTAGTTATTTTTTCCGGGTCACCCGAACCCATTTCGGTCCCACGCCCAAGTTAAAACATAAAGAGACATAAAGAGATCATTTAAGTCCACTAAGCATGTTATCAAATAATTAATCATGCTTACAAGTTACCGACCCGTAATTATAATTAAAAAAAAAATTGGGTCATCACAGACGTGGTGACAGCTGTGGCTGTGGATTTTGTTTGGCTCGACTAATGGTGTTCGATTTTGTGGCCTTGGATGAAGGCTGTTCCAGCCATGGTTCTAATTTCATGGGTTCGGCTTTGGGGGTCGACAAAAGTGCCGAAGCTTGGAGCTTCGATTGGATGGTTTGGTGATGCCGACCTTGGTGTTGGCTTGATTGTCTTGCATAACAGGATGTTATGGCTCGTGTTTTGGGTTGGGTATGTTGTGGAATTGGGTTTAGTTGGGTCGATTATGCGGGTTTTGACACTGGACTGGACCGAGCATGGAAATAGGCCGCATTGCAAGCGCGAACTTATTGAAAGTGGGACCTAAGGCAAGTTAATTCTTGCCTCTATCTCCTACGTATATATTTTAAGTATATTGATTAATTTGCATGTGCTCTTAATTTAATCATATGTGGCGGTTGTGTATATATACATATATGTGTGCATATATATATGTATAGAGGTGGACATTGTGTATACGTGGGATGTGAGTGAAAATATATATATATGTGTGTATATATATGTGGGTTTGGGACGCGAAAGCATGTTTAAATTTAAATGCTTCCTTGCATTGTGATATGCATGTACGGTATAGATTAAAGTTTATGAAAAGCATGCTAAATAATACCTATTTAGCTATGTGTTATCTTGTATGCATATGTGGCTCTTATGCATGTTGTTCAGTATATATATGTGATTATATATAGGGTTGCAGTGGTAGAAATGCATGCTAAGTATGAATATAACTTTTAGCGGGCATTTGCAAAGCATGATTATGATATGCTATGTGTTCTATATGTTCTTAATACACATATGGTGATGGAATATATATGTGGTTATATATGTTGTGAATGGAAAGTATGCTAGTTACTTGTAGTAAATGCATGCCTTGAGTGAGAGCATGATTATGTTTATGCTAGTATACATGTATATGTGACTATATGCAGGATGTGACACACATATGTGTTTATATGTGGGAATGTGAATATGAGATGCATGCTAACTTTATTTATATATCGAATGTATGCATTGGTTGTAGCATGATAAAAATGTGCTAAAGTTGAAGTGTTTTGCATATGTGAGGTGTTATGCAAGTCTTGGAACATGTATATGATATATCTGTTGGAATGTGATGAAAAACATACTAAATACTTCTTTTTAGTATTCATAAGCCTGGGTTGAAGCATGAAAGTATTATGCTGTGTATATATACATCCATATTGCATGTATAGGAGGGAAATGACACATACGTGGTTATATGTGGGTTTATGTAGAAAGAAATGCATGTTATGTACTTATATACTAGCTGGTGCATTGGGATAACATAAAATAAAATGCTTGATTATGTATGCATCTACATTGCATATATGGGGGGTTGCGGAAAAATTAACGCAAAAAGAGGTGCACGGGACTTTGGAGTGGTCCAACCGTGTCACGAGAGGTGGTATAATTATTCACTACGTATGGCCCTCAGAGTGGACCCACCATACAAAGGCTTAATGCCTAGAATCGGAGTGTGTCCAACATTAGTGAGCTTCGGAGTTACCCCCTCACAATTTGGCAAACCAATATATTGCCATCGGAGTATGTTCAAGAAGTATGGCCCTCGGAGTGGACCCGCCATGCTGAGGCTTCGTGCCTGGAATCAAAGTATGTCCAACGAATGTGAGTCTTCGGAGTTGCCCCCTCACATAATGGCAATCTTATACATTGCCAGGGTAGAATGACCTTTCGGAGTGGTCCAGGTCATAGGATGGTTATCAGAGTTGTCCTAGGTCACGTGATCCTCGGAGCGGGCCAATCATGTGGGGTATCGGATGAGGGCCGAGAGTGAGAGTATATGCAGGCCTTGACGCTTGTATTATGTATCAGATTATGACCGTAGAAGGTGAAAATACCTCTATGCTTATGTGTTTATTTGTTAAGCATGTTTTTCTGTTTAAATACATCTATATTACATTTGAGATGTGCTACTTGATGAGTAGAAGATGTGGTTGTTGATTTACATTGGTTATGTAAATGTTTTGACATATATGTTCTATATACATATTGGTGCTGAGTGTTTACTACTTTCAAGCATGTTGAAAATGATTTCTACACGCATGTGTTGTGGATTTTGTATGTTCATATATGCTAGAGTAGCCATATATATCATTGGTTCATGCATGCTAGGTAGAGTATGGTCTTAAATATTGTGAAATATTTAAGTGCATGTATATTTTTTGAGAATATATGAGGATCGACCTGCTGCAATGGTGATAGTATGGTTCTATATACCTTGTTGGGCCTTTGAGCTCACCCCCTCCCAGGTTTTGCTGGTATTGCTGATTTCGAAGTCATTTAGGGGGATCGATAGTACCAGTTGTAGATGTAGTAATTAGATTCCTTAGAATCTAATGTATGTCTAGGATAATAGATAGGTAGACGCAATTACATTTGGATTAAATGTATAGAGCGATTTATATTGATTCAGTTCCTTCAGTTGTATTTTATTCATGTGATGTATGTATATAATACGGACATTCAAGGACTGAGACATGTATTTTTGATTGTATATGCAAGTTATAGAAATACTGGGGGGACACGTGCTCAGAAGTGTCCATATGAATTTTACAGCAGGTATAACATGCCAGGAGCTGATTATTTAGAATGGGTCATGCCCAATTTTTATGAAAATAATAGAAAATTGAGATTATATGATCAGGTGGTGATTATGTCGTGAGGGTGATCTCACATAGTTCACACCTCAGTTTTTGGGCCCCAGGAATCGGGGCGTGATATCTCGAGTCCTATATTTTGACAATTGTGTCCATTGTGTTGGTGGTAGCATGTGGGTTTGAAGTGTGTGAGTGTAAGAAATTGATACATAGGCATTATGTGCTCAATTTAGTGTATATGTGAAAAATGTGTACCAAGTGTCATATATGTGATTGTATGTGGGAATGTGGTTGTTGAATGTATGTTAGTTCTATGTACTAAAATTATGCATTGAGTGTAGCATGAGTAAAAAATACTAATTTTGAAGTTGTATGCATATGAGATGATATATGCATGTGTTATACATATATGTGCTATATGTGGTGTGTGGTGGTGAGAAACATATTTTTTACTTCCTTTTAGTATCAATGAGCATGAGTAGAGCATGAAAATAAAATGCCATGTGTTTATGCATTCATATTGTATATGTGGGAAGTTGCGAAAAAAATGACGCAAATGAGGTACACGGGGCTTCGGAGTGGTCCAACCGTGTGGTGAAATGTGGTGAAATTATCCACTATGTATGGCCCTCGAAGTGGACCCGCTATACTAAGGCTTAATGCCTAGGGCCCTCGGAGTTGTCCCGCTCATAGGATGGTTATCGGAGAATGTCCAAGATATGTGAGCCTCGGGGTTGTCCCCTCACTCTGTGGCAATCCTATATATTGCTATGGTAGAATGACCTTTCGGAGTTGTCCCGGTCATTGGATGGTTATCGGAGGTGTCCAAGGTTACATGATCCTCGAAGCGGGCCAATCATGTAGGGTATCAGATGAGGACTAAGAGAGAGAACATTTACTTTCCTTAATGCTTTTATGTTTGAACATGTTATACATGATTTGTGAAATATGCAATCCTCTTTAATTACATTTTTTTAAATTGTTTGTGAGATTGTGGATGTGGCATATAGTGTATTCATATGCATTCCATGTAGGCCGGTGTCGAGTCAGCACTTAGGAGGGTTGGGGTATCTCTACTGAGCCGCAGTGGTGCTCACCCCTTTATTATAAACTCTATTACAGATAAGGCGCCGATGACGGATGGGACTTGAGTGTCCAAGTGGAAACCTAGTAGCATTTTGCTAACTTTTAAGATGTTGCACATTTTGTGGCTATCCATGCCGGCTTGTGACATGTGACTCCTTCTTGAGTTGTGGTCATGTTTTGGACAAATGTAACTTTGATGTATGTGTTAGATTATAAGCTTGTTGGGTATATAAAGACAACGAATTAGTTTATGTAGTGCTCATGGTTGCATTTAATTCATTTGATGATATTTTCCTTATGAATGGATTGTGGTTATGGAAGAGAATGATTCATTTTGATGTATAATTAAATCATGATTATAATTTTGAGTATGAAATTGATGTTGGTATATTTCATTCATGTTATGGATCATGTATGAGAGGTTCTAGGATGATAGAATGTGGATTTGGCTCCAAATAGACCATATATAGGGTTGTTGGAGGACCTGGAGGGAGCATTTTGATCATGCGAAATGCCAATTTTGCACAATCGAAACCCCCATTTCGATTGTGTGAAGGGGTGATGATTTATGAGAATTTTTAGGGTCCAGACAGGAGCAATCTCGCACAATCGAAACCTTCATTTCGATCGTGCAAGATATTGCAGGTTCAAGGTCCCGAGAGGGTGAAATTCTCGCACAATCGAGATTTTTTTTGCACAATCGAGATGCCAATTTCGCACAATTGAGATTGGTATTTCGCACAATCGAGATTACTATTCACAACATTTTTTTAAACTTCGTTTTGATGTAATTTCTTCGTTCTAGATCGGAATTGAGTGTAGTTTTTTTTGAAATTGAGTATTTTTGGATTCTCTATCCAATGGTGTAGGCCTGAGTTTCAGATTCTGAACACAATAAGTTTTGAGGCCTGAAAGTGAGTGATTCTTGAAAGTGTGGACAAGTAAATTTCCACTAAGGTGTATGATTCAATGTAGGGCCCATGGAAATTGGTTAAGGTGGAGTTGTGTTCAATTATATGCAATAATGGAGCTGAGCTTCCGCAGTAATTGAGGGTAATGAGGGTTTAAGGGATTGAGTGAACGGGTTCACACTCTGGATTCGGGTCGGTCCGGGAGAGTCCCGGCGGTCCAGGTTCCGGGGCGTGACATGCATAACACCTCACATATGCAAAACATCTCAACTTAGCATATTTTTATCATGCTACAATCAATACATGCATTCGACATATAAAGCTAGCATGCATTTCATATTCACATTTCCACATATATGTCACATCTTGCATATAATCATATATGCACATATATAAGTATGGATACAATCATGTTATCACTCCATGCATGCATTTACTATAAGCAACTAGCATGCATTCAAATCACAGTACCGACATATAATTCCTACATGTTATGTCCTACATGTAATACACATATGCATATAACCTAGGGTAAATACGATCATGCTCTCGGTAAATGTATGTGTTTACAACAAGTAACATGCATTCCAATCACAATATATAAACCCACATACATTCCATCACCGATATATGTAATAAGAACATATATAACACACTTAGCTAAACATATATATTTAGCATACTTCTTGCATGGTTTCAACCTACACATATGCAAATAACAATGCAAACAAACATTTAAGTCATCATACTTTCATTCCCCACATATATACATATGTATGTATATATTTATATCTTCACATCCCACGTATACACAGTATCCATCATTTCATATATATATATATATATGCACCAATATATATATATACATATACACACCATATATGATCAAATTAAGGAGCATATGTAAATTAAATTGACATAATTAAAATATGCATAGGAGATAGAGGCAAGAATCAACTTGCCTTAGGTCACGCTCTTAATTGGTCTGTGCCTGCAAATCAGCCTATACCAAGTCTGGTCCAATTCCAGTCCAGTTTAGTGCCAAGCCCACCATTTGTTTCTCTTAAATGGATATTCGGCCTAATTTAATTCTCTAGCCCAGCTCAGCATTAAAGCCCCCACAAAAAACCCATTTCTCTTCTTTCAAATGGTATTGGGCCTGTTCTCAATTACGACTCAGCCCAAATCACCTCACCCAATCCACAATTGACCTTGTTGGACACAAACCAATGTATACATATGCATCACACATAAGAAAATAAATAAAACTAGGAGATATCAACCTCACACGGCCAATTCACCAAAAAAGTGTAGGCATCCTCAGCCACAAACCCATTATCTCACCACCGTCACCCTTACATCAGCCAAGCACAAACTTGATGCCAAATTACCAACCAAACCCAGCTGCTACTCGAATTACCCAGCCAAACAGCCCATACCAGCCATTCACCATGGCTAGACCCAATTCAGTCACCATGCCCAACTCTACTATCAAACGACCACAACATGGCTGCCCACCTACTGCCAAGCTAACTCAAAGTAGTAGCCAATGCCACCCTGTCCGGCCATCAACCACCCAATAATTCATGGATGCAACACCCAAACCAATTGAGAACCCAACTGCCCAAACGGTTCACCACCACCATAGCCTCCTTCTTAGCCCCAAACAACTGAAACCGAACCCCCTTGATTAGCCACAACCGAAACCATTGCCACCTCAACCATGAAGGTCCAAACAGCCTCATACCACCGTTCGAACCCACTACCAAAAACACCTCCACAACCGAGTCAAACCGCCACCAAAAGCTAACCGAAGCCGCCACAGCTATACCCGAGTCCACCGTCGAAGCTACCGTGGGTGAACCCAGTTGAGAGGACCCAAAATCACCATGGTCGAAGCACCGCCATGGGCCACCGAAATCACAGGCCACCATCCCTACCACCGCGACAGCCACTGTCGCAAGCTTCACCGTGCATCACCGTCCCTTTACCAATAGCCAAACCCACAACACAGCCAGGGCCGGCCCTGAGATTCTCAAATTTTTGAGGGGCCCTAAGAGAACTTTCAAATGAGGGGCCCTTTATATAAAAAGTTTTACATGCGCATATCAAAGTAAATGTGACGTCTTGCATTTTGAGCAGGAAAATTATTACTCCAATCAAGTTTCTTTAACATATTTTTCTCAATAGATATCATTGCCAATCCATTTAAAATAGAAAGAGAGAGGGAGAGATATGTATAATATGTGCAAATTCTATCAATCATGAACCACCATAGACGAAGGCCACGAACTCACGAAGTTTCTGTTACTTTTGTAATTGCAATTGAGCAAAGAGAGAACGAGAGGTTTACTGGTTTGGTAAAGTTATATTATGATTTATGACCGTTATATAACTTATATATATATATATATATATATATATATATATATATAGAGAGAGAGAGAGAGAGAGAGAGAGAGAAGGGGGGTTTAAAGTATATGGGTAGGTGTTTTGGGTTTAAAAAGGCCCAATGAAATATGTTACTATGGGCCCAAATTTAAAGTATATAAATTAAGTGTTTTGGTTTAAAATTATAAAAGCCCAATGAAATATGTTATTATGGGCCCAATTTATATACTAGTATAATATACCCAGTCTAAAATTTGGGGCCCCCCAAAATTGGGGGTCCAAAGCTATCGCCTGGGCCTCCTAGGCCTAGGGCCGGCCCTGAACACAGCCAAGGTTTTACCGGCCGAAGCCAAACACGGTGAACCACCTTACAGCTGAGAGCATCGCCATCTTCAGCAATCCCCGCCGTCTGCTGGAGCACACCACCGGCCTCCAACATTTTAGCCATGGAATCAAACCCAAAAATCCACTTTCTCTCTCTCGATTTCTCTTTCTCTCTTTAAAAATCTCGGTTCTCTCTCTCCGTTCTCCTCTTCTCTTTTCTTTTCCTTTTCTTTCTTCTTTTTTTCTTTTCTTTCTTTTCTTCTTTCCTTATCTTCAACCAATTCACACTTCTCTTTTCTTTTTATTTTGTCCATACGTTTTTGTGTCCCCTCTCCTCCACATGATTTATATATATCACATATAAATATATACATATCACACCACATGGGTTATAACCCATTCCCAGCCATGTGTCTTATATACATATTATATATACACACACTACACTACACGGTATATAATAGAACCCATACACTTATACGTATATATGCCCATACATATACACATTTTTACATGTATATATAATAATACATGTACTAATAGATATATTTATAATTTAATATAAATATATCCCATATATATATATACACGTATCCTCCAGCATTATAATAACTTCACGTACAAAATTTTCTCCATCTCTATATATATATAATTCCATATATATATATATATATCCAATCTCATATCTTCTCGAATTTAAATAATTCAAAAAAATAAATCTGGTCCAAAAATCATCCGGGACCAGTCAAAAAAATTCGGGTTGTTAACGAAAGGGTCAAATGCCCAGTAGAAATGCCCAAACCAACCTAAGCGCCAACTCGATGCCGACCTATATGAAATTCTAATCATGACATTCATATCAACTGCATGGCATAAACACAATGCTCATCATTCCAATTTCAAAGCTATATAGCATGGGCTTTCAAAATAAACAACATAAAATCATATTAATGATTCCAAGCAATTTATACTTAATCCCATAAAACTTTAATTATAGACTAAAAATAACCCATGATTAGACAACTCCGACGATCATGAAATCTTGGTCAAGCTCCGATCACTCAAGTATGATGGTCAACTCCGAAAGTCATACTAGTATGGGCAAACTCCGATAGTTTCATGTATGATGGATCAAACTCCTAGGATCATACAGATATTTGCCAAACTCTGATAATGTAGCATGATTGGGCATCCTTTGAATTTCATGCCATATTTTCAATGAAAATTCTCTTTGGTGCATTTTATCAAATACATTGCCTTCAACATGCTTGTTGACAATGCCAATATTTTATAAATGACCACAACTAGCCATATGCATTCTAAAATCAATAAATATACATACATTTCCAAGGCAATACATACGTGCATCAATTCATAGCTCAAATGCACACAAAAATCATGCTCTCTCACATAGAAAACTATCACAAGAAAACCATATATGTCTATATATATACCAACTCCATCGTATATAATCCATAAAAACCACATTTAACATGTAATTACATAAGAAGAACAACAAGGAATTTAAGACTCAACTTACTAACTCTTCTAAACATGTTAAACAACCAACAAAACCCATAAAAATTCCTATAGAATTGACATTAGGGAGGAGAAGACACCCCTAACTCAAAATCCAAGCTTCTATCAACAACCCTAGATCATCAAATCAAACTTTGGACTGATCAAGGTCAAGAACGAGGTCGAACCCAAGGGAATGCTTTGAGAAGAAAAACTAACACAAATTCAAATTAATTTAAAACTAATCTAGTTTAAACACAAGTTGGTTGATTTGAGATAAATTAAACTAACATGCAAATAAAATAACACTATTAAAATCAAATAGAGAAAATAACTAAGGTTTCGGATTCCACCACCATTAAATTCATGAAGCTTCTAATATTTATTTATTAATTCCCAAATTTGGAGTAGCAATCAAGAAATCAATCTATTGCTTACTCAAGATTTAACAATAAAGCACTATGAAAAATATATTAAAAAGGTAGATTTTCCTTCGCTTCACTAGTGTAAAATTCTAAGCATCTTATGTATCCAATTTAATGAAAAACATAAGATCAAAGATTATCACTTTTAAGAAATACAAACCCAAGCTTAGATTAATTATAATACTTTCTAACTACCACATATACATGATGTAGATGGTGAAAGAATTATAAAATAATTAATCACAAGAAGCAAAAATCATAAGCAATTAAATCACACACATGAGAATTAATTAATGAACAAAAGAACTTCACTTCATTAATGGAGGTTTCCTCCTCAACCCTAGTTGAGGAGTTTAGTTACACATGATAGAAGAAGAAGATAACAAAATAATAAAAGACATAATGAATAAATAAAACCCGGATTGTCTCTGTCTTCTCTGCCTTGACCTCCACTTGTTTTTCCCCTCTCAAAACAGCCTCCAATTCACCTCTTTATACCCCAAGATAATACATAAAGTCCTAATCCAATTAGGAGATAAAGTCCTAATCCAATTAGGAGAAAATTAGGGTTTTCCCGTAGCCCAAAATAGGTGTATTTTTCTGCTGACATTCGGCCCAAGTTTTGACCCAGTAGAAGTCCGATTCACGAAATTGACGTGAAATACAAAAGTGTCCAGAATCGAATTTCGTTCAACCCACTCAGGAATTAAGTCGAATTGAAGCTCAGAAATAAGGTTTTCAGTTCACTTTCTAAAACGGGATTAAAACTGGATTAAGTGTAGAATTGGGCTTCAGGCCCGTAATCTTCTTAAGCAGTTGTAATTCTCTAGAACCTCTTCCTTGGGCTGATTTGAGTTAAAATATGGAGTTGAATGGACCCATTAGATGTAGGCTTCATATAACCTTCTTGGATATCATCTTTAAAAGCCCAAAATCATGGTCTTATCAGAAATAATCATTAAGGCCCTGAAAAAGACAGAAAACACAAAAACAGAGTAAAATCACATATAAATTATCAGTAAGAGAATAAAATATGTAAATTAAGAGGCTAGAATGCGTAACATTCAACGCCGATCACACCCCCAAACTTACATATTGCTAGTCCCTTAGCAATAAAACAAAATAAAACTAAAACAAAGAAAACTAACTAAACACAAACTAAACTACCCAACTCCTCTTTCGTGGGAGAAACGATTGCATTTAGCATATGCAACAAGCCTTTGAACCCCTAGGTTCCCCCTAGTGGACGAGTTATAGTCTCGTGAGGGTTTCCAGAAATGTTACCCACAAACATTCAAAATTTCTGTTTAAACATTAATCAAAAAGAATATTACAATATATAGTTACAAACTTGCATTCAAGAATAATTTCAAAATTTTAAATTCCATAATTCAAAGTAATGGTCCCCACACATAATTCACATCAACATATCTCAAAATAATCAATTCTAGCTCCCTCGTGAAAAGTGAACTAGCAATCCTCTCATGTGGCATTACCCAGTTCCGAATATATTAAGACACATACCCCTTCAACTCACTAGCTCCCCTTATTGAAATCATACTTCCAGACATGAATACATGACTTTTTCACATATTTTTTTTTCATTGCTTTATTGGTTGTGCAATGTCTTGATCTATTAAGCTTTCTGAAAGACCCATGTAGCAAGCTTTCAGTCAGTGACTCCCAAACCAGATGACTTTAGGGCACTAGGCGTTAAGACACCCCGAAGAACCTAATTACTCGAATCAGTCAGGCTACAAATCAAGACAACCAATGCTCATCTTTTCTCACCCTTTCACTTTTGACGCGAACACTCCGTGCTTCCTGAGGCATAGAGGCCCGGTTACTCATGAAAAGGATCAAATTGATTTTCTATTCATCACATATTCTTTTTTTATTTATTTATTTTTTTCTTCTTTTTTTTTTTTCATTGAAGTCATGTAAATCACATCATCGGTACTCATTCTCAAGGGATACCAATTAATATCAAGTATATGTAACCTAACAACTCAAAGCCAAAGTTTATACCCCATAAGATTATGCTAGTGTGCCTGTGCATGTGAGGAAACTAAAACCAATCACCTCAAGGCATGTCAATGCAAACAATGATTTAAACCACTAATTCAAACCATAGTTTCTAAAAATTTAAAACATATTCAAAAATTGCAAGTTAAGCACCTACATAGAGTATTAATCCCTTGAATAATGTAAAAACATCCTATCTAAAAACAAAACAAAAGAAAAAAAACAAACTATGAAAATAATGTAACCAAAAAGTCCTAAAAACAAGAAAATTTTCATAAAAATCTCCCCCCATTGCAATAAAGCACATAAGGCATCGCGTCACCCCCAAACTTAAACTGTACATTGTCCTCAATGTACACCCAATCAAAGCATAGAGAAGGGATAGAACGATATTACCAGAAAACGAGAGTAGCGGCAAGAAAATAGAGCAAATCAGTAGCATGAAGGTAATGAAGTCACTCCCCCAAACTTAGATGCTACATCCTGGCAAAATAACAACTACACTCCAACGACCAAGTGAAATAACATGGGTGAAGATAAATATGAAATAGAAAGGAAAAACAAAAAGGTTTTTTTTTTTTTTTAAAACCTAATCTTCATGCGAAAACTACATGTACTACTCTTCTCCTCATTCTCTGAACTGGTGGGTCCCAATTTTTCAAGATGTATATGTGATAAGATATTGATTATCCAGACACCTTAACGTATAGAGTGTAAAGGGGTTGCCTTTCTTTATTAAAGCCATACTGTGTTGAAGCAATCTCGACAGTATTGGGTATTTAAACCAGACTTTAATAAACGGAAATCATCAACTTTATCAATCATATCACAAATTGTAGAATTGGTACTACATACATAGTCAGAGAATGGGCGGCTATACCGGATCATGATGAATTTTTTTTTTTTTTTTTAAAGAAAAATTGAAAATAAAATACACAAACTAAAAAAAAAAAAACGCAAGAGCTATAAATCCTAAAACGAATAATGTACAATGATGACCAAATAGGTCTATAACTCAACCTATACCTAGGCTTTCCATCTTGGCTTTCCACTTTTTGGTGTTGATAAAATGGACTGAATTCAATGAAACATTCACATCCAATAAAGCATTCACATCTTCACAAGCACTATCAATATCAAAATTATAGCCAAAATTAGTTAGACTTGCCTCTAAAGGGTCCTTATAACTAGGATGAATAAAAGTACCCTGATCTAGACTCTCTATTAAATTTACCTCACAAATATCCTCAGAGTCTGGTGGTTGTTAGTTTACGTTAAAAACATTAAGCTCAACTGACATATTTCCAAAAGAGAGTTTCACAACACCATTCCTACAGTTGATTAAAGCATTTGAAGTGGCTAGGAATGGACGACCTAAGATGACAGGAATCTGGTTATTAGGATTAGCTACAGGTTGAGTGTCTAAGACAATAAAGTCTACAGGGAAAAAGAATTTATCAACCTGAATAAGCACATCCTCAATAACACCACGAGGTACCTTAACTGAGCGATCTGCTAATTGGAGTACCACCTTCGTGGGTTTCAACTCACCAAGACCTAGTTGCTCATAAACAGAGTAAGGTAACAAATTGACACTCGCACCCAAGTCAAGCAAAGCTTGTTCAATTTTTTGATCACCTATGGTACATGAAATCGTAGGACATCCAGGATCCTTAAATTTAGGTGGAGTGCGATGTTGGATAATTGAGCTAACTTGTTCAGTGAGGAAGGCTTTCTTATGCACATTCAAGCCACGTTTGACCATACACAAGTCCTTTAAGAATTTTGCATAAGAGGGGATCTGTTGAATTGCATCAAGAAATGGAATATTAATTTTGACTTGTTTAAACACTTCCATAATCTCATTATAGTGATTTCCCTTCTTAGGCTTTTGAAGTCTTTGAGGATATGGTGCAGTAGGAACAAAGTTCCTAACTGGTGGACTTATTTGAGATGGTGGGTCAAGACTAGGGACTTGAATTTTTGACTCAACTTCAGATGTAGTTTTGTCCTCTCTTCCTAAATCGCTAACATGGTCCTCTTTAATTTTCTCATTATGTATAGGTATTTGGACTCCATTATCAACTTGTTTACCTGATCTTAGAGTTGTGATAGAGTGACCTGCTCATGTGAACCAGAAGTAGACGGGTCACTAATATGAAACTGACCCTTTGGGATAGGCACAGGTTGACTAGGAAACTTTCCCTTCTCCCTCTCTCCTACAACAGTGGCTAATTGACCTATTTGAGTTTCTAACTTAAAAATTGACTGACTGGTCTGTTGCATGAACTGTTGGAGAGTGTCCTCTAAAGTTGGTCTTTGTTGAGGTGGGGAAACATACGGAGGGGCATTTTGGGACATGGAAGGATATGAAAATTGTGGTTGCCCTTGGGGTTGCATAGGTTGCACCCCTTGATTGTTCCGAGGTTGGTCTTGCCTCCAAGAAAAATTAGGGTGGTTCCTCCAATTAGGATTGTATGTGTCAGAATAGGGGCTGCCAAATGGTTTCTTATAGGAATTGAGTGCATTGGCTTGTTCGGCTATACATTCATGAAAAGATGCAATAGATGGACAAGTTTGCGCTGTATGAGAAGAACTTCCACACAATTGACACATCTCATTAACTGCACGAACAGAAGAATTACTTCATTTACTCATCTCTATAGCCTCTACTTTCCTAGTTAGGCTAGCTATCCTCGCACTCAAATCAGTCTCTTCCCGGAACTCGTAAATTCCTCCCTTTTTGGGTTCTGAGAGCACTGATAGACCACTCCTTTCAACCCTCCCTGAGTACTCCCATTGTTGAGAGTTCTCTGACAACATATCAAGAAATTTCCATGCTTCATCCTCATTCTTAGACATGAATTCTACCCCACCTCGTGACTCAATTAGTTGACGATTATGGGGTGACAACCCCTCATAAAAGAATTGAACTAATTGCCACTTGGCAAAACCATGATGAGGACACTTAAGGAGAATATCGTTAAATTTTTCCCAATATATGTAAAACTCCTCACCCTCTTTTTGAGTAAATTGCATGATATTTCGACGAAGGGAGTTAGTTTTGTGCATGGGAAAGAACTTAGTAAGGAATTTAGTGCATAACCCATCCCATGAATTGATAGACGCGGGTTCCAGTGAGTATAACCACGATTTTGCTTTCTCTTTCAAAGAGAATGGAAATAACCGCAATTTAATTGACTCCTCAGAAATATTTTGAAATTGTAGTGTGGAGCAAATCTCTAAAAATTCCTTGACATGGAGGTATGGATCATCAGAGCTAAGACCTCTAAAAGTGGGCAGTAAATTAATTACCGCCGCCCGTATCTCAAAATGTCCTTGTTGGGTAGCAGGTAACACAATGCAAGATGGGTTTGTAATATGCACGGGAGTGTAATAGTCCTTAAGGGATTTAGTTTCAACAGGATCTGCCATCTTGGGCAAAGAAGGATCTCTAACACTAGAATTTTTCACACCCTTTTGAAAGGTTCTCTCAATCTCAAGATCTAATGGAAACAACTCTGGATTCAGTGATCGACGACCTAACATACACTAAAATGACTCACAAAAATACCAACCAAATAAACAAGCAAAATTTATTTATTTATTTTTTTTTTTCAAATTTAATTCAAGGTTAGTGATTTCTATTTTAATTAAAATTTTTTTTTTATTTTCCTAAAGAATTATCTGGACTAGTTCCAAAATAATTCTTACCTAGTTAGACAACTTCTACTCCCTTTCAGAGGAACTAGAGGATTACCAGTTAAGCCCCACCAATAATACAACCAGGAAAGTTTCTAAGATAGATTGGAGGGGTCACAAATGGTCCCACTTAAAAACCAATCTCCTCAGAACTTTCCTCGACATTGTGAAGTTGGAAGGTGCTCACTGGAGTTACCAAAAGTTAACTCTGTCCAAGATGGTCCTATAAGCTATGTGAATCCCTATGGCCAATGTCTACTTGATTTTAGATTTAAACTAAATTTGGTTTGGGATAGACAAATGCAAGGAGATTTTTAACCTAGTTGGGCAAGGAGTTGGTGATGAAATCCAATCCTTATCTTGTTGGGGGTTTGTGCCCTTACTAAAATTTTAATGCAAGAATGCTAAATTAAAATGCACAAACAAAACACACCATAAAAACAAAAAATAAAAATAAAAAATAAAAAGTGAGTGAGTATGTGATCTTTCTTCTTCTTTTTTTCTTTAAATAGAGAGAAAAAAAAATAAAATAAAAAAAATAAACTTAAAGAAAGTGTGACCCTAAGGCTATTTCTAAGTTATTCTATCCTAAAGTTCTCATGCAAAAATTATCAACCTAAAACAAAAATCTATGTTTTCCTAATCTAAGAAAATAAAAATATAAATAAACAAAAAGAGAAAAAAAACATGTACTTACTTGGATTCCAAAGTAGTGCCCAAGAACATGCGAAAAAAGGCAATTTTCAACAATACTACCTATAGAATTCAAGAAGTATCAGGTAAAACAATAACAATAAAATAAAACTAAAACTAAACTAAGAAAAATAATAATAAAAATAAAATTAATAAAACTAAAACTAAAACTAAAATAATTAAAATTGGAAAGATTTTTTTTTTCTTTTTTTATAATAATAAAACAAAAGAAAGAAAAAAAAAAAACTAAATTATAACTAGTAGAAGAATTAAATCAATCGAAATTTGATTAGTTTTCTTGTTTGCAATTCCCCGGCAACGGCGCCAAAAACTTGATATTGTTTTAAAATTGTTAAATAACTCGCAAGTGTACGAATCTATTAAAGTATAGTTCGGCAAGAACGAGGTCGAACCCAAGGGAATGCTTTGAGAAGAAAAACTAACACAAATTCAAATTAATTTAAAACTAATCTAGTTTAAACACAAGTTGGTTGATTTGAGATAAATTAAACTAACATGCAAATAAAATAACACTATTAAAATCAAATAGAGAAAATAACTAAGGTTTCGGATTCCACCACCATTAAATTCATGAAGCTTCTAATATTTATTTATTAATTCCCAAATTTGGAGTAGCAATCAAGAAATCAATCTATTGCTTACTCAAGATTTAACAATAAAGCAATATGAAAAATATATTAAAAAGGTAGATTTTCCTTCGCTTCACTAGTGTAAAATTCTAAGCATCTTATGTATCCAATTTAATGAAAAACATAAGATCAAAGATTATCACTTTTAAGAAATACAAACCCAAGTTTAGATTAATTATAATACTTTCTAACTACCACATATACATGATATAGATGGTGAAAGAATTATAAAATAATTAATCACAAGAAGCAAAAATCATAAGCAATTAAATCACACACATGAGAATTAATTAATGAACAAAAGAACTTCACTTCATTAATGGAGGTTTCCTCCTCAACCCTAGTTGAGGAGTTTAGTTACACATGATAGAAGAAGAAGATAACAAAATAATAAAAGACATAATGAATAAATAAAACCCGGATTGTCTCTGTCTTCTCTGCCTTGGCCTCCACTTGTTTTTCCCCTCTCAAAACAGCCTCCAATTCACCTCTTTATACCCCAAGATAATACATAAAGTCCTAATCCAATTAGGAGATAAAGTCCTAATCCAATTAGGAGAAAATTAGGGTTTTCCCGCAGCCCAAAATAGGTGTATTTTTCTGCTGACATTCGGCCCAAGTTTTGACCCAGTAGAAGTCCGATTCACGAAATTGACGTGAAATACAAAAGTGTCCAGAATCGAATTTCGTTCAACCCACTCAGGAATTAAGTCAAATTGAAGCTCAGAAATAAAGTTTTCAGTTCACTTTCTAAAACGGGATTAAAACTGGATTAAGTGTAGAATTGGGCTTCAGGCCCGTAATCTTCTTAAGCAGTTGTAATTCTCTAGAACCTCTTCCTTGGGCTGATTTGAGTTAAAATATGGAGTTGAATGGACCCATTAGATGTAGGCTTCATATAACCTTCTTGGATATCATCTTTAAAAGCCCAAAATCATGATCTTATCAGAAATAATCATTAAGGCCCTGAAAAAGACAGAAAACACAAAAACAGAGTAAAATCACATATAAATTATCAGTAAGAGAATAAAATATGTAAATTAAGAGGCTAGAATGCGTAACATTCAACGCCGATCAGTCAACTCCGAAAGTCATACTAGTATGGGCAAACTCCGATAGTTTCATGTATGATGGATCAAACTCCTAGGATCATACAGATATTTGCCAAACTCTGATAATGTAGCATGATTGGGCATCCTTTGAATTTCATGCCATATTTTCAATGAAAATTCTCTTTGGTGCATTTTATCAAATACATTGCCTTCAACATGCTTGTTGACAATGCCAATATTTTATAAATGACCACAACTAGCCATATGCATTCTAAAATCAATAAATATACATACATTTCCAAGGCAATACATACGTGCATCAATTCATAGCTCAAATGCACACAAAAATCATGCTCTCTCACATAGAAAACTATCACAAGAAAACCATATATGTCTATATATATACCAACTCCATCGTATATAATCCATAGAAACCACATTTAACATGTAATTACATAAGAAGAACAACAAGGAATTTAAGACTCAACTTACTAACTCTTCTAAACATGTTAAACAACCAACAAAACCCATAAAAATTCCTATAGAATTGACATTAGGGAGGAGAAGACACCCCTAACTCAAAATCCAAGCTTCTATCAACAACCCTAGATCATCAAATCAAACTTTGGACTGATCAAGGTGTAAAGGGTGAAGAGTTGAACAACTTTTCTTCTGGCTCAACACACAAATCAAACTTTTGGGCCCTCAAAATGAAGAGAGAAGAAGAAAAAGAGAAGTGGTAGAGAGAGAGAGAGAAATGGCCGGTTGAAAGAGAGAGAGAGAGAGAGAGAGAGAGAGGTTTTTGAAATCAAAATTTTGGCCATTCATTACATATATACAATATATCTCTTGCCAACTTCTCAATTTTGCAAACTAAACCTTCCATCTTTTTTTATATTGCTTTTTGTTATGAGCAAGTCCCATCTAATTACACACTAACAAAGTCTTCTATCCACTTTTCATTTTTGTCCCTTAAATAATCACATAATGGCCCAACATAAGTTCTAAAGAGTCCTTAGACTCAATCTGGGTCACTCGACCCGTTCCAACTCCCACACTCATACCCTAAAGCTCGTAAAAATCACATAGGATGCAATCTCATACACTTAAGCAAATCTATCATCTTTAATCATAATTAACAAGTAATTTAAAGTTAAAGAAAGTTTCAGGGCTCTACAACCTCTAACCTTCAAGGAATTTCATCCTCAAAATTTGAAACATACCTCAAGTAGCAAATAACTCAAGATACTTTGAGTGAATCTCTTATTCCTATTCCCACATAGCCTCCTCGACTTTGTGATGTCTCTATAGTACCTTGACCAATGGAGTGGTCTTGCCCCATAGTACTTGCTCTCTAGAGTCCAAAATTTGAATTAGCCTCTCCTCATAAGACATGTCCTCCTCCACCTTATGATCTATTAAACCTAACATATGTGAAGGATCCGAATCACACTTTCTCAACATAAAAACATAAAATTATTATGCACATTTGACATTTACGATGGCAATGTGAAGCGATATGCAACTTCACCCATATGATCCAAGTTTCAAACGACCTAACAAACCTTAGCAATAACTTGCCATTACGTCCAAATCTCATCAATCCTTTTCATGGGGAGACTTTAAGAAATACATGGTCTCCCATCTCAAACACCAAAGGATGCCTCCTTTTATTGGCATAACTCTTTTAACAAATTTGATCCATAAGCAACTGTTACTATGTCACCTTGATCTTTTTTATGGTCTCTCGGACTATATCTGGTCCCAAAGCCACTGTCTCCCCAACCTTAGTCCAACAAATGGGTGACCTACAAGGCCTATCATATTATAACGCCCCGTTCTCCCGACTCCAGGAAGACCGGAGGTTAACCTATCCATTAAGCCTAATAGACCCTCATTACCCTCAATTACTGTGAAATCTTAACTTTATTTTTGCACATAGATGTGCAAAACCCCACGTTATCCAATCCCAATGGGACCTACATCAAATCATATCACCTTAGTGTGGATTTTATTTATCCACACTCTCATGAATCACTCACTTCCAAGACTCTACACTTTGTGTATTTTGAATCTAAAATTAAGACCCACACCATTAGATAGAGAATCCAAAAATACTCAATTTAAAAAAAACCACACTCAATTTTGATTTAAAATGACGAAGTTATGCACGTTTGAAGTTTGGGCAAATTTTGGAGCATGTTGTAAAAAGTGACTTCGATGCATTGAGCAAGTATCGAACAAAAATAGCTCTCGGGACTTTTAAATTCCAAAATCCTGCAAGTTCTTTGATGCATCAAACTAGGCACTTTGATACATTGAAGTAGCTTCGATGCATCGAACTGCCAAAAATTGTGACTTTACAAATGGTCATTTTTGACCTTCTAAGCCCTTTCTACCAACATAATTTCTTCTTATAACCTCCAAATCATACAAGAAAGGATTCCACTTCATTAACAAGTTTTAAATCATGCTCATAATCAAATTATGCACCAAAATGAGTCATTCTCTATTATAAACATATTTCAATTCATATTGAAAATGTTCATCACTACATTAGTCCCTCAAATGAAGCTAGATGCTCTTACCAAGCATTACATAACCAATTCCATTGTCTTATCATATTTAACAAGCCCATAGTCCAAGCATACACACAAGTTATATTTGTCCAAAATATAACTACAACATCAAAATTAAGTCTCGTGCCACAAGCTGGAACGGATAGCAACAATATGAACAATATCCAAAAGAAAGAAAAATGTCACTAGAATTCCACTTGGACACTTAAATCCCATCCGTCATCGGTGCCTTATCTATAAAAAGAGTTTAGAATAAAGGGGTGAGCACCATGACGGCTCAGTAGAGATATCCCAACCCACCTAAGTGCCGACTCGACACAACCTAAATGAATGCATGTCACTACATTACTGATCGGCGTTGAATGTTACGCATTCTAGCTTTTTAACTTGCGTATTTTGTTATCTTAGTGATATATTATTTTGTGATTTTACTTTATTTTAGTGTTTTCTGTATTTTCAGGGCCTTAATGATTATTTTAGTTCAAACCATAATTTTGGGCTTTTAGAGATGACATCCAAGATGGTTAGCCGAAGCCTACATCAAATGGATCCATTCAATTCCATATTTTAACACAAATCAGCCCATAGAAAAGGTCCAAGAGAATTACAACTGCTTAAGGAGGTTATGGGCCTGAACCCAATTCTGCGCTTAATATAGTTTTAATCCTGTTTTAGAAAACAGACCAGAAGTCTCATTTTCGAGCCTCAAATCAACTTAATTCTCGCATTTGTTAAATGAAATTAGATTCTGGACACTTTTTTATTTTACAAAAATTTCGTAAATCGGACTTCTAGTGGGTCAAAAGTTGGACCGAATATCAGCAGAAAAATCCACTTGTGAAGTGCTACGGGAAAACCTAATTAATTCCTAATTGGATTAGGACTTGATGTATTCTCTTGAGAGTTTAAACGGAAGAATTAGAGACTATTTAGGGGGAGCTTTTGGACACCTTTGAAGAGATATTTTGCAGAGCTTTGGAGTGAAGAACCATTGGAGAATGAAGTCTTGCGCATATTTCATGAAGATGATGCTCTCTTCCTCAACCGTTGAAGCGTCTTCTTCTACCATGAGCGGCTAGTTCATCCACTAGGGTTTTGATGTAGCCCTAACAAAGCATCGATGGTTTGATTGTTTTAATTATTGGGAATTTTTGTATACATGCATAGATTGTGTAATTTAGAGGATTCTTATTATAGAATTGAGCTATAAAAATTTTATAAATTCAGTTTCAATGATTTTTTATCTTGTCTTAGATATTTAGTTGATGTTATTGAACTCAATCTCTCTCATTTTTTGTGATTGTGAGAGCGATTATTACATAATGGTAATCACTGAATATATCATTAAAAGTTTTGATGGAGTATGCCTAGAGAAGATGGACCATACTGTACCCTAGAGTAGAGTAGTTAGGCAGATAGCCCATGCCAATTGAAGATAGTCCATGACTTAGCCTTAATTATATGTTATCTTCTTGATGGATGAGGGTGAGCTTGTAGCCACCGACACCACTTATATATGATATGATTCCTCATAGTTAGTTCAGTTGACCATTGATTATGGAGTTAGTGGTGAAATTAGCAACCCTAGATTTATCTCATATTTTCTACACTTTTTATTCTCTCTTGTTTTATTTTTAATTATTTTTTAATTAGGTTGATACAAAAATCTGCAACCTACTCCTTCTTAATTTAATTGGAATTAATTTCGTATACCAACTCATTCAGACCATAATCCCTGAGGTTCGACACCCCTTTCGGTAGCCATACTCTACAAGGAATTTGATCTATTTTGTGAAGTGTGGTAATTTTAATTGAGACACTTATCACAGATATCAATTTTTGGCGCCATTGCCGGGGATTATTTATTTGATTGATTGTATTTTACATAATTAATTTTAATTGAATTTTTAGTTTAGGAAATTTGTATATTTTACTTTAATTTTTTTTTTGTTTTCTTTTCAGGTACTTTTCGTTAATATATACAAAGTCGTCGTTCTGTGGTTGATCCTTTGATATCTCTTGATCCTGAGCTTGAACGTACTCTTAGATAACAGTGGAACATTCCTGTTGACACCATTGTGCAAGAGGAAGAATTCATTGAAGACATGACGGAAGGAAGGAATAACAACATTGTTCCTAATGTTACTGGGGAGAGGGCTAGATTGCTCAAGGACTACTATGTTCTTGAGACATACACTTCACCAGCCGATTTCCAACTATCCAATGTCACAGCACAGAATTATGAGATCAAGTCCAACATTATCTAGATGCTACCATCCTATTTTGGGCTAACTCAAGAGGATCGTTACAAGCATCTAGACGAATTCATTGAAATGTGCTCAACTACCAAAATTCACAACTTCTTTGAAGATGCTTTCGAAATGAGACTTTTTCCATTCTCTTTGAAGGATAAAGAAAATTATTGGTTCAATTCTTTACCTACAGGTTCTATCACGACTTGGACTCAATTGCAACATGAGTTCCTTAAGAAGTATTTTCTGATAGGGAAGACCAATCAGTTCAGACGTGCTATCACTGGTTTCTCTCAATATGAGGGACAACAATTCTATGAGATATTTGTAAGATTCAAGGACCTTCTTAGGAAGTGTCCTCATCATCAGGTTCCTAAGTGGCAATTAGTGCAGAGTTTTCATAAAGGGCTGACAGAAGCCAACATACAGATGGTTGATACATGTTGTGGAGGTACTTTTATGTTAAAGAGTTAAGAAGAGGCATGGACCTTATTTGAAAATCTTAGTGACAACTCTCTACAACATGTGTCCTCTACTCGTTCTAGCAGACCTACCACTATAAGAAAGACTGATGGAATTTTTTAGGTTGGTGCTACAGAAGCTATGCCAACTGACATTGATTTAATTGTACAGAAGGTAGCAGTAATTATGGCTACCAATCAAGCTCCTTCTGTTACAAATCTTTCATTGCTAGACTATTGTGAATTTTGCTCTAGTCCTATGCATAATGTGAACAATTGTCCTTTTATTGGGCAATTTTTTGATCTTTAATATGAGTAAGTCCAAGTTGCATTCATTGGACCAATGAATCCTCCACGAGGTAATACTTACAATCCAATATGGAGGAATCATCCTGGTTTTTCCTACTGTAACCAAGGGGCAGCAATGCAACCTACATATCAGCCTAGGAATTATGTACCTCAACAGCAATATCAAACACAAGTTCTTATGGCACATAAAATTTTTGCTATTGAGGACAAGTTGACACTTGCCCTAACAAAGTTTTAGAAGCTCGACTCCATTATAGAGATAGTACAATCTACAGCTCAACTAGTACATTCTCATTCTCAATGTATTGCCAAACTAGAATCTTAGTTTGGACAACTTGCTAATGCATTGAGCAGATGAGAAGAAGAAAAGCTCTCTAGTCAACCAGTTACTGATCTTAGAGGGATGCAGGCTTGTACTAGCAACCCACACCATGAGCAGGTTCAAGCCATTGCCACTTTGAGAAGTAGCAAGGTAATTGATAACAAGGTGGGGGAAAAAAAAGAAGAAGAGGTGATCATAAGTCCAAGTGCTGAAAATTCTTATGAGCCCAAGGCTCCTTTCCCACAACATTTTCTTAAAGCATCCAAGTTGAGGAAGCTTGGGGACAAGCTGCATGACAATATGATATGATGGAAGTGTATCAACAAGTGAAGATTAATTTACCACTCCTTGATGCCATCAAGCAAATTCACCCTTATGCAAAATTTTTGAAGGACTTGTGCACTCAGAAGAGGCATTCTAAAAGTCATGTACCAAAGAAGGTAATGCTGCCACAATAAGTGAGCTCTATTATTCAGTATTGCACTCCTCCCAAGTACAAAGACCCTGGTGCTCCACCTATCTCATGCATTATTGGGGAGCACCATATGGATAAAAATCTTCTAAATTTGGGTGCAAGTGTGAACTTGCTACCCTATTTAGTTTATTTACAGTTGGGCTTGGGAGAATTGAAGCCTACCTCGGTGGTGTTGTAATTTGCAGATAGATCAACAAAGCAACCCTATGGGATCATTGAAGATGTGCTCATTAAAGTGGACACGTTCTACTTTCTAATTGATTTCATTATACTTGACACTGAGCCTATTCATAATCCAAGGAGGCACATTCTAGTCATCCTTGGTCAAACTTTCCTAAAGACTGTAGATGATTGCATAAATTATAGGTCGGGGATCATGGATATCTCATTTGGCAACATGAAGGTGAAATTAAATATTTTTAATGCCATTGAACATCCTTCAGATGAGAGTGAGTGTTTCTTCATGGATGGCATTGATGATTGTGTAGAAGAAATTACTCTATTTGCTCTATCTCAAGATGTTGAGAAGTCTATTGAGGGGGTGAATGCTATGCTTGATGTAGTGGCCATGAAAGATAAGCCACCTTGGAGGATTCCAATTAAGCTACTTCTCCCTCTTTCTAACACTCATTCGGTGTCATCATTGGAGTCTCTACCATAGTTTGATTTGAATTCAAGATTGGGGTATGTATTTTTAGAACCCAATGCGACCCTTCCGGTTACTTTGAGTTTGACACAAGGAGGTGAGGATCATATAAAGGGTGCAAAGTTAAATTTCTTTGAGAAATGTGGCATTAGGTGAACCTTGAATCGGAGAGTTGATCATTGCCTATGGATGTTAAATTGTAGGATTTGTATGTATTTCTATCCTTCAATGTTTTTAGTTTTCTTTGATTTTAATTCTTAGTTTATGTTTTCTTAATTTTTCTTTTATTTCTGGTTGCGTTTTAATGTGTTTTCTTTGAGTTTTTGATGTTTAAGTTGCTCCCAGAGGATGCCAAGGGGTGTAACAAGGTATTTAGACTCAAAATGGGTGAGAAAGTGAGCTCTCGATCGACCTTGGGTGATCACTAGGCCGAAAATACACGTCCTGGTTGACCTTGGACGATAGAGGGTCCAACAGGCATCAGTAGGGGGGATCGATTGCCCATTTGAGGGGGGATCAATCGCCCTCATTTTTGTTAGCTTGGGAGGGCAACCAGTTGGGCGATTGATTGCCCAGTGATGAATAGTGGTTGGCCGAATATTTGAATCCTATATAGACCCACTTCTCAAACTATGATGCAAATACTTGCTTCCTTGAAAACTTTGTGATCCACTTTGACTCCTACATCAACTGGGACTATAATTTCTTCAATTGATGATTCTCATACAAATATTTATCATTAATCATCATCATCAACAACATCAAAACCGGATTGATCATCTCTAGTTCTCAAGAAAACTTTTACTTTCTCAAGTTCTTCATAAAAGTAAGTAGAGTTTTTTATTTTGCAAAATTGAGCTAACCTTTTTGAGGGCTTTTGAAGACCAAGTTTGGGAGACATAATTGGTGGATTGAATTATTCAAATTGGGGTGAAAAAGTTACCGAAAGACGAGGTTGAAGGAGGTCTTTAATTGTGTATGCCAAGTGTTTGTTTTAATTCCTCAACTAAACTTTTTCTATTTCTATGGCACCAAAGAGCAAGTAACAAAGGTGCTTCAAGCTCACACAATCCTGGTCGAGCAAGACATGATCCGACTTCGGGTACCTCTAGATCCCACCGAGGAGGGATACATGAGAGATGACATCCATGAGCTTTGAATTTTGAAGCGATGTTTGATATCGTTGAACTTTATGCAATGTTTCTTGAGACACGGTAGGGGATTTCTGACATCTTTCATCGTCGGCCAGCTTCTATTTTTGTTCCATCCTTTACCACAACATACCCAAGGCTCGTCAAAGTCTTTTATCAGAACTTGATGCCAAAACCTGATGAGCGGGGCGTTCTTATTTCTTTGGTGGATTGGACACAAGTTCGAGTTGACATGTTATTTATTGCTATTACCATGGGCTATCCTCATGAATGCCCAGATGATTTGACCAACATCTACCGTCCTTTACTCGATGATTTATCGATGGGTAATTTGGTTGCACAATTGTGTGCTAATCAATTCTCCATGCCAAAACATAATACAGCTTCAAAGTCCTCTATGCTGAGTCATCTATGGTTCCTCGATTTCATTTTATACAAGAATGTGTGTCCCATTAGGCACAAAACTGAGATGCATCAAGAGTTCCTTTGAGCTTTATATGCCATACACTTCGGGCATTGGTTGTCATTCCCATAGATTGTCTGGGCCAGATTGAGAAGTTTTATTCAAAGGTTGTGGTCAAGGCACCAGATAGGGTGAGTGACTGGGAGTTTCCATTCCCTACTATCATTCACTAGTTGTTCATTGCACAGGAATATGTAGCTGATAAGGATGAGTTTGCTTTTCCATGAGATATTCATGCTGGGTTTAGGCTTTGATACTAATTGTAATACCTCGCTCCAACACATGGTATGATATTATCCGCTTTGGGTCTGAGCCCGCATGGTTTTGCTCTTGGGTTTTACCCCAAAAGGCCTCATACCATTTAAAGAGACGTACTACATATAAGCACATCCCCTTTTTCACACCCAGGTGATGTGGGATTGAGCACCCTGTACCCTGTCAGTGTGGTAGCTCAGTCTAGTGTCTGTCTTCTCACCCACCCACTCACACCCGTCCACAAGGGTTACTACACTTTGGGCATTGGCTGTCATTTCCACAGATCATTTGGGGCTAAATTGATAAGTTTTATTCAAAGGTCGTGGCCAAGGCACCAGATAGTGCAAGTGATTGGGAGTTTCCATTCCCTACTATCATTCACCAGTTGCTCATTGCACAGGGATATGCAATTGACGAGAACGAGCTTCCTTTTTCATGCGATATTCACTATGGCACACATGACTGGAACATGAGTAGATCTCATATGCATCAAAGAGTCATTGTTGTGCCAGGTGAAGTATCTAAATTGGCCTAGGGAGGGGAAGCTATAGAAGTACCACCACAGGTGGAGGATCCGGAGGAGATGGAAGCAGAGGAAGAGAATGTCCAAGCACAAGTTGGCGGATATGATTATGGTTATCTTAAGGGGTAGATTGCTGGATTGACCGCCTAGTTTGGCACCTTATAGATTGAGGTCTTTGCACAATTTGGAGCTATGCGGACAGAGATGTCGGATCACTATCGCGAGACTCGCCAGTATCCGAGAGAGATGCGGAGGATACTGTGTGCATTGATGCGCGAGGCAAACTTGGACCCAGATGCTTAGTCACCACCACATCCTTGACTAGGAGGTTGTCTTGTGTATTTTGTCTTATTTTTATTTTCTATTTTTATTTTTTTTTTATTTTTATTTCTGTTTTAGTTTTTCTTAGTATTTATTTTTAGAATAATTTAAAAAAATTAAAAAAATAAAAAGGGTTTTATTTATTTATTTATTTTTCTATTTCATATTTATTTTCACCTATGTTATTTCACTTGGTTGGTGGGGTATAGTGGTTTATTTTTCATAGGTTGTCGCATCTAAGTTTGAGGGTGTGCTTTCCTTACCTTCATGCTACCAGTTTGCTCAATTTTTTTGCCACTGCTCCAGATTCCTGGTACTATTGTTCTAACCCTTCTTTATGCGTTTATTGGGTGTACATTGAGGACAATGTACAATTTAAGTTTGGGGGTGAGGCAATGGCTTTCTATGTGCTTTATTGCAACATGGGGGAAATTTTTGTGAAATTCTTCTTGTTTTAGGACTTTTTGTTTATTTTATTTTTCTTAGTATTTTTTTATTTTCTTATGTTTTATTTTTAGATAGAATGTATTTACATTATTCAAGAGATTAATACCTTATGTAGGCACGTAACTTGCAATTTTTGAGTATGTTTTAAAATTTTGGAAACTGTGGTTTAAATTAAGTGGTTTTAATTGTGGTTTGTATTGACATGCCTTGGGGTAATTGGTTTTAGTTTTCTCACATACACAAGCACACTAGCATAATCTTGTGAGGTATAAACTTATGCTCTGAGTTATTGTGTTACATATGCTTGATATTAATTAGTATCTCTTAAGAATGAGTACCAATGATATGTTTTAATTGACTTCAATGAGAAAAGAAAAAAAAATGGAAAAAAGAATATATGTGATGAATAGAAAATCAATTTGATCATTTTCATTACTAACCATGCCTCTATGCCTCAAGAAGCATGGATTGTTCGCGTTAAAAGTGAAAGGGTGAGAAAAGATGAGCATTGGTTGTCTTGGTTTGTAGCCTGACTGATTCGAGTAATTAGGTTATTCGGGGTGTCTTAATGCCTAGTGCCCTAAAGCCATCTAATTTGGGAGTCACTGACTGAAAGCTTGCTACATGGGTCTTACAGAAAGTTTAATAGATCAAGATATTGCACAACCAATAAAGCAATGAAAAAAAAGAATGATGAAAAAAATGAAAAAAGTCATGTTTTCATGTTTGGAAGTATGATTTCAATAAGGGGAGCTACTGAGTTGAAGGGGTATGTGCCTTAATATATTTGGAGCTGGATTATGCTACGTGAGATGAGTGCTAGTTCACAGTTCACGAGGGAGCTAGAGTTGGTTATTTTGAGATATCTGATGTGAATTATGCGTGGGGACCATTGCCTTGAATTATGGAATTTGAAAGTTTAAAATTATTCTTCAATGCAAGTTTGTAACTATATATTGTAATCTTTTTCTTGGATTAATGTTTAAATAGAATTTTGAATGTTTGTGGGTAACATTTTGGAAACGCTCACGAGACTATAACTCGTCCATTAGGGGGAACCTAGGGGTTTAAAGGCTTGTTGTATATGCTAAATGCAATCGTTTCTCCCACGGAAGTGGATTTTGGATAGTTTAGTTAGTGTTAGTTAGTTTTCTTTGTTTTAATTTTATTTTATTCTATTGCTAAGGGACTAACAATATGTAAGTTTGGGGGTGTGATTGGCATTGAATGTTACGCATTCTAGCCTCTTAACTTACGTATTTTATTTTCTTAGTGATAGATTATTTTTTGATTTTACTTCATTTTAGTATTTTTTGTATTTTCAGGGCCTTAATGATTATTTCAGTTAAAACCATGATTTTGGGCATTTAGAGAAGACATCCAAGATGGTTAGATGACACCTACATCAAAGGGATCCATTCAACTCCATATTTAAACTCAAATTAGCCCATGGAAAAGGTCCAAGAGAATTACAGCTGCTTAATGAGGTTAAGGGCCTGAAGCCCAATTCTGCGCTTAATACGGTTTTAATCTTGTTTTAGAAAACTGACCAAAAGTCTCATTTTCGAGCCTCAAATCAACTTAATTCTCATAATTGTTTAACGAAATTGGATTCTGGACACTTCTTTATTTAACATAAATTTCGTGAATCGGACTTCTAGTGGGTCAAAAGTTAGGTCGAATATCAGCAGAAAAATCCACCTGTTTAGTGCTGCGGGAAAACCTAATTCTTTCCTAATTAGATTAGGACTTGATGTATTCTCTTGAGAGTTTAAAAGGAAGAATTAGAGACTATTTAGGGGGAGCTTTTGGACACCTTTGAAGAGATATTTTGCAGAGCTTTGGAGTGAAGACCCATTGGAGAATGAAGTCTTGCGCGTATATCATGAAGATGATGATTTCTTTCTCAATCGTTGAAGCGTTTTCTTCTACCATGAGCGGCTAGTTCATCCACTAGGGTTTTGGTGTAGCCCTAACAAAGCATCGATGGTTTGATTGTTTTAATTATTGGGGATTTTTGTATACATGCATAGATTGTGTAATTTAGAGGATTCTTATTATAGAATTGAGTTATAAAAGTCTTATAAATTTAGTTTCAATGATTTCTTTTCTTGTCTTAGATATTTAGTTGTTGTTATTGAACTCAATCTCTCTTGTTTTCTGTGATTGTGAGAGCGATTATTACACAATGGTAATCACTGAATATATCATTAAAAGATTTGATGGATTATGCCTAGAGAAGATGAACCATACTGTACCCTAGATTAGAGTAGTTAGGCAGATGGCCCATGCCAATCGAAGATAGTCCATGACTTAGCCTTAATCATATGTTATCTTCTTAACGGATAAAGTTGAGCTTGTAGCCACCGACACCACTTATGCATGATATGATTCCCAATAATTGCTTCAATTGACTATTAATTGTAGAGTTAGTGGTGAAGTCAACAACCCTAAATTTATCTCATATTTTTTACACTCTTTATTTTCTCTTGTTTTATTTTTAATTGCCTTTTCATTAGTTAGATATAAAATCAGCAACCTACTCCTTCTTAATTTAATTGGAATTAGTTCTGCATTCCAACTCATTCAGACCATAATCCCTGAGGTTCGACACCCCTTTCGGTAGCCCTACTTTGCAAGGAATTCGTTCCATTTTGTGAAGTGTGGTAATTTTAATTGAGACATTTATCACAGATATCAATTACATGTATCATCTAAGATATACCATGTTCATTCACAAGCAACGCATATATATAAAAATGCATTAAACACATAATATGCTTCACATTTTACAATGAAAGCATTAACCATACACTTGTTTCTCTCTCGGACTCAACCTGGAACCCTAACATGATTCTTGAGCAAGCATGTGACCGAGACACTTCCCACACAACTCCAACACCGTCATCGAGAATTTATATCCTCTAAGGTGATTGTCCCACCACTACCGAGGATTTACCTCCTCCAAGTGGTTGTCGTTTGACCACTACCGAGGATTCACCTCCTCCAAGTGGTTGTTGTGCCGCCACTACCGAGAATTTGGGTCCTCCAGGTAATCCAACCCACTATTAAAATTCTCACTGAGTATTTACCTACTCTAAGGTGATTGTCCCACCACTATCTAGAATTTACATCCTCCAGGTAGTTGTTGTCCCACCACTACTGAGAATTCACATCCTCCAAGTGGTTCGACCACTAAACGCCCTCACCGAGTATTGACCTACTCTAGGTAACTTGGCCACATTTCCCTGTTTCCTCACAACAGTCCTGTATATGCATTTTGAACATATTATAATCAAGAACTCAATATTCATGCTTCACAATGCATTACCTTGTTAAAAGGGAACATATTATGTATTTCAACTTCACAAAACCACAAATATAATCACTTACACATATAAACCCTAACATACTAATTAACATATGCTCACAAGATTCACTTAAGCACTTTTTTTGTCATGCTTCATGAATGCACGCATTTTCTATATAAGGATAACATGTATTTGACACACAAAATATCACATAATACAATTATGCTCATTTAACAAGTTTTCCACAAAAGTGCACAAAACTCTAGCATATAAGTGTACATGTCAAATTCTTTCCCTCATTCACCCCTCATATCATGCATAACACCATATACATTCCCATTGCACATAAGAGACTAAATAGAGTAGAAAACACTCACATCCCAACCCTCTTACCCCTCTAAAACATGCAATACACAACCTTAGTTCTCACCGTTTCACCCAAAATCCTAGAATCGACAAGTAAATGAGAAGGAGATCCTACCTCGAGAATGAAGGCCTTCCAAGTAGTTCTCAAAATCCCAGCAATGTCAACCTTGCTAAACTGCAACTTTGATTGGTTCAAAGGGAAGCCCTAGTCATACCCTATGTATCTCCCTTCTTTGGCGAAACTTGAATCACGCCTGAAGGCTTCCGAAATCTAGAGAGAACGAAGAGGAGAGAAGAGGGAAGAAGAAGAGAGAGAAGATCAGCTGTGAGAATGGTTGCTTCTCTCACAACAACACATTTTAAAATGACATCTAGGGCATAAAAAGACTAAAACAGCCCCGGGCAACTTAACGTACCTTCCCGGACTCTGTTTTTGATTTTGAAAACTCCTACAGCCTCGAAATCACTTCCTCTACTCTCTAAAAATTTCATCTAAGTCATTCTCAAAAATAAATATTTCTAGGAGTTTTTCAGATTCTTGGGCTCACTTAAGTCGTATCCTGGGCCCCTGTTTAACCAAAAAGTCAAACTTCTCCAAATCTTTCAAAAACTTTCTAAAACCCTTAAAACACTTCCCAAACATGTTCGCCACACTCAAAACATGTTACACACCACTCAAAATGCATCTATGACAATTATAATGCAAAAAATGAAAAATTGACCAAATTTGGTCACGGTCTGTACAACCTCCCCTCCTTAAAGGAATTTCGTCCTCAAAATTAGAAATATACCGCAAGTAATGAATAACTCGGGGTACTTTGAGTGAAATTCTTGTTCTCACTCCCACATAGCCTCCTCAACTCCGTGATGCCTCCAGTGGACTTTAACCAATAGATTGGTCTTGCCCTGAAGCACTTGCTCCCTAGTATCCAAAACCTGTACCGGTCTTTCCTCGTAAGACATGTCCTCCTCCACCTCAAGATCTATTCAATCAAACATATGTGAAGGATCTGGCTCATACTTTCTCAACATCAAAATGTGAAAAGTATTGTGCACATTTGACAACTACGGTGGCAAGGCCAAGCGATATGCAACCTCACCTACTCGATCCAATATCTCGAACGGACTGATAAACTATAGGGCTAGCTTTCCGTTATGCCTAAACCTCATTTTGTCATGGCAAGACCTTCAAGAAGACAAGGTCCCCTACCTCAAATGCTAAGGGCCTCCACCTTCTGTCGACATAGCTATTCTGATAACTCTGAGTCGTAAGCAAACATTATTGTATGATCTTTATCTTCTCTATGGTCTCTTTGACTATATCAGGCCCCAAAGCCACTATTTTACCGACCTCTATCCAACAAACTAGTGACCTGCAATGTCTACCATACAAAGCCTCAAATGAAGCCATGTCAATACTAGCTTGGTAGCTATTGTTGTATGCAAACTCCACCAATAAAAGGTGATCCTCCCAACTATCTTAAAAATTAAGTGCACATGCTCTAAGCATATCCTCCAAAATTTGAATGTTACACTCTGACTGACCATCTGTCCGAGGATGGAAAGCTGTACTGAAATGGAGGTCCGTATCAAGTGCAGCCTGAAAACTCTGCCAAAATTGTGACGTGAACCTCGGATCCCTGTTAGATACAATAGAAACTGGCGCTCCGTGCAGTCTCAAAATTTGATCTATGTACAACCGACTAAGAGTATCCACGTGATCCTCCACTCAAATAGGAAGGAAATGAGCCACCTTAGTCAATATATCCACAATGACCCAAACCACGTCGTGACCCCTCCTCGTCCTAAGTAACCTCGTCATGAAGTCCATAGTGATGTGTTCCTATTTCCACATAGCTACCGGTAATGGCTGTAATAAGCCTGTTGGTTTCTGATGCTCGGCCTTCACTTGTTGACAAGTGAGGCATCTCACCATAAACTGTGCTACATTTTTCTTCATGCCTTTCCACCAATACTATCTACGAAGGTTGTGGTACATTTTAGTACCACTGGGATGTACTGCAAGTCTAGAGCTATGGACCTCCCTCAAAACCTCATCTTTACAAGCTAATGGAACCACTATCCTGTCTCTGAACCTCAAACCTCCATCTGAATGGATAACCTAATCTTCCACTGTCTTGTCACCCAAAATTCGAGTGCAAAAACTCTCCAACTCATTGTTATGCCTCTATTCCTCCACCACCCTGCTCACTAGAGTTGGTTGCACTATGAGTGTGAACAAAGTGGTCTATCCATCACTCTCATTGAGGCATAATCCCATTTTTGAGATGTCTTCCATCATCTTCCACTCTCAGATGATAATACTAGCTAGAGTGCCATGTGACTTTCGGCTCAATGCATCGGTAACCACATTAGCCTTTCCCGAGTGATACTGAAGATCAAAGTTATAATCTTCCATATATTTGACCCATCTCCTTTGCCTCATATTCAAGTCCTTTTATGTAAAAAGGTACTTTAAGCTCTTATAATTAGAGAAAACCTCAAACTTCTCTTCATAGGGATAATGCCTCCACATTTTCAAACCAAACATTACCGCCGCCAACTCCAAGTCATGAGTTGGGTAATTCTGCTTGTGGATCTTCAACTGTCAGGAATCATAAGCAACAACCCTCTTAGTCTACATCAGCACACATTTTAAACCGTCCTATGAAATATCACAGTAGATGACATAACCCAAACCGCACTCGAAAATAATCAAAATTGGAACACTAGTCAATCTATGTTTCAATTCTATAAAGGAATGCTCGCAAGACTCGTTCCACTCAAACTTAACTCCCTTATGAGTAAGCTTGGTCATTGGCGCCGCTAACTTTGAAAAGTCTTTTATGAAATGACAGTAATATCCTACCAATCCCAAGAAGCTACGTATCTCAAATACGTTCTTAGGCCTCTCCTAATTCATTACTACTTCAATCTTAAAAGGGTCTACTGATACTCCTCATTCTGACACCACGTGTCCTAGGAACTTCACTTCCATTAGCTAAAATTCACATTTTTTTGAATTTGGCATACAACCGGTGCTTTCTCAAAGTCTGCAACACTGTCCTCAAGTGGATCTCATGCTCCTCCATAGAAGAAGAATACATAAGGATGTCATCCATGAAGACCACCACAAATCTATCCAAATACACTCTAAATATCCAGTTCATCAAATCCATGAACACTGTCGGTGCATTCGTCAAACCAAATGGCATCACTAGAAACTCATAGTGACCATGTCTAGTTCGAAAGGCTGTCTTTGGAATGTCCTCTTCCCTTAGCCTTAACTGGTAATACCTCGACCTCAAGTCGATCTTCGAAAAATAAGTCGAACCCTTAAGCTGATCAAACAAGTCATCTATTGTTGGCAAATGATACTTGTTCTTGACCATTGCTTGGTTCAAATTACAGTAGTCTATGTATAAATGTAAAGATCCATCTTTCTTTTTAGCAAATAGGACCGAAGCTCCCCAAGGCAATGTACTAGGTCGTACAAATCCCTTATCCAACAATTCTTGCAATTGATCTTTCAACTCCATCAACTTTGTTGATGCCATCCGATATGGTGCCATAAAGATAGACGCGGTACTAGGGGCAAGATCAATGCTAAACACTACGTCTCTCATCAGTGGTAACTCTGTCAAGTCCCCCAAAAATACATCCATAAACTCTCTAACCATCGATGGAAATCCTCCACTAGTCACAATCTCATCCTCCTCGGCTAATAAGCTAGCTAGGAAATATCCAACCCCATCCCACACACCAGAACTAACCAAATATAAAACGTAAAAATCATCACGCTCTCCCATGAAGTAAAAGCAATCACCCTCAGGTGTGCACACTGTCACTCTCCTATGGAGACAATTAATCATGGCTCTAAATGTTGATAACCAATCCATACTTAGAATGATATTAAAAGTGGTCATGTCTAGTAACACAAAGTTGAACACTAATTGATGCCTAGTAACCTTGATCTGGCAAAATCGACACACTCTATCCAGGGTAACCCTACCCCCAACAGGCGTATCCATGGACAATGGTGACTCTAGTGATGACACCTTTAACCCTAAGGCACAAGAAAATGCAATATATATGAATGAATGTGATGCACCTGAATTTATCAACACCTTAGCCCACGAGCTAGAAACCAAGAAAATACCTTTGACCACTGATGGTCCCGGTATGTCCTCTACTGAAGTGAGTGTGAAAACATGACCCTATGTCTACTGACCCTGCTGGCCAGTCCCCTGTAACCCTGACTATTGACTCGAAGTAGGCGTAGGACCTCTTGCGACCCAAGATCCCTGAATTGACTCTATTGGTTGAGGTGGTGGCAACGCCTTAAAGCCAGACTGAACTATAGTTGTCTGCTCAGCCCTCTACTGAGACCCTATACCACTCGGTGTCCCCTGTCTCTATGGACAGTTGGCCCTCATATGTCTAGGTTACTTGCAATAGAACCACACCTTTTCCCTCATTATTCCTGTTGTCACTGAAGCCACTGCATGTCTATGCAGGCACTCCCTACTGTAATGGCCAATCTACTGGCAATTATAGCACACGATGGATGGTCGTGAATATCCAGCGGGCAAGGCCAATGAAGGTACCGGGAGAGCTTATTACTACCCTTGAAAACCAAACTTGCCTTCCGTGTTCCTCTTCCATCCCTGGCTATCCGAAGATCCCCTCACACTTTTCGCTTGCTGTTTAGAGTCCCATATCCTTTGGATGTCTCTGTCATCCTCCTCAGCCACCAAGGCTCTATCAACCACTTTATTATAGGTCCTCAAACCTAAAATGGATACCCTCTTTTGTGATAAAGGTTTTTAGTCCTTTCACGAACCTCTTCACTTTCAGTTCCTCATTCATCACCATCTCTGGGGCAAAGCGAGCCAATGATGTGAATTTGGTCTTGTACCATATAACATCTAAGTCTCCTTGGACTAGATCTATAAATTCCTACTTCATCCGGTCTCTCACCAAAGTCGAAAAGAACTTGTCAAAAAATAACCCCCTAAAGATTTCCCAATCCACGATCTCAGTTTTGTGGACATTCCTGATGAATTGCCACCACTAGTCTGCTTTCGCTTGTAAATGAAGCGCTACCACTCGCACTTTTAGATCCTCATCGATTGCAAGAGCAACCATGAGTTTATGTGTTTGATTAATCTAGCTCTCTGCCACTAGCGGATCACGCGCACCATCAAAGGTAGGCGTCTTGAATTTTACATATTCCCTCATAGCCACCATTTGTCAACTCAAGGAAGCTCTAGGCAATACCTGAACCACCTCTTCTCTAGCTTCCCTAGCCATCCATTTCATAGTATCCGTCATGTCATGCATAAACTGTGTTCTATCTGTTGGCTCCTGAGGAGTATCAGTGCCTATGTCTCGTGCTCTTCTTAGAGACATTTTGCTATATGCACAACAAGAAAAATTTTAAGTCCAAGAAATTTACACTACTTATACATATCCATCATGCTTACACACGTCATGTCAATTTAGTCCATAAAAACATGTTATGAAAGCATAAGCATAAATCAAGTTTCACATAAGCAATTTTTGACTTTTAAGTCTAAATCCCTTATGTCTACATCCTTAACATCAAGTGATCACTTGATCAAGTTTCACCCATTGTCCTTAGGTTTTTGAACCTAATGCTCTGATACCATTCTGTAATGCCCTGTTCTCCCGACTCCCAGAAGACCAAAGGTTAACTCATCCATTAAGCCCAATAGACCCTCATTACCCTCAATTACCATGAAAGATTAACTCTATTCTTGCATATAGATGTGCACAACTCCACTTTATCCAATGCCAATGAGCCCTATATTAAATCATATCACCTTAGTGGGGATTTTATTTATCCACACTCTCATGAATCACTCACTTCCAAGACTCTACACTTTGTGTATTTAGAATCTGAAATTGAGACCCACACCATTGGATAGAGAATCCAAAAATACTTAATTTTAAAAAAACTACACTCAATTTTGATTTAAAATGAAGAAGTTATGCCCGTTTGAAGTTTGGGCAAATTTTGAAGCATGCTGTAAAAAGTGACTTCGATCCATCAAAGTGATGACTTCGATGCATCGAACAAGTGTAGAATAAAAATAGCTCTCGAGACTTTTACATTCCAAAATTTTGTTGGTACTTCGATGCATCAAGCTAGGCACTTTCGATGCATCGAATTGCCCAAAAACTACAACTTTGTAAGTGGTCATTTTTGACCTTCTAAGCCCTTTCTACCAACATAATCCATTTCAATAACCTTCAAATCATACAAGAAAGGAGTCCACATCATTAACATGTTCTAAATCATGCTCATAATCAAATCATGCTTCAAAATGAGTCATTCTCTATCATAAACATATTCCAATTCATATTGAAAACGTCCATCACTACATTAGTTCCTTAAATGAAACTAGATGCTTTTAACAAGTATTACATAACCAGCTTCATTGTCTTATCATATTTAACAAGCCCATAGTCCAAGTATACACATAAGTTACATTTATCCAAAATATAATTATAACATCAAAATGAAGTCTCATGCCACAAGCCGGCATGGATAGTCACAATATGAACAATATCCAAAAAAATGAAAAATGCTACTAGAATTTCACTTGGACACTTAAATCCCATCCGTCATTGGCACCTTATCTGTAAAAAGAGTTTAGAATAAAGGTGTCACGCCCCGATTCCCGAGGCCCGGAAACCGAGGTGTGAACCCCGTGAGATCACCCTCACGACATAACCTCCACCTGATCATACAATTCAATTTCCTATTATTTTTACGAAAATCGGGCATGACCCATTCTAAATAATCAGCTCCTGGCATATTACACCTGCTTTACAATTCATATGGACACTTCTGGGCACGTGTCCCCCCAGCATTTATATCTAACAATAAATATGGACACTTCTGGGCCCCGTGTCCCCCCAATATTTCTACAACATGCATAAACAATCATAAATATACATGCCTCAGTCCTTGAATATCCGTATTAAATACACACATCACATGAATAAATACAATTGAAGGAACTGAATCAATATAAATCGCTTTATATATTTAATCCAAATGTAAAGCATCTATCTATCCACTATCCTGGATATACACTAGATTCTAAGGAATCTAGATACTACCTCTGCAACCGGTGCTGTCAGTCCCCTAACTAACTCCAAAACCAGCAATACCTGCAAAACCTGGGAGGGGGTGAGCTCAAAGGCCCAACAAGGTATGTAGAACCATACTATCACCGCTGCAACAGGTCGATCCTCACATATTCTTAAAAATATACATGCACTCAAATATATCACAATATTTAAGACCATGCCCCACCTAGCATGCCTGAACCAATGATGTATATGGCTATTCTAGCACATATGAACATACAAAATCCCCCAACACATGATTTTTGAAATCATTTGCAACATGCTTGAAAGCAGTAAACATTCCGCACCAATATGTATAAAGAACATATCTGTCAACACATTTACATGACCAATGTAAATCATCTACCACATTTCCTACTCGACAAGTAGCAATCCCAAATGCTATGAAGATGCATTTAAACAGGAAAACATGCTTAACAGATAAACACATAAGCATAAAGGTATTTTTCACCTTCCACAGTCATAATCCGATACATAAGACAAGCATCAAAGCTTGCACATACTCTCACTCTCGGTCCTCATCCGATACCCCACATGATTGGCCCGCTCCGAGGATCATGTGACCTGGGACAACTCCGATAACCATCCTGTGACCTTGACCTACTCCGCCAACGTCATACTTCCGGGGCAATATTTTGGTTTGCCCATTGGTGATTAGACCATATCAGCACCGTCACCAATTATTTGTTTACTCAAGGTGATTAGACCATATCAGCACCGTCACCGAGTATTAGGTGGCTCAAAGTGGTTAGACCATATCAGCACCGCCACTGAGCTTATTTTGACTCAAGATGATTAGACCATATCAGCACCGTCATCGAGTCTTAAATGGTTCAAGGTGGTTAGACCATATCAGCACCGCCACCGAGTATTTACCTACTCCAAGGTGGATAGACCACTGTCACCGAGTATTTACCTACTCCAAGGTGACGTAACCGCTCCAACGCCCTCACCGTGACCGAGTATTGACCTACTCTGGGTGATTCAACCACACTTCCCCGTTTCCTCACAACGGTACCATATATGCATTTCGAACATATAAATACTAAACATTTCGATGTTCACGCCTCACAATGCCTAAGCTAGTTAAAAGTACATAACATGCATTCCATCTCCACATAAACCCACATATAACCATATACGTGTCATTTCCCTCCCATATATGCAATATGGGTGCATATATATATAGCATAATATTTTCATGCATCAACCCATGCTTATGAATGCTAAAAAGGAAGTATTTAGCATACTTTTCACCACATTCCAATACATATAGCACATACATGTTCCAACACTTGCACAACACCTCACATATGCAAAACACTTCAACTTTAGCACATTTTTATCATGCTTCACCCATGCATACATTCTCTATATACAGATAGCATGCATTTCATTCATGTAATCCCACATGTAGTCACGTACATGTCAAATCATGCATATAAATCACATATGCACATGCATTAGCATAAATATAGTCATACTCTCATTCAATGCATACATTCATCACAAGTGTCTAACATTCATTCTAATCATCATATATATATTAACATATATATATAGCATCACCTATACACGTATTATGCACATATATGACACTTAGCATAACCATGCTTCTCAAATGTTCATTGAGGCTATAATCATATTTAGCATGCATCTCTACCATTTTCCAATATATAATCACATACATATTCCAATCCATGCATAAAATCCACCTATGCATAAGCAATAACACATAGCTAAACATAAAATAATTTAGCATGTTTGACATGGGCGCAATCTACACCTATAAATATCACAATGTACACAAGCATTTAAATCTAGCATGCTTCAATATCCCAATTATATATATATATACCCGTATATATATATATACTATAACCACACTTATATATATATATATAAGCACCTATATATATATATATAAATACCACATATGAACAATTAAGGGAACATATGTAAAATTAACGACGTATTTAAAATATATACGTAGGAGATAGAGGCAAGAATCAACTTGCCTTAAGTCCCGCTCTCAACCGGTTCGTGCCTGCAAAACGGCCTATTTCCAAGCCCGATCCAGTCCTGTGTCGAAGTCCACACGAGCAACTCCATTGGACCAATTCGTTTCCTTTTCAAATTTCACGCTTGGCCCAATTCATGTCGTGGTCCAATCCCCATCATAACCCAATTCCGAGTTCAATGCCCAAACCGCTCAATCCATGATGTCTCAACCCACATCATCAACCGTGAAGGTCCAAAAAGCCTCATATAACCGTCCGAACCCCCTACCGAAAACACCTCCACCACGGAGTCAAACCACCACCAAAGGCTAGCTGAAACCACCATGGCCACACCCGAGTCCACTATCAAAGCTACCGTGGATGAACCCAGCCATTTCCACAACCCAACAACCACTGCCGGAAACCACCACTAACCACCATAGATCAAAACCAAACCGGCCATCATGTATGGCCAACCAAATTCCACCAGCCACGAACAGCCGTGAGCCACTCAATGCCCAAGCTAAAACCGTCAACTACATCCAAAACCCAATTCCGAAACTCCGCCGGAACCAACAATTACAAGGACAGAACCAACAGCCAACCACCGTTCGGTCACCCAACACGGAAGATCCATTCGAACCCAAAGACCCACAACCGGCCACAATCGAACTCACCTGGAACAACCCATCAGCCGAAACCTAACAAGGTCTCACCGAAATCATCCAAAAACCCAGCCGAAACCACCTTCGGCAACCACGTCCAGCCACCCAAAAACTCACCAAAATCCGACCCAAGCCGGCCACTCCCGGCACCAACTCCACCGGAAACAACCAAGGAGAGCCCACCGAGGACCACCTGAAGCCAACCCAAACCGAGAACAAAAGGAGTCAAAACTGAACCCCATCAACACCACGGTCGAACCCAACCGAGCTCAACCCGAACCACCGAGCAACACCACCGGCAGACCACCGCGAGCCAAGGACCGTCCAACACAGCTGAGCACCACGTCGGCACCGTCGTCGTCCGAATCCCCCACCGAACCAGCGATCCCATCGACGACCGAACCCAGTCCGTGGAACCCCCGAAAACCCAGCCATTTCCGGCCACCGGGCCGCCGTAACAGCCACCCACGTCCGCCCAGCCGCTGTCGGAGCTCCGCCCTCACCGTCGCCGTTCAACCCTCCGGCCTCTTTCTCCCCGATCTCGGCTTCTCTCCCTCCCCGATCTCGGCTCCTCTCTCTCTCCCTGACTTCTCCTTCTCTCTCTTCTTTTTCTTTTCTTTTCTTTTCTTTTTTCCTTTTCTTTCTTTCCTCTTTTCTTCTTTTCTCTTTTCTTTCTTCTCTTCGGCTGACCACACTCTTGGTCCTCTTTTTGGTCCACACATATTACCTATATATTATATACATATATAATATTCTACACCTTACACAAAATACATGTATTCAATGTATTTTCCCCACATCTATACCTACAATCATGTATAGGCGCCCACACTTCCTCATAATTGCGTAAAAGCCCACCATATATTTATAATTAAATATAAATATAGGTACTACGTATATATATATATATATATATGTATATATATATACATATACACACACCTTCCACTTGTATGGAAACATAAATGTCCATACCCTTTCCGGAATTTTAATTAATCCGAAAAAAAAATTTAATTCCGGTCAAAATTCACCCGGAACCGGTCAAAATTATTCCGGTCCTTACAAAAGGGGTGACACCATGGCAGCTTAGTAGAGATACCCCAAACCACCTAAGTGCCGACCCGACACGACCTATATGAATGCATGCCACTACATTACATGAATTATCCAACATATACCATGTTCATTCACAAGCAATACAAACATATAAGAATGCATTAAACATATAGCATGCTTCACATTTTAAAATAAAAGCATTAACTATACACTTGTTTCTCTCTCAGACTCAACCTGGAACCCTAACATGATTCTTGAGCAACCATGTGACCGAGACACTTCCCACACAACTTCAACACCGTCACTGAGAATTTACATCCTCCAAGGTGATTGTCCCACCACTACCAAGAATTTACCTCCTCCAGGTGGTTGTCGTCCCACCATTACCGAGGATTCACCTCCTCTAGGTGGTTGTCGTCCCACCACTACCGAGAATTTGCATCCTCTAGATGGTTTGACCCACTATTTAATATTTACCTACTCCAAGGTGATTGTCCCACCACTATCGAGAATTTACATCCTCCAAGTGGTTCAACCACTAAACGCCCTCACCGAGTATTAAACTACTCTAGGTAACTTGGCCACATTTCTCCGTTTCCTCACAACGGTCCCGTATATGCATTTTGAACATATTATAATCAAGCACTCAATGTTCATGCTTCGCAATGCATTACCTAATTATAAGAGAACATTGCATGCATTTCACTTCACAAAACCATAAATATAATCACCTACACATATTAACCCTAGCATACCAATTAACATATGCTCACAAGATTCACTTAAGCACTTTTTTGTCATGCTTCACGAATGCTCACATTTTCTATATAAGGACATCATGCATTTGACACACAAAATATCATATAATACAATTATGCTCATTTAACACTTTTTTCACAAAAGTGCACAAAACTCTAGCATATAAGTGTACATGCTAAATTCTTTCACTCATTCACCCCTCATATCATGCATAACACATAGCTTGATAGCTATTATTGTAGGCAAACTATACCAATGGAAGATGGTCCTCTTAACTACCACAAAAATTCAAAGCACAAGCTCGAAGCATATCTTCAAAAATCTGTATAGTATGCTCAGACTGACCATTCATTTGAGGATGAAAAGCCGTACTAAAGTGAAGATTCGTGCCAAGGGCTATCTGAAAACTTTGCCAAAACTGTGTCCTCAACTGTGAGTCTCTGTCTGATACAACAGAAACTGGCACACCATGTAACTTAAGAATCTGCTCAATGTACAATTGGCTGAGAGCATCCGTGTCATCAGTCATATGTATAGGGAGAAAATGAGGCACCTTGGTCAATCTATCAACAATTAGCCAAACAACATCGTGACTCTTCCTCAACCTCAGTAACTTTATTACAAAATATATGGTGATATGCTTCCACTTCCACATAGCTATCGATAATGGTTGTAGCAAACCTGCCAATCTTTGATGCTCGACCTTCACTTGTTGACAAGTGAGGTACCTTGCCACAAACAGTGCAACATCCTTTTTCATACCCTCCCACCAATACTATCAGTGTAAATTATGATACATTTTGGTACCACTGAGATGTACTGCAAGTCTAGAACAATGAAACTCTCTAAGGATCTTATCTCTATAAGCCAATGGTACAATTATTTTACCTCTAAACCTTAAACTGCCATAAAAATGGATAGCCCATATTTTCCCACCATTTCACCACTCAAAATTCGACTATGAGTGCATTTTATTTGATTATCCTATGATCGCTCTCATACCATTCTACTAACCAGAGTTGTCTGAGAAATACGAGTGAATAATATCACCATTTCTTCTGTGTGAATAATGATTCCACACCCTTAATGCAAAATCACCGGCATTAACTCAAAATCAGGAGTTAGTGACATGCTCACACAATTTCAATTGTTTAAACCATAAGCTACAATCCTTTTGGTGTGCCTTAAGTCAAACCCTAAACTATCCCATGAAGCATCACGATAAATAGTATAACCACACCACATTTTGGAATAATCATAACTGAGGTGATAGTCAGCCTACCCTTTAATTCGATGAATTTTTGCATGCATCATTCCACAAATACACCCTTAAACTTATCCAAAAATGTCCTTCTTCCCAGGGAAGAGTATCGTAGTTCTGAGGTGACGTACTAAGACAAACAAAATCTTTGTCCATCGAGTCTTGCATTTAACCTTCTAATTCCTCCGACCAGGAATAAATCAATGAAAAATATTTAATCCATGCTTCAAAGGTAATTAGACCAAATCCTCCAGAAACATATCCAAGAAATCAAAAACTACATGTATAACTCCCCAAGTGTTATTGTAGAGACCGTGCCCAATTTTGGCCCTTTTTTTCAAATTTTGTCAATTATTGCTTTAAACGCATTTTTAAATGATATTTAACATGTTTTAAATTTGGGGAACATGTTTAGAAGGTGAGAATGTGGTTTCGGAAAGTTTTGGCAACTTTTAGAAAAGTTTGACTTTTTGGTCAATAGGAGCCCCGGGATGAGGTTAAGTGGGTTCAAAAAATTCGAAAATTTTATTTTTAGTTATGGACTAAATGAAATGTTTAGACTATTAAGGAAGTGATTTCGAATCCAACGGAGTGTTCAGGAATTAGTTCTGAGGTCGGGAAGGTACATTAAGTGGCCAGGGGTAAAATGGTCATTTCGCGCCCCTAGGGTTGAGATAAAAATCAAAATAGGTCTGAGATATTTCATTTTATAGACCTCTCTCTCTCTCTCTCTACGTCTCCCACTTCATCTCTCTCACTTCTCTCTAGATTCTAGGTCACTTGAAGTGTGATTTGAAAGATCCCGAAGAAGGAAAGTGTGTAGAGGGCCATGAGGGCTTCGGTTTGAACCGATCAAAGTCCACATTTTGTGAAGTTGAGAAAGCTGGGATTTCTCAAAGTTGGATTCAAAGAATAGGATTTGAGGTAGGGTTGCTAGACTCATCTTTACTTTGATTCTATAGGTCACATACTTGTGACATGAAAGATAGATTGAGATTTCTTGAGTTTAGGGTTTTGTGTATATGTATATATGTATGAAAATGTGATTTATGCACATGGATAGGTCTAACATGTTAGTTAGGGTTTATGCATGTTGTGTATGTGCAAATGAGACTATGAATGTTCTTGATGAAAAATGTGTTCATTTGGTGAAAACAAGAAAAAAAATTTGAGTTTTTATAGACTTATGCATGAAAGATATGATTTTTCTTGTGAAATGCGTAAGCATGATGATTTTCATGATATGAGTGTGATGACAATGTGACAATCTTGAGGTGAAAGAAAAATGCATTGATTTGACAAAAATGTATTCATGGTGTGGAATAAGTGCATTGATGTGATTATGTGCACTATGTAAAAAGTGAGTTTTTGGGGTGTGACAGCATTGAGAATTAAGGTGAGGGAATGGTCCCTAGGGTGAAAGAGCCAAAACTTGGCCAAGAGGAGGTTCTCCTTTCGGGTTAGCAACCCGATAAAGCGTAAGCAGAGTTTGAGTGCCGAAGAGACCCTTACTATGGATGGTGTGATAAGTTAGTCCCCATTGAAGTGACTTCCAGATTTATGTAGCGTGAGTTATATATATATATATTATGGCTTGCTCAATTTGATGTATATATACATATATATACGAATGCATTGAGATGTGAAGCATCACACATGATTTGAAAATTGTGATTGTTTATGGGTTAAAAACATGTATACTTGTCAGGTAGACATGTAGTGATTTCATATGCATCCATGCATGGCCGCCTGATTTAGAGTAGGGTTGGGTGGATCATTCCTATTGAGCCACAGTATTGCTCACCCTCTACTTATATAAACTTTTTCAGATAAGGCGCCGATGGAGGATGAAGCATGATTAGCTCAATGGACCTTGTTGGGTTCTTTCTTTTTTTGGATTTTTTTGATCTTTTGGGATGTAGATAAATGTCCATGCCGGCTTGTGGCATGTTGACCATAGTTGTAGTGTTGCCTTTATATTTGTATCTTCTTTTGTTTATGAACTCCAAATATAAATGCCACACTTATAGGAAGGAGACTTTTGAGAAATGCATGTTTAATGACTTCCGCCATTTGAGACTTGATGAATGTATGGTACCATAGGACCATTTTCTACTTTAGTTATGATTTCTTGTATGGTTAATCATGAGCAAATGGAGTATGAAAAGTATGTATGCATGAGTTGTTGAGTGAGGATGATAAGAAAAATAGATGGAATTACATTTCAAATGTGAAATGCATGTTATGTGAATATACTTGATGGCCATTAAGGCATTAGAGTAGCCATTGGGGGGACACATGCCCAAAATTATCCATTTTGAGTTCAAGGCATGAATTAAATTTAGTTTTATAGTAAGAGAATTGTGTTATCTTTGATTTGATAGGTCATGGACCTTGTTTGGATTTAAATTGAGGAAGATATGCATGTTTTGGTGCAAGGGTGGATAATCTGACCCACACCCACTAATTTGAGTATAAATTGAGTTGTGGTTGGTGTTTTTGGATGATTAAAATTGGGTTAGAAGCTAGACATGTTGAGGATGATCCATGCTAAATTTAAAGTTAAACGGACTTGCAGATTGTGAGATATTAGCAATTGAAGTCAGGTTGAGGAATGCTGTCAAAAAAATCCAGGTCAAGTGAAGTTTGAGGCAACTGAAAGTGAACTTTGAGGCGCCTAAATCTTTGAGGCAACTGAAAGTGAACTTTGAGGTGATTGAAAGTGTTATTTTTGAAATTACAAACTCTCTGAAAGTTTCAGGCGACTCAAATTGACGTTTCAGGCGACTCAAAGTCCTGTAAACCTTAAAAATGTGAAATTTTATGATTTTTCATAATCTAAGAGTGGAAATGGAATGTCATGGATACATAGACCGATGTGTGGCCCATTGGGATGGATAATGATGAGTATACACATAGATAATTACATGCGTATGGTTAGCTTCTGTGGTAATCGAGATATATGAGGAGGTTCATTGGGGTTTAATGGACAGGTTAACCTCTAATTTTTTGGGAGTCAAGAATTAGGGCATGACAAGATGGTATCATAGGTTGATACTATCACATGAGTATGGTTAAGGTTGTTCAGGGGGTCGAGTGAATGGGTTCGTGACTCAAAATTCGGGGTCGGTTCAGGGAAGTCTTGGCGGTCCAGATTCCGGGGTGTACCAGCATGGTATTAGAGCTTAACCGGGTTTGAATACCTACGGACGACGAGAAATGGTTAAGCCATGTGTTGGATTGAAGGAAATCAATAATTCATGGGATTTTGAAATTGAGGTTTTGGCCCTAGATTTGAGGTTTTTGAGTGTAAGGTAAGAGTAAGTACGTATTGTATGGGAAATCCTTATGTTCTTAATTGTTTACATAACATGGTATTTGTGAAGTGCTTTAGCATGTTGAGTATGTGTAACGCCTCGGTTCCCCCGACTCCCGGGAAACCGGAGGTTAACCCGTCCATTAGTCCCAATGGACCCTCATTACCCTTATTCCCCGCGGAAGCTTAACCTAATTCTTGCATATGAATGCACACAAATCCGTCTTAACCAACCCCCATGGGCCCTACATCAAATCACACACCTTAGTGAACATTTACACGCCCACACTTTTAAGAATCCCTCCCTTTTGAGCCTCAAAACTTTCTGTGATTGGAATCTGGAACTGAGACTTACACCATTGGATAGAGAATCCAAAAATACTCAAGTTCAAAAAAAATCACGCTCAATTCCGATCTAGAACGAAGAAATTACGTCAAAATGAAGTTTTGGAAAAAGCTGTGAATAGTAATTTCGATCAATCGAAATGCATCTCGATCAATCGAAATGCATCTCGATCAATCGAAATGCATCTCGATTAATCGAAATTTTGACCCCATCAATCGAAGCAAACACCCTCTCGGTATCTTGGACCTGCATTATTTCGATTAATCGAAACTGGGACTTCGATTGATCGAAATAAGGCCTGAAAATACATAAAATCTCGCAACCATTTCGATCAATCGAAATGGGCATTTCGATTAATCGAAATGCACTGCCCGGAAATTCCCAAACACCTATACAAGATCAAATTGAATCCAAATATCAAGCAAACCACCTTAGATCATTCATATTTCATATAAATCATCTACCATTGATATAAAATCATGCTCGCACATCAACCTATACATTTGAATCTCAAATCTTGCATAATTATAGAAATTTCCCTAGGTTCACAATACACCCAAAACTCAAGTGTATAAACCAACCTTGATCTCCAAATTCATTTCCAAAACACCAATCTCACACTCAAATCACTTTCATAATTGAATTCATGCACCAAAATGAATCATTTCTTTCACGCACACAACCCATTCAAAATGAAAACATCATCAAAATGAATAAAATGCCACCATGGGCGCTACATATATTAAACCGTTGTCTTTTCACACCCAACAAGTTTATAGTCCAATACATACATCAAGAGTACATATGTCCAAAGTCCAACCACAACTCAAAACATAAGTCACATGCCACAAGCCGGCATGGATAGCCACAAAAATGCTCCAAAACTCAAAAGATAGCAAAACCACCACTAGTGTTCCACTTGGACACTCACGTCCCATCCGTCATCGGCGCTTTATCTGTAAAATATTTAGAATAAAGGGGTGAGCACCACTGCGGCTCAGTAAAGGTTTCCCAACCCTTCTAAGTGCCGACCCGACACGACCTACATGGAATGCATATGAATACACTACATGCCACGTCCACAATTTCACAAACACGTCAACAAATGCAATTAAAGAGGATTGCATATTTCACGAATCATGTACAACATGTTCAAACATAAAAGCATTAAAGTGAGTAAATGCTCTCTCTCTCGGTCCTCATCCGATACCCTACATGACTGGCCCGCTCCGAGGGTCATGTGACTTTGGACACCTCCGATAACCGTCCAATGACCGGGACAACTCCGAAAGGTCATTCTACCATAGCAATATATATGATTGCCATAGAGTGAGGGGGCAACTCCGAGACTCACGAGTCATGGACATCCTCCGATAATCATCCTATGACCGGGACAACTCCGAAAGGTCATTAGTATTGGACATACTCCGATCCTAGGCATTAAGCCTTGGTATGGCGGGTCCACTCCGAGGGCCATACGTAGTGGATAATTTTACCACATCTCACAACACGGTTGGACTACTCCGAAGCCCCGTGCACCTCCTTTGCGTCATTTTCCTGCAATTTCCCACATATGCAATATGAATGCATAAACGCATGGCATTTTATTTTCATGCTCAACTCATGCTCATTGATACTAAAAAGAAGTAATAAGCATATTTTCCATCACCACATACCACATATAGCACATATATGTATAGCACATGCATATATCATCTCATATGCATACAACTTCAAAATTAGCATATTTTACTCATGCTACATTCAATGCATAATTTTAGCACATAGAACTAAACATGCATTCAACAACCATATTCCCACATATAATCACATATATGACACTTGGTACACATTTTTCCACATATACACCCAATTGAGCACATAATACCTATGTATCAATTTCTTACACTCACATACTTCAAACCCACATGCTACCACCAACACAATATACACAATTGTGAAAAGATAGGACTCTAGAGAAGAAGAAAACACAACTTTCTACACCTCTCACCATCCTAAAGCATGTGAAACACAACCTACACCTCTCTTCTTCACCCGAAACCCTAGAATCGACAATTAGAAGAGAAGAAGAACCCCTACCTCGAAAATGAAGGCCTTCCAAGCACTTCACCAATTTTCCAGCGGAGTCTACCTTGCCGAATGACCACTTTGTTCGGTTCAAAGGGAAGCCCTAGCCGTCCCCTACGTATCTCCCTCCTTCGGCGAGTCTTGAATCCAAGCCGAACGGGTCAGAAATGTAGAGAGAAGGGAGAGCTTTGAAGATGGAGAGCTTTAGAGAGAGAAAGAGGCGTGAGATATGGCTGAACACCTCTGCCACTGATATTTAAAATATCTAGGGTTTGCAAAAAGACCAAAATACCCCCGGGCCACTTAACGTACTTTCCCGGACTCCTTTTTCGATTCCGAAAACTCCTACGGTCTCGAAATCACTTCCTCTACTCTCTAAATATTTTATCTCATCCATTCTCAAAAATAAATATTTTTGGAAATTTTCCGGATTACCGGGCCCACTTAAGTCGCATCCCGGGCCCCGGTTTGACCAAAAAGTCAAACTTCTCCAATTCTCTCGAAAACTTCCCAAAACCTTAAAAACACTTCCCAAACATGTTTCCCACACTTAAAACATGTTAAACACAACTCAAAATGCATGTATGGCAATTATAATGCGAAAAATGCAAAACCGGCCAAAATTGGTCACGGTCTCTACAGTATGCATGAAGTGAGTTAGTCCAATACATTTATGCACAACTTCTAAGTATCTTCTTGTCATCTATATAGAAGGATGCCACCAAGAAGAGCTTGCGAGAGGACACCAGAAGTGGTCCCTATTGGAGGAGAGCAATTTATGCACAACATGGTCACTACCATGCAACAAATTGTAAGAGAAACGCAACGAAAAACTCAAGAGGAGACCCAAGCTCCACCTAGAGCAGCTCCTCCTAGTAGGATAATAACGGCAGTGGGGCATGTTAAGAAACATAGTCCATCGTCATATTCTAGGGGATCCGATCCAATGGTAGCGAAAAGTTGGTTGGATGAGATGGTTACACTCCTCAATGTGCTTGAGATAGAGGAAAAGTTAAAAGTCAAAGTAGCCACTCACTATCTGAAGAATGATGCCTAACGTTGGTGGAAATTCTTGGGAGATTATCATTATTTGGAGATAATGGAATGGGATACATTCCAAGAACTTTTCTTTGAGATGTACTTTCCAGTGACAGTATGAGGAGAGAATTCTTTAACCTTGTTCAAGGGACAATGACGGTGATGGAGTATGAAACAAAGTTTACCTTCTTGTCTCGGTTTGCAAATGAGATGATCCCAACGAAAGAGCTTAAAATCAAGCAATTCATAAGAGGTCTCCGAACCTACATACGGGACAAGGTTGGGATTTTAGGTTTGACCAACTATGCAGCGGTAGTGGAGAGAGCATTGATTTCTAAAGAGTTTAGCAATGATAACCAAAGGATAAGAGAAGCACAGAACCAAGCAAGGGGTACGGGATCCTTTACAGACAATCATGCTAGAAAGAAAATAAGGCTTGGTGGGTCATCTTCACAAAGGCAACAAACCCAATCAGTGACTTCTGTGGCTATACCTTCTGGATCATTTCGATCGAGAATAGTCTGTTTCAATTGCTAAAAACTGGGACACAGAATGGCTGAGTGTACTCAAGGGCAAGTTCTGTTAGTGGTAGATAAAAAGTGCTACCATTGTCATCAAATGGGGCATATTAGTTGGGATTGCCCACAGAAGAAGAGTGTGCAAGGTGGTACTGGTTCTCAGCAATGTCCTACGTAGCCTGCGACTTCACAGTCAGGTTTCAGGGCATTGCCACCATAGTAGATAGTACCTTCAGTTTAGAGTTCACGGGCACCTGCTAGAGGAGCCATGTCTAGTGCTCCCAGTCAGCAGTCGGGATATCAGGGTGTAGGACAGTAGGGCCAGAGATCACAAGGCCGTACTTTTACTTTTATCTCGGTAGAGACCTCGATGGGACCGTCAATGGTCTGAGGTATATTTCTTGTATCTAGCTTATGGACTAGGGTTTTAGTGGACTCGGGTGCATCACATTCATTCATATCATATGCATTTGCTTGTGCTTTGGGGTTGGATGTGTCATCTTTGGACTCAGTTTTATCCATTGATACGCCAGTTGGTGGTAGAGTGGTTTTGAGTGATGTGTGCCAATCTTGTGTAATGACCCAAAATTTTTTTTTTGAATTATGATTAAAAGTGAAGTGAATTTTTTTAAGGGTATAAGTGAAGTTTTGAAAAATGCGGAAAGGCTAGTTTGCGAATAAGCGAAAAAGGGCCATAACAAGGAGCAAATAAGGAAAAGGTGGAAGGTTTAGTTGCAAAAGGGGAAATATATAATATATATGTGTAAATAGGGGAAGAAAAATTAGATTTTCACTTCTCTCTCTACATCCAGCTCCTACTTTCTCTCTTTACAAGTCTCTTTTCTCTCATTCTCTCTAAGTTTTGAGGGCCAAGAAGTGATATTTGAGGGTAAAGCCAAGACCAAAAGTTGTTCCTCTCACTCTCTCCTCTTCGTTTTGATCGGTGAAAAGTTGCCATTGGAGGAGTTTGAAGCTTGGTAAAATTTGGGTCTTCCACTTCTAAGCTTGGATTTTGAGGTAGGGGTTCTCCTTCTCATTTATTTGTTGATTCTAGGGTTTCAGGTGAAGTGGTGAGAGCCAAGGGTGTGTATTGCATGATTTAGAGTGGTAAGAGGGGTGGGATGTGGTGTTCTTCTACTCTCTTTAGTCTCTATTGTGCAATAGATATGTATATGATTGCATATACGGTATAAAGGGTGAATGTGTGAGAGATATTAGCATGCATGCAAATATGCTAGATTTTGTACATATATGTGAAAATGTGTTATATTGAACATGTATGTATTATGTGTTGTTGAGTGAGTTAAATACATGTTATTCTTATATAGAAAATGTGTGTATTAGTGAAGCATGGCTAAATGATTCGTGTGTGAGTGTGACTCAAAAAGTATACCAATTAAAATTTCCACACTTCGCAATAGAACGAATTCCTTGCAGAATAGGGCTATCGAAAGGGGTATCGTACCTCAAGGATTATGGTCTGATGAGTTGGAATACGGAATTAATTCTAATTAAATTTATAAGAAAAGAATTTTGATTTTTAAACTAATTAAAAAGATAAAATAAAATAAATCAAAGTAAACAAGATAGTGAAGATAATAAGAGAGAAATCTAGGGTGTTTGACTTCACTACTAACTCCACAATCAATGGTCAATTGAATCAACTATAGGGGAATTACATCATGCATAAGTGGTGTCAGTGGCTACAAGGTCACCTTCATCCGTCAAGAAGATAACATATGATTAAGGCTAAGCCATGGACTATCTTCGATTGGCATGGGCCATCTACCTAACTACTCTAATCTAGGGTGCAGTATGGTTCATCTTCTCTAGGCATAATCCATCAAAGCTCATAACAATATATTCAGTAATTACCATTGTGTAATAATCTCTCTCATGATCACAGAAAACAAGAGAGATTGAGTTCAATAACAACAACTAAATATCTAAGACAAGATAGGAAATCATTGAGATTGAATTTACAAGACTTTTATTGCTCAATTCTATAATAAGAATCCTCTGAATTACACAATCTATGTATGTATAAAGGTCCCCAATAATTAAAACAATCAAACCATTGATGCTTTGTTAGGGCTACATCAAAACCCTAGTGGATGAACTAGCCGCTCATGGTAGAAGAAGAAGCTTCGACTGTTGAGGAAGAAGGCATCATCTTCATGAATTATGCGTATGACTTCGTTCTCCAATGGCTCTGCAAATATGTTTCTGTTCTCTTCTCAGCCTTCTCAGACTCTCCAAGCTCTATTCTCTCTGCTCTCTACTCTCCCAATCAGCCTCCAAGTCTTCACTTTATTCCCCAAGAGAATACACCAAAGTCCTAATCCAATTAGGAATAAATTAGGGTTTCCCGCAGCACTAATCAGGTGGGTTTTTCATGCTGACTTCGGCCCAACTTTTGACCCACTCGAATCGATTTACGGAATTTTTGTGAAATACAAAAGTGTGCAGAATCAAATTTCGTTCAACCCCACGCGAGAATTAAGTCGATTTAAGGCTCAGAAATAAGACTTCTGGTCCATTTTCCAAAATGGGATTAAGATTATATTATGCGCAGATTTGGGCTTCAGGGCCCGAAACCTTCTTAAGCAGCTGTAATTCTCTTGGACCTCTATCTTGGGCTGATTTGAGTTGAAATATATATTTGAATGGATCCCTTTGATGTAGGCTTCATCTAACCATCTTGCATGTCATCTTTAAAAGCCCAAAATCACGGTTTTAACTGAAATAATTATTAAGGCCCTGAAAATACAGAAAACACTAAAACAAAGTAAAATCACAAAATAATCTATCACTAAGAGAATAAAATATATAAATTAAGAGGCTAGAATGCGCAACATTCGATGCCGATCACTAAAGTGTGCTTAAGTGAAGTTTTGTGGGCATATGCTAATTGTGCTAGGATTTGCATATATAGGAATGTATATATGTGGGTTGATGAGTATGAAATATATGCTATGAATTTTCATAACTAGCTTATACATTGTGAAGCATGAAATTTTAAATGCTTGATCACTATATGTTTAAAATGCATGTATGTGTCCGTTGTGAGGAAACGGGGGAAAGTGGTCTAATCACCTTGGAGGTAGGAGTTCTCGGTGAAAGTCTCGAAAGGGTCTCAGTGGTATATTCCAAAAATATTTCATCACTTGGTAGGACCGATGTTCTTGGTGGTGAGCATTGAAATGATTTTATCACCTGGTAGGACCGATGTTTTCGGTGGTGCGTGTTAAAAGAATTTCATCACCTGGCAGGACCGATGTTCTCGGTGGTGCGTACTGAAATGGTTTTATCACCTGGTAGGACTGATGTTCTCGGTGATGTAAATTCTGAAATTTGGGTGGGAAAGGTCCTAGGTTGCATGATTTGGTCAAGAATCATGTTAGGATATCAGGTTGAGTCCGAAAGAGAGACAATCATATGATTATTGCCTTCATTTTGAATTATGAAGCATGATATGTGTTTAATGCATCTATATATATATGCATTATTGTGAATGGATATGATGTATGTTGAATTATATGTGAAAGGTTATGACATGCATCCATGTAGGTCGTGTCGGGTTGGCACTTAGGTGAGTTGGGGTACCTCTACTGAGCCGCAGTGGTGCTCATCCCTTTATTCTAAACTCTTTTACAGATAAAGCACCGATGACGGATGAGACTTGAATGTTTAAACGAGACTTTGGTAGCATTTTTGATATATTTTGGGGATGTTGTATATTTGGCTATCCGTGCCGGCTTGTGGCACGTTGTCTATGTAGTTGTAGTCATGGTTGAATTTTTAGCATTTTTGGACCTTATGCATGAAATCCTTGTAATGACTATACATTTAGAATCTATATGTATTGTGGTTATTTATTGGACTAAACTCAATTATGGATTGTAAAGTTATGGTTTCATCTTATATTATAACTTCATGTTTGGACTTTTCTCAAGTATAAGAGTTGGGAATGAATGGAATGGATGTGTGGTTTGAATGGATGGACTTTAATTGTGGCTTTGTATAATTATGGTTGAAGTATAATTTAGATGAAATGGATGAGTTGGAATGTAAATATTATAAAATTATGTTTTCATTCATATGTTATAAGTAGTGTGAATGTGTTTGATGCTAGTTGAGGGATTGGAATAACCATTGGGGGAAACAAATACCCAAGAGTGTTCATTTTGAATCTATAGAGTTTTTATGATGATTTAGATGATTTTTGGTGGGTTTTAATTATGGTTTAAGTCATGTTTTAAGTTGGATTATGGTTTGGTGAGGTGATGGGATGCTTTGAGGTTTGGAAAAACAAGTTTTTAGGTATTTTTACACTTTCGGTCGAGTGCCCTCTGCATCGGTCGACCGAAAGTGCAAGATCCTGAGAGTTGGAATGGCTGGGAACAGGTTTCAGTCGACTGAATAGTGTTTCAGTTGACTAAAAGTCCTTTTTTGGTCGACCAAAACTACCCATCAGCCGACCGGAAGGAACCTGGGCAGCTCTATTCGCATACGAACTTCAAATGGGTGTAAATTCTTAGTTTTAGATCAAAATTGAGTGCCATTTTTTTTGAAATTAGGTGTTTTTAATTCCTCTATCTAATGGTGTGGTTTTCAATCACAAATTATGATCACACAGATTTGCACATGTGAAAATATGTAGGCCGCAACTAGTTGGTTATACAACCGAGGCATGGTTTAGGCCCATGGTGGTTGATTAAGGTTAAATGATGTATATTTATATGAAAGGAAACTTTAAGCTTTTATGGTAATTATAGAGAAAAGGGTGGTCCATTAGGATTAATGGATGGGTTAACCTCCGGTTTCCTAGGAGTTTGGAAATCGGGGCGTTATATCTTGTGAGATTGAGATTTTGGGACATCAACTAGTGTTTGATTTCATTCTCCTTGAGATGTCTAGGTTTGACGTGATCTTGGGTATGGATTGGATATCGACCTATAGAGCCAATATTGATTGTCATCGGGGGAGAGTGACCTTGTATACACCCTCTGGTGTTAGTGTATGTTTTGTGGGGGAGCGGGATGATTTTTACTTGTCGTCTTTGCATGGTTTGAGTGATCAGAGAGGGCTTGGGCATTTCTTAGCGAGCCTATTAGTTGATGGTGATGATGAGACACTTGGAGAGCTTCCTCGTGTAGTGTGTGAGTTTATAGATGTATTTCCAGTGAACTTGACACAGTTGCCTCCAAAATGGGAAGTGGAGTTTGTGATAGATCTTGCTCCGGGTACCGCGCCCATTTCGATGGCACCGTATCAAATGGCACCGGCTGAGTTGAAAGAGCTAAAGGACCAATTGCAAGAGTTACTAGACAAGGGATTTGTACATCCTAGTACTTCACCTTGGGGAGCTCCGGTTCTTTTTGTTAAGAAGAAGGACAGGTCCTTGCGACTTTGCATTGACTATCGAAAGTTCAATTGGGCAACAATAAAGAATAAGTATCCCTTGCCAAGGATAGATGACTTGTTCGACCAACTTAAGGGTTTGAGATGTTTCTCAAAGATAGACCTGAGTTCAGGCTATTATCAGTTGGGGATTAGAGAGGCGGACATTCCAAAAACTGCTTTTTGCACATGATATGGACACTACGAGTTTTTGGTGATGCCGTTTAGTTTGACGAATGCACCGATAACATTCATGGACCTAATGCGTAGGGTGTTCAATGCCTACTTGGACAAGTTTGTGGTTATATTTGTTGATGACATCCTAGTGTACTCGTCTTCGGAAGAGGAGCACGAAGGCCACTTGAGGATTGTGTTGCAGCTTCTAAGAAAACATCAATTATATGCCAAATATAAGAAATGTGAATTTTGGCTAGCGAAAGTGAAATTCCTTGGGCATGTTGTGTCTAAAGAAGGGGTTTCCATAGATCCATCCAAGATAGAGGCGGTGATGAGTTGGGAAAGACCTAACAGCGTATTTGAGATACGTAGTTTCTTGGGATTGGCTGGATACTATAGGAGATTTGTGAAGAACTTTTCGAGGTTAGCAACACCAATGACTAAGCTTACCCGAAAAGGAGTGAAGTTCATGTGGGATGATGCTTGCGAGCATGCATTCTTAGAATTGAAGAGTCGGTTGACTTCAGCTCCAATTTTGATCATTCCAAAACGTGGGTTGGGGTACACTATTTATTGTGATGCCTCACGACTTGGTTTGGGATATGTGCTAATGCAAACCGAACGAGTAGTGGTGTATGCTTCAAGGCAGTTAAAGACGCACGAACAAAACTTCCCAACACATGACTTAGAGTTGGCAGCAGTGATCTTTGCACTTAAGGTGTAGAGATTTTATCTGTATGGTGAGAAGTTTGAAGTGTTCTCGAATCATAAAAGTCTCAAATAATTTTTCTCACAAAAGGATTTGAATATGAGGCAACAGAGGTAGATGAAGTACATGGAAGACTATGATTTTGAATTACAATATCATCCGGGAAAGGCCAATGTGGTAACGGATGCATTGAGTAGAAAGTCACATGGTAGCTTAGCGAGCTTAGCCATATGGAAATGGAAGATGATGGAAGATATCTCAGAAATGGGATTACATTTTTGTGGGGATAATAGACCAACAATGTTATTTACTCTTATCGCTCAACCAACTCTTGTGAGTAGAGTGATTGAAGAACAGAGGAAGGATGGTGAGATTGTGACTATTCGCACACAGATTATGGATGGCGAAGTGGTGAAGGGATGGACAATTCATTCAGATGAGAGCATGAGTTTGCATACAATAATAGATATCAAGCTAGCATTGAGATGGCTCCATTCGAGGCTTTGTATGGTAGACCATGTAGGTCACCTATTTGTTGGACTGAGGTTGGAGAGACAGTTTCTTTGGGACCAGATTTAGTTTGAGAAACTACAGAGAAGATCAAGTTAATTCGACAAAGATTGCTTACGGCTCAGAGTCGTCAGAAAAGCTATGCTGACAGAAGGCGGCGACCTTTGGCATTTGAGGTGGGGGATCAAGTCTTTTTGAAGGTCTTGCCACGGAGAGGTTTGATGAGGTTCGGTCATAGTGGCAAGCTAGCGCCACGGTTCATCGGGTAGGAGAGGTTGCTTATCGCTTGGCATTGCCACCGTAATTGTCAAGCGTGCATAACACTTTCCATGTGTCTATGTTGAGGAAGTACTAGCCAAACCCTTCACATGTACTTGATTGGGCAGACCTTGAGGTTGAGGAGGATGTGTCATACTAGGAAAGACCGATACAAATTCTAGACACTAGAGAACAAGTGTTTCGGGGCAAGACCATTCCATTGGCTAAAGTGCTTTGGAGACATCATGGGGTAGAAGAAGTTACATGGGAGCGAGAACAAGAAGTCCGCTCAAAGTATCCCAAGTTATTCACCACTTGAGGTACATTCTAGTTTCGAGGATGAAATTCCTATAAGGTTGGGAGGTTGTAGAGACCGTGCCCAATTTTGGCTGATTTTTTTTAATTTTTGTCATTTATTACTTTAAACGCATTTTTAAATGATATTTAATATGTTTTAAATTAAGGAAACATGTTTAGAAGGTGAGAATGTGGTTTCGGAAAGTTTTGGCAACTTTTGGAAAAGTTTGACTTTTTGGTCAACGGGAGCCCCGGGATGAGGTTAAGTGGGTCCAAAAAATCTTAAAATTTTTACTTTTAGTTATGAACTAAATGAAATGTTTAGAGTGTTAAGGAAGCGATTTCGAGTCCAACAAAATTTTCAGGAATTAATTCTGAGGTCGGGAAGGTACATTAAGTGGCCGGGGGTAAAATGGTCATTTTGCGCCCCTAGGGTTGAGATAAATATCAAAATGGGTCTGAGATATTTCATTTTATAGACCTTTCTCTCTCTACATCTCCCACTTCATCTCTATCCCTTCTCTCTAGATTCTAGGTCACTTGAAGTGTGATTTGGAAGATCCCGAAGAAAGAATCGATCAAAGTCTACATTTTGTGAAATTGAGAAAGCTGAGATTTCTCATAGTTGGATTCATAGCATAGGATTTGAGGTAGGGGTGCTAGACTCATCTTTACTTTGATTCTATAGGTCACATACTTGTGACATGAAAGATAGATTTAGATTTCTTGAGTTTAGGGTTTTGTGTATATGTATATATGTATGAAAATATGATTTATGCACATGGATAGATCTAACATGTTAGTTAGGGTTTATGCATGTTGTGTATGTGCAAATGAGACTATGAATGTTCTTGATGAAAAATGTGTTCATTTGGTGAAAACATGAAAAAAAATGTGAGTTTTTATAGACTTGTGTATGAAAGATATGATTTTTCTTGTGAAATGCATAAGCGTGATGATTTTCATGATATGAGTGTGATGACATTGTGACAATCTTGAGGTGAAAGAAAAATACATTGATTTGACAAAAATGCATTCATGGTGTGGAATAAATGCATTGATGTGACTATGTGCACTATGTGAAAAATGAGTTTTTGGTGCGTGACAACATTGAGAATTAAGATGAGAGAATGGTCCCTAGGGTGAAAGACCCAAAACTTGGCCAAGAGGAGGCGCTCCCTTCGGGTTAGCAACCTAATAAAGCGTAAGCAGAGTTTGAGTGCTGAAGAGACCCTTACTATGGATGGTGTGATTAGGTAGTCCCCATTGAAGTGATTTTTGGATTTATGTGGCATGAGTTATATATATATATTGTGGCTTGCTCAATTTGATGTATATATACATATGTATGCAAATGCATTGAGATGTGAAGCATCACACATGATTTTAAAAACGTGATTGTTTATGGGTTAAAAATATGTATACTTGTCAGGTAGACATGTAGTGATTTCATGTGCATGCATGCATGGCCGCCTGAGTTAGAGTAGGGTTGGGTGGATCATTCCTACTGAGCCGCAGTGTTGCTCACCCCCTACTTATATAAAGTTTTTTAGATAAGGCACCGATGGAGAATGAAGCATGATTAGCTCAATGGACCTTGTTGGGTTCTTTCTTTTTGTGGATTTTTTTTGATCTTTTGGGATATAGATAAATGTCCATGCTGGCTTGTGGCATGTTGACCATAGTTGTAGTGTTGCCTTTACATTTGTATCTTCTTTTGTTTATGAACTCCAAATGTAAATGCCACACTTGTAGGAAGGAGACTTTTAAGAAATGCATGTTTAATGACTTTTGTCATTTGTCTTTAGTTATGATTTCTTGTATGGTTAATCATGAGCAAATGGAGTATGGAAAGTATGTATGCATGAGTTGTTGAGTGAGGATGGTAAGAAAAATAGATGGAATTACATTTAAAATGTGAAATGCATGTTATGTGGATATACTTGATGGCCATTAAGGCATTAGAGTAGTCATTGGAGGGACACATGCCCAAAAGTATCCATTTTGAGTTCAAGGCATGAATGAAATTTAGTTTTATAGTAAGAGAATTGTGTTAGCTTCGATTTGATAGGTCATGGACCTTGTTTGAATTTAAATTGAGGAAGATATGCATGTTTTGGTGCAAGGGTGGGTAATCTGACCCACACCCACTAATTTGAGTATAACTTGAGTTGTGGTTGGTATTTTTGAATGTTTAAAATTGGGTTAGAAACTAGACATGTTGAGGATAATTCATGTCAAATTTCAAGTCAAACAAACTTGTGGATTGTGAGATATTAGCATTTGAAGTTAGGTCGAGGAATGCTGTCAAAAAAATCCAGGTCAAGTGAAGTTTGAGGTGACTGAAAGTGAACTTTGAGGCGCCTGAATCTTTGAGGCGACTGAAAGTGAACTTTGAGGCAACTGAAAGTGCTATTTTTGAAATTACAAACTCTCTGAAAGTTTTAGGCGACTCAAACTGAAGTTTCAGGCGACTCAAAGTCCTGTAAACCTTAAAAATGTGAAATTTTATGATTTTTCATGATCTAAGAGTGGAAATGGAATGTCATGGATACATAGACCAATGTGTGGCCCATTGGGATGGATAATGATGAGTATACACATAGATAATTACGTGCGTATGGTTAGCTTCTACGGTAATCGAGATATATGAGAAGGTTCATTGGGGTTTAATGGACTGGTTGACCTCTGATTTTTCGGGAGTCGGGAATTGGGGCATGACAGGATGGTATCATAGGTTGATACTATCACATGAGTGTGGTTAAGGTTGGTCAGGGGGTCGAGTGAATGGGTTCGCGACTCAAAATTTAGGGTTGGTCTGGGGATGTCTCGGCGGTTTGGATTTCTGGGCGTGACAGTCATTCCCTTCCATGGCATTTCAAAAGGTAGATAACCAATCCAATATCCAATGACATTAAAACTGGTTATGTCAAAAAAATAAATTCAAATACGAATTGATATCCTGAAACCTCAATCTTGCAAAACTAACAAACTCTACTCATGGTCACACTACCAACAATTGGCACATCGATAGACAAAATTGTGTCTATAGATGACTATTCCCACCACAACGGGTGTGTCAATAGATAAAAGTGTGTCTAAAGTGACAACTTTCCATGAAACAATTCAACAATTTGTAACCTTCTAAGGACACAAGCTATTTCCTCAAGTACACCAACACATACTAGAATACACAACATCAATAGTGGTTCAAAACTAACTTACTCTTATCATCGTGAGCAAGTTGATAAACACTTTCCCTGTCTATCCATAGCCGTATACCAAGATAACATCCTTGACTAGTTATACCAATCATTCACGGTAACACTTTTCTACCAGTGGAAATCTTCCACACTAAAAAATACTCCATCACCAATCCTTTAACCGTCATCACCCGGACAAACCAACTCAATAACTACAAGGACCCAACACATTGTAAGATAAATGCTAATCCAAGAAAAATGTCTGGCCAGGCCATTTTTTCTCGCTAGCCCAACTTCAGCAACATGCCTTTCTTGTCCTCATACTTTTGGTTCCAATTGCCAATCCTGACATAACACTCATTAACCACATGCAACAAGTCCCTAAATATCCATAAGGACTCAAATACATAATATAAATCATCACCACAATTTCTATATAGAAAACATTTAGGCACATTAGACCTTTCCTAACAACCTTAGACTCACACAACCGCGACCTAGGATTTCTAGGTGGTGCTAACACACCACTAAAAATCATGCAACACATGATGAAGACATTTAAATATAATACACGATCACATAAATCAAAGGATATCAATGTAATAGATGAATACACTTACATTTACAATGCTCAATTAATGTATGTCACATAAACATTTATAATGTTCACAAATATTTGGTTAAACTCCGAAAACGACACATGATTGGTCACACTCTGAGTGTCATGTGATATTGGTTAAACTCTAATAACTCAAGTATGATTGGCCAACTTAGAATGTCATACGAGTGTGTGGACAAACTCCAATTCCTAGGCATTAGCCTATGTATGATTGGGCAACTCAAAATTTCATACAATGTGAATGATTCCACCTTTATGACATGGTTGGACAACTCCAAATGCCATGCATGATTTTCTGAATAACTCAATTCATTAAAAAATTAGCAATTCTATACATGTGCATTAAGTAACATACTTTCACAATTAGCATGCCTTTTATGCATAAAATCACATTCATGGTGTACTATAAAGCACTTACATCATTTCTTATGCTTAATAGGAAAATTTAACACCTTTCATGTTTTCACATACTAACATATATAACCTATATGTTTACAACATAACATATACTCATGGGTATCCACCATTCAACGCATATTCACAATATATACTCACAAGACTTCATATAATACATATATGACCACAAATCCACATGTACACATATATGTTTCCAAACACCATCCAAAAACCCTTAAGCATATTTTACCACACCAAGACTCAAATGCAACACCAGTATACATCACATACATTATAAACATCATATGATACACCAATTTAGCATGCATATAACCAGAAGAAAAGTTAAAAATTTAAAGACACCAACTCTCTAACCCTTTTAAGCATGTTAACTCATCCAATAACCATAGTAAGCAACAACTCATTCATTTTTACTATCACAAACCATCCCTCGGAATGAATTCAAGACTCACCAATAAGACTCAACACCAAGTCAAAAATTTAAACTCAATCAACTTTGGGAGTTATTGTGCTGCTTGCGATGTTTCACAATTTATATTTATCATTCGCAATAGAATGAATCCTTGAAGGATAGGACTCTAAGTTGAGGGTGTCAATCCCACAGAGACTATATGAGAATAATTCGCTAATGGTTGGTTCTCGTTTAAATCACAAGCGAGTGTTGGTTGTTTCCTTACTTTACTTTAAAAGCATAAAAAATAATTAAAACATGAAATTTGAGAGAAGAGTAAAGGATTAGGGTTGAGACTTCACCACTAGCCTCATAGTATGCCATACTTCTAACAAATTAGGAGAATTCATGCAATTGTATGCTAAGTGGAGCAAATGTCTTGTGGCCTACAATGCTACCGTCAAGAGGATACATGCACCTTAAAATACTATAATCCATCTTCGATACGTGTAAATTCCCTACCTACCTACTTACCTAAATACCTAATTAACTAAGTGTAGTTAATTTACCATCTTTTAGCATGGACTATGCATGTTATAGTAAAAATTAGTACCAAGCCATCACATGTAGTTCTTGTGAAACTACAAGTGTTTGAAGATCATGTGACAAAAGTAAGCATTCTAAGACAAGAAAGATAAATTACTCACATGAACATGAAGAATTTGTAAACTTGTATTACTCATAAGGCTCAAGGCAAGGTACATATACACAAAAAAACATAAAAATCCCCAATTCACTAAAGTTAGAACATATTTATACGACTAGGGTTTGTCAAAACCTTAGAGAAGGATTAGTTGATCATGGTGGGCTGGAAGCTAATTGGTGTTGAATGTTACACTATTCAGCCTCTTCACTTGTGTATTTTATTCTCTTAGTGATAGATTATTTTGTGATTTTACTTTGTTTTAGTGTTTTCTGTATTTTCAGGGCCTTAATGATTATTTCAGTTAAAACCATTATTTTGGGCTTTTAAAGATGATATTCAAGAGGGTTAGATGAAGCCTACATCAAATGGATCCATTCAACTTCATATTTCAACTCAAATTAGCCCAAGGAAGATGTCCAAGAGAATTACAGCTGCTTAAGGAGATTACGGGCCTGAAGCCCAATTCTGCGCTTAATACAATTTTAATCCTATTTTGGAAAACAACCCAAAAGTCATATTTTTTTAGCCTTAAATTGACTTAATTTTTGTGTAGGTTGAACGAAATTCGATTCTGAACACTTTTGTATTTCATGAAAATTTCGTGAATCGGATTTCTAGTGGGTCAAAATTTGGGCCAAACATCAGAAGAAAAATTAACCTATTTAGTGTTGCGAGAAAACCTAATTATTTCCTAATGGGATTAGGAGTTCGTGCATTCTCTTAGGAGTTTAAAAGGGTGAATTGAAGCCTATTTTGGAGAGCTTTTGGATGCCATTGAACATAATTTGCAGAGCTTTGGAGTTAAGAATCATTGGAGAATGAAGTCTTGCGCGTATTTCAAGAAGATGATGCCTTCTTCCTTAACCGTTGAGGCTTCTTCTTCTACCATGAGCGACTAGTTCATCCACTAGGGTTTTGACGTAGCCCTAACAAAGCATCGATGGTTTGATTGTTTTAATTATTGGAGATTTTTGTATACATGCATAGATTGTGTAATTTAGAGGATTCTTATTATAGAATTGAACTATAAAAGTCTTATAAATTCAGTTTTAATGATTTCTTATCTTGTCTTAGATATTTAGTTGTTGTTATTGAACTCAATCTCTCTTATTTTCTATGATTCTGAGAGCGATTATTACACAATGATAATCACTGAATATATCATTAAAAGTTTTGATGGAGTATGCCTAGAGAAGATGGACCATACTGTACCCTAGAGTAGAGTAGTTAGGCAGATGGCCCATGCCAATCAAAGATAGTCCATGACTTAGCCTTAATCATATGTTACCTTCTTGATAGATGAAGGTGAGCTTGTAACCACTGATACCACTTATGCATGATATAATTTTTCGTAGTTAGTTCAATTGACCATTAATTATGAAGTTAGTGGTGAAGTCAATAACCCTAGATTCATCTCATTTTATCTTCACTCTCTATTTCCTTTTGTTTTATTTTAATTGTTTCTTTAATTTAGCTAAATATAAAAATTAGAATTCTTCTTTAAAATTTAACTAGAATTAATTATGATTATCCAACTCATTTAGACCATAATCCCTGAGGTTTGACAACCCTTTCGATAGCCCTATTACGCAAGGGATACGTTCTATTGCGAAGTGTGGTAATTTTAATTGTTACACTTATCACAGAATCAATTTTTAGTGCCATTGTATGGGATTATTTATTTGATTTATTAGATTTTATATAATTAATTTTAATTGGATTTTTAGTTTAGGAAATTTTTATGTTTTTCTTTTAATTTTGTTTTTGTTTTTTTTTTTAGGTACTTTTTGTTAATTTATGCAAGGTCGTCGTTTTGTGGTTGATCCTTTGATACCTCTTGATCCTGAGCCTGAACGTACTCTTAGACAATAGAGGAACATCCATATTGATACCATTGTGCAAGAGGAGGAGTTTATTGAAGACATGGCGAAAGAAAGGAATAACAATATTCTTCCTAATGCTGTTGGGGAGAGGGCTAGATTGCTCAAGGATTACTATGTTCCTAAGACATACACTTCACCAGCCAGTTTTCAATTGCCCAATGTCATGGAATAGAGTTATGAGATCAAGTCCAGCATTATTCAGATGCTTCCATCCTATTTTGGGCTTACTCAAGAGGACCCTTATAAGCATCTATATGAATTCATTGAAGTGTGCTCAACTACCAAATTCACAACTTCTCTGAAGATGCTTTCAAAATGAGACTTTTTCCATTCTCCTTGAAAGACAAAACAAAGTATTGGTTCAATTCTCTACCAGCAGGTTCTATTATGTCTTAAACTCAAATGTAACATGGATTTCTCAAGAAGTATTTTCCAATAGGGAAGACCAATCAGTTTAGACATGCTATCATTGGTTTCTCCCAACATGAGGGGGAACAATTCTATGAGACATGGGAAAGATTCAAGGACCTTCTTAAGAAGTGTCCTCATCATTAGGTTCCAAAATGGCAACTAGTGCAGAGTTTTTATGAAGGGCTGACAGAAGCCAATATACAGATGGTTGATACGCCTTATGGAGGTACTTTTATGTTGATTAGTGAAGAAGAGCCATTGACCTTATTTGAAAATCTTAGTCACAACTCTCTATAACATGTGTCCTCTACTCGTTCTAGCGGACCTGCCACTACAAGGAAGACTGATGAGATTTTTGAGGTTAGTACTACAAAAGCTATGCCAACCGGCATTGATTTATTTGCACAAAAAGTGGCGGCAATTATGGTTGCCAATCAAGCTCCTTCTGTTTTAAATCCTTCATTACTAGGCCCATGTGAAATTTGCTCTAGTCTTATACATAATGTGAACAATTATCCTTCTATTAGGCAATTTTCTAATCTTCAACATGAGCAAGTCCAAGCTGCATTCACTGGACTAATGAATCCTCCATGTGGTAATACTTACAATCCAACATAGTGGAATCATCTTGGTTTTTCCTACAGTAACCAAGGGGCAATAATGCAACTTACATATCAGCCTAGGAATTATGTACTTCAACAGCAATTTCAAGAACAAATTCCTATGGCACAAAAATTTTTTGCTCTTGAAGACAAGCTGACACTCGCCTTAGCAAAATTTGAGAAGCTTGACTCCATTGTGGAAACAGTGCAAGCTATTGCAACAACAGTTCAGTCTACTGCTCAACTAGTACATTCTCACTCTCAATCTATTGCCAAACTAGAATCTCAGGTTGGACAGCTTGTTAATGCTTTGAGTAGAAGAGAAGAAGGGAAGCTCCTTAGTCAACCTGTTACTAATCTTAGAGGGATGTATGCTTCTACAAGTAACCCACACCATGAGCAGGTTCAAGCTATTACCACTTTGAGATGTGGTAAAGTAATTGATAATAAGGTGGGGGAGAAGAAGAAGTGACCACAAGTCCAAGTGCTAAAAATTCTTATGAGCCTAAGGCTCCTTTTCCACAACATTTTCTTGAAGCATCTAAGTTGGGGAAGAAAGGGGACAAGCTGCATGAGATGATGGAAGTGTTTTGACAAGTGAAGATTAATTTACCATTCCTTGATGCCATCAAGCTGATTCCTCATGCAAAATTTTTGAAAGACTTGTGCACTCAAAAGAGGCATTCTAAAAGTCATGTGCCAAAAAAGGTGATGCTGCCACAAAAAGTGAGTTATATAGTTTAGCATTGCACTCCTCCTTAATAAAAAGACCTTGGTACTCCAACTATCTCATGCATCATTGGGGAGCACCATTTTGATAAAGCTTTTTGATGCGTGTGTTGTGAGTGTATCAATTAAAATTACCACACTTCGCAATAGAACAAATTTCTTGCAGAATAAGGCTATCGAAAGGGGTGACGAACCTTAGGGATTATGGTCTGAATGAGATGAAATACATAATTAATTCTAATTAAATTTAGTAGGAAAAGAATTCTGATGTTAATATTTAAAATAATTAAAAACTAAAATAAAATAAAACAAAGGAAAATAGAGAGTGTAGATAATATGAGATAAAGCTAGGATATTTGACTTCACCACTAACTCCACAATCAATGGTCAATTGAATTAACTATGGAGAATTATATCATGCATAAGTGGTATCGGTGGCTACAAGCTCACCTCTATCCATCAAGAAGATAACATATAATTAAGGCTAAGTCATGGACTATCTTCGATTAGCATGGGCCATCTGCCTAACTACTCTACTCTAGGGTGCAGTATAGTCCACCTTCTCTAGGCATACTTCATCAAAATGTATAATGATATATTCAGTGATTACCATTGTATAATAATCGCTCTCATAATCACAGAAAATAAGAGAGATTGAGTTCAATAACAATAATCAAGTATCTAAGATAAGATAAGAAATCATTGAAACTGAATTTATAAAACTTTTATAGCTCAATTCTATAATAAGAATCCTCTAAATTACACAATCAATGCATGTATATAAAGGTCACCAATAATTAAAATAATCAAACCATTGATGCTTAGTTAGGGTTACATCAAAACCCTAGTGGATGAACTAACCTCTCATGGTAGAAGAAGAAGCTTCAACAGTTGAGGAAGAAGGCATCATCTTTATGAATTACGCGTAAGACTTCATTCTCCAATGATTCTCCACTCCAAAGCTATGCAAAGTATATCTTCAATTCTGTCCAAAGGCTTTCCAAACTCTCTAAGCTCTCCAAGCCCTCTCTAAACAGCCTTCAATTCGCCACTTTATGCACTAAGAGAATACACCAAAGTCCTAATCCAATTTGGAATTAATTAGGTTTTTCCGCAGCACTAATCATGTGGGTTTTTCCTACTGATATTCAGCCTAACTTTTGACCCACTAGAAGTCCGATTCATGAAATTTTTGTGAAATACAAAAGTGTGTAGAATCGAGTTTCATTTAGCCTATATAAAATTAAGTCAATATGAGGCTCAAAAATAACACTTCTGGTCTATTTTTCAAAATGGGATTAAAACTATATTAAGCACAGAATTGGGCTTCAGGCCGGTAACCTTCTTAAGCAGCTGTAATTCTCTTAGACCTCTTCCATGGTTTATTTTGAGTTGAAATATGGAGTTGAATTGATCCACTTGATGTAGGATTCATCTAACCCTCTTGCATGTCTTCTTTAAAAGCCCAAAATCATAGTTTTAACTGAAATAATCATTAAGGTCCTAAAAATACAGAAAATACCAAAACGAAGTAAAATCACAAAATAATCTATCATTAAGAGAATAAAATACGCAAGTTAAGAGGCTATAATGTGCAACATTCAGTGCTGAAGACAAGTGTCCTTATGTCATCTACTACGTTAGTAAGACTATTTCTGATGCATAACTTAATTATACAACCACAAAGAAAGAGCTTCTAGCTGTTGTGTTCGCCATGGACAAGTTTCATTCTTATCTATTGGGGTCTAAGGTGGTTGTCTACTCTGATCTTGCTACGTTGAGACACTTATTGGCAAAGAAAGAAACTAAACCATACCTTATTCGATGGATTTTATTGTTACAAGAATTTAATTTGGAGATAAAAGACAAGAAGGGGACAGGGAATGTAGTTGCGGACCATTTATCTTGGATTGTGTTTGAGCCTGTGTTTGATCCATTACCTATTTTTGACTAATTTCCAGATGAGCAATTGTTTGGGATTTTCGATGGAACATTTAATGGGTAAATGCTAAAACATTGCATATAAGGAGTTGTGCCAACAAGAGACGTGGAGTCCGTCGACTTGACGGATCCCGTCTGTCCTACTTAATCCCTTTAGAGAGTTAATCATTGCCTACGGATGTTAAAATTGTATGATTTGTAAGTATTTCTATTCTTTAATTTCTTTAGTTTTCATATATTTCAATTCCTAGTTTATGTTTTCTTAATTTTTCTTTCACTTTTAGTTGCATTTTGAGGTGTTTCCTTTGAGTGTTTGATGTATAATTTGCTTTTGGAGGATGCCAAGAGGTGTATCAAGATATTTGGACTCAAAACAGGTGAAAAAATGAGCTCTCGATCGACCTTGGGCTATCACTAGGCCAAAAATACACGTCTCGGTCGACCTTGGGCAAGAGAGGCTCCAACAGGCATCAGTTGGGGTGATCGATCACCCCCATTATTTTTTCACATGAGTAGGCTACTAGTAGGGCAATCAATTGCCTAGCAGGGGGGGGATCAATTGCCCAACCATATATATGGCTGGCCGAATTTTTCTTGGTCTATATAGACCCCCTTTCCAACTTACTTGCTCCTACTTGTTTCTTTGAAGACTTGGTGCTCCATTTTGACTCCTACATCAACCGGGATTATAATTTCTTCAATTGGTGATTCTCATACAAGTATTTATCATTGATGATCATCATCAACAACATCAAATCCGGATTAATCATCTCTAGTTCTCAAGAAAACTCTTACTTTTTCAAGTTCTTCATCAAAGTAAGTAGAGTTTTTATTTTACAAAATTGAGCCAATCTTTTTGAGGGATTTTGAAGACCAAGTTTGGGGGACATTATTGGTGGATTGAATTGTTCAAATTGGGGTGAAAAAGTTGGCAAAAGAAGAGGTTGAAAGAGGTACTTTAATTGTGCACGCTAAGTGTTTGTCTAAATTCCTCAACCATAATTTTTCTACTTCTGTGGCACCAAAGAGAGCAGTTAACCAAGGTGCTTCAAGATCACGTAATCCTCGCCAAGCACAACATGATCTAACATCGATTATCTCTAGGTCTCACCGAGAAGGGATAGAGATGGCACCCATTAGCTTTGAACTTTGAAGCAACTTTTGATATCGCTGAGCTTTATGCTATGTTTTTTGAGATATAGTGGGGTATTTCTGACATTCGTCATCATTGGGCTACGCTAATTTTTGTTCCATCCTCTACCACCATATACCCAAGGCTCATCAAAGTCTTTTATCAGAACTTGATGCCAAAACCTGACGAGCGAGCCGCACTTATTTCTTCGATGGATGGAACACAAGTTCAAGTTGATATGTCCTCTATTTCTATTGCCATGGGAAATCCTCATGAATACTCGAATGATTTAACCAACATCTACAATCCTTTATCGGATGATCTTTCAGTGGGTAATTTAGTTGCACAGTTATGTGCTAACCAATTTTCTGGGCCAAATCATAATGCAGCTTCAAAGTCCTCTATGCTGACTCATCCATGGTTCCTTGATGCAGTTTTGTATAAGAATGTGTGTCCCATTGGGCACAAAACTGAGAGGCGTCAAGAGTTCCTTTGAGCCTTATATGCCATACACTTTGGGCATTGGTTGTCATTCCCACAGATCTTCTGGGGTCAAATTGAGAAGTTTTATTCAAAGGTCATGGCGAAGGCACCAGATGGTGCAAGTGACTGGGAGTTCGCATTCCTTACTATTATTCACTAGTTGTTCATTGCACAGGGATATGTGGTTGATGAGGACGAGTTTGCTTTTCCATGAGATATTCACTATGGCACACATGACTGGAACATGAGCAGATCTCATATGCATCAAAGAGTCATTGCTGCGCTTGGTGAAATATCTAGGTTGGCCCAAGGAGGGAAAGCTGTAAACGTACCACCATAGGTGGATGATCCAGAGGGGATGGAAGCTGCGGAAGAGAATGTTCATGCACAAGCTGGCAGACATGATTATGGTTATCTAGAGGGGCAAATTGCAGGGTTGACCGCCCAGTTTGGCACCTTACAAACTGTGGTCTCTGCATAATTTGGAGCTATGTGGATAGAGATGGTGGATCAGTATCGTGAGACTCGCCAGGATAAGAGAGAGATGAGGAGGATGCTGCGTGCGTTGATGTGTCAGGCGAACCTGGACCCAGATGCTTAGTCACCACCACATCTTTGATTTGGAGGTACCTATCTTATGTATTTTGTTTTATTTTTATTTTTAGTTTCAGTTTTTTTTTATTTTCTTTTTATATTTAGTTTTTTATTTATTATTTTTAGTTTTTTTTTAATTTTTTTAATTTTTTTTCTGTTTCATATTTATTTTCACCCATGCTATTTCACTTGGTTGGTGGGCTATAGTGGTTTATTTTTATAGGTTGTTGCATCCAAGTTTGGGGGTGTGCTTGCATTGCCTTCATGCCACTGGTTTGCTCAATTTTCTTGCCACTTCTCCAAATTCTTGGTGCTATCATTCTTACTCTTCTCTATGCTTCTATGGGGTGTACATTGAGGATAATGTACAGTTTAAGTTTGGGGGTGAGGTGATGCCTTTTTATGTGCTTTATTGTAATGGGGGGAAATTTTTATGAAATATTCTTGTTTTAGGACTTTTTGGTTATTTTATTTTTCTTAGTTTTTTATTTATTTTATTTTCTTTTGTTTTTAGATAGAATGTTTTTACATTATTCAAGGGATTAATACTCTACGGATTAATGTTTTTAGATAGAATGTTTTGAGTATATTTTAAATTTTTAGAAACTACGGTTTAAATTAAGTGATTTTAATCATTGTTTGCATTGACATGTCTTGGGGTGATAGGTTTTAGTTTCCTCACATGCATAGACACACTAGCATAATCTTGTGAGGTATAAACTTAGGGTCTAAGTTATTGTGTTACATATGCTTGATATTAATTAGTATCTCTTCAGAATGAGTATCGATGATGTGTTTTACTTGACTTCAATGAAAAAAAAAGAGAAAAAAAAAGAAATATATGTTGAATAGCAAATCAATTTGATCCTTTTTATGAGTAACCGGGCCTCTATGCCTAAGGAAGCACAGAGTGTTCGCGTCAAAAGTGAAAGAGTGAGAAAAGATGAACATTGGTTGTTTTGGTTTGTAGCCTGACTGATTCGAGCAATTAGGTTTGTCGGGGTGTCTTAACTCCTAGTGCCCTAAAGTCTTCTGGTTTGGGTGTCACGCCCCAGAATCTGGACCATCGGGACTCCCCCAGACTGGCCCTGAATTTCGAGTGTGAACCCGTTCACTCAACCCCATGAACAATCTATACCACACTCATGCAATCCCAATGGGCCTTGCATCAAATCATATTACCTTAGTAGGGATTTACTCGTCCATACATTCACGAATTACTCACTTCCAAGACTCAACACTTCATGTGTTTGGAATCTAAAGCTAAGACCTACACCATTGGATAGATAATCCAAAAATACTCAATTTAAAAAAAAACCACACTCAATTCTGATCTAAAACGAAGAAATTATGTCAAATTGAAGTTTGGAAAGATGCTGTGAATAGTAACTTCGACTGTGCGAAAATGGAATTTCGATTATGTGAAACTGGCATATCGATTGTGGGAAAAAAAGTTCGGTTGTGCAAAAATTTCACCCTCTCGGGACCCTGAACCTGCAATATTTTACAAGATCGAAATGGGAGTTTTGATTGTGCAAAATTGCCTTTGTCTGGACCCTAAAAATCACCATAATTCACCACCACTTCGCACAATCGAAATGGGGGTTTCGATTGTGCGAAATGGGTATTTCACACGATTGAAATGCTCTCTATAGGACCTCCAACAACCCTATACATGATCCATTTGGAGCCTAATCCACATTCTATCATCCTAGAACTTCTTATACATGATCCCTAACATACTTGAAAGGTTTCAACATCAATTACATGCTCCAAATCATATTCATAATTGAATCATACACCAAAATGAATCATTCTATTTCACAACCACAATCCATTCATAATAAAACATCATCCAATGAATTAAATGCCACCATGGGCATTACATGAACTAAACCGTTGTCTTTCCATACCCAACAAGCTTATAATCCAATACATACATCAATATTATATTTGTCCAAAATATAACCACAACTTAACAAGGAGTCACATGCCACAAGTCGGCATGGATAGCCACAAAATGCACAACATCCAAAAGATAGCAAAATGCTACTAGAGTTCCACTTGGGCACTCATGTCCCATCCGTCATTGGTGCTTTATCTATAAAAGAGTTTAAAATAAAGGGATGAGCACCACTACGGCTCAGTAGAGATACCCCAACCCACCTAAGTGCTGACTCGACACTACCTACTTGGATGCATGTCACACCATTTCACATATCATTCAACATACATCATGTTCATTCATAACAATGAATATATATATAAATAGAGATGCATTAAACACATATCATGTTTCATAATTTGAAATAAAAGAAATTTCATATGTCGGTCTCTCTCTCGGACTCAACCCAAAACCTTAACATGATTCTTGACCACATTATGTAACCGAGACACTTCTCACACCATTCCAACTTCGCCACCAAGTATTTACCTACTCTAAGGTGGATAAACAACAGTCACCGAGTATTTACCTACTCCAAGGTGACTTGGCCCCTTTTCTTTTTACATTCCCATCGAGTATTTACCTACTCCAAGGTGAGTAAACCACAATCACCGAATATTTACCTACTCCAAAGTGATTGGGCATTTTTTTGGAATCCCCACCGAGTATTTACCTACTCCAAGGTAGTTAAATCTCGATCACCGAGAATTTACCTCCTCTAAGGTGACTTAACCACTCCAACACCCTTACCAAGTATTGACCTACTCTAGGCAATTCAACCACACTTCCCCGTTTTCTCACAACAGCCCCAATATATGCATTTCAAACATATAATAAATCTAGCATTTAATTTCATGCTCCACAATGCACATGCTAATTAATAAAACACCTAGCATGCATTTCATCTCCACAACACCACACATATATTTACCTATACATGTATAACATAACATACTATCCATATATGCTCACAAAACTTCTCTTAAGAACATTTTATTCATGCTTCACTAACGCACACATTTGTATACAAAGATAGCATACATTTAACTCTTATAACATATAACACATATATGTCTCACATTTACACATAATTACACATGTACACCATATTAAGCACATAGGCATATATGCTCTCATTCTCTCACATTTTCATGCATTTGTCCCTCACATCATGCATACTAGGAGATACACATCTATTGCATACAAGAGACTCAAGAGAAGAAGAAAAACACCTTATCCCACCCCTCTTATATCTCTAAAACATGCAATACACACCCTTAGCTCTCACCGCTTCACTCAAAACCCTAGAATCGATAAGTAAATGAGAAGGAGAACCCCTACCTCAAAAATGAAGGCCTTACAAGCACTTTTCAAAATCCCAGCAATGTCAACCTTGCCAAAATGCGACTTTGTTTGGTTCAAACCGAAGCCCTAGCCGTCCCCTACGTATCTCTCTCATTCGGCAAGTCTTAAATCCAAGTCGAACGAGTCCAAAATGTAGAGAGAAGGTAGAGAGAAGAAGAGGGAAATGTTAGAGAGAGAGTGAACCATGTGAAATGGCAGGAATCACTCTCAACCATGTATTTAAAAGGCATCTAGGGCGTAAGAAAACCAAAACGCCCCCAAGCCACTTAACGTACCTTTCCAGACTCCGTTTTCAATTTTGAAAACTCCTACGGCCTCGAAATAACTTCCTTAACTTTCTAAAAATTTCATCTATGACATTCCCAAAAATAAATATTTCTAAATTTTTTTTGGATTTTCGGGCCCACTTAAGTCACTCCCGGGCTCCGGTTTGACCAAAAAGTCAAACTTCCCAAAATCTTCTAAAAAGTTTTCAAAACCTTTAAAACACTTCCCAAACATGTTCCCCACACTCGAAACATGCCAATCACCACTCAAAATGCATTTATAGCAAAAATGATGAAAAATTAGCCACGGTCTCTACATTGGGAGTCACTAACTGAAATCTTGCTACAAGGATCTTTTAGAAAGCTCAATAGACTAAGACATTGCACAACTAATAAAGCAATGAAAAAAATAAATAAAAGATATTGAAAAAGTCTTGTATTCATGTTTGGAAGTATGAGTTCAATAAGGGAAGCTTGTAAGTTGAAGGGGTATGTGACTTAATATATTCAAAGCTAGGTTATGCTACATGAGATGATTGCTAGTTCACTTTTCATGAGGGAGCTAGAGTTGGTTATTTTGAGATATGTTGATATAAATTAAGTGCAGGGACCATTGCTTTGAATTATAAAATTTAAAAGTTTAAAATTATTCTTGAATGTAAGTTTGTAACTATGTATTATAATCTTCTTCTTAATTAATGTTTAAACAGGAATTTTGAATGTTTGTGGGTAACATTTTTGGAAATCCTCACGAGACTATAACTCATCCACTATGGGAACCTAGGGGTTTAAAGGCTTGTTGCATATGCTAAATACAATCATTTCTCCCATGAAAGTGGAGTTGGGTAGTTTAATTAGTGTTAGTTAGTTTCCTTTGTTTTAGTTTTGTTTTATTCTATTGCTAAGGGACTAGCAATATATAAGTTTGGGGGTCTGATCGGTGTTGAATGTTATACTTTTTAGCCTCTTAACTTGCGTATTTTATTCTCTTAGTGATAGATTATTTTGTGATTTTACTTCATTTTAGTGTTTTCTGTATTTTTAGGGCCTTTATGATTATTTCATTTAAAACCATGATTTGGACTTTTAAAGATGACATTCAAGAGGGTTAGATGAAGCCTACCTCAAATTGATCCATTCAAATTCATATTTCAACTCAAATCAGCCCAAGGAAGAGGTCCAAGAGAATTACAACTGCTTAAGGAGATTACGTGCCTGAAGTCCAATTCTGCGCTTAATACAGTTTTAATCCTATTTTGAAAAGTAGCCCGAAAGTCATATTTCTGAGCTTCAAATTGACTTAATTTTTGCGTGGGTTGAACGAAATTCGATTCTTGACACTTTTGTATTTTACGAAAATTCCATGAATCAGACTTCTAGTGGGTCAAAAGTTGGGCCGAACATTAGGAAAAAAATTAACCTATTTAGTGCTGCGGGAAAACCTAATTATTTCCTAATGGGATTAGGAGTTTGTGCATTCTCTTGGTAGTTTAAAAGGGTGAATTGAAGGCTATTTTGGAGAGCTTTTGGATGCCATTGAACATAATTTGCAGAGCTTTGGAGTGAAGAACCATTGGATAACGAAGTCTTGCGCGTATTTTATGAAGATGATGCCTTTTCCTCAACCGTTGGAGCTTCTTCTTCTACCATGAGCAGCTAGTTCATCCACTAGGGTTTTGATGTAGCCCTAACTAAGCATCAATAGTTTGATTGTTTTAATTATAGGAGATTTTTGTATTCATTCATAGATTGTGTAATTTAGAGGATTCTTATTATAGAATTGAGCTATAAAAGTCTTATAAATTCAGTTTCAATAATTTCTTATCTTGTCCTAGATATTTAGTTGTTGTCATTGAACTCAATCTCTCTTATTTTTTGTGATTATGAGAGCGAATATCACACAATGGTAATCACTGAATATATCATTAAAAGCTTTTATGGAGTATGCCTAGAGAAGATGGACCATACTGCACCTTAGAGTAGAGTAGTTAGGCAGATTGCCCATGCAAATCAAAGATAGTCCATGACTTAGCCTTAATCATATGGTATCTTCTTGACAGATGAAGGTGAGCTTATAGCCACCGACACCAGTTATGCATGATATAATTTCATGTAGTTAGTTCAATTGACCATTGATTGTGAAGTTAGTGGTGAAGTCAATAACCTTAGATTTATCTCTTATTATCTATACTCTCTATTTCCTTTTGTTTTATTTTAATTGCTTCTTTAATTTAGCTAAATATAAAAATTAGAATTCTTTTATTTAAAATTTAATTAGAATTAATTCCAATTATTCAACTCATTTAGACCATAGTCCTTGGGGTTCGACACCCCTTTCGATAGCCCTATTCTACAAGGAATTCGTTCTATTGCGAAGTGTGGTAATGTTAATTGATACACTTATCATAGAATCAGAAGCACTCCGTAGGCAGAAATAATCCCATGCTCAAAATGGTTTTCAAGGCCTTACAAAGCCCTCTTTGAAGCTTTCCCTCTCTAGAACTTCACTTTTTTTTTCTAGAATTCTATATATGCTCTCTATTACAAGAATTGTGATATATCTATCTATTAAATATTTCCTAGCTATATATCTAATTTGTGGCTCAAAATATCATAGAAATTCCTTTCAAGGCTTTATCCAAGCAAAATTAGACAAGTGGCAAGCGAAAAAAATATCTGCAAAAAATATCTTCTGTAAGATTGGGCGATGCATCTAAGTAGGGACTTCGATGCATCAAAGTTGCGATGCATCGAAGTGGGTACTTCGATGCATCAATCTTTCCTTATTCTGTAGATTTTCAAATCTTCAGCTTTCCGACTCCGGTCTTGACATGCCATTCACTATTCCTTGATATGAAATTTTTGTGAAGCATAATAGGACATAAGAATGCATTCTTGAATTGGTAAAGGAGTCGCATTACTCTGAATTCTGAGTTTGAACCTGAAATCATCAAAAAAATAAAAACACGTAAAAACTTAACAATATGTACAGTTATGAGATTAAAATACATAAGTAAAGGCGCGAGAATGTATAACATTTAACGCTTATAAGGAGTATTACAAAATAAAAGCTTATCAATTTCACACACCAACACTTGTTATCACTGATTGAAATCTGTCAATCGGGAAAACAATAGGGACTCACTACCAATTGGGTATCTAATTCCACCATACAACTCATATATTTCTAAACTAACATTTTGACTAACTCAAGAGCTATCCCACTTCATACGAAGTGCATCATGTGTTGTATAGATAACAAGAAGACACTTAACTCACAAGGCATGTATCAATTAACTAATTGACTCTCACTATGCTTATGTAACACCATGCTAAATCATTCCATAATTAACATGTTATTCCAAACACATAAACATAAAATCATGTTTCATATAATCATCTATAGACCTTAAGTCTACATTTTTCACCTTAAGTACATATGTGGTTCCACCCTAATCATCGTCCTTAGGTAATCAAACCTAACGTTCAAATGACTACCAATTACTACACATCTCCAAGCTAATGTGTAATTCGACCCTCACTATTCATCCTTAGGTATTCAAACCTAGTGCTTTGATACCATGTTCTCACGCTCCAATTTAAAACACCCAGAAGGGCAAGGGAAATGGGGGTGATTATGGAGTAAGATAAGCAATCTGTACTCGTTGGTCCCACAACCTCAACCATACAACCCTTCAAATGATTCTATTGCATAAGTGTGGATACATAACTCCTTGTAATTTTATGATAAAAAGGTTAAAAATAAAATCATTAGAGAGAGGGTTTAAAAATACTCAATTTTAAAAAAAGAATCACTTGATTCGAGTTTGAAGCAAAGAAGTTATGATCTGTCGAAGTTGAGAGGAAAATATACTGAAAGTGGGATGGGTCCCCAAAAAGTAGGACGGGTGGGACTTTCTATAGGTCCAAAGTACTAAGAAAAGTTAGACCGGTGCTCAAAAAGTAGGACTGGTGGGACTTTCTTGATACTTGGTTTTTTTGAAAAACTTTGTAACCTAAGATCCCACCTCTCCAAGCTTCAATCCAAACACACCCATGAACATTAAGGCATGAAAATCCATGCCAAATCCAACATTCCAAACTTTCCAAAACTTAATTAAGATCATCCATAGCATAAGCAATTTATAACAACATCATAATACATTGATCATACATCAATTTATATCCAAAATACATTCATCTCAATTAATTCCACTTGTCCAAAAACTATACAACTTTGAGGAAATAGGAGAAATTCAAAAGGAGAACAATATACATATACGACACATTTGTCCATGGTCCAATTACACATGTTCCACATAAATTTCTAACTTACCCCAAAATAACCCAACATAGCATACATAGTCCAAAATGTGTAAAGGCTCAAAAGAAGTCTGGGTACTTCCAACCATAGCATTCTTAAACATTCATAACTGATGCCTCATCTGAAATGTTTGGGGGGAAAGGGGTGAGCGATCACATGCCCAGTAGAAATGCGCAAACCAACCTAAGCACCAACTCGATGCCGACCTATATGAAATGCTAATCATAGCATTCCTATCAACTACATGGTATAAACACAATGCTTATCATTCCAATTTCAAAGCTATATAGCATATGCTTTCAAAATTGAATCAACCATAGCTTGTTCAATGCATATAAGGAACATAAAATCATATCAATGATTCCAAGTAATTCATACTTAATCCCATAAAACATTAATTATACACTAAAAATAACCTATGATTGGACAATTCTGATGATCATGAAATCTTGGTCAGGCTCTGATCACTCGAGTATGATGGTCAACTCTGAAAGTCATACTAGTTTGGGTAAACTCTGATAGTTTCATATATGATGGGTCAAACTCCGAGGATCATACAAATATTGGCCAAACTTCTATAATGTAGCATGATTGGATATCCTCTAAAAATCATGCCATAGTTTCGATGAAAATTCTCTTTGGTGCATTTTATCAAACACATTGCCTTCAACATGCTTGTAGACAATGCCAATAGTTCATAAATGGCCACAACTAGCCATATGCATTATCAAATCAATAAATATACGTGCATCAATTCATAGCTCAAATGCTCACAAAAATTATGCTCTCACATAAAAAACTATCATAAGAAAACCATATTTGTCTATATATATACCAACTCCATCATATATAACCCACAAAAATCACATTTAACATGTACTTGCATAAGAAGAATAACAAAGAATTTAAGACTTAACTTACTAACTCTTCTAAACATGTTAAACAACTAACAAAGCCATAGAAATTCCTATAGAATTGACGTTAGGGAGGAAAAGACACCCCTAACTCAAAATCCAAGCTTCTAGCAATAACCCTAGATCACCAAATCGATCTTTGGACCAACCAAGGTGTAGAGGGTGAAGAGTTGAACAACTTTTCTTCTTGGCTCAACACACAAATCAAAATTTTGGGACCTTAAAATGAAGAGAGAAGAAGAAGAGGAGAAGTGGTAGAGAGAGAGAAATGGCCGGTTGATAGAGAGAGAGAGAGAGAGGGGTTTTTGAAATCAAAATTTTGGCCATTCATTACACATATACTATATATCTCTTACCAACTTCTCAATTTTGCAAACTAAACCCTTCATCTTTTTTTATATTGCTTCTTGTTATGAGCAAGTCCCATCTAATTACACACTAACAAAGTCTTTTCTCCACTTTTCATTTTTGTCCCTCAAATAATCACATAATGGCCCAACATAAATTCTAAAGTGTCCTTAGACTTAATTCGGCCCACTCGACCCATTTCGGCTCCCACACCCATACCCAAAAGCTCGCAAAAATCACATAGCCTACAATCCCATGCACTTAAGCAAATATGTCCTATTTTATCATAATTAACAAGTAATTTAAAGTTAAAACTTTTTTTGGGGCTCTACAACAGATGACCTGTTTAATCAATTGAAAGGAGCTCACTACTTCTCAAAAATTGATTTAAGGTCAGGTTATTATCAATTGAGGGTGAAAGATGAGGGTATGCATAAAACAAACTTTCGTACGTGGTGTAACGCCCCGATTTCCAAACTCCCGAGAAACAGGAGGTTAACCCATCCATTAATCCCAATAGACCCTCCCTTTTCTTTATAATTACCACGAAAGCTTAAATTTACCATTCATGTAGATATACATCATTTAACCTTAATCAACCACCATGGGCCCCGAACCGTGCCTCAGTTGTATAACCAACTAGTTGAGGCCTACATATTTTCACACATGCAAAACTACCCATCCATTTCAACTCTAGGGATCTTGCACTTTCGATCGACCGATGCAGAGGGCACTCAACCGAAAGTGTAAAAATGCCTCAAAACCTATTTTTCTAAGCCTCAAAGCATCCTATCACCTCACCAAACCATAATCCAACTTAAATCATGACTTAAACCATGATTAAAACCCACTAAAATTAATCAAAATCATCATGAATACTCTATGGATTCAAAATGAACACTCTTGGGTATGTGTTTCCCCCAATGGTCATTCCAATCCTTCAACTAACATCAAAAACATTCACACTACTTACAACATGTGAATGAAAACATAATTTCATAATCTTTTCATTCCAAATCATCCATTCCATCCAAATCATACTTCAAACATAATTATACAAAACCACAATTAAAGTCCATCCCTTCAAACCATATATCCTTTCTATTTATTCCTAATTCTTATACTTGAGAAAAGTCCATACCTAAAGTTATAATATAAGAGGAAACCATAACTTTACAATCTATAATTGAGTTTAGTCTAAGAAATAAGCACAATACATCAAGATTCCAAGTTCATAGTCATTACAAGGATTTCATGTATAAGATCCAGAAATGCTAAAAAATCCAACCATGACTACAACTACATAGACAACGTGCCACAAGCCGACACGGATAGCCAAATATACAATATCCAAAATATATCAAAAATACTACCAAAGTCCCCATTGGACATTCAAGTCCCATCAGTCATCGGCGCCTTATTTGTAAAGGAGTTTAGAATAAAGGGGTGAGCACCACTACAGCTCAGTAGATATACCCCAACCCACCTAAGTGCCGACCCGACACGACCTACATGAATGCATGTCACTACGTTCCATGTATCATCCAACATATACCATGTTCATTAATAAGTAATGCATATAAATATAAGAATGCATTAAACATTCGTCATGCTTCAAGATTTAAAATGAAAGCAATATCACACACTTGTATTTCTCTTACGGCTCAACCCGATACCATAGCATGATTCTTGATCAATCATGTAACCTGGGACCTTTCCCACACAAACTTCAGAATTTACATCACCGAGAACATCGATCCTACCAGGTGAAAAACCTATTTCAATACGTACCACCAAGAACATCGGTCCTGCCAGGTGATGAAATCCTTTCAATACGCACCACTGAGAACATCGGTCCTACCAGGTGATAAAAATCATTTCAATGCTCACCACTGAGAACATCGGTCCTACCAAGTGATGAAATATTTTTGGAATACACCACTGAGAACATCGGTCCTACCAAGTGATGAGATCCTTTCAAGACTCTCACCGAGAACTCCTACCTCCAAGGTGATTAGACCACTTTCCCCCGTTTCCTCACAACGAACACATACATGCATTTCGAACATATAGTGATTAACTATTTAATTTTTTTCATGCTTCACAATGCATAAGCCAGTTATAAAAGTTCATAGCATGGATTTCATACTCACCACTCCACATATATAAATTTTCCTCTATATGCAAAGCCTAGCATAAGTCACATATGCTCTCAAAATTCACATATACACATACTTGTCATGCTTCACCAATGCATAAATTTCTACATAAAGAAGGCATGCATTTTACTCATACAACATCACATAACACAAATATGTCCATTTAACACATCTTCACATATGTACACCAAAAACCTAGCATATAAATATACATACCAACACCTCTCACTCATTCACCCATTATACCGTGTATAATACCACACACATATCCATTGCATAATAGAAATTAAAGATAGAAGAAAAACACCACTTCCCACCCCTCTTACCACTTAAAACCATGCAATACACACACTTAGCTCTCACCACTTCACCCAAACCCTAGAATCGACAAGTAAATGAGAAGAAGAACCCCTACCTCAAAATCCAAGCTTAGAAGTGGAAGACCCAAACTTCACCAAGCTTCAAACTCCTCCAATGGCAACTTTCCACCGATCAAAAGGAGGAGGAGAGTGAGGGAAACAATGTTTGGTCTTGGCTTTACCCTCAAATCTCACTTCTTGGCCCTCAAAACTTAGAGAGAAGGAGAGAAGAGAAGTTTTGTAGAGAGAGAGAGTGAGTACCGAATCTAAAGAGAGAGAGAGATGAAAAATCTAATTTTTCTCCCTCTTTTTCCATATATAAATATATCTATATAATATATATATTTGCCCCTTTGCAACTAAACCCTCTATCTTTCCTTTATTTGCTCCTTGTTATGGTCCATTTGCACTTATTTGCAAACTAACTTTTCCTCATTCTTTAAAACTTCACTTACGCCTATAAAATTACATCCATACCCCCACACCACTCCTGATTCGTGTGTGAGTGTGACTCAAAAATATATCAATTAAAAATTTTCACACTTCGCAATAGAACGAATTCCTTGCAGAATAGGGCTATCGAAAGGGGTATCGTACCTCAAGGATTATGGTCTGACGAGTTGGAATACTGAATTAATTCTAATTAAATTTATAAGAAAAGAATTCTGATTTTTAAACTAAATTAATTAAAAAGTAAAATAAGATAAATCAAAGTAAATAAGATAGTGAAGATAATATGAGAGAAATCTAGGGTGTTTCACTTCACCACTAACTCCACAATCAATGGTCAATTGAATCAACTATGGGGAATTACATCATGCATAAGTGGTGTCGGTGGCTACAAGCTCACCTTCATCCGTCAAGAAGATAACATATGATTAAGGCTAAGCCATGGACTATCTTCGATTGGCATGGGCCATCTGCCTAACTACTCTAATATAGGGTGCAGTATGGTTCATCTTCTCTAGGCATAATCCATCAAAGCTCATAACAATATATTCAGTGATTACCATTGTGTAATAATCCCTCTCATGATCACAGAAAATAAGAGAGATTGAGTTCAATAACAACAACTAAATATCTAAGACAAGATAAGAAATCATTGAGATTGAATTTACAAGACTTTTATTGCTCAATTCTATAATAAGAATCCTCTGAATTACACAATCTATGCATGTATATAAAGGTCCCCAATAATTAAAACAATCAAACCATTGATGCTTTGTTAGGGCTACATCAAAACCCTAGTGGATGAACTAGCCGCTCATGGTAGAAGAAGAAGCTTCAACTGTTGAGGAAGAAGACATCATCTTTTTGAATTACGCGTATGACTTTGTTCTCCAATGGCTCTACAAATATGTTTCTGTTCTCTTCTCAGCCCTCTCAGACTCTCCAAGCTCTGTTCTCTCTGTGTCTAATCTCTTCCATTCAGCCTCCAAGTCTTCACTTTATTCTCCCAAGAGAATACACCAAAGTCCTAATCCAATTAGGAATAAATTAGGGTTTCCCGCAGGACTAATCAGGTGGGTTTTTCCTGCTGACTTCGGCCCATCGGCCCAACTTTTGACTCACTAGAAGTCCGATTTACGAAATTTTTGTGAAATACAAAAGTGTGCAGAATCAAATTTCGTTCAACCCCACGCAAAAATAATGTCAATTTGAGGCTCGAAAATAAGACTTCTGGTCCGTTTTCCAAAACGAGATTAAGACTGCATTATGCGCAGATTTGGGCTTCAGGCCCGAAACCTTCTTAAGCAGTTGTAATTCTCTTGGACCTCTTTCTTGGGCTGAATTGAGTTGAAATGTATGGTTGAGTGAATCTCCTAGATGTAGGCTTCATCTAACCATCTTGGATGTCTTCTTTAAAAACCCAAAAACTTGGTTTTAACTGAAATAATCATTAAGCCCTGAAAATACAGAAAACACTAAAACAAAGTAAAATCACAAAATAATCTATCACTAAGAAAATAAAATACATAAGTTAAGAGGCTAGAATGCGTAACATTCAACGTCTATCACACCCCCAAACTTACATATTGCTAGTCCCTTAGCAATAGAATAAAAGAAAATTAAAACAAAAGAAACTAACAAATACTAACTAAACTACCCAACTCCACTTTCGTGGGAGAAATGATTGCATTTAGCATATGTAACAAGCCTTTAAACCCCTAGGTTCCCCCTAGTGGACGTGTATAGTCTCGTGAGGGTTTCCAGAAATGTTACCCACAAACATTCAAAATTCTGTTTCAATATTAATTCAAGAAGAAGATTACAATATATAGTTACAAACTTGCATTCAAGAATAATTTTAAACTTTCAAATTGTATAAGTCAAATCAATGGTCCCCATGTATAATTCACATCAACATATCTCAAAATAATCAACTCTAGTCTCCTCGTGTAAAGTGAACTAGCAGTCCTCTCATGTAGCATAACTCAGCTCTGAATATATTAAGGCACATACCCTTTTTAACTCACTAGCTCCCCTTATTGAAATCATACTTCCCAACATGTATACATGACTTTTTCATTTTTTTTCATCATTCCTTTTTTTTCATTGCTTTATTGGTTATGCAATGTCTTGATTTATTAAGCTTTCTGAGAGATCCATGTAGCAAGCTTTCAGTCAGTGACTCCCAAACCAGATGACTTTAGGGCACTAGGCTTTAAGATACCCCGAAGACCTAATTACTCGAATCAGTCAGGCTACAAATCAAGACAACCAATGCTCATCTTTTCTCACCCTTTCACTTTTGACGCGAACACTCCGTACTTCCTGAGGCATAGAGGTCCGGTTACTCATGAAAAAGATCAAATTGATTTGCTTATTCATCATATATTTCTTTTTCTCTTTTTTTTCTTTTCTTTTTCATTGAAGTCAAGTAACACATTATCGGTACTCATTCTTAAGAGATACTAATTAATATCAAGCATATGTAACTCAATAACTCACAGCCACAGTTTATACCCCATAAGATTATGCTAGTGTGTTTGTGCATGTAAGGAAACTAAAATTAATCACTCCAAAACATGTTATTGCAAACCATGATTAAAACCACATAATTTAAATCACAGTTTTTAAAATTTTCAAACATACTCAAAAATTGCAAGTTATGCACCTACATAGGGTATTAATCCTTTGAATAATGTCAAAACATTCTATTAAAAAATAAAACAAAATAAAATAAAATAAACAAACTAAGAAAATAAAATAAAATAAAATCCTAATACAAAAAGAATTTCACACAAATTTTCCCCCATATTGCAATAAAGCACAAAAATAGGCATCGCCTCACCCCCAAACTTAAACTGTACATTGTCCTCAATGTACACCCAATTAAATCATAGAGAAGAGTAAGAACAATGTTACCAGAAATTCGGAGTAGTGGAAAGAAAATAGAGTACATCACTAGCATGAAGGCAATGCAAGCACACCCCCCCCCCAAACTTGGATGTTAAAACCTGTCCAAACAAACCACTATACCCCGAAGATTAAGTGAAAAAGTATGGGTGAAAATATATATGAAAGAGAAAATCCTAAAAAAACATTTTTTTTTCATTTTTTTTTATTTTTTTATTTTTTATAATAAAAATCTAACTACAAAAATAAAAATAAAATGAAAAATAAAAACTAAAAATAAAATAAAATACAAAAGATGGTTACCTTCCTGTCAAGGGTGTGGTGGTGACTGAGCATCCGGATCCAAGTTTGCTTGACGCATCAGTGCACGCATCATCCTCCTCATCTCTAGTTGCTCTTGGTGAGTGTCACGAAAGTGATCCGCCATCTCTGTCCTCATTGCTCCAAACTGTGTGGATACCTCTGTCTGTAGGGTGCCAAACTGGGCTGTCAACCCAGCAATCTGTCCCGCTAAATATCGATAATCATGGCCACCAGCCTGTGCATGCACCTCCTCTTCCTCTGCCTCCATCTCCTCTGGATCTTCAACCGGTGGTGGTATATCTATATGCTCTCCTCCTTGGGCCAACCGCGATACCTCACCAGGCGCCGCTATGACTCTCTGGTGCATATGAGATCAGCTCAAATTCCAGTCATGCGTGCCATAATGAAGATCACGTGGAAAGGCAAGCTCGTCCTCATGGACTGCATACCCCTGTGCCACAAGCAACTGGTGAATAATAGTAGGGAATGGAAACTCCCAGTCACTTGCACTGTCTGGTGCCTTGGCCACAACCTTGGAATAGAACTTCTCCATCTGGCCCCAGACGATCTGTGGGAATGACAGCCAATACCCAAAATGTATAGCATATATGGCTCTGAGGAACTCTTGATGTCTTTCAGTTTTATGTCCAATTGGACATACATTCTTGAGTAGAACAGCGTCAAGGAACCATAAATGATTTGGCATTGAGGACTTGGAAACTGCATTCCTTTTTGGCCCAGAAAATTGGTTGGCACACAATCGTGCAACCAAATTACCCACTGACAACTCGTCGGGTAAAGGAGTATAGATATGAGATAAATGATCTGGGCACTCATGAGGATAACCCATGGCAATGGCAATGGATGACATGTCCACCCAAACTATTGTTCCATCTACGGAAGAAGTAAGCACATCCCGCTCATCAGGTGTTGGTATTAAGTTCTGATAAAATACCTTGACAAGCCTCGGGTAAATAGTAGATGAAAGTGGAACAAAAATGGATGCCGACCGACGATGACGGATGTCGGAAATCCCCCATCGTGTCTCAGGAAACATACCATAAAGTTCGGCTATATCAAACGTGGTTTCAAAGTTCAACACCCTTGGATGCCATCTTTCTTGACTACCTTCTCAGCGAGATCGTGAAGAACCTGTGGTCGGATCATGCCTCGCTCGGCGAGGATTACGTGAACTTGAAGCACCTTGGTGACTTGCTCTCTTTGGTGCCATAGAAGTAGAAAAAGTGTGGTTGAGGAATTAAATCGAACACTTGGTGTGCACAATTCTTTTGTAACCTTCAACCTCCTCTTTTCGGCAATTTTTCCACCCAAATCGAACAAGTGAATGTAGGAAATTGATCCCCCAAACTTGGTCTTCAAAAGCCCTCAAAAAGATTTGAATAAATTCTTCAAAGAAAAATTTCACTTACTTTGATGTTGAACTTGAAAAAGTGAGAGCTTCCTTTGAGAACTAGTGATTTTTGATCTAATTTGATGTTGAAGTTGATGTTGATCAATGTTGAATTCTTGTTTAATAATCACCAATTGAATAAAATAATCTTCCGGTTTAAGTAGGACTTGAATTGGAGTTCAAAGAGGTCTAGGATGCAAGTAGTAGCAACATAGGAGGATAAGGAAGCTTTAAATACCAAGAAAATTCGGGCAGCCCACATTTAACCTTGGGCGATCGATCCCCCCAAGGGTGGGCGATCGATCGCCCACCTGCTGGTGGGTTCCTCTTTAAAAAATCCTTGGGCGATCGATCCCCCTCCAATGGGGCGATCGATCCCCCTTCTGGTACCCTGCTGGACCCTCCATCGCCCAAGGTCGACCGAGACTTAATATTTTTGAGTCTCCATCGCCCAAGGTCGACCGAGAGCACGATTTTTCACCCGTCTTGAGTCCAAATACCTCGGTACACCTCTTGGCATCCTCCAGAAGCAACTTATACATCAAAAACTCAAAGAAAAAACATTAAAACGCAACTAGAATTGAAGAAAAACTTAAGAAAACTAGAACTAAAAATTAAAATTAAAGAAACTTAAAGAAAATAAAGTATAGAAATACATACAGAACCTACAATTTAACGTCCGTAGGAGACGATTGACTCTCCGAAGGGATTAGGTCGGATAGACGGGATCCGTCAAGTCGACGGACTCTACGTCTCTTCTTGGCACACATCCTTCCACACAATGCTTCAACCTTTGGCCATTTACTTTCATCAAAGTATTATCTCAAAAGCTTCGAATCTCCATGGCACCATGAGGAAAAACTGAAATCACTTGGAATGGTCCATCCCATCTTGAACGCAATTTTTTGGGAAACAACCGAAGCTTAGAATTGAAGAGCCACACTTTATCACCTAGAGAGAAAGACTTTCGTGAGATATGTCAGTCATGAAATGCCTTCGTCCTCTCTTTGTAAATTCGTGAACTTTCATAAGCATCACGTCTAAACTCTTCTAATTCTTTCAATTGTAGCTTCCTCTCTTCCCCAGCTCTTTTTGCATCGAAATTGAATTTTTGAATTGCCCAGAGTGCCTTATGCTCGATCTCTACTGGAAAATGACATGCTTTCCCATACACCAACCGATATGGTGACATACCGATAGAAGTCTTGTAAGCAGTCTGATATGCCCATAGTGCCTCACTCAGTCACAATGACCAATCTCTTCGATCCGGTCTCACTGTCTTCTCAAGAACATGCTTAATTTCTCGGTTGGACAGCTCTACTTGCCCACTTGTCTGAGGATGATAAGGTGTCGCCACCTTATGTGTCACTGAATATTTAGCAAGCAGACTTCTCAAGAATTTATTGCAAAAGTAAGTACCACCATCACTGATCAAGGCTCGAGGAATTCCAAATCGACTCAGAATATTCTCATGCATGAATTTGATTACCACCTTGTGATCATTGGTTCGAGTTGCAATGGCCTCCACCCACTTGGAGACATAATCCACTCCAACCAGAATGTATTCGTAGCCAAAAGAAGGTGGAAAGGGTCCCATAAAATCAATTCCCCAAACATCAAAAATCTCCACCACCAGAATGGGGCTCATTGGCATCATATCACGCCTCGACATTGAACCCAATCTTTGACACCGATCACAAGTCTTACAGAAAACATATGCATCGTGAAACAGAGAAGGCCAAAAGAATCCACATTGAAGTACCTTTGCTGCTGTCTTCCTTGGACTGAAGTGGCCTCCACATGCCAATGAGTGGCAGAACTTGAGAATATCTTGAAACTCATGGTTTGGGACACATCGCCGAATAATCTGATCTGGACAATATTTAAATAACTCTGGATCCTCCCAAAAGTAATGATGAACTTTAGAGAAGAATCGATCACGTTCTCGCTTGGTCCAGTCTCTTGGCACTTTTCCCGTGGCTAAATAGTTCACAATATCTGCATACCATGGTGTGGAGTTATCGGAAACTCCAAACAATTGCTCCCTCTGAAGTGTTTTGGAAAGTGTAGTGCATACAGAAGTTACCACCATGGTAGAAAGTTGATCGTCAAACATCTTCTTCTCCTTCTATTTTTCTTGCACCCTTATTTCATTTGTAGATTTAGCCACATCTTCAGAGTCCATGAAGAAAACATCAGTCTGATCTGGAGGATTCTCAACAGCATTGAAAATATTAAGTTTAACCTTCATGTTGCCAAATGAGATATCCATGATCCTCGACCTACAATTTATGCAAGCATCAGTAGTAGCTAAGAAAGGTCGACCAAGGATCACTGGAATGTGCCTCTTCAGATTGTGAACCGGCTCAGTGTCAGGTACAATAAAATCAACAGGAAAGTAGAACTTGTCCACTTTAATGAGCACATCTTCTATGATTCCTTGGGGTTACTTTGTTGATCTGTCTGCAAATTGCAATACCACCGAGGTAGGCTTCAATTCTCCTAAGCCCAATTGTAAGTAAACTGAATAGGGTAGCAAATTCACACTTGCACCCAAATCAAGAAGAGCTTTATCCACATGGTGCTCCCCAATAATGCATGAGATAGTTGGAGCACCAGGATCTTTGTACTTGGGAGGAGTACACTGCTGAATTATCGAACTTACTTGTTGTGGCAGCATCACTTTCTTTGGCACATGGCTTTTAAAACGCCTTTTCTGGGTGCACAAGTCCTTTAAGAATTTAGCATAAGGAGGAATTTGCTTGATGGCATCAAGGAGTGGCAAATTAATCTTCACTTGGCGAAATACCTCCATCATGTCATGCAGCTTGTCCCCTTGCTTCCCCAATTTAGATGCTTCTACGAAACGTTGTGGGAAAGGAGCCTTGGGCTCATAAGGATTTTCAGCATTTGGACTTGTGGTCACTTTTTCTTCTTCTTTTTTCTCATCCACCTTATTGTCAATTATTTTTCCACTTCTCAAAGTGGTAATAGCTTGGACTTGCTCATGGTGTGGGTTGCTTGTGGAAGCTTGCATCCCCCTTGGATTAGCAATTGGTTGACTAGGGAGCTTCCCTTCTTCTCTTCTACTCAATGAAGTAGCAAGCTGTCCAAACTGAGATTCCAGTTTGGCAATGGATTGAGAATGCGAGTGCACTAGCAGAACTATAGATTGTACTATTGCTGCAGTAGCTTGCACTGTCTCTATAAGAGAATCAAGCTTGTCAAATTTAGACAAGGTAAGAGTCAGCTTGTCTTCAATAGCAAAAATTCTTTGGGCCATAGGACTTTGTGTTTGATACTGCTGTTGAGGCATAAAAGTCCTAGGTTGATATTATGGTTGCATTGCTGCCCCTTGATTACTGTAAGAAAAACCAGGATGATTCCTCCATGTGGGATTGTAAGTATTACCTCGGGGAGGATTCATTGGTCCAATGAAAGTAGCTTGAACTTGCTCATGTTGAATATCAGAAAATTGCCCCACCGAAGGACAATTGCTCACATTATGCATAGGACTAGAGCAAAATTCACAAGGGCCTAGCAATGTAGAATTTGAAGCAGAAGGAGTTTGATTGGCAGCCATGATTGCTGCTACCTTCTGTGCAATTAAATCAATATCAGTTGGCATAGCTTCTGAAGCATCAACCTCAAAAATCCCATCAGTTTTTCTGGTAGTGGTAGGTCTACTAGAACGAGTAGAGGACACATGTTGTAGAGAGTTGTCACTAAGATTTTCAAATAAATTCCATGCATCTTCTTCATTCTTCAACATAAAAGTACCTCCACACGACGCATCAACCATCTGTGTGTTGGCTTCTGTCAGCCCTTCATGAAAACTCTGCACTAGTTGCCACTTAGGAACTTGATGATGGGGACACTTCCTAAGAAGGTCCTTGAATCTTTCCCATGTCTCATAAAATTGTTCCCCCTCATGTTGGGAGAAACCAGTAACAGCACGTCTGAACTGATTGGTCTTCCCTATCGGAAAATACTTCTTGAGAAACTCATGTTACATCTGAGTCCAAGTCGTGATAGAACCAGCCGGTAGAGAATTGAACCAATACTTTGCTTTGTCTTTTAGAGAGAATGGAAAAAGTCTCATTCTAAAAGTATCTTTAGAGAAGTTGTGAATTTTTAAAGTTGAGCACACTTCAATGAAGTCATCCAGATGCTTGTAAGGGTCTTCTTGAGTCAGCCCAAAATAAGATGGCAGCATTTGAATAATGCTGGACTTGATCTCATAATTTTGTGCTGTGACATTGGGCAGTTGAAAACCTGCTGGCGAGGTATATGTCTCAGGAATATAGTAGTCCCTCACCAATCTAGCTCTTTCTCAATCAGCATTAGGAACAAGGTTGTTATTCCTCTCTTCTGCCATGTCTTCAATTATTTCTTCCTCTTGCACAATGGTATCAACAGGGATGCTCCTCTGTTGTCTAAGAGTACGTTCAGGCTCAGGATCAAGAGGTATCAAAGGATCAGCTACAGAACGACGACCTTGCATATATTAACCAAAAGCACCAAAAAATAAAACAAAAACAAAATTAAAAATAAAATATAAAAATTTCCTAAACTAAAAATCCAATTAAAACTAACTCTGTAAAATCTAATCAATCAAATAGATAATCCTCGGCAACGGTGCCAAAAATTGATTCGTCTGTGAGTGTGACTCAAAAATATATCAATTAAAAATTTCCACACTTCGCAATAGAATGAATTCCTTGCAGAATAGGGCTATCGAAAGGGGTATCGTACCTCAGGGATTATGGTCTGACGAGTTGGAATACTGAATTAATTCTAATTAAATTTATAAGAAAAGAATTCTGATTTTTAAACTAAATTAATTAAAAAGTAAAATAAGATAAATCAAAGTAAATAAGATAGTGAAGATAATATGAGAGAAATCTAGGGTGTTTCACTTCACCACTAACTCCACAATCAATGGTCAATTGAATCAACTATGGGGAATTACATCATGCATAAGTGGTGTCGGTGGCTACAAGCTCACCTTCATCCGTCAAGAAGATAACATATGATTAAGGCTAAGCCATGGACTATCTTCGATTGGCATGAGCCATCTGCCTAACTACTCTAATCTAGGGTGCAGTATGGTTTATCTTCTCTAGGCATAATCTATCAAAGCTCATAACAATATATTCAGTGATTACCATTGTGTAATAATCCCTCTCATGATCACAGAAAATAAGAGAGATTGAGTTCAATAACAACAACTAAATATCTAAGACAAGATAAGAAATCATTGAGATTGAATTTACAAGACTTTTATTGCTCAATTCTATAATAAGAATCCTCTGAATTACACAATCTATGCATGTATATAAAGGTCCCCAATAATTAAAACAATCAAACCATTGATGCTTTGTTAGGGCTACATCAAAACCCTAGTGGATGAACTAGCCGCTCATGGTAGAAGAAGAAGCTTCAACTGTTGAGGAAGAAGACATCATCTTTTTGAATTACGCGTATGACTTTGTTCTCCAATGGCTCTACAAATATGTTTCTGTTCTCTTCTCAGCCCTCTCAGACTCTCCAAGCTCTGTTCTCTCTGTGTCTAATCTCTTCCATTCAGCCTCCAAGTCTTCACTTTATTCTCCCAAGAGAATACACCAAAGTCCTAATCCAATTAGGAATAAATTAGGGTTTCCTGCTGACTTCGGCCCAACTTTTGACCCACTAGAAGTCCGATTTACGAAATTTTTGTGAAATACAAAAGTGTGCAGAATCAAATTTCGTTCGATCACACAAAAAATAATGTCAATTTGGGGCTCAGAAATAAGACTTCTGGTCCATTTTTCAAAATGAGATTAAGACTACATTATGCGCAAATTTGGGCTTCAAGCCCGAAACCTTCTTAAGCAGCTGTAATTCTCTTGGACCTCTTTCTTGGGATGAATTGAGTTGAAATATATGGTTGAGTGAATCTCCTTGATGTAGGCTTCATCTAACCATCTTGGATGTCTTCTTTAAAAACCCAAAAGCTTGGTTTTAACTGAAATAATCATTAAGGCCCTGAAAATACAGAAAATACTAAAACAAGGTAAAATCACAAAATAATCTATCACTAAGAAAATAAAATACATAAGTTAAGAGGCTAGAATGCGTAACATTCAACGCCTATGAACTCCCTAGTGCTCGTAGTTATTTTTTGGGTTACCCGAACCCATTCCGATCCACACCTGTAACCGAAAACATAGAAAGGATTATTTAGGTCCACTAAACATGTCATGAGGAAACTAATCATGCTTAAAAATTCACTTAATCTTTAATCATGATTCAAAAGGAAAAAATTTTTTTGGGTCGTTACAACCTCCCCTCCATAAAAGAATTTCATCCTCAAAATTAGGAACATACCTCAAGTACTAAATAACTCGGGCTATTTTGAGCGGACTTGTTGTTCTCGTTCCCACGTAGCCTCCTCGACTCCATGATGTCTCCAAAGAACTTTGACCATTAGAATGGTCTTGCCCCAAAGTACTTGTTCCTTAGTATCCAAAACCCGTACCGGTCTCTCCTCGTAAGATACGTCCTCCTCCACCTTAAGATATGTCCAATCTAACACATGTGATGGATCCGGTTCATACTTTCTCAACATCAAAACATGGAAAGTATTATGCACACTTGACAACAGCGGAGGCAATGCCAAGCAGTATGCAACCTCACCCACATGATCCAATATCTCGAATGGACCGATAAACCATGGGGTTAGCTTCCCGTTACGCCCAAACCTGATCAAGCCCCGTCGTGGTGAGACCTTCAAGAAGACATGGTCCCCCACCTCAAATGCTAAAGTCCTCCGCCTTTTATTGACATAGCTTTTCTGACGACTCTGAGCCATAAGAAACCACTGCCATATGATCCTTATCTTTTCAGTAGTCTCTCTGACTAAATTTGGCCCCAAGGCTACTGTCTCACCGACCTTTGTCCAATAAATCGGTGACCTACAGGGTCTACCGTATAGTGCCTCAAATGGAGCCATCTCAATACTAGCTTGGTAGCTATTATTGTAAGCAAATTCCACTAATGGAAGGTGATCCTCCCAACTGCCTCAAAAATCAAGTGCACATGGTCTAAGCATATCTTCCAAAATTCGTATAGTACGCTCTGACTGACCATCTGTCTGAGGATGGAAAGTCGTACTAAAATGAAGATCCGTATCAAGTGCAGCTTAAAAACTCTGCCAAAATTGTGACGTAAATCTCAGATCTCTATCGGACACAATGAAAACTGGCACTCAATGCAGTCTCATAATCTAATCAATATACAATCAACTAAGAGTATCCACATCATCCGTCACTTGAATAGGGAGGAAATGAGCCACCTTGGTAAACCTATCCACAATGACCCAAACTACGTCGTGACTCTTCCTTGTCCTAGGTAACCCCATCACAAAGTCCATAGTGATGTGTTCCCATTTCCACATAGCTACCGGTAATGGTTATAACAAGCCTGCTGGCGTCTGATGTTCGGCCTTCACTTGTTGACAAGTGAGGCACCTCACCACAAATCGTGCGATGTCCTTCTTCATGCCCTTCCACCAATACTGTTTACGAAGATTGTGGTACATTTTGGTACCACTGGGATGTACTGCAAGCCTGGAGCTATGAAACTCTCTCAAAACCTCATCCCTACAAGCCAATGGAACAACCATTCTGCCTCTGAACCTCAGACCTCCGTCTGAATGGATAACCTAATCCTCCACTGCTTCGCCACCTGTAATTCGAGTGCGAATGCCCTCTAACTCACTGTCATGCCTCTGCTCCTCAACCACCCTACTCACTAGAGTCGGTAGAGCTACGAGTGTGAACAAAGTGGCATGTCCATCACTCTCATTGAAGCACAATCCCATTTTTGAGATATCTTCCATCATCTTCCACTCCCGAATGGCAATACTAGCTAGAGTGCCATGTGACTTTTGGCTCAATGCATCAGTAACCACATTAGCCTTTCCTGAGTAATACTGAAGATCAAAATTGTAGTCTTCTATGTATTCGACCCATCTCCTCTGCCTCATATTCAAGTCCTTTTGTGTAAAAAGGTACTTCAAAGTCTTATGATCAGAGAAAACCTCAAACTTCTCTCCATAGAGATAATGCCGCCACGTTTTCAAGGAAAAAATTATTGCCGCCAACTCCAAGTCATGAGTTGGGTAATTCTGCTCGTGGATCTTCAATTATCAGGAACCATATACAATAACCCTCTCGGTTTGCATCAACACGCACCCCAAGCCATCCCATGAAGCATCACAGTAGATGACATAACCCAAACCATGCTCTGGAATAATCAAAATCGGAGCACTAGTCAATCTACGCTTCAATTCCATAAAGGAATGCTCACAAGCCTCGTTCCACTCAAACTTAACTCCCTTATGAGTAAGCTTGGTCATCGGTGCCGCTAACTTTGAAAAGTCTTTCACGAAACGCCAGTAATATCCTGCCAATCCCAAGAAGTTACGTATCTCAAATACGTTCTTAGGCCTCTCCCAATCCATTACTGCTTCGATCTTAGAAGGGTCTACCGATACCCCTCCTTTCGACACCAAGTGTCCTAGGAATTTCACCTCCGTTAGCCAAAATTCACATTTTTCAAATTTGGCATACAAACGGTGTTCTCTCAAAATTTGCAACACTGTCCTCAAGTGGATCTCATGCTCCTCCATAGAAGAGGAATACATAAGAATGTCATCCATGAAGACCACCACAAACCTATCCAAGTACACCCTGAATATCCAGTTCATCAAATCCATGAACACTGCTGGTGCGTTCGTCAATCCAAATGGCATCACTAGAAACTCGTAGTGGCCATATCTAGTTCGAAAGGCCGTCTTCAGAATATCCTCTTCCCTTACCCTCAACTGGTAATACCCCGACCTCAAGTCGAACCCTTAAGTTGATCAAACAAGTCATCTATCCTTGGCAAATGATACTTGTTCTTCATCGTTACTTGGTTCAACTTACGGTAGTCTATGCATAACCGTAAAGATCCGTCCTTCTTTTTAGCAAATAGGACTGGAGCTCCCCAAGGTGATGTACTAGGTCGTACGAATCCCTTATCCAACAGCTCTTGCAACTGCTCTTTTAGCTCCTTCAATTCAGCCGGTGCTATCTGGTATGGTGCCATAGAGATAGGCGCGGTACTAGGAGTACGATAAATGCTAAATACCACATCTCTCATTAGAGGCTGCTCTATCAAATCCCCCAGAAATGCATCAACAAACTCTCTAACCACCGGTGAAAATCCTCCACTAGTCATAATCTCATCCTCCTCAGCTAATAAGCTAGCTAGGAAATATTCAACCTCATCCCTCACACCGGAACCAAGCAGAGATGGAACGTAGAAAACATCCCTCTCTCCCACAAAATAAAAGCAATCACCCTCGGGTGTGCAAACTATCACTCTCCTATGGAGATAATCAATCATGGCTCTAAATGTAGATAACCAATCCATACCTAGAATGACATCAAAAGTGGTCATGTCTAGCAACACAAATTTGAACACTAGTTGACGCCCAACAACCTCGATCTCACAAGATCAACACACTCTATCCAAGGTAACCCTACCCCCAACCGGTGTATCAATGGACAATGGTGACTCCAGTGATGACACCCTCAGCCCCAAGGCACAAGCAAATGTAACAGATATGAATGAATGTGATGCACCTGAATCTATCAACACCCTAGCCCACAAGCTAGAAACTAGGAAAATACCTCTGACCACTGACGGTCCCGGTATGTCCTCTACTAGAGCAAGCATGAACACACGGCCCCGTGACTGCTGACCAGTCCCCTACAAACTTAACTGTTGACTAGAAGCGAGTGTAGGACCTCTCGCTACCCGAGATCCCTGAGCTAATTGTGCTGGCTGAGATGGCGGTAGTGCCCTAAAGCCCGACTGAACTGTAGCTGTCTGTCCAGCCCTCTACTGAGACCCTGCACCACTCTGCATCCCCTACCTCTATGGGCAATTAATCCTCACATGTCTTGGCTACTTGCAATAGAAGTATACCATTCCCTTCACTGCCCCAACTGGCACTGATGTCACTGCATGTCCCTGCGGGCAATCCCTACGAAAATGGCCAATCTGATGGCAATTGTAGCACTCCACAGATGATCGTAGAGATCCAGTTGGCAAGGTCAATGAAGGTACTAGGCGAGCTTGCTGCTATACCCAAAAACTTGACGTGCTCTCCCTATACCTCTTTCTCCCCTAGCTAACCAAAGATGCCCTTGCACTCTTCACTTGTTGTTTAGACTTAAATATCCATTGGGTGTCTCTGTCATCTTCCTCAGCCACTAAGGCTCTGTCAACTACTTCATGGTAGGTCCTCAAACCTAAAATGGATACCCTCTTTCTGATAGAGGTTTTGAGTCCCTTCACGAACTTTTTCACCTTCAGCTCCTCGTTTATTACCATCTCTGGGGCAAAGCGAGCCAATGATGTGAATTTGGTCTCGTACCCCATCACGTCTAAGTCTCCTTGGACTAGTTCTATGAACTCTTGCCTCATCCGGTCTCTTACTGAAGCCAAAAAGAACTTTTTGAAAAATAACCTCTTAAAGGTTTCCCAATCCATCGTCTCAATGTCGTGGGTATTACCGATGAATTGCCACCACTGATCTGCCTCTCCCAACAAGTGGAGTGCGCACTGCCACCCCCACCTTCAAGTCCTCATCGATTGCTAGAGCAACCATGAGTTTATGAGTTTGATTAATCTAACTTTCTGCGACTAGTGGATCACGAGCACCATCAAAAGTAGGCAGCTTAAATTTCACGTACTCCTTCATAGCCACCATTTGGCAGCTCAAGGCAACCCTAGGTAATGCCTGAACCGCCTCTTCCCTGGTTTCCTTAGCCATCCATCTCATAGTGTCTGCCATATCACGCATAAACTGCATTCCATCACCTGGCTCCTGAGGAGCATTAGCGCCTATGTCTCGTGCTCTTTTTGGAGGCATTTTTCTATATGCACAACAAGAAAAATTTAGAACCAAGGAATTTACACTTCTTACATCATTTTCATCATGCTTACATATGCCATGTCAATTTAATACACAAATACATGCCAAGAAGTGATTCGTGTGTGAGTGTGACTCAAAAAGTATATCAATTAAAAATTTTCACACTTCTCAATAGAACGAATTCCTTGCAGAATAGGGCTATCGAAAGGGGTATCGTACCTCAGGGATTATGGTCTGACGAGTTGGAATACTGAATTAATTCTAATTAAATTTATCAAGAAAAGAATTCTGATTTTTAAACTAAATTAATTAAAAAGATAAAATAGAATAAATCAAAGTAAACAAGATAGTGAAGATAATATGAGAGAAATCTACGGTATTTGACTTCACCACTAACTCGACAATCAATGGTCAATTGAATCAACTATAGGGGAATTACATCATGCATAAGTGGTGTCGGTGGCTACAAGCTCACCTTCATCCGTCAAGAAGATAACATATGATTAAGGCTAAGCCATGGACTATCTTCGATTGGCATGGGCCATCTGCCTAATTACTCTAATCTAGGGTGCAGTATGGTTCATCTTCTTTAGGCATAATCCATCAAAGTTCTTAACAATATATTCAGTGATTACCATTGTGTAATAATCTCTCTCATAATCACAGAAAATAAGAGAGATTGAGTTCAATAACAATAACTAAATATCTAAGACAAGATAAGAAATCATTGAGATTGAATTTACAAGACTTTTATTGCTCAATTCTATAATAAGAATCCTCTGAATTACACAATCTATGCATGTATATAAAGGTCCCCAATAATTAAAACAATCAAACCATTGATGCTTTGTTAGGGCTACATCAAAACCCTAGTGGATGAACAAGCTGCTCATGGTAGAAGAAGAAGCTTCAACTGTTGAGGTAGAAGGCATCATCTTCATGACTTCTGCGTATGACTTCGTTCTCCAATGGTAATACAAATATGTTTCTGTTCTCTTCTCAGCGCTCTCAGACTCTCGAATCTCTGTGTTCTCTCTGTTATCTCCTCCTCAACTCATCCTCCAAGTCTTTACTTTATCCCCCAAGAGAATACACCAAAGTCCTAATCCAATTAGAAATAAATTAGGGTTTCCCGCAGCACTAATCAGGTGGGTTTTTCCTGCTAACTTCGGCCCAACTTTTGACCCACTAGAAGTCCGATTTACGGAATTTTTGTGAAATACAAAAGTGTGCAGAATCAAATTTAGTTCAACCCTTTGTAAAAATAATGTCGATTTGAGGCTCGAAAATAAGACTTCTGGTCCATTTTCCAAAATGGGATTAAGACTGTATTAGGCGCTGATTTGGGCTTCAGGCCCGAAACCTTCTTAAGCAGTTGTAATTCTCTTGGACCTCTTTCTTGAGCTAAATTGAGTTGAAATAAATGGTTGAATGATTCTCCTTGGTGTAGGCTTCATCTAACCATCTTGGATGTCTTCTTTAAAAGCCCAAAAGCTTGGTTTTAACTGAAATAATCATTAAGGCCCTAAAGACCTAATTACTCGAATCAGTCAGGCTACAAATCAAGACAACCAATGCTCATCTTTTCTCACCCTTTCACTTTTGACGCGAACACTCCGTGCTTCCTGAGGCATAGAGGCCCGGTTACTCATGAAAAGGATCAAATTGATTTGCTTATTCATCACTTTTTTTTTCTTTTTCTTTTTTCACTTCTTTTCTTTCTTTTTTCATTGAAGTCAAGTATAACACATCATCGGTACTCATTCTCAAGAGATACTAATTAATATCAAGCATATGTAACTCAATAACTCAAAACATAGGTTTATACCCCACAAGATTATGCTAGTGTGTCTGTGCATGTAAGGAAACTAAAATTAATCACTCCAATGCATGTTATTGCAAACCATGATTAAAACCACTTAATTTAAACCACAGTTTTCAAAATTTTCAAACATACTCAAAAATTGCAAGTTAAGCACCTACATAAGGTATTAATCCCTTGAATAATGTAAAAACATTCTATCTAAAAACAAAACAAAATAAAATAAAATAAACAAACTAAGAAAATAAAATAAAATAAAATCCTAATACAAAAAGAATTTCACACAAATTTCCCCCCATATTGCATTGAGCACACAAATAGGCATCGCCTCACCCCCAAACTTAAACTGTACATTGTCCTCAATGTACTACCAATCAAAGCATAGAGAAGAGTAAGAACGATGTTACCATGATCATGGAGGAGTGGTGAGAAAATATAGCAAACCAATAGCATGAAGGCAATGCAAGCACTCCCCCAAACTTGGACGTTACAACCTGTCAAAACAAACCACTATACCCCAAAGACCAAGTGAAATAATATGGGTGAAAATAAAAATGAAATAAATTTTTTTTTTTAATTGAAGAAAGAAAGAAAGAAAAAACAATATGAAAAATAAAATAAAGAAGAAAATAAAAATAAAAATACAAAAAATAGTTACCTCCGAAAAATCAAGGAAAAGGTGGTGCTGGAACATCTAGGTCATAGCCGGAATGGAGCACCAAAATCAACCAACTAGTCCACAGTTAATGTGCAATGTCCTCCCCCAAACTTGTAGCACAAAACCTCTCAAAGAAATCCAACCAATTTTTCAAACAAAGGCTACTTCCTTGTGAAGAAGAAACTTGAGAAAATTGATCATTTAATGAGGATGGAGAAAAATAGATTGGAATAGATGATGATGGTGATGAATGATGATGATCAAGTAGTGTTATGGAATATTTTTAGAGTGTATTTTGATGTTGGAGAGGCACAAAGAGTCACCAAAGTGATGTATTTTCAAGTGGGAGCATATAAGGCATCATGAGGGAGCAAAACTAGTAAAATAGAGCAGATTGGGCCTTCAGGGGCTGGGGCGATTGATCCCCCTAGGTTTGGGTGATCGATCACCCAGCTGGTTGGTCTCCCAGCTTGGGGAAAAATGGGGGCGATCGATCCCCCTTCAAAGGGGCGATCGATCCCCCCTGTTGGAGCCTGTTGAGTCTCTATCGCCAAGGGTCGACCGGGAAGGGTATTTTTGGAGGGTCTATTGCCCAAGGTCGACCGAGACCTCTCTTTTCACCTATTTTGAGTCCAAATACCTCGGTACACCTCTTGACATCCCCCGGAAGCAACTTATACATCAAAAACTCAAAGAAAAATCATTAAAACGCAACTAGAATTGAAAGAAAACTAAAGATAAACATAAACTAAAAATAAAAAATAAAAACTAAAAATAAAAGAAAACTAAAGAAATTAAAGGATAGAAATACAAACAAATCCTACAATTTAACGTCCATAGGTGACGGTCATCGACATCAATTGAAAGTTCACCCAATGCCACATCTCTTGAGGAGATTTAACTTTGTCCCTCCTATATGATCCTCACCTCCTTGTACCAAACTGAAAGAAATTGGAATGGTGTCATTGGCTTTGAAAAACACATCTCTCTCCATTGACGGAACATGTTTCAATTTTATCCATGGAGGAGACTCTAATGATGGCATTGGAGGAGTGCTAGAAAGAATAGGCAATGGCTCAATCAGAATCCTCCAAGGTGGAGTATTTTTCATGGCCACTACATCAAGTAAATCATTCACCCCCTCAATGGACTTCTCAACATCATGTGATAGAGCAACCGGATCAACTTCTTCAACATAATCATTTAAGTCATCCATGAAGAAACAATCACTCTCATCTCGAGGATGTTGAATGGCATTAAAAGTATTGAACTTCACCTTAGGCTCATGAGAAATTTCAAAATTAGGAGTCTTTGTCATCTCTTCTTCATTAAGCTTCTTCTCCCTCACCTTGTTGTCACTTATTTCTCCACTTCTAAGAGTGGTGATGGCTTGAAATTGTTCATAGTGTGGGTTGCTTGAAGAAGAAATATTGTCAAGAACATGAACCCTTCTTGGGTAAGCAACTGGTTGGCTTGGTAGTTTCCCCTCTTCTCTTCTACTCACGGCATTGACAAGTTGTCCAAACTGAGATTCCAGTTTGGCAATAAACTGAGAGTGAGAGTGAACTAGTTGAGCAATGGATTGAAGTGTTGCTGTAGTAGCTTGCACTGTCTCTACAATAGAGTCAAACTTCTCAAGTTTTGCTAGGACAATTGTCATCTTGTCTTCAATAGCAGAAATTCTTTGTGGCATAAGAACTTGTTCTTGATATGATTGTGAAGGTACATAGTTCTGAGGTTGAAAAGTGGGCTGAATTGCTACCCCTTGCTCTTGTGGAAGATCAAAGAATTGCCCAATTGAAGGACAATTATTCACATGGTGCATAGGACTAGAGCAAAAATCACATGGCTCAAACATAAGAGGATATGAGGATGGATTAGGCACTTGACCAACCGCCATAAGTTGCACCACTCTCTGTGACACAACATCCACAATGGTAGACATAGCATCTACAGAACCAATATTAAAAATATCATCTGCCTTTCTTGAATGGGTTGATCTGCTTGAATGAGATGAAGACACATGTAAAGAATTGTCACTGAGGTTCTCGAACAAAGTCCAAGCTTCCTCTTCACTTTTTAACATAAAAGTGCCCCCACATGATGCATCCACCATCTGTCTGTTACTTTCTGTCAGTCCCTCATAAAAATATTGCACTAACTGCCACATTGGAACTTGATGATGAGGACACTTCATAAGAAGGTCTTTGAATCTCTCTTATGCCTCAAAAAATTGTTCTCCCTCAAATTGAGAGAAACCAGTGATAAATCGTCTGAATTGATTGGTCCTCCCTATTGAAAAATATTTCTTCAAGAACTCTTGTTGCATTTGAGTCCATGTAGTGATAGAGCTCGCCGGTAGAGATCTGAACCAATACTTGGCCTTTTCCTTCAAAGAGAATGGAAATAGTCGCATCCAAAAAGCATCTTCTGAGAAGTTATGAATTTTCGTTAGTGAGCAAACTTCTATAAATTCATCCAAGTGCTTGTACGGATCCTCATAAGTCAACCCAAAATAGGATGGCAACATATGAATGATACGGGGCTTGATCTCATAGTTCTGTGCAGTGACATTAGGCAATTGAAAATTAGCTGGTGAATTATAAGTCTCTGGGACATAGTAGTCTCTGATCAATCTCGCTGTTTCCAGAACAGCATTAGGCACAATATTATTGTCCTCATTATTCCCACACACACCATCCATGATGTCAATAATCTCTTCCTCTTGCTCAATGGTATGGGGATTGAAGTACCGGAAAAGAAAATAAAAAAAATAAAAAAAAATTAGATTAGTAACAAAAAATAAAAACTCTAAACTAAAAAAAAACAAATAAATAAAAAAAATAAAACAAAACAAATTAGTACTACAAAAGAAAACAAAATAAATAAAAAAAATCAAATAACGTAAAATAAAAAAAAAATTCCTAAACTAAAAATCCAATTAGAACTAATTCTAAAAATCCAAACAATCAAATAGACAGTCCCTGGCAACGGCGCCAAAAATTGATTCGTGTGTGAGTGTGACTCAAAAAGTATACCAATTAAAATTTCCACATTTCGCAATAGAACGAATTCCTTGCAGAATAGGGCTATCGAAAGGGGTGTCGAACCTCAGGGACTGTGGTCTGACTGAGTTGGATATAAGGAATTGATTCGTGTGTGAGTGTGACTCAAAAAGTATATCAATTAAAAATTTCCACACTTCGCAATAGAACGAATTCCTTGCAGAATAGGGCTATCGAAAGGGGTATCGTACCTCAGGGATTATGGTCTGATGAGTTGGAATACGGAACTAATTCTAATTAAATTTATAAGAAAAGAATTCTGATTTTTAAACTAATTAAAAAGATAAAATAAAATAAATCAAAGTAAACAAGATAGTGAAGATAATAGGAGAGAAACCTAGGGTGTTTGACTTCACCACTAACTCCACAATCAATGGTCAATTGAATCAACTATACGGGAATTACGTAATGCATAAGTGGTGTCAGTGGCTACAAGCTCACCTTCAACATATGATTAAGGCTAAGCCGTGGACTATCTTCGATTGGGCTGTCAACCCAGCAATCTGTCCTTCTAAATATTGATAATCATGGCCACCAGCCTGTGCCTGCACTTCCTCTTCCTCTGCCTCCACCTCCTCTGGATCTTCCACCGGTGGTGGTATATCTACATGCTCTCCTCCTTGGGCCAACCAAGATACCTCACCAGGCGCTGCTATGACTCTCTGGTGCATATGAGATCGACTCAGGTTCCAGTCATGCATGCCATAATGAAGATCATGTGGAAAGGCAAACTCGTCCTCATGGACTGCATACCCCTGTGCCACAAGCAACTGGTGAATAATAGTAGGGAATGGAAACTCCCAGTCACTTGCACTATCTGGTACCTTGGCCACAACTTTGGAATAGAATTTCTCCATCTGGCCCCAGACAATCTGTGGGAATGACAGCCAATGCCCAAAATGTATAGCATATAATGATCGAAGGAACTCTTGACGTCTTTCAGTTTTATGTCCAATTGGACATACATTCTTGAGTAGAACAGCGTCAAGGAACCATAAATGATTTGGCATTGAAGATTTTGAAGCTGCATTCCTTTTTGGCCCAGAAAATTGGTTGGCACACAATCGTGCAACCACATTGCCTACCGACAACTCGTCGGGTAAAGGAGTATAGATACGAGATAAATCAGTTGGGCATTCATGAGGACAACCCATGGCAATGGCAATGGATGACATGTCCACTCGAACTATTATTCCATCTACGGAAGAAGTAAACACATCCCGCTCATCAGGTTTCGGCATTAAGTTCTAATAAAATACCTTGACAAGCCTCGGGTAAATGGGAGATGAGAGTGGAAAAAAAATGGATGCCGACCGACGACGACGGATGTCGGAAATCCCCCATCGTGTCTCGGGAAACATACTACAAAGTTCGGCTATGTCAAACGTTGTTTCAAAGTTCAACGCCCTTGGATGCCATCTCTCTTGAATACCTTCTCGGCGAGATCGTGAAGAACCTGTGGTCGGATCATGCCTCGCTCGGCAAGGATTATGTGAACTTGAAGCACCTTGGTGACTTGCTCTCTTTGGTGCCATAGAAGTAGAAAAAGTGTGGTTGAGGAATTAAATCGAACACTTGGTGTGCACAATTCTTTTGTAACCTTCAACCTCCTCTTTTCGGCAATTTTTCCACCCAAATCGAACAAATGAATGCACCAAATTGATCCCCCAAACTTGGTCTTCAAAAGCCCTCAAAAAGATTTGAACAATTTCTTCAAAGAAAAACTTCACTTACTTTGATGTTGAACTTGAAAAAGTGAGAGCTTCCTTTGAGAATGATCCAATTTGATGTTGAAGTTGATGATGATCAATGTTGAATTCTTGTTTAATAAAGGTCCCCAATAATTAAAACAATCAAACCATTGATGCTTTGTTAGGGCTACATCAAAACCCTAGTGGATGAACTAGCCGCTCATGGTAGAAGAAGAAGCTTCAACTGTTGAGGAAGAAGACATCATCTTTCTGAATTACGCGTATGACTTTGTTCTCCAATGGCTCTGCAATATGTTTCTGTTCTCTTCTCAGCCTTCTCAGACTCTCCGAGCTCTATTCTCTCTGTCCAATCTCCCCTCAATTCAGCCTCCAAGTCTTCACTTTATTCCTCCAGAGAATACACCAAAGTCCTAATCCAATTAGGAATAAATTAGGGTTTCCCGCAGCACTAATCAGGTGGGTTTTTCCTGCTGACTTCGGCCCGACTTTTGACCTACTAGAAGTCCGATTTACAGAATTTTTGTGAAATACAAAAGTGTAGAATCAAATTTCGTTTAACCTTATGAGGAAATAATGTCGATTTGAGGCTCGGAAATAAGACTTCTGGTCCATTTTCCAAAATGGGATTAAGACTGTATTATGCGCAGATTTGGGCTTCAGGCCCGAAACTTTCTTAAGCAGCTGTAATTCTCTTGGACCTCTTTCTTGGGCTGATTTGACTTGAAATAAATGGTTGAGTGAATCTCCTTGATGTAGGCTTCATCTCGCCATCTTGGATGTCTTCTTTAAAAACCCAAAAGCACGGTTTTAACTGAAATAATCATTAAGGCCCTGAAAATACATAAAACACTAAAACAAAGTAAAATCACAAAATAATCTATCACTAAGATAATAAAATACATAAGTTAAGAGGCTAGAATGCGTAACATTCAACGCCTATCAGGAATTAATTCTAATTAAATTTAAAAGAAATAAATTCTGATTTTTAATTCTAAATTAACTAATGAAGCAATTGAACAAAAGCAAGAAAAACTAAGGAGTGTAGAGAATATAAGATAAGTTTAGGATAATTGATTTCACCACTAACTTCACAATCAATGGTCAATTGAACTAACTATGGGGCATCATATCATGCATAAGTGGTGTCGGTGGCTACAAGCTTACCTCCATCCGTGAAGAAGATAACATATGATTAAGGCTAAGTCATGGACTATCTTCGATTAGCATGGGCCATCTGCCTAACTACTCTAATCTAAGGTGCAGTATGGTTGATCTTCTCTAGGCATAATCCATCAAAGCTTTTAATGATATATTCAGTGAAAACCATTGTGTAATAATCACTCTCATGATCACAGAAAACAAGAGGGACGAGTTCAATAACAACAATCAAATATCTAAGACAAGATAAGAAATCATTGAAACTGAATTTATAAGACTTGTATTGCTTAATTCTATAATAAGAATCCTCTAAATTACACAATCTATGAATGAATACAAAAATCCCCAATAATTAGAACAATCAAACCAGTGATGTTTAGTTAGGGCTCCATTAAAACCCTGGTGGCTGAACTAGCTGCTCATGGGAGAAGAAGAAGCTTTAATTGTTGAGGAAAAAGGCATCATCTTCATGACTTCTGCGTATGACTTCGTTCTCTAATGGCTCTACAAATATGTTTATGTTCTCTTCTTAAAACGGGATTAAGACTGTATTATACGCAGATTTGGGCTTCAGGCCCGAAACCTTCTTAAGCAGTTGTAATTCTCTTGGACCTCTTTCTTGGGCTGAATTGAGTTGAAATAAATGGTTGAATGATTCTCCTTGGTGTAGGCTTCATCTAACCATCTTGGATGTCTTTTTTAAAAGCCCAAAAGCTTGGTTTTAACTGAAATAATCATTAAGGCCCTGCAAATACAGAAAACACTAAAACAAAGTAAAATCACAAAATAATCTACCACTAAGAGAATAAAATACATAAGTTAAGGGGCTAGAATGCGTAACATTCAACGCCTATCAAGAAGGCATAAGCATAAATCAAGTTCCACATAAGCAATTTTCACTTAAGGTCTAAACCCTCACATGAATCCAACCTTCTCAATTCACACATGATGTAACCATCACCCGTCACCCCTAGGTATTCCAACCTAGAGCTCCGATACTATGTTATAACTCCCCGATTCCCAAACTCCTAGAAAATTGGAGGTTAACCCATCCATTAATCCCAATAGACCCTCCCTTTTCTTTATAATTACCATGAAAGCTTAAATTTACCTTTCATGTAGATATACATCATTTAACCTTAATCAACCACCATGGGCCCCAAACTATGCCTCGGTTTTATAACCAACTAGTTGCGGCCTACATATTTTCACACATGTGAACTTGTGTGATTATAACTTGAGGCTTAAACCAACACCATTGGTTAGAGGATTTAAAAACACCTAATTTTAAAAAAATGGCACTCAATTTTGATCTAAAACGAAGAATTTACACCTGTCTGAAGTTCGGATGCAAATGGAGCTGCCCAGGTTCCTTTCGGTCGGCTGATATATAGTTTCGATCGACCGAAAGAGGACTTTCAGTGGACCAAAACATTGTTCAGTCGACCAAAACCTGTTCCCAGCCATTCCAACGCTCAGAATCTTGCACTTTCGGACGACCAATGCAGAGGGTACTCGACCGAAAGTGTAAAAATGCCTCAAAACCTATTTTTCCAAGCCTCAAAGCACCCTATCACCTCACCAAACCATAAGCCAACTTAAATCATGACTTAAACCATGATTAAAACCCACCAAAATTAATCAAAATCATCATGAATACTCTATGGATTCAAAATGAACACTCTTGGGTATGTGTTTCCCCCAATGGTCATTCCAATCCTTCAACTAACATAAAAAACATTCACACTATTATAACATGTCAATGAAAATATAATTTCATAATCTTTTCATTCCAAATCATCCATTCCATCCAAATCATACTTCAACCATAATTATACAAAACCACAATTAAAATCCATCCCTTCAAACCACATATCCTTTCTATTCATTCCCAACTCTTATACTTGAAAAAAGTCCATACCTAAAGTTATAATATAAGAGGGAACCATAACTTTACAATCCATAATTGAGTTTAGTCTAAGAAATAAGCACAATACATCAAGATTCCAAGTTCATAGTCATTACAAGGATTTCATGTATAAGGTCCAGAAATGCTAAAAAATCTAACCATGACTACAACTATATAGACAACGTGCCACAAGCCGGCATAAATTGCCAAATATACAATATCCAAAATATATCAAAAATACTACCAAAGTCCCGATTGGACATTCAAGTCCCGTCAGTCATCGGTGCCTTATATGTAAAGGAGTTTAGAATAAAGGGTTAAAGCACCACTACGGCTCAGTAGAGATACCCTAACCCACCTAATTGCCGACCCGACACGACCTACATAAATGCATGTCACTACGTTTCATGTATCATCTAACATATACCATGTTCATTAACATGTAATACATATAAATATAAGAATGCATTAAACATACGTCATGCTTCATGATTTAAATAAAAAGCAATATCACAAACTTGTCTTTCTCTCACGGCTCAACCCGATACCATAGCATGATTCTCGATCAACCATGTAACCTGGGACCTTTCCCACACAAACTTCAGGATTTACATCACCGAGAACATCGGTCGTACCAGGTGATAAACCTATTTCAATATGTACCACTGAGAACATCGGTCCTGCCAGCTGATGAAATCCTTTCAATACGCACCACCGAGAACATCGGTCCTACTAGGTGATAAAAATAATTTCAATGCTCACCACCGAGAACATCGGTCTTACCAAGTGATGAAATATTTTTGGAATACACCACCGAGAACATCAGTCCTACCAAGTGATGAGATCCTTTCAAGACTCTAACTGAGAACTCCTACCTCCAAGGTGATTAGACCACTTCCCCCCGTTTCCTCACAACAAACACATACATACATTTGGAACATATAGTGATTAAGTATTTAATTTTTTTCATGCTTCACAATGCGTAAGCCAGTTATAAAAGTTCATAGCATGCATTTCATACTCATCACTCCACATATATATATATTTTCCTATATATGCAAAGCCTAGCATAAGTCACATATGCTCTTAAAATCTAAGTATACACATACTTGTCATGCTTTACCAATGCATACATTTTCTACATAAAGAAGGCATACATTTTACTCATACAACATCACATAACACAAATATGTCCATTTAACACGTCTTCACATATGTACACCAAAAACCTAGCATATAAACATACATGCCAACACCTCTCAGTCATTCACCCATTATATCATGTATAATACCACACATATATCCATTACATAATAGAGATTAAAGAGAGTAGGAAACACCACCTCCCACCCCTCTTACCACTTTAAACCATGCAATACACACACTTAGCTCTCACCATTTCACCCAAACCCTAGAATCGACAAGTAAATGAGAAGGAGAACCCCTACCTCAAAATCCAAGCTTAGAAGTGGAACACCCTAATTTCACCAAGCTTCAAACTCCTCCAATGACAACTTTCCACCAATCAAAATGAAGAGGAGAGTGAGGGGAACGACTTTTGGTCTTGGCTTTACCCTCAAATCTCACTTCTTGGCCCTCAAAACTTAGAGAGAAGGAGAGAAGATAAGTTTTGTAGAGAGAGAGAGTGAGAACCGAATCTAGAGAGAGAGAGAGAGATGAAAAATCTAATTTTCTCCCTCTTTTTCCATATATGTATCTATATAATATATATATTTGCCCTTTTGCAACTAAACCCTCTATCTTTCCATTATTTGCTCCTTGTTATGGTCCATTTGCACTTATTCGCAAACTAGCCTTTCCTCATTTTTCAAAACTTCACTTATGCCCATAAACTTACATCCATACCCCCACACCACTCCCTAGTGCTCGTAGTTATTTCTAGGTTACCTGAACCCATTCCGGTCCACACCCGTAACCAAAAACATAGAAAGGATTATTTAGGTCCACTAAACATGTCACTAGGCAACTAATCATGCTTAAAAATTCACTTAATCTTTAATCATGGTTCAAAAGAAAAAAAAAATTTGGGTCGTTAAACGTGGTATGGACACTATGAATTTCTTGTAATGCCTTTCAGTTTGATGAATGCACCGACGACATTTATGGACTTGATGAACTGCACATTTCATGAGTAGGTTGACACTTTTTTGGTAGTGTTTGTGGATGATATACTTGTGTACTCATCTTCAGAGGAGGAGCATGAAATACATTTGAGGACAATTTTGCAAATTCTTAGAGAGCACCGATTGTATTCTAAGTATGAAAAATGCGAGTTTTGGCTCTAAGAGGTGAAATTCCTTGGGCATGTTGTTTCTAGAGGTGGAGTATCAATTAATCCATCTAAGATTGAGGTCGTGATGATTTGGGAGAGTTCAAGGAGTGTTTTTCAGATTAGGAGTTTTCTTGGTTTAGCGGGCTACTACCGAAGGTTCATGAAAGACTTCTCTAGTATTGCATCACCTATGACATGACTCATTCATAAAGGTGTGAAGTTTGTGTGGAATGAAGCATATGAGTTAGCCCTCCATGAATTGAAGAAGCGGTTGACTACAACTCCTATTTTGGTGATACCCGAGCGTGGCTTAGGGTATGTGATAAATTGTGATGCTTTAGCGAGTGGGCTAGGTTATGTGTTGATGCAATATGACGGAGTAGTTGCTTATGGGTCTAGACAATTAGAGACTTATGAGCACGAATATCCTACGCATGACCTAGAATTAGCGATGATGATCTTTGCCTTGAAATGGTGGAGACACTACTTGTATTGTGAGAGATTTGAAGTGTATTCGGATCACAAGAGTCTCAAGTACCTTTTGTCCCAAAAGGACTTGAACATGAGACAAATGCGATGGGTTGAGTACATGAAAGATTATAATTTTGATTTGTAATACCATCCGGGGAAAAAAATGTAGTGGCAGATGCACTGAGTAGGAAGTCTCATGGAACTCTAACTAGCATAGCCATACGAGAATGAAAAATGATGGAAGATTTCTCAGAGTTGGGATTGTATTTCAGTGATGATGGTGAGCTAGCTACATTGTTTAGCTTAGTAGTTCAACCTATGCTTGTGAGAAAGGTGATTTGGGCACAGAAATAGGATATTGAGTTGTAGTCTATTCACTCATAGATTGCTAGTGGTACGATAGAGGAGGGTTGGACTTTGTATTCCAACAGGGGTTTATGATTCAAAGGATTGATGGTAGTTCCTTTTAATTGTCGCAATGATGTATTACAGGAATTTCTTCATTCTTGATTTAAAATTCATCTTGGTGGCACCAAAATGTACTATAATGTGAGATGCCAATATTGGTGGCGAGGTATGAAGAAGGATGTGGCACAGTTTGTGGTGAGCTGTCTTACCTGTCAACAAGTAAAGGTAGAACATAAAAAACCCACTGGGTTGTTGTTGTAATACCCACTCGAACACATGGTATGATATTGTCCACTTTGGGCCTAAGCTCGCATGATTTTGCTCTTGGGTTTTACCCCAAAATGCCTCATACCATTTGAAGAGAACATACTATATATAAGCACATCCCTTTTTCCACACCCAGGCGATGTAGGATTGAGCACCCTGTACCCTGTCAGTGTGGTAGCTCAGCCCAGTGTCTGTCTTCGCACCCGCCCACTCACACTCGTCCACAAGGGTTACTACAGTTGCAACCATTACCAGTGGTGGAGTGGAAATGGGAACTTATTACCATAGATTTTGTGATGAGTCTTCCAAGATCAAACAAGGGTAATGATATAGTTTCGGTTGTTGTGGACATATTGACCAAAATAGCTCACTTCTTGCCTATGAGGTTGACAGATGATGTGGGGAGGCTCAATAAATAATATGTGGAGTAGATTGTATCAAATCGGGATCCATGGATTACTTCGAGATTTTGACAGAGATTCCAAACTGAGTTGGATACAGAGCTGCGCTTTAGCATGACATTCAATACTTAGACTAATGGACAGTCAAAGTGTACTATTAAGATATTAGAGGATATGTTTTGTCACACCCCAATTTTTGACTCTTGAAAACTGAGGGTGATTAAAGTCACCGAGCTACACTTCGAATCATGATCACTCTTGATATCATTTTTTGAAACCAAGACTTCACCTCAATACTCTCACTAAGGTACCATAATCTGATACCATGTTGTCAAGCCCTAATTTTTGACTCTCAAAAATTGAGGGTGAACCCGTCCATTAAACCCTAATGAACCATCTTAACTCATAATTGTAGCAGAAGCTTAATTACATACACACTCATATATGTGTGCAACTCAACATTAAATGATACTAATGGACCAAACACTTGACCTAGTATACCTATCCAATCACCTCCAATTCTCTATTACGCCTCAATTTCTGACACCTGATGAAGAGCGAGGGAAATGGGGGAGAACAATTAACGTTAAACCAATTCACACATATGAATCCCTCAAGTTTGGACTCTCAACCCTTTGTGTAGTTGTAATAATGAACTAAAACTTATTCCAATGGAAAGAGGATTCAAAAATACTCAATTTATAAAAAAGAATCACCTCAATTAGAGTTCTAACGAAAAAGTTATTCCCCATCAAAGTTGTGATATCGAGCAATAACACAAATTTTTCCAGGTGCCTGGAAATTGTTTAAGGCATCTGAAACTTTTTTGGGACATCTGAAACTCTAGTTTCAGGAATCTGAAAGTAGTTTTAGATGTCTAGATTTATGCTAAATGAACATTTTGAAACCTTTAGAACTGCCAGACGGCTAGGGGTCATAGTTTTAGGCATCTAAAACTTCCCCACTTGCTGTAAAACCTCCTGTTTTGTGTCCAAACCTCATCCAAATCACATCATAATACCCTCAAATCCATTAATAAACATCTATACATTATCAAATATGTAAATGAAACATAAATTCTTCATTCTTACTTCTCAAATCATACATTCCATCCAAATCATACATCTCAAACACACAATCTTCCAAGTTCACAACCTCAAGAGAATTACATTTATAAGCTAAAAAGCCAAAGGAATTCAACTTAAATTACATGTTCCAAAACACATTCAATTCATACATCTCATCAAAATGTACATACCCTCCATTTCATAAACAAGTTTATAGTTATAACTTATTCTCAATATCCTTACATAACGTAGTCCAAATACAAGCAAGTTACACATTGTCCAAATGTAGACACAAGTACTACGAAGTCTCACGCCACATGCCGGCATGGATAGCCAAATACAAAAATGTCCAAAAAGAAGTCACAAGCTAGAAGGAACTCCACTTGGACGCTCAAGTTCCATCCGTCATAGGCACTTTATCTGTAAAACGTTTAGGGGAAATGAGGTGAGCAACTTAACAGCTTAATAGGAACGCCCTAACCAACCTAGGCATTAATCGGTGTTGAATGTTACGCATTCTAGCCTCTTAAATTATGTATTTTATTTCTTAGAGATAGATTACTTTGCTATTTTACTTCATTTTAGTGTTTTCTATATTTTCAGGGCCTTAATGATTATTTTAGTCAAAACCATGATTCTGGCCTTTTAAAGATGACATGCAAGAAGGTTAGATGAAGCCCACATTAAGGAGATTCATTCAACTATTTATTTCAACTCAAATTAGCCCAAGGAAGAGGTCCAAGAGAATTACAGATGCTTAAGAAGGTTTCGGGCCTGAAGCCCAAATTTGCGTATAATACAGTCTTAATCCCGTTTTAGAAAATAGACCAGAAGTGTTATTTCCGAGCCTCAAATTGACCTAATTTTTGCATTAGTTAAACGAAATTCGATTCTGTACACTTTTTATTTCACAGAAATTTCGTGAATCGGACTTCTAGTGGGTCAAAAGTTGGGCCGAACATCAGCAGAAAAAACCCACCTGATTAGTGCTATGGGAAAACCTAATTGTGGATTAGGACTTTGGTGTATTCTCTTGGGGCATAAAGTGAAGAATTGGAGGCTAAGTTTGGGAGAGATTGGACAGTCTGAGAGAGCTTTGGATAGAACAGAAGACATACATTGCAGACCATTGGAGAATGAAGTCATACGCATAATTCATGAAGATGATACCTTCTTCCTCAATAGTTGAAGCTTTTTCTTCTACCATGAGTGGCTAGTTCATCCACTAGGGTTTTGATGTAGCCCTAACAAAGCATCAATGGTTTGATTATTTTAATTATTGGGGACCTTTATATACATGCATAGATTATGTAATTTAGAGGATTCTTATTATAGAATTGAGCAATACAAGTCTTATAAATTTAGTTTCAATGATTTCTTATCTTGTCTTAGATATTTGGTTGTTATTATTGAACTCAATTTATCTTATTTTCTATAATCATGAGAGCGATTATTACACAATGATAATCGCTGAATATATCATTAAAAGCTTTGATTGATTATACCTAGAGAAGATGAACCATACTGCACCTAGATTAGAGTAGTTAAGTAGATGGCCCATGCCAATCGAAGATAGTCCATGACTTAGCCTTAATCATATGTTATCTTCTTGACGGATGAAGGTGAGCTTGTAGCCACCAACACCACTTATGCATGATGTAATCCCCCATAGTTAATTCAATTGACCATTGATTATGGAGTTAGTGGTCAAGTCAATTACCCTAGATTTCTCTCATATTATCTTCACTTTCTATTTACTTTAATTTAATTTATTTTACTTTTTAATTAGTTTAGTTTAAAAATCAAAATTCTTTTGTCTTAAATTTAATTAGAATTAATTCTGTATTCCAACTCATCAGACCATAATCCCTGAGGTTCGACACCCCTTTCGATAGCCCTATTCTGCAAGGAATTCGTTCAATTGCGAAGTGTGCTAATTTTTATTGATACACTTATTGAGTCACACTCACACACGAATCAATTTTTTGGTGTCGTTGCCGGAGATTATCTATTTGATTGATTGGATTTTACAGAATTAATTTTAATTGGATTTTTAGTTTAGGAAATTTTGTATATTTTGTTTTTGTTTTCTTTTCAGATGCCTTTGGCTAATATATGTAAGGTCGTCATTCTGTAGCTGATCATTTGATACCTCTTGATCCTGAGCCTGAACGTACTCTTAGACAACAGAGGAACATCCCTGTTGATAACATTGTGCAAGAGAAAAAATTAATTGAAGACATAGAGGAAGAAAGGAATGACAATCTTATTCCAAATGTTGCTGGGGAAAGGGCTAGATTGCTTAGGGACTACTATATTCCTGAGACATACACTTCACCAGCTGGTTTTCAATTGCCCAATATCATAGCACAGAATTATGAGATCAAGTCCAGCATTATTCAGTTGCTACCATCTTATTTTGGGCTGACTCAAGAAGACCCTTACAAGCATCTAGATGAATTCACTAAAGTGTGCTCAACTACCAAAATCTCCAACTTCTCTGAAGATGCTTTCAGAATGAGACTTTTTTCATTCTCCCTGAAAGACAAAGCAAAGTAATGGTTCAATTCTCTACCGGCAGGTTCTATCACGACTTGGACTCAGATGCAACATGAGTTTCTCAAGAAGTATTTTTCGATAGGGAAAACTAATCAGTTCAGACGTGCTATCACTAGTTTCTCTTAACATGATGGGGAACAATTTTATGAGACTTGGGAAAGATTCAAGGGTCTTCTTAGGAAGTGTCCCCATTGATAAGTGTTCAATACTATGCATTTGACCCCTCTTTATTGCACATGTTAGTCCCATTTTTACGTTTACCAAGATACGTTTACGGTATTTTGTGTTTTGACGTATTACAAATTTTGTACCAAAAGGAGCAATGTTGGAGGCCATCTGCAGATGAAGAGCAGAATTCAGAATTGAAGCCAAGGCATCTCGATTAATCGAGATTTTGATCTCGATCAATCGAGATCCCGATTGATCGAGACTTGATTTTGATTGATCAAAATCTCGATCAATCGAGATTCCCATTTCGATTGATCGAGATTCTGCAGACCCACTTGTGCACTTGCTCACCTGCTCTTCCCACTTGCAACAAAATCCCCCTTTTTGCACGACTTAGAGGGGTTGTCTGACTTGAACAAGACATGTGGAGACCTTCTTGATATAGTTGGTATATATATTGATATATATATATATATATATATATATGGTGGGCCCCAATGTTGAAAAGGAGGCCATAAAGCACACAAAGAGGCCATTTCTCTTGGACATCTCATACACATCAGATATACACACAAGGAGATTCGGGAGAGGAGAGAAGGAGCTGAACCAGACCTTGAAGCTTCATTTTCTCCATCAATGGAAGAGTGCAAGGGTGCCATGACCAACTAACTTCTCAACTAGGGTGTGGTTGATACCCCTAGCCATATAAACTTGTTTATTTTTGTAGCATTTTAGGATTTATATGTAAATGTTGATTATTTAGTCTAGTGACCATATACACTAATAAATTTCTTATATATATTCATTTGATATTGGTTTTATTCTTGTCTTAGAGTAGAATCTATCTTGTGAATGCACAACATTTGTTTCTTCCACAAGAAGGGCAAATGATGGCTAGGTAATGGTGTTTAAATGAATGTGTTGTGTTTGCTTGTATAAACCATGCCAAGATAAAGTAGTTTGGATGCATGTAGGTTCACTTAGAGAGTAGGGTAATTAGTTAGGTTGAAGAGCTATGCTTATTGAAGATGGATTATGATAGGTTGCACACACATTAATCTTTTGATATGTCATTAAGGTCACAAGCCTAGTGAGTGCTTTTGTGTTGATGTAGTGGAAGACCTTGTTCAAGAAGCACTTCCTTCCATTCTTTCTAAGGATCCTCTAGAGGCGTGCTTAAATCATTTCAACTGTGATGATTATGACATTGAGCAATCCATTTGTGAAGTTAATTCAATGTTTGATGTCACGACTGTCATGGATTTGCCTAAATGGAGAGTTCCGAGAGAACTGTTGCCTCCTTTGTCCAATACTTCCCAAACTCCTTCTCTAATTTCCCCACCATAAATTGAGCTTAAACCTCTGCCGGCTACACTCAAGTATGTTTTCTTGGGCTAATGAGACCCTTCCAGTCATTATTGCTTCTAATCTCACCAATGATTAAGAGATGGAACTTCTAAAAGTGCTAAAAGAGCACAAGGAAACAATAGGATTGAGTGTGGCAGATTTTAAAGGAATAGATCCTTCTATTTGTATGCACCGGATAGACTTGGAAGAAGATGCAAAGACCTCAAGAGAGGCACAACGTCGATTAAATCCAAATATGAAGGATGTTGTAATGAAGGAGGTGGTGAAGTTACTAGATGCGGGAATCATTTACCCCATCTCAGATAGTAAGTGGGTTTGTCCCACTCAAGTGGTTCCTAAGAAGTCTGGTATTACGGTGCAACCAAATGATAAGGGTGAATTAGTTCCCCAACACGCCACCACAGGATGGAGAGTTTGCATAGATTATCGGAACCAAAATCAGTAACTCGGAAAGATCACTTTCCTCTTCCATTCATCGATCAAATCTTAGAAAGATTAGCCAGTCAAAGTTTTTATTGCTTCTTAGATGGATATTTTGGCTATAATCAGGTTGCTATAGACCCTAGGGACCAAGAGAAAACCACCTTTACATGTCCTTTCGACACATTTGCTTATAAACGCATGCTCTTTGGGTTGTGCAATGCACCGGCGACTTTTCAACGGCGTAAGATGTCTATCTTTTCGGATATGGTGGAAAATTTCTTGGAAGTGTTCATGGATGATTTTTTGGTGTTTGGACATTCATTTGAATCATGTCTCCAAAATCTATCCCGTGTTCTCAAACGATGTCAAGAGACCAATCTAATCCTCAGTTGGGAAAAGAGCCATTTTATGGTTCAAGAGGGTATTGTCCTAGGGCACATTGTGTCTAAGAAAGGAATTGAGGTGGACAAAGCCAAGGTTGAACTTATTTCCAAACTTCCTCCACCATCAACGGTGAGAGAGATTCATTCTTTCCTTGGGCATGCGGGCTTTTACCACCGTTTTATCAAAGACTTTAGCAAAATCTCTCGGCCTTTGTGTCGCCTTCTTGAAAAAGAGTCTTGTTTTACCTTTGATGAAGCGTGCCTTAACGCTTTTGAAAAACTCCGCACCATGCTTACAACTGCTCCAATTCTTATCCCTCCAAATTGGGCTCTCCCATTTGAGATCATGTGTGATGCATCCGATTATGCTATAGGTGCGGTTTTAGGGCAACGAGTAGACAAATTGCCACATGTTATCTACTATGCAAGTAAAACCCTTTCTGAGGCTCAAATCAATTATACCACAACGGAAAAGAAGTTACTTGTGGTAGTATTTGCTTTGGGCAAATTTTGAGCTTATCTATTAGGTTCCAAGGTTATTGTCTATTCGGACCATGCTGCCCTCCGGCATCTTTTGGCCAAAAAGGACACCAAACCTAAATTGATCCGATGGATACTCTTGTTGCAAGAGTTTAATTTTGAGATTAGAGACAAAAAAGGAACTGAAAATGTGGTAGCTGACCACCTCTCTAGAATTCTTGTTGAATCCCTCCATAACTCTATTCCAATTTGTGAATCCTTTCCGGATGAACAACTGTTTATAATTTCTCAAGAAAGTATCCCTTGGCATACAGACATTGTCAACTACTTGGCAACAGGTAAGATACCGTCTTCTTGGACCAAGCAAGAAAAGGATCAGTTTTTTTCCCAATCACGATCATATTATTGGGACGATCCTCAATTGTTCAAGTATTGCCCCGATCAAATAATCTAAAAATGTGTACCCAATAGTGAATTCCAAAGCATTCTTAAATTTTGTCATACACTTGCTTGTGGGGGATACTTTTGTGCTAAGAAAACTGCAGCAAAAATTCTCTAATGTGGGTTTTTCTGGCCAACACTTCATCAGGATGCATACTCATTTTGCCGCTAGTGTGAGCGATGTTAGCGCCTTGGCACAATGTCTCGGAAGGACATGATGCCTCTCAACCCTATTCTTATTGTTGAGATATTTGATGTGTGGGGCATTGACTTCATGGGACCTTTTCCACCCTCTACTGGTCATGAGTACATACTTGTGGCGGTGGACTACGTTTCTAAATGGATAGAGGCTGTTGTTACCAAAACTAATGACCACATAGTCGTGGTTAAGTTCATTCAAGTGAATATCTTTTGCCGTTTTGGTACACCTCGAGCCCTCATCAGTGACGGAGGTAAACATTTCTGTAACGGGTTCCTTCGAACCTTACTTACCAAATACTCTGTCACACACAAAGTAGCCACCCCATACCATCCTCAAACTAGTGGCCAAGTGGAAGTATCCAATAGGGAGATTAAGAAAATTCTTGAGAAAATAGTTTGGCCTGACCGGAAAGATTGGTCATTGCGACTAAATGATGCATTATGGGCTTACCGAACTGCTTATAAGACTCCCATTGGAATGTCACCTTACCGGTTGGTTTATGGCAAAGCGTGTCATCATCCGGTTGAATTGGAGCACAAGGCTATGTGGGCCACCAAGACTTTCAATTTTGACATGCAAATGGCCGGATCTAATTGAAAGTTTCAATTAAATGAATTGGAAGAATTGCGACATGACGTATATGAGAATGCTAAAATCTATAAGGCAAAGTCAAAAGCCTTTCATGATCGCAATATCCGAGTCAAAACATTTTCTCCGGGTCAAAAAGTATGGTTGTACAACTCATGCCTCCATTTGTTTCCCAGAAAACTTCACTCCCATTGGGATGGTCCATTTTTGGTTAATTTCATTGCTCCCCACGGAGCGGTGGAATTGAAGGACTTGAAAGACGGATCATTGTTCAAAGTGAATGGGCAGCACTTAAAATTGTGTGTGGATGACCAAGTTACCATGGAATACGTGGATGTCGTCACTTTGACGAATCCCGTGTATGTTGACTCATGAGCCGATTCTGACGTCATGCCATAGACGTGTAAGGTGGCGTGGCCATGGTAGCTATCATGCTTCCATGATGTCCCTCTAATCTAAAGTCACTTTTGTATCTAAGTCCCATAAGTCCAAGTCCATGAAGGATAAATCAAGCTTACTATTTTTGAGCATTTCGATTGATCAAAGCAAATATCTCGATCAATCCAGATTTTGATTGATTGAGATCTTGGTCTCGATCGATCGAAATAATGCAGAGATGTTGGAGCCTTTTGCAAAGATCAAAGTCCCGAGAGATGGTTTACTTCGATAGCACTTCGATAGGTCCTCGATCAATTGACATTTTGATTGATCGAAGCAAGGACTTCAATTGATCGAGACTTGATCTCGATTGATCGAAGCTAGGATTTTGATTGATCAAAATCTTGATTGATCGAGATGTACATCTCGATCAATCGAGATCAATGCGCTGCCTGCATGTGAGCCACTTATTTATTCAAACCGCTGGGCTCCCTCTCATTTTTACAATTCTTCCCAAGACCATCCAACTTCCTCCTCTTCTCTAAGACATCCAAAGCTTCCCTGAGCGTCGTCCAACGCTTGTTCGATCATTCCAGACTATCCACCATCATTTGCCGTAGTCCGTGCTCTCCGCGTATACGCGCACGTTCGTCTCTTTGCAGCTGCATGTTGGGACTTTATCTTGTTGCACCGATCCTCATCTTCATCTTGAGGTAAGTGATGCATGGTTATATTTTGCTTGTTTTGCCGCCATTCTTGTTAGTTTTTCGACATAATGAGCATATACAGATGAGTGGGTGGGAGTGGGTTGCATTCGCCATGTTCATATTGGGATCTTGCGGGTTTCGGGGGTAGGAATGCATGTATGGGTGAGAGGTTGCATTATTTTTGTTTCGAATGCTTGATATACGATTTGCAACCGCGACCCCATTGTTTTGGTTGCATCCGCTTACGCTGTTTCGTTGAGAGCTAGATGAGCGACATATTCATATGGGTTATTTTTGCTCTCGAATCTATATTGTACCTCCCGTACATTTCACGATTGGCATGTTTTCGATTCCAAGTAGACCTAATAGAGTCAATTCGAGCGTATCTTGGAAAGCATGTGTCGGCACCATGGACTAGAACCCGCTTTTTAATTTTTATTCTTAGTTTAGTATTCATTTTATTTTCTTTTTATTTACTTTAATTTTTGGAATAAGTGCAGACTATTCCGGGTCGATGGCGCCTGTGAAGAATTCTCCCGGTTCTGTTAGAGATGTGCCCGGGCGAGCCTTCAGAACATGGAAGTTCCACCCCAAGTAGTGTTTTGAGCTGAGAGAGTACGAGATGCGTCCCTACTGCTCGTGGGCTATAACAGAGATCAGGCCGCGTCGCCTCGACCGATTATATGTGCCTCCCATTGATGTAGCACACGAGCGCTTGGTGCAGGTCTTTTATGAGCACAAGACCTATTCCTGCACCGAGCTGGACATACTGGAGACGGTCGTAGGCAGCACGACGATTACTATCACGCTGAGCCGGATAACATAGATGCTCAGCATTCCTCACCAGCAGCCTCTAGACATGGTTGACCATGACGGTCGACTGATCTACAGGGCCGAGTTTCCAACAGATATGACACTGTTCTCTATCGTGATGGACATGTGTGGTGGGGTGTTTAACACTACTAGCCACTATTTAACACTTCCAAATCGATGTGCCCGAGTGTGTTATGGTTCCTGGACACCGTTCTCATCAAGAACGCGTGTCCTTTACAGCATATGGCAGAGCGCAGGGGCGACTTTCTACGTTGCCTGTACGCTTTCCACACGAGCACTTGGTTTTTTGTCCCATCCCTAATTTGAGGGCAGATGTTCAAAATCTGGGATGGCCTTGTCAACAAGAGCATGAGGCGAGCAGCGAGTTGGCGGCTTCCCTTTCCTTTCCTGGTCGCAGCCTTCCTCAGCCGTGCCAACATACCGGTCAGTGATACTGACATCCAGCTGGCACCGCCCTCCCACTACACGCCTACTCAGTGGGAGTGGGTGAGGCGACACTTGGAGCGACAGGACCACCAGGGCGATCCACCAGAGGATGTGGACATGGATGCCCCAGTGGAGATGGATGAGGATGCACCCATAGAGGGTGAGGCATCTGATGAGGAGCTGGGGGATGATGATATGGATATCGCCGCAGAGCGACATGAGATCCTGGCGACTGGCTATTCCTGCCTAGCAGCTGACATTGAGCGGCTCCAGTAGGGTTTTGAGGAGCATGTCCAAGTGACGCAGGGTCAGCTGGAGGCTATTAGGACGGACATTACATCTCTGGTGCGGGGTCAGAGGGCGATCTTAGATGAGTCTTGGGCCTTCCGGCAGGACTTGCAGTTCCTATTTGCCAGTCGAGCTTCCACCTCCGCCTCTACTCCACCCACCGAGCCACCACCACCACCACTCGCCCTAAAGTAGCTGTATTTATTTGTATTTTCTGTTGTACTTTCTGTTATTTTTCTTTCTTTGCTTTTCGATAGGCCATGTTGGCCATGTTCGTTTTTGAGTATTCCAGCTGCATGTACACTTTGTACTGAAACTCATTTTCACATATATGGAATACAGTTATCCTTTCTTTTATAGCATGTGTTTTAATTACTGTCTTTATTTTTGCTTTCTGCTAATATCTTTGCTCTCTATACTTTGACTATGTATGTAGTACCACTTGCCTACTTGTTATATGCGATTCAGTTGATGATTTCCGTTTATTACCGCTTGGTTTAAATTCCCAATACTGTTGAGATTGCTTCAACGCAGTATGGTGTTAATAAAGAAAGGCAGCCCCTTTGCATGCTATACGTTAGTGTGCCTGGATAGTTAATATCTTATCGCATAGACCTCTTAGTCAATTGGGAAACACCAGTTCAGAGCCTTGGATGTGTAGTGATCTTGGCATTGTCCGCTTGTACATGCTTCTTTTATTATGTTCTTTTCATATCCTTTTTGTTCCTTTTAATGCTTGTGGTATCCAGTTGGTGTTCCGTGCAGATTTTTCTCATTTGTAGGATGACCGCTCGTGTTGGAATGCCATTTTTGTCGCGTTCTGCAGTCCCGGTAATCTCTTTCCTTGTTCTTCTTGTTCAAACATTGAGGATTGATTCGTGTGTGAGTGTGACTCAAAAAGTATACCAATTAAAATTTCCACACTTCGCAATAGAACGAATTCTTTGCAGAATAGGGCTATCGAAAGGAAATGATGTCGAACCTCAGGGACTGTGGTCTGACTGAGTTGAATTGTTAGGACTAATTCTAATTAAATTTAAAAGAGATAAATTCTGATTTTTAATTCTAACTTAACTAATGAAGCAATTGAACAAAAGCAAGAAAAACTAAGGAGTGTAGAGAATATAAGATAAGTCTAGGGTAATTGATTTCACCACTAACTTCACAATCATTGGTCAATTGAACTAACTATGGGGCATCATATCATGCATAAGTGGTCTCGGTGGCTACAAGCTCACCTTCATCCGTCAAGAAGATAACATATAATTAAGGCTAAGTCATGGACTATCTTCGATTAGCATGGGCCATCTGCCTAACTACTCTAATCTAGGGTGCAGTATGGTTCATCTTCTCTAGGCATAATCCATCAAACATTTTAATGATATATTAAGTGAAAACCATTGTGTAATAATCACTCTCATGATCACAGAAAACAAGAGGGATGAGTTCAATAACAACAATCAAATATCTAAGAAATCAATTCTATAACAATCAATCAAACATTTTATAAGACTTTTATTGCTCAATTCTATAACAAGAATCCTCTAAATTACACAATCTATAAATAAATACAAAAATCCCCAATAATTAAAACAATCAAACCAGTGATGTTTAGTTAGGTTTCCATCAAAACCCTGGTGGCTGAACTAGCCGCTCATGATACGCCTTGTTCTCCAATGATTCTCTATTCCAAAAGCTCTTCAAAGCTACTGCGAAGCCTCCTCAATACAGCCCTAATTCATCACTATTAATATCCAAGAGAATACATCAAAGTCCTAATCCAATTAGGAATTAATTAGGTTTTCCCGCAGCACTAATCAGGTGAGTTTTTCCTGCTAACTTCAGCCCAACTTTTGACCCACTAGAAGTCCGATTTATGGAATTTTCATGAAATATAAAAGTGTGCAGAATCAAATTTTCGTTCAACCTAGCACAAGAATTATGTCAATTTGAGGCTCGGAAATAAGACTTCTGGTCCATTTTCCAAAACAGGATTAAGATTGTATTATGCGCAGATTTGGGCTTCAGGCCCGAAACCTTCTTAAGCAGTTGTAATTCTCTTGGACCTCTTCCTTGGGCTGATTTGAGTTGAAATAAATGGTGGAATGGATCTCATTGATGTAGGCTTCATTTAACCATCTTGCATGTCATCTTTAAAAGCCCAAAATCACGATTTTAACTGAAATAATCATTAAGGTCCTGAAAATACAGAAAACACTAAAACGAAGTAAAATCAGAAAATAATCTACAACTAAGAGAATAAAATGCATAAGTTAAGTGGCTAGAATGCGTAACATTCAACGCCGATCACACCCCTAAACTTACATATTGCTAGTCCCTTATCAATAGAATAAAACAAAACTAAAACAAAAGAAACTAACAAATAGTAACTAAACTACCCAACTCCACTTTCGTAGGAGAAACGATTGCATTTAGCATATGCAACAAGCCTTTAAACCCCTAGGTTCCCCCTAGTGGATGAGTATAGTCTCGTGAGGGTTTCCAGAAATGTTACCCACAAACATTCAAAATTCTGTTTCAACATTAATTCAAGAAGAAGATTACAATATATAGTTACAAACTTGCATTCAAGAATAATTTTAACTTTCAAATTCTATAATTCAAATCAATGGTCCCACACATAATTCAAATCAACATATCTCAAAATAATTAACTCTAGCTCCCTCGTGTAAAGTGAACTAGCAGCCATCTTATGTAGCATAACCCAGCTCTGAATATATTATGGCACATACCCCTTTAACTCACTAGCTCCCCTTATTGAAATCATACTTCCCAACATGAATACATGACTTTTTCATTTTTTTTCTTTTCAATTCTTTTTTTTCTTTGCTTTATTGGTTGTGCAATGTCTTGATCTATTAAGCTTTCTGAAAGATCCATGTAGCAAGCTTTCAGTCAGTGACTCCCAAACCAGATGGCTTTAGGGCACTAGCTTTAAGATACCCTGAAGACCTAATTACTCGAATCAGTCAGGCTACAAATCAAGACAACCAATACTCATCTTTTCTCACCCTTTCACTTTTGACGCGAACACTCCGTGCTTCCTGAGGCATAGAGGCCCGGTTACTCATGAAAATGATCAAATTGATTTGCTTTCAACATATTCTTTTTCTCTTTTTTTTTTCTTCTTTTTTTTTTCATTGAAGTCAAGTAAAACACATCATCGGTATTCATTCTCAAAAGATACTAATTAATATCAAGCATATGTAACTCAATAACTCACAGCCATAGTTAATACCCCACAAAATTATGCTAGTGTGTTTGTGCATGTAAGGAAACTAAAATTAATCACTTCAAAACATGTTATTGCAAACCATGATTAAAACCACATAATTTAAACCCATAGTTTTCAAGAATTTAAAACATACTCAAAAATTGCAAGTTAAGCACCTACATAAGGTATTAATCCTTTGAATAATGTCAAAACATTCTATCTAAAAACAAAACAAAATAAAATAAAAAAACAAACTAAGAAAATAAAATAAAATAAAATCCTAATACAAAAAGAATTTCACACAAATTTTCCCCCATATTGCAATAAAGCACACAAATAGGCATCGCCTCACCCCCAAACTTAAACTGTACATTGTCCTCAATGTACACCCAATTGATGGTGGCTAAACTCGGATTAAATTGTAAGCTTAATTTTGCCCTTTTTATCAAAATATAATTTAACCACTCGCAAGAGCACGAATCTTTGTAGATAAGGTTCTATATAGAGGGTATCGATCCCACGAGGACTAGTCGAAATTGCCTTAAAGGAAGATTAATTCTACTTTAATTCTAAAAATAGGTTTTTGGATTTTGTTTATAATCTATTGCATGAATGAAATGACAATAAAATTAAAGAGTTGAGTTGGGAGAGAGAGCTAGGGGTGGTTTCCACCACTAGCCATTCACATGTTCATAAGTGTAGCAAGCATGGGATTCATAAGTTAAATGCCTAACAATGTCATTAGGCTTGTGACCTCAATGACATATCAAAAGATCAATGTGTGTGCTAACCTATCATAATCCATCTTCAACAAGCATAACTCTTCAACCTAACTAACTACCTAATTACCCTACTCTCTAGGTGAACCCTACATGCATCCAAACTACCTTGTCTTGGCATGGTCTATACAAGCAAACATCACACATTCATTTAAACACCATTATCTAGCCATCATTTGCACTTCTTGTGGAATATACAAATGTTGTGCATTCAAGTGACAAAATCTACTCTAAGACAAGAATAAATTCCAAATCAAATGAATATATATAAGAAATGTATTTGTGTACATATTCACTAGGCTAAATAATCAACATTTAACTACAAATCCCCAAGTGCTACAAAAATGAACAAGTTTACATGGCTAGGTGTGTCAATCACACCCTAGGGGAGGAGTTAGTTGGTCATGGCAGCCTTGCACCCTTCCATTGATGAAGAAAGTGAAGCTTCTTGGTCTGGTTCAGCTCCTCTTCTTCCTCTCCCGAAGGTCTCTCCTTGGATGGTCTGATGTATGTTGAGAGATATATGAGATATGAGAGATATGGCCCTTTTGTGTGCTTTTTGGCTTCCTTTTCAACCTTGGGACCCACCATATATATATATATATCAATATATATATCCCTTGTATCAAGAAGGTCCCCAAGGGTCTTGTTCAAGTCAAACAATCCCCCTAAGTCGTGCAAAAAGGGGGATTTTGTTACAAGTGGGAGAGCAGGTGAGCAAGTGGGCAAGTGGATTCTGCAGAATCTCGATCAATCGAGATTGGATCTCGATTGATCGAGATTTCGATCAATCGAATTGAGATCTCGATCAATCGAGATTTCGATTAATCGAGATCAACATCTCGATTGATCGAGATGCCTTTGGCTGCAATTTTGACTTTTTCTCTTCAGCTGCAAATAGCTTCAAACTTTGCTCCATTTACTCTAATACCTGCAATACATCAAAAACACAAAAATACCGTAAACATATCTCGGTAAACGCAAAAATGGAACTAACATATGCAATAAAGAGGGTTCAAATGCATAGAATTGAACACTTATCACACCCCCAAACTTACATATTGCTAGTCCCTTAGCAATACGATATTACAAAAATGAAATTAACTATCTTGTACAAAAGTTTAGTCATGCTCAGTCATCAACTAGATAAAGGGCGATCATCCGTTCATTTCACAGTTGGCAAATGCAACAAGTATTACAAAACTATGTGGTCATTAGCAGAAATGGACTTTCACAAGCTATAAATAAACGACGGCCCCCACATAATGGCCAGTCCGAACAAACATACCAATTCTGACCCCAAAATCCTCTTTGAAAAGTGAACATGCATTCTAACGTGTGGGTTTTGTCATATTTGGAGAATAAAACGAACAAATCTGTTTTTAAAAGAAAAACTCATTGAAAACGCTCGCCACAGCCGTTCATTATCACAAAACCTTCATGATTGCTCATGTGCGGATGACCGTGCAATGCTTAGCTCTTTTTGCTTTCTTGTAAGCCCATGTAGCGGCATTGGGCTAATGACTCCCAAACCAATTGGTTTTAGGGCATTAGGTGAAGAAACACCCCTCGGACTTAATAACCGAGCTTACAAGGCGATGAGCTTAAGCAAGCCACCCGCTTATTATTGCTCAACCTTGCACACTTATACGCGAATATTCCCTGCTTTGAGGCATAGAAATCCAGTTTATTGAGTGAGAAGGCTTATTGCAAATTTTTTCTTTTTCTCTCTCTTTTTTTTTTTACAACAACCGGAAGAACTTATTCTTTAAGTTGTTCAGATAAAAATAGAAATTTACAAAATCCTCCCTCAGACTTATACCCCACAGTTTAAAATGCATGTGTGCGAATTTGTGCGTTTAAGGACAAATTTAGGGCAAGAACCATACGTGTTCAAATTTAGACAAAAATGTAGACCGTTCTAGCCTACTATATAGCTTGCAAAAGTGCGGGTATTTACAATGTTAAAGTTCTTAACTACCTGCTGCATTTACCTCGGACATTTATTCGAATGATTTTCCTTTAAAAAGCAAGACATCATAGCAAGCATGCAAAATATCAAGGAAGAAAAAAAAACATGCTCTACAATGACAATCAATATAAGACTGAACATTGCATGCATATGCAAGTGGTATAGCATACCGCACCCCCAAACTTATATACAACATTGTCCTCAATGTTTGGACAAGACGAACAAGGAAAGAAGTTACCGGGATTGCAGAATGCGACAAAAATGGTATTCCACAGTAGTGGTCATCCTGCAAATAAGAAAAACCTGCACAGAACACCAACTGGATACCACGAGCATTAAAGGAACAAAAAGTAGATAAACAGAACATAATGAAATAATTATGCACAAACGGACAATGCCAATATCACTGTATATCTAAGGGTCTGAACTGGTGTTTCCCAATTGTCTAAGAGGTCTATGCGATAAGATATTGACTATCCAGGCATGCTAACGTATAGCACGCAAAGGGGCTGCCTTTCTTTATCACCGCCATACTGCGTTGAAGCAATCTCAACAGTATTGGGAATTGAAACCAGGCGGTAATAAACAGAAATCATCAACTGAATCGCATATAACAATTAGACAAGTGGTATTACATACATAGTCAAAGTATAGAGAACAGAGATATTGACAGAAAGAAAAAATAAAGACAGTAAAGATAACACATGGTAGAACAGAAGAAGAAAAAAAATAACTGAATTCGATAAATGTGAAAATGAGTTTAGTACACGGTGTACATGTAGGTGGAATACTGAAAAAGAAACTAAAAATGAAAGAAAACATGGCCAACATGGCCTATGAAACATAAAAAAAATAATAGGAAATACAGAAAGTAAACAGAAAGAAAGAAAATAAACATAAAAGCAACTACTAGAGGGCGGGTGGTGGTGGTGGTGGCTCGGTGGGAGCAGAAGTGGAGGTGGAAGCTCGTCCTGCAAACAGGAACTGCAGGTCCTGCCGGAAGGCTCGAAACTCATCGAGAATCGCCCTCTGACCCTGAGCCAGAGAAGAAATGTCCGAACGAATGCCCTCCAGCTGACTCTGCGTCACCTGGACGTGCTCGTCAAAACCCTGCTGGAGCCGCTCAACATCAGCCGCCAGGCAGGAATAGCCCGTCGCCAGGATGTCATGCCGCTCTGTAGCCATATCCATCTCCTCATCCTCCATCTCCTCGTCCTCAGACCCATCCCCTGCAGGCTCTCCCTCCTCCATCTCCTCTGGGGCATCCATATCTACATTGTCAGGTGGATCGCCCTGGTGGTCCTGTCGCTCTAAGTGTCACCTCACCCGCTCCCACTGAGAAGATGTGAAGCGGGTGGGCGGTGCCAACTGAATGTCAGTATCACTGACCGGTATGCTGGCACGACTAAGAAAAGCTGCGACCAGGAAAGGAAAGGGAAGCCGCCAGCTCGCTGATCGCCTCATCCACTTGTTGACAAGGCCGTCCCAGACTTTGTACATCTGCCCCCAGATCAGTGATGGGACAGAAACCCACGTGCCCGTGTGGAAAGAATAAAGGCAACGTAGGAGGTCGCCCCTCCGCTCCGCCACGTGCTACAGGGGACACGCGTTCTTGATGAGAACGGTGTCCAGGAACCACAGTCTGCTCGGGCACATCGATTTGGACGTGCAGTTGTGACTGGGCGTGGTAAACTCCCCGCCACACATGTCCACACGATGGAGAACAGTGTCATGTCTGCTGGAAGCACGGCCCTGAAAAGCAGTTGACCATCCTGGTCAACCAGATCTGGCGGCTGCTGGTGAGGGATGCCGAGCATCTGTGCAATCTGGCTCGGCGTAATCGTAATAGTCGTGGTGCCCACGACCGTCTCTAATGTGTCCGGCGCTGTGCAGGAGTAGGTCATGCGCTCATAGAAGACCTGCACTGAGCGCTCGTGTGTGACGTCAGTGGGAGGCACACATAGTCGGTCGAGGCGACGCCTCCTGAGCTCGGCGATAGTCCACGTGCTCTCGGGACGCATCTCGAACTCTCTCAAGTCAAATGTATGCTCTGGGTGAAACTTTTGAGACCAGAAGACTCGCCTGGGCACGTCTCTAACTGCACCGGGTGCATTCTTCACCCTCGCCATGATCTCGGAGCGGTCTGCACTTTATTCCAAAAATTACGTAAATACAAGATGTTCGACGTGCAAAACACAGATAAAATAATATGGAATAATGTCGTTGTTGTTTTACACCTCGACAAAAAAAAGAATTTATAAAACCCTACAAATACTCTACTAAAATTAGTAAAGTGGTGAGTAGGGGTCGAACCCACAGAGACTGCGTTGGTTTCGTTGTTAAGCTGTCAAGACCTTATCTAATTTAATTCAAAAATAATTTGTTTTGTTTTTAACTTAAGTTGCTGAAATCAAATAACATAAATAAATGATGGATACTGGAGATAGAGGGTCTTGGGAATTGACTTCACCACTAACCTTCTGACAATGAAAGTTGTACTAATTTGGGACGTTTAATCTATGCATTCAGAAAAGAATGGCTACAAGCCAAATTCAGTTCTATCAAGAGGATTCATTCAACATACAATTAAGCATAACTCGTCTTCGCTAAGCATGGCCTATACATCTGACTAACTAATGATATGATAACCCATCTTCGCTTAGTACGAATTATAAAAACTCTAAATTGAATGATCTATGAAAACTATTGTATAACCTGTCTTAACAAAATCACAGAAATTGAAAAGAACTAAACCCTAATCATTGCAAATTTAGATCCATTCTACAAGAACAAGAATAAACATGCAATAATTTCATTCAAATTAAAACTAACAGCACAGCTGTTGTTTATGTCTGAGTTATACAATTAATGCACAAAATAAATAATTCCCAAATTAATATACAAACTAAAACATTGAAAGATAGGTTAGGGTTACATCACTTCCCCGGAATGGTGTTTAGCTGCTCATGATCGAGGTCCAGGTTTGAACGATGGTGAAGTCGCCATCGTCTTGCCCGTATCGTCACGAATCGCCTCTGTATATCTCTCTCCGCTTCCCCTTCCAGAATCCCCCAGTTTTTCTTCGTTTCCTCCTTTTTACTTTGCGAAAACAAACCAACGGGACACCTGGCCTACCCAAAGTGGCAAGTGCGCATAATAAAATGGCACTTGCTCCTCACAAAGTGGCATTTGCGCCCAAAAAGTGGCAGCTGCGCAAATAGGGCAGAAAGTTGATGAAAACGTCCGTTTTAGGAAATTTTCGTGAAATATGAAATTGTGCAGAATTGAATTTCCTTCAACCCACGCGGAGTTTGGGTCGTTTTGACAATCGTGTACGGAGTTATGGTCTGAATACCAACACGGGTCCAGGACTTCTTAGGCCTGAATTGGCCCAATCTTCTATGCGAATGGGCCCGTGCTCCTTTTCTTCATTTAAATTCATTTCCAGCCCATTTCTTTAGTCCATTTAGTTTGGATCTTCAATATAAACATATCTCTAATGGGCCAAGCTTCAGTGATAACTAAATGAGCACCATTTGTAGCCCGATTTCACCATTCCTAATCAGAATTACCCTTAATCACCTACAATCATAAAAATATTAAAATTATTAATAAAAATATGAAATAAATATTACTAAGACACTAATTCATATAATTTTAAGGGCATTGAATATGCAATATTCATTACTTATCACACCCCCAAACTTATATATTGCTAGTCTCTTAGCAATACACAACTAAAAATGAAATAAAACAACTAAACTACTTCCTCTTTCGTGGGAGATCCGATTGCATTTAGCATATGCAACAAGCCTTTTAAACCCCTAGGTTACCCCTAGTGGACGAGTGAAGTCTCGTGAGGGTTTCCAGAGATGTTACCCACAAACATACCAAAATTCCTATTTCAAACATTAATCAAGACAAAGATTACAAAATGCAGTTAAAAGACTTGCATTGAAGAATACTTTCAAATCCCTAAACCCCATAATTCAAAACAATGGTTCTCACCCAAAATTTACATCAATCACAACTCAAAGAAACTAACTCTAGCCCCCTCATGAAAAGTGAACTAGCATTCATCAATGTGATTTAACCCAGCCTTGAGTGAGCAATTACAAGTCCCTTCAATTTATTGGATCCCCTTATTGAATGTATCACTCAAAACATGAACACATGCAATTTTTTTTTTTGATATGGTTGTGCAATGCCCAGGTTTATTAGGCTTTCGAATTGATCCATGTAGCGAGCTTTCAGACTATGACTCCCAAACCAAATGGCTTTAGGGCACCAGGTTTCAAGATACCTCGAGGGACCTAATAACTCGAATCAAAACGGCCACAAACCATAGACTAAACAATAACGCAATGCCTAGGTTTATTAGGCTTTCGATGGTCCATGTATCGAGCTTTCAGCCTGTGACTCCCAAACCAAATGGCTTTAGGGCACCAGGTTTCAAGATACCTCGAGGGACCTAATAACTCGAACCAAAACGGCCACAACCCATAGAATTATTATTTTTATTTTTATTTTTTATTTTTTTATTTTACTATATATATTTTTTTAAGTATAGCATGTTTAAAATGTTATTCTCAAGGGATACCGACTTATATTCAGCAATCATAATTGATACTCAAAGCCAAGTACAAACCCCACTAACTCTACTAGTGTGCGTGTGAATTGTGAAAAGAACTAGAGTCAACCACTCCAAGTCATGTCAATGCAAATAACGACTTAAACCATTGCATTCAAACCATAGTTTCTAGAAATTTTACACATACTCTATAATTGCAAGTCAAGAACCTACATAAAGTATTAAACTCTTGATTGGTGTTAAAACATCTAAACTGAAAACAAAACAACCTAAAATAAATAAATAAATAAACAAACAAAAGTGTTCTTCCTTACCCCCAAACTTGAATCACACATTGTCCTCAATGTGTAACAAAAATATAAAGCGTATGGTAAGTGATAGAACAATATTACCGTAGTGGTAGAATTGTAAAAATTTGGCAAAGCATTCACATGAATAAGGGTTGGCCATCCCCCAAACTTGGATGCAAAAACCTGTCATAAAAAACACAACTACACACCACGCATATTAAAAGGAAAAAAATAATAATCAATAAATAAAAAGAATGCAACAAAATGACAAACAAACACAAATAAAAATTAAAACGAAGAAAAATCAACTCTAGCAAAAGCAAAAATAAATAAAAATAAATGAAAAGAAAAACACACACTTCCTAACTACTACTTTTGATGGAAGGTTCACCCTATACCACATCTCTTGAGGAGATCTAAGAGTGTCCCCCCTATTTTGTCCTCACTTTCTTGTGCCGGAATCCAAACAATTTTTAGGCACCTCTTATCTATGTCAATGTGAGGTTTTAAGAAAAATGAATCAATCGAATAAAATTCGACTAATTCAGGAAAACATGACCCTTTAACTTGTTCTTGACTAATTTTCTCATTGATATCTAATTTGTCACTACTCAAGTCAAAAACAAAGGTAAAAGGTGGACTCTCATTAGGACTTAAGTGATCACACTTAAGTTCTTCATGTAATGTTTTGGAGTCCGGTATGGGTAATGGTTCCACAAAGGGGGCATGGTCTAACTCAATTGGTTGTGTGAGTTCCATATTAGTCATGGGCTGACTTGGAAGTTCCTCTTGATCCTCACAATTCAAAGCATTGGTTATTTCCTCGATTTGAACTTCTAGCCTAGCTATGGATTGTGAATGTGAATTTAACAATTTAGTTTGTTCTTCATGTTTGCCAATTTGTTCATCAAGTTTGCCAAGGGCAGCCAAAACTTTGTCCTCAAATCCCGGAGAATAAGTATGATAAAATGGATCATCACTCGGTATAGAAAAATTTTCATGTGTGTATTCAGGATAAAAATCATAATATTGTCCCGTAGTAGGACAATTTATCACATGATGAAAAGGACTAAAGCAACATGCACATGACTCATATGGTATGGACGAGTGAGTAGGAGTAGCATTACTAAAGGGCATAAATTGGTCCAATCTCCATGATAATATGTCTAATTTTTTAGACACATCCATTGAATTTTCACTCACATACTCCATAACACAACCAAATTGATCAAAACATGCCTCTGAAGGATACTCATACTGAAATGACATGTTAAAAAAAAAATCAAAATTAAAAGAAAATGACAATCCTAAACATAAGTGAATGAATTAAAATACAAAAACTCACAAGACGTCCTGAAATTTCAACTTCTTTCCACTTGTGTAGTAGCTCTTGTACCTATATTCAAACACACAAAACACCTAAAATAAATTAAAAATAGAATATATACAAGTCCTAAATTATAATTAAAATAGACTTAATCTTTAAACTTAACAACACAATCATGATCGTAGTCCCCGGCAACGGCGCCATTTTGTTCGACGTGCAAAACACAGATAAAATAATATGGAATAATGTCGTTGTTGTTTTACACCTCGACAAAAAAAAGAATTTATAAAACCCTACAAATACTCTACTAAAATTAGTAAAGTGGTGAGTAGGGGTCGAACCCACAGAGACTGCGTTGGTTTCCTTGTTAAGCTGTCAAGACCTTATCTAATTTAATTCAAAAATAATTTGTTTTGTTTTTAACTTAAGTTGCTGAAATCAAATAACATAAATAAATGATGGATACTGGAGATAGAGGTTCCTGGGAATTGACTTCACCACTAACCTTCTGACAATGAAAGTTGTACTAATTTGGGACGTTTAATCTATGCATTCAGAAAAGAATGGCTACAAGCCAAATTCAGTTCTATCAAGAGGATTCATTCAACATACAATTAAGCATAACTCGTCTTCGCTAAGCATGGCCTATACATCTGACTAACTAATGATATGATAACCCATCTTCGCTTAGTACGAATTATAAAAACTCTAAATTGAATGATCTATGAAAACTATTGTATAACCTGTCTTAACAAAATCACAGAAATTGAAAAGAACTAAACCCTAATCATTGCAAATTTAGATCCATTCTACAAGAACAAGAATAAACATGCAATAATTTCATTCAAATTAAAACTAACAGCACAGCTGTTGTTTATGTCTGAGTTATACAATTAATGCACAAAATAAATAATTCCCAAATTAATATACAAACTAAAACATTGAAAGATAGGTTAGGGTTACATCACTTCCCCGGAATGGTGTTTAGCTGCTCATGATCGAGGTCCAGGTTTGAACGATGGTGAAGTCGCCATCGTCTTGCCCGTATCGTCACGAATCGCCTCTGTATATCTCTCTCCGCTTTCCCTTCCAGAATCCCCCAGTTTTTCTTCGTTTCCTCCTTTTTACTTTGCGAAAACAAACCAACGGGACACCTGGCCTACCCAAAGTGGCAAGTGCGCATAATAAAATGGCACTTGCTCCTCACAAAGTGGCATTTGCGCCCAAAAAGTGGCAACTGCGCAAATAGGGCAGAAAGTTGATGAAAACGTCCGTTTTAGGAAATTTTCGTGAAATATGAAATTGTGCAGAATTGAATTTCCTTCAACCCACGCGGAGTTTGGGTCGTTTTGACAATCGTGTACGGAGTTATGGTCTGAATACCAACACGGGTCCAGGACTTCTTAGGCCTGAATTGGCCCAATCTTCTATGCGAATGGGCCCGTGCTCCTTTTCTTCATTTAAATTCATTTCCAGCCCATTTCTTTAGTCCATTTAGTTTGGATCTTCAATATAAACATATCTCTAATGGGCCAAGCTTCAGTGATAACTAAATGAGCACCATTTGTAGCCTGATTTCACCATTCCTAATCAGAATTACCCTTAATCACCTACAATCATAAAAATATTAAAATTATTAATAAAAATATGAAATAAATATTACTAAGACACTAATTCATATAATTTTAAGGGCATTGAATATGCAATATTCATTACTTATCACAAGATAAAATGAGAGAAATGCTAAACTAAGAATAAACTAAAAGAAGAAAAATGAAAATGAGGTCCTAGTGCATGATGTTGACAAAAAGTCAAAAAGTCGCTCTCAAAGAGACAGCGCGAGCGGATGCAACCGAAACGATGGGTCGTAGCTACAAACCGTACACTAAGCATTTGAAACAAAAAGAATGCCAAATCTCACTCCTACATGAATTCCTACCCCCAAAAACTCGCAAAATCTCATTACGAAAAATGCAAATGCACCCATCCAACCCAACATTAACTGTATATGTTTATTGCACCGTAGAACTATCAAAAATAGCGAGAAAGGACGCAAAATGTAGCCATGCATCACTTACCTCAAGAGGAAGAAGATGAACGGCACAAACAGAAGAAGACCCACTCGCAGCCGCGAAGAGATGAGCGTGAGTGTGCTCGCGGTGATCTCGGACTATGTCGAACGGTGGTGGATGATCGGCGATGGAAGATCACGTGCGGAATGGCTCTTGCAAAGACTCTGGATCGCACGGAGGAAGGGAAGAAGTCGGATGGTTTTTTACAATGAGAGGGAAGTCCAATGGTTTAAATAAGAGTTTGGCTCACGTGCAGGCCTCGCGTGCATCTCGATTGATCGAGATTTTGATTAATCGAAATCCAACTTCGATCAATCGAGATCACCTTCAATTGATCGAAATCTCTCCTTCGATTAATCGAGACTTTCTTTGGTGAATCGAGACTTTGAATTCGATCAATCAAAATTTTATTTCGTTCAATTGAAATTTACTTCAATCAATCAAAATTCCTCTTCAATTGATCAAAATTTTCGATCGATCGAAGACCAATCGAAATGCTATCGAAGAATACTACCTCTCGGGACTTTTGGATTTGCAATTCTCTGCAATTTTTTAATCAATTGAGACTGAAATCTCGATCAATCGAAATCTCGATTGATCAAGATCCTGGCTTCGATCAATTGAAATGCTCAAAAACAGTCAGCTTGAGTTATGCTTCAGGGACTTGGATTTTTGGGAATTAGATACTACATTGCTTAGATACAAACTTTAACTTGGATTAAAGGGACATCATGGAAGCATGATAGCTACCATGGCTACGCCACCTTACACGTCTATGGCATGACGTTCGGATCGGCTCACGAGTCAAAATATACGGGATCCATCAAAGTGACGACATCCACGTATTCGGTGGTAACTTGGTCATCCACGCATACTTTTAAGCGCTACCCATTTACTTTGAACAATGAGCCGTCTTTCAAGTCCTTTAATTCCACCGCTCCGTGGGGAGCGACGAAATTAACCAAAAATGGACCATCCCAACGGGAGCGAAGTTTTCCGGGAAACAAATGGAGGCGTGAGTTGTACAACCATACTTTTTGGCCCGGCGAAAATGTTTTGACTCGAATATTACGATCATGAAAGGCTTTGGACTTTGCCTTATAGATTTTAGCATTCTCATACGCGTCATGTTGCAATTCTTCCAATTCATTTAATTGAAGCTTTCGATTAGATCCGGCCTTTTGCATGTCAAAATTGAAAGTTTTAGTGGCCCACATGGCTTTATGCTCCAATTCTACCGGAAGATGACACGCTTTGCCATAAACCAACCGATAAGGTGACATTCCAATGGGAGTTTTATATGCAGTTCGGTATGCCCATAATGCATCATTTAGTCGCAATGACCAATCTTTCCGGTCAGGCCGAACAATTTTCTGAAGAATGTTCTTAATCTCCCTATTGGATACCTCTACTTGGCCACTAGTTTGAGGATGGTATGGGGTGGCTACTTTGTGTGTGACGGAGTATTTGGTAAGCAAGGTTCGAAGGAACCGGTTACAGAAATGTTTACCTCCGTCACTGATGATGGCCCGAGGCGTACCAAACCGGCTAAAAATATTGGCTTGAATGAATTTAACCACGACTGCGTGATCATTGGTTTTGGTAGCAACAGCCTCTATCCACTTAGATACGTAGTCCACCACCACAAGTATGTACTCATGACCAGTAGAGGGTGGAAATGGTCCCATGAAGTCAATGCCCCACACATCAAATATCTCAACAATAAGAATAGGGTTAAGAGGCATCATGTCCTTCCGAGACATCGCGCCGAGGCGCTGACATCGCTCACAAGAGCGGCAGAATGAATATGAATCCCGATGAAGTGTTGGCCAGAAAAATCCGCATTGAAGAATTTTTGCGGCGGTTTTCTTAGCACTAAAATGTCCCCCATAAGCGAGTGTATGACAAAATTTGAGAATGCTTTGGAATTCACTGTTGGGTACACACTTACAAATTATTTGATCGGGGCAATATTTGAACAATTGAGGATCGTCCCAATAATATGATCGTGATTGGGAGAGAAAACGATCCTTCTCTTGTTTGGTCCAAGAAGATGGTATTTTACCGGTTGCCAAGTAATTAACCACATCTGCATACCAAGGGATACTCTCTTGAGAAATAGCAAAGAGTTGTTCATCCGAGAAGGATTCACAAACTGGAATGGAATTATGGAGGGATTCAACAAGAATTCTAGAAAGGTGGTCAGCCACCACATTTTTAGTTCCCTTTTTGTCCCTAATTTCAAAATTAAACTCTTGCAACAAGAGTATCCATCGGATCAACCTAGGCTTGGTGTCCTTTTTGGCCAAAAGATGCCGGAGGGCAGCATTGCCCGAATAGACAATGACCTTTGAACCTAATAAATAAGCTCGAAACTTGTCTAATGCAAATACTACCGCAAGCAACTCCTTTTCCGTTGTGGTATAATTGATTTGAGCCTCGGAAAGGGTTTTACTTGCATAGTAAATGACATGCGGCAGTTTGTCTACTCGTTGCCCTAAGACTGCACCCATGGCATAATCGAATGCATCACACATGATCTCAAATGGGAGAGCCCAATTTGGAGGGATTAGAATTAGGGCGGTTGTGAGCATGGTGCGGAGTTTTTCAAAAGCGTTAAGGCACGCTTCATCAAAGGTAAAGCAAGATTCTTTTTCATGAAGGCGACACAAAGGCCGAGAGATCTTGCTAAAATCTTTGATGAAACGGCGATAAAAGCCCGCATGCCCAAGGAATGAACGAATCTCTCTCACCATTGATGGTGGAGGAAGTTTGGAAATGAGCTCAACCTTGGCTTTATCAACCTCTATTCCTCTCTTAGACACAATGTGCCCTAGGACGATACCCTCTTGAACCATAAAGTGGCTTTTTTCCCAACTAAGAATTAGGTTGGTCTCTCGACATCGTTTGAGAACACTGGATAGATTTTGGAGGCATGATTCAAATGAAGGTCCAAAAACGGAAAAATCATCCATGAATACTTCCAAGAATTTTTCCACCATATCTGAAAAGATAGACATCATACACCGTTGAAAAGTTGTCGGTGCATTGCACAACCCAAAGGGCATGCGTCTATAAGCAAATGTGCCGAAAGGACATGTAAAGGTGGTTTTCTCTTGGTCCCTCGGGTCTATAGCAACCTGATTATAGCCGGAGTATCCATCTAAAAAGCAATAAAAACTTTGCTCGGCTAATCTCTCCAATATTTGATCAATGAATGGGAGGGGAAAATGATCTTTCTGAGTGGCTGAATTTAATTTCCTATAATCTATGCACACTCTCCAGCCCGTGGTGGTGCATTGGGGAACTAATTCACCCTTTTCATTTGGTTGCACCGTAATACCTGACTTCTTTGGAACCACTTGAGTGGGACTAACCCACTTGCTATCTGAGATGGGGTAAATAATTCCCGCATCTAGTAACTTCACCAACTCCTTCATTACAATGTCCTTCATATGTGGATTTAATCGACGTTGTGCCTCCCTTGAGGTCCTTGCATCCTCTTCCAAGTGTATGCGGTGCATACAAATAGAAGGGTCTATTCCCTTAAGATCTGCCACACTCCATCCTATTGCTTCCTTGTGCTCTTTTAGCACTTTGATGAGTTCCATCTCTTGATCATTGGTGAGATTGGAAGCAATAATGACTGGAAGGGTCTCATTAGCGCCTAAGAAAACATACTTGAGTGTAGCCGGTAGAGGCTTGAGCTCAAGTTGTGGGGGGGAAATTAGAGAAGGAGTTTGGGAAGTTTCAGACAAAGGAGGCAAGGGTTCCCTTGGAACTCTCCATTTAGGCATGTCCATGACAGTGTTGACATCGAGCATTGAGTTGACTTCACAAATAGATTGCTCAACGTCAAAATCATCATAGTTGAAGTGATTTAGGCATGCCTCTAGAGGATCCTTGGAAATAATAGAAGGAAGTACTTCTTGAACAAGGTCTTCCACAACATCGACACAAAAGCACTCACTTTCGTCTTCGGATGTGTGGTGGGAAGCATTGAAGATGTTCAAGCGAACTTTCATAATCCCAAAAGAGATGTCCATCACTCCGGTACGGCAATTAACGCAAGCGTTTGCCGTGGCCAAGAATGGATGACCTAGAATGATAGGAATATGTCGATTTGGATTTTGGACCGGTTCCGTGTCAAGGACTATAAAGTCCACCGGAAAATAGAATTTGTTCACTTGAATGATTACATCCTCAATTATGCCACGTGGTTGCTTCACCGAGCGGTCGGCGAGTTGCAACACAACCGTGGTAAGCTTGAGTTCCCCCAAACCTAGTTGTTGGTAAACTGAGAATGGAAGCAAATTGACACTAGCCCCAAAATCAAGAAGTGCCTTTTCAAAAGAATGATTTCCGATGGTGCACGAAATGGTCGGAGCACCCGGATATTTGAATTTAGGAGGGGCTTGGTGTTGAAAAATGGAGCTTATATGCTCAGTTAAGAGGACTTTCTTAGGAACATTATGCCTAGATTTGCGCTTTTGAGTGCACAAGTCCTTCAAGAATTTAGCATAGGAGGGAATTTGTCGAATAACATCAAGGAGAGGGAGATTGATCTTTACTTGTTTGAAGATCTCCATCATGTCTTGGATTTTCTCTCCTTGCTTCCCAAAATGAGAAGGTTCCTTCAATCTTTGAGGAAAAGGAACCGGAGATTCAAAAGAAGTGTCAAGATTTGGAATTGATGACGACACAACTTCACTTGCCTTTTCTTTTGGATGTAAAGGGATGTTATGCAAATTTGGATTCAACGGAAACAACTTTGGATTTAATTGGGATTCTTTTGGATTTGCGGATTGCTCATTGAATTCCTTCTTCTCTTCCTCCCCTACCTTGGAATTGATGATTTTACCACTCCTTAAGGTGGTGATTGATTGAACTTGCTCCGGAGGAGCATTACAAGTTGAAGATGATGGATCCTCAATCATATGAACACCCTTAGGATTTGCCACCGGTTGACTCGGCAACTTACCTTCCTCCCTTCTATTTAAGGCATTAGCTAGTTGCCCGATTTGAGCTTCTAACCTAGCCATAGATTGAGCATTAGCTTCAAGCTTAGCGATTGATTGAGAATGAGTTTGTAATAATCGGGTATTAGCCTCAAGATTGCTTATCACTCTTTCTTCAAAGCCTTGGCTTCTCGGAGGAGGTGGTGGTTATTGGTAATTAGATCTTTGATGGTAGGGTTGAGGATTGGGCCTATATTGAGGCTGTTGAGATTGGAAATTGAAAGAATTTTGCCCTTGAAAAGAGGGACTTGATTCTTGAGGTTTCCATGAAAAAGCCAGATGGTTCTTGTAACCAGGATTGTACGTGTTTGAATATGGATCATTCATTTGTTTAGAGTACAAGGCATTCGCTTGCTCTTGAGCATAATCGGGAGATTGCCCGGCAATAGGATAATCTCGCACGAAATGTGAAGTACTATAGCAAAACGAACAACCTTCCTGATTTTGAACAGGTTGGCTTGGAGTAGGCAGCCCAATTTTCATGATTAAATCCATTTTTTGGGATAGAGCTTCTACTTGCATGGCAACCTCATCTACCCATGAAGTTTCATGCACTCCTCTACAAGGTTGGGTGGCCTTCCCTTTCCTAGTGGAGGAGCGTTGAGCTGAATTGTTGCTTAGGGTTTGAAAAAGTTTCCATGCCTCATCAGGGCGTTTGAAAAGGTATCCACCCCCACATGCGGAGTCTATCATTTGTCTATGTTGCTCACTCACCCCATCATAAAAGCTTTGCACTAGCTGCCATTTTGGGACAACATGATGCGGACAAGATTTAAGAAGGTCTTTTAATCTTTCCCACGTCTCATGAAATTGTTCTTGGTCAATTTGGGTGAATCCGGTGATGGCTCTCCGAATATCACTCGTCTTTCCCATTGGGAAGTATTTTTTTAAGAACTCGATTTGCATCTCCACCCAAGAATGGATTGAGTTAGGTTCTAAAGAATTGAACCAACTTCTAGCTTTATCTTTTAGGGAGAAGGGTAACATACGCAGCTTTAGATCATCCTCCGTAAAGTGTGGTATACGAATAGTGGAATACACAGAAAGTAAGTAATCTAAGTGCCGGTATGGATCCTCATTAGGGAGACCATGGAAGCTATTAAGAAGATTGATGGTGGAGGACTTTATTTCGAATTGATTTGCCGCTACATCCAGAAATTGGATACACGAAGGTACTTCAAATGTAGTCGGAAGGTAAAAGTCCATAAGCAACTCTCCTTGAGGAGGTAGAGGTGGAGGTGGTTGTTCATGATTAAAAGGAGGTAGTCCGGGAGGTTGTCTTTCATTTGGATCCATGTTTTCAGTCCTAGGCAATATAGGGTCCCTAGAGGTTCCTCTACGTTGTCTAAGTGTTCTTTCAAGTTCAATATTACAAGGAAGCAAAGGAAGTGACAAGGACCGTCTACCTAGCATGTATTAATTATAGAACAACACCTCAATACACAAAAATAAATAAATTAAACAATAATATATACAAAAAGAATGAAAGAACTCAAACCACTAATTTTAGATTTTATACTCACAAAGGGTTCCAACTTTAATCCTTTTAGATGCCCGCTATGTGGTATACCTAAAATCAAGAAGTTTGAGCAATAAGAACAAAATATATACAAAAAGAATGAAAGAATTTCTAGCCTAAGAATTAAACCAGATTTAATCTTTCAATGGCGACAATTACACCGTAGTCCCCGGCAACGGCGCCAAAATTTTGATGGTGGCTAAACTCGGATTAAATTGTAAGCTTAATTTTGCCCTTTTTATCAAAATATAATTTAACCACTCGCAAGAGCACGAATCTTTGTAGATAAGGTTCTATATAGAGGGTATCGATCCCACGAGGACTAGTCAAAATTGCCTTAAAGGAAGATTAATTCTACTTTAATTCTAAAAACAAGTTTTTGGATTTTGTTTATAATCTATTGCATGAATGAAATGACAATAAAATTAAAGAGTTGAGTTGGGAGAGAGAGCTAGGGGTGGTTTCCACCACTAGCCATTCACATGTTCATAAGTGTAGGAAGCATGGGATTCATAAGTTAAATGCCTAACAATGTCATTAGGCTTGTGACCTCAATGACATATCAAAAGATCAATGTGTGTGCTAACCTATCATAATCCATCTTCAACAAGCATAGCTCTTCAACCTAACTAACTACCTAATTACCCTACTCTCTAGGTGAACCCTACATGCATCCAAACTACCTTGTCTTGGCATGGTCTATACAAGCAAACATCACACATTCATTTAAACACCATTATCTAGCCATCATTTGCACTTCTTGTGGAATATACAAATGTTGTGCATTCAAGTGACAAAATCTACTCTAAGACAAGAATAAATTCCAAATCAAATGAATATATATAAGAAATGTATTTGTGTACATATTCACTAGGCTAAATAATCAACATTTAACTACAAATCCCCAAGTGCTACAAAAATGAACAAGTTTACATGGCTAGGTGTGTCAATCACACCCTAGGGGAGGAGTTAGTTGGTCATGGCAGCCTTGCACCCTTCCATTGATGAAGAAAGTGAAGCTTCTTGGTCTGGTTCAGCTCCTCTTCTTCCTCTCCCGAAGGTCTCTCCTTGGATGGTCTGATGTATGTTGAGAGATATATGAGATATGAGAGATATGGCCCTTTTTTGTGTGCTTTTTGGCTTCCTTTTCAACCTTGGGACCCACCATATATATATATATATCAATATATATATCCCTTGTATCAAGAAGGTCCCCAAAGGTCTTGTTCAAGTCAGACAATCCCCCTAAGTCGTGCAAAAAGGGGGATTTTGTTACAAGTGGGAGAGCAGGTGAGCAAGTGGGCAAGTGGATTCTACAGAATCTCGATCAATCGAGATTGGATCTCGATTGATCGAGATTTCGATCAATCGAATTGAGATCTCGATCAATCGAGATTTCGATTAATCGAGATCAACATCTCGATTGATCGAGATGCCTTTGGCTGCAATTTTGACTTTTTCTCTTCAGCTGCAAATAGCTTCAAACTTTGCTCCATTTACTCTAATACCTGCAATACATCAAAAACACAAAAATAACGTAAATATATCTTGGTAAACGCAAAAACGGAACTAACATATGCAATAAAGAGGGTTCAAATACATAGAATTGAACACTTATCACCAATTGAAGCATAGAGAAGAGTAAGAATGATGTTACCAGGAATCCGGAGAGGTAGTGGCAAGAAAATATAGCAAATCAATAGTATGAAGGGAATGCAAGCACACCCCCAAACTTGGATGTTTCAACTTATCAAAACAAACCACTATAAATTTTTTTTTTAAAAAAAAACAAAATGAAAAATAAAATAAAGAAAAGAAAAGTAAAAAATAAAAATAAAAATACAAAAGATAGTTACCTCCGAAAAAATCAAGGAGAAGGTGGTGTCGGAACATCTAAGTCAAGGCCAGAATGGAGCACCAAAATCAACCAACTAGCCCATAGTTAATGTGAAATGTCCTCCCCCAAACTTGTAGCACAAAACCACTCAAAGAAATCCAACCAATTTTTCCAACAAAGTCTACTTCCTTGTGAAGAAGAACTTGAGAAAATTGATCATTTAATGACGGATGGAGAAAAATAGATTGGAATGGATGATGATGGTGATGAATGATAATGATCAAGTAGTGTTATGAAAGATTTTTAGAGTATATTTTGATGTTGGAGAGGCACAAAATGCATCAAAACATGTAAATCTGAGTGGGGGGTAAGTAGAAGGCTTTGAAATTGAAGCAAAACGGATCAGCTGGGGCTTCCTAGGCTGGGCGATCGATCCCCCTAGGGCTGGGTGATTGATCACCCAGCTGGTTGCTCTCCCAGCTTGGGGAAAAATGGGGGCGATCGATCCCCCCTTGCTTGGGCGATTGATCCCCCCAGCTGATGCCTGTTTCACCCTCCATCGCCCAAGGTCGACCGGGACGTGTATTTTTGGAGTCTCCATCGCCCAAGGTCGACCGAGAGCTCATTTTTTCACCCGTCTTGAGTCCAAATACCTCGGTACACCTCTTGGCATCCTCCGAAAGCAACTTATACATCAAAAACTCAAAGAAAAAACATTAAAACGCAATTAGAATTGAAAGAAAGCTAAAGAAAAACATAAACTAAAATAAAAAAAATAAAATAAAATAAAAATAAAAATAAAAGAAAACTAAAGAAATTAAAGGATAGAAATACATACTAATCCTACAATTTAACGTCCGTAGGAGACGGTCATCGACTTCAATTGAAAGTTCACCCAATGCCACATCTCTTGAGGAGATTTAATTTCGTCCCTCCTATATGATTCTCACCTCCTTGTGTCGAACTCAAAGTGACCGGAATGGTGTCATTGGCTTCAAAAAACACATCTCTCTCCCTTAACGGAACATGTTTCAATTTTACCCATGGAGGAGACTCTAATGATGGCGTTGAAGGAGTGCTAAAAAGAATAGGCAATGGCTCAATCGGAATCCTCCAAGGTGGAGTATTTTTCATGGTCACTACATCAAGTAAATCATTCACCCCCTCAATGGACTTCTCAACATCATGTGATAGAGCAACCGGATCAATTTCTTCAACATAATCATCAAAGCCATCCATGAAGAAACAATCACTCTCATCTAGAGGATGTTGAATGACATTAAAAGTATTCAAGTTCACCTTAGGCTCATGAGAAATTTCAACATTTGGACTCTTTGTCACCTCTTCTTCATCAAGTTTCTTCTCCCCCACCTTGTTGTCAATTATTTCTCCACTTCTAAGAGTGGTGATGGCTTGAAATTGTTCATGGTGTAGGTTGCTCAAAGAAGAAATATTGTCGAGGACATGAACCCCTCTTGGGTTGGAAACTTGTTGGCTTGGTAGTTTACCCTCTTCTCTTCTACTCAAGGCATTGGCAAGTTGTCCAAATTGAGATTCCAATTTGGCAATTGATTGAGAATGAGAATGAACCAGTTGAGTTGTGGATTGAACTGTTGCTGCAGTAGCTTGCACTATCTCTATAATAGAGTCAAGCTTCTCAAGTTTTTCTAGGACAATTGTCATCTTGTCCTCAATGGCTGAATACCTCTGTGCCATAGGAACTTGTTCTTGATATGATTGTGAAGGCACATAGTTCTGAGGCTGAAAAGTGGGCTGAATTGCTGCCCCTTGCTCTTGTGGAAGATTAAAAAACTGTCCAAGTGAAGGACAATTATTCACATGGTGCATAGGACTCGAGCAAAAATCACATGGCTCAAAAATAGAAGGATATGAAGATTGATTAGGCTTTTGACCAACCGCCATGAGTTGAACCACTCTCTGTGCCACAGTATCTACAATGGTAGACATAACATATGCGGAACCAATCTCAAAAATATCATCTGTCTTCCTTGTATTGGATGGTCTGCTTGGACGAGATGAAGAGACATGTTGCAAAGAATTGTCACTGAGATTCTCGAACAAAGTCCATGCTTCATCTTCACTTTTTAACATGAAAGTACCACCACATGATGCATCCACCATCTGTCTGTTACTTTCTATAAGCCCCTCATGGAAACATTGCACTAACTGCCACTTTGGAACTTGGTGATGGGGACACTTCCTAAGAAGGTCCTTGAATCTCTCCCATGCCTCAAAAAATTGTTCCCCCTCAAATTGAGAGAAACTAGTGATAGCTCGTCAGAATTGATTAGTCCTCCTTATCAAAAAATATTTCTTCAAAAACTCATTTTGCAATTGAGTCCATGTAGTGATAAAACTCATTGGTAGAGATCTGAACCAATACTTGGCCTTCTCCTTTAGAGAGAATGGAAAGAGTCGCATCCGAAAAGCATCTTCTGAGAAGTTGTGAATTTTCGTTAATGAGCAAACTTCTATAAAGTCATCCAAGTGCTTGTACGGATCCTCATGAGTCAACCCAAAATAAGATGGCAACATATGAATGATACTGGGCTTGATCTCATAGTTCTGTGCTGTGACATTAGGCAATTGAAAATCAGCTGGTAAATTATAAGTCTCTGGGACATAGTAGTCTCTGATCAATCTAACTTTTTCCACAACAGCATTAGGCACAATATTGTTGTCCTCATTATTACCACGCACACCATCCATGATGTAAATAATCTCTTCCTCTTGCTCAATGGTATGGTGATTGAAGTACTGGAAAAGAAAAAAAATAAAAATAAATTAGATTAGTAGCAAAAATAAAATTTCTAAACTAAAAAATAAAAAATAAAAAGCTAATTAATAATTGAAAAGAAACAAAATAAAAAATAAATAAATAAATAAAAGAAAAATAAAAAAATAAAAAAAATTTCCTAAACTAAAAATCCAATTAGAACTAATTCTAAAAATCCAAACAATCAAATAGACAGTCCCCGGCAACGGCGCCAAAAATTGATTCGTGTGTGAGTGTGACTCAAAAAGTATACCAATTAAAATTTTCACACTTCGCAATAGAATGAATTCCTTGCAGAATAGGGCTATCAAAAGGAAGAGATGTCGAACCTCAGGGACTGTGGTCTGACTGAGTTGAATTGTTAGGACTAATTCTAATTAAATTTAAAAGAGATAAATTCTAATTTTTAATTCTATAACTAATGAAGCAATTGAACAAAAGTAAGAAAAACTAAGGAGTGTAGAGAATATAAGATAAGTCTAGGGTAATTGATTTCACCACTAACTTCACAATCAATGGTCAATTGAACTAACTATGGGGCATCATATCATGCATAAGTGGTGTCGGTGGCTACAAGCTCACCTTCATCTGTCAAGAAGATAACATATAATTAATGCTAAGTCATGGACTATCTTCGATTGGCATGGGCCATCTGCCTAACTACTCTAATCTAGGGTGCAGTATGGTTCATCTTCTCTATGCATAATCCATCAAACCTTTTAATGATATATTCAGTGAAAACCATTATGTAATAATCACTCTCATGATCACAGAAAACAAGAGGGATGAGTTCAATAACAATAATCAAATATCTAAGACAAGATAAGAAATCATTGAAACTGAATTTATAAGACTTTTATTGCTCAATGCTATAACAAGAATCCTCTAAATTACACAATCTATGAATGAATACAAAAATCCTCAATAATTAGAACAATCAAACCAGTGATGTTTAGTTAGGGTTCCATCAAAACTCTGGAGGCTGAACTAGCCGCTCATGATACGCCTTGTTCTCCAATGATTCTCTATTCCAAAAGCTCTTCAAAGCTGCTGCCAAGCCTCCTCAATATAGCCCTAATTCATCACTATTAATAGCCAAGAGAATACATCAAAGTCCTAATCCAATTAGAAATTAATTAGGTTTTCCCGCAGCACTAATCAGGTAGGTTTTTCCTGCTAACTTCGGCCCAATTTTTGACCCACTAGAAGTCCTATTTACGGAATTTTTGTGAAATACAAAAGTGTGTAGAATCAAATTTCGTTCAACCTTACATGAGAATTATGTTAATTTGAGGCTTGGAAATAGGACTTCTGGTTCGTTTTCCAAAATGGGATTAAGATTGTATTATGCGCAGATTTGGGCTTCAGGCCCGAAACCTTCTTAAGCAGCTGTAATTCTCTTGGACCTCTTCCTTGGGCTAATTTGAGTTGAAATAAATGGTGGAATGGATCTCATTGATGTAGGCTTCATTTAACCATCTTGCATGTCATATTTGAAAACCTAAAATTACGGTTTTAACTAAAATAATCATTAAGGTCCTGAAAATACAGAAAACACTAAAACGAAGTAAAATCACAAAAAAATCTATCACTAAGAGAATAAAATACATAAGTTAAGAGGCTAGAATGCGTAACATTCAACGCCGATCAAGGACAATGTTGCGTCTAAGTTTGGGGGTGTGGTATGCTATACCACTTGCATATGCATGCAATGTTCAGTCTTTGTATTGATTGTCATTGTAGAGCAAATTTTTTTCTTCCTTTCTTTTTCTTGAAATTTTTGCATGCTTGCTATGATGTCTTGCTTGTTAAAGGAAGATCATTTGAATAAATGTCTGAGGTAAATGCAGCAGGTAGTTAAGAACTTTAACATTGTAAATACCCGCACTTTTGCAAGCTATGTAATAGGTTAGAACGGTCTACATTTTTATTCAAATATGATTACGTACGGTTCTGCCCTAAATTTGTCCTTAACAGCACAAATTTGTACACATGCATTTTAAATTGTGGGGTATAAGTCTGATGAAGAATTTTGTAAATTTCTGTTTTTATTTGAATAGCTTAAAGAATGAGTTCTTCCAATTGTTGTGAAAAAAAAAAGAGAGAGAAAAGAAGAAAAATATGCAATAAGCCTTCTCACTCAATAAACCGGATCTCTATGCCTCAAAGCAGGGAGTATTCGTGTATAAGTGTGCAAGGTTGAGCAATAATAAGCAGGTGGCTTGTTTAAGCTTATCACCTTGTAAGCTCGGTTATTAAGTCCGAGGGGTGTTTCTTCACCTAATGCCCTAAAACCAATTGGTTTGGGAGTCATTGGCCCAATGCCGCTACATGGGCTTACAAGAAAGCAAGAAGAGCTAAGCATTGCACGGTTATCCGCACATGAGCATTCGTGTACATTTTGTAATAATGAACAACAGTGTCGAGTTTTTTCAATGAGTTTTTCTTTTTAAAATAGATTTGTTCTTATTTTTCTCCAAATATGACAAAGCCACGCGTTAGAATGCATGTTCACTTTTCAAAGAGGATTTTTGGGGTTGGAATCGGTATTTTTATTCGGACTAGCCATTATGTGGGGACTGTCATCTGTTTGTAGTTTGTGAAAGTCCATTTTTGCTAATGACCGCATAGTTCTGTAATACTCGTTGCATTTGCCAAGTGTGACATGAACGGATAATCATCTTTTATCTAGTTGACGACTGAGCATGATTCAATTTTTGTTTAAGATAGTTAAATTCATTTTTATAATATTGCATTGCTAAGGGACTAGCAATGTGTAAGTTTGGGGGTGTGATAAGTGCTCAATACTATGCATTTGACCCCTCTTTATTGCATATGTTAGTCCCATTTTTACGTTTATCGAGATACGTTTACGGTATTTTTGTATTTTTGATGTATTGCAGGTTTTGTACCAAAAGGAGTAATGTTGGAGGCCATCTACAGATGAAGAGCAGAATTCAGAATTGAAGCCAAGGCATCTCGATTAATCGAGATTTTGATCTCGATCAATCGAGATCTCGATTGATCGAGACTTGATTTCGATTGATCGAAATCTCGATCAATCGAGATTCCCATTTTGATTGATCGAGATTCTGCAGACCCACTTGTCCACTTGCTCACCTGCTCTTCCCACTTGCAACAAAATCCCCCTTTTTGCACGACTTAGAGGGGTTGTTTGACTTGAACAAGACATGTGGAGAGCTTCTTGATATAGTTGGTATATATATTGATATATATATATATATGGTGGGCCCCAAGGTTGAAGAGGAGGCCATAAAGCACACAAAGAGGCCATTTCTCTTGGACATCTCATACACATCAGATATACACACAAGGAGATTCGGGAGAGGAGAAGAAGGAGCTGAACCAGACCTTGAAGCTTCATTTTCTCCATCAATGGAAGAGTGCAAGGCTGCCATGACTAACTAACTTCTCTACTAGGGTGTGGTTGATACCCCTAGCCATGTAAACTTGTTTATTTTTGAAGCATTTTGGGATTTATATGTAAATGTTGATTATTTAGTCTAGTGACCATATACACTAATACATATCTTATATATATTCATTTGATATTGGTTTTATTCTTGTCTTAGAGTAGAATCTATTTTGTGATTGCACAACATTTGTTTTTTGCACAAGAAGGGCAAATGATGGCTAGGTAATGGTGTTTAAATGAATGTGTTGTATTTGCTTGTATAAACCATGCCAAGATAAGGTAGTTTGGATGCATGTAGGTTCACTTAGAGAGTAAGGTAATTAGTTAGGTTGAAGAGTTATGCTTATTGAAGATGGATTATGATAGGTTGCACACACATTAATCTTTTGATATGTCATTGAGGTCACAAGCCTAATGACATTGTTAGACATTTAATTTATGAATCCCAAGATTGCTACACTTATGGACAAGTGAATGGCTAGTGGTGGAAACCACCCCTAATTTTCTCTCCCAACTTTTAAATCTTTAAATTTATTATTTTTACATTCATGCAATAGTTTTATAAACAAAAATCAAAACCTTATTTTTAGGATTAAAGTGAAATTAATCTTTCTTTAAGATAATTAATGACTAGTGCTCATGGGATCGATACCCTCTATATAGAACCGTATCTACAAAGATTCATGCTCTTGCGAGTGGTTAAAATATATTTTGATAAAAGGGGCAAAAATAAGCTTACAATATAATTTAAGTTTAGCCATATCACCCATCATCAAGTTCCTAAGTGGCAACTAGTACAGAGTTTTCATGAAGGGCTGACAGAAGCCAATAGACAAATGGTTGATGCATCTTGTGGAGGTACTTTCATGTTGAAGAGTGAAGAAGAGGCATGGACCTTATTTGAAAATCTTAGTGACAACTCTCTACAACATATGTCCTCTACTCGTTCTAACAAACCTGCCACTACAAGGAAGACTGATGGGATTTTTGAGGTTGGTGCTTTAGAAGCTATGCCAACTGACATTGATCTAATTGCACAGAAGGTAGCAGCAATTATGGCTGCTAATCAAACTCCTTCTGCTTCAAATCCTTCATTGCTAGGCCCTTGTGAATTTTGCTCTAGTCCTATGCATAATGTGAGAAATTGTCCTCCAACGGGGTAATTTTTTGACATTCAACATGAGCAAGTCCAAGCTACATTCACTGGACCAATGAATCCTCTACGAGGTAATACTTACAATCCTACATGGAGGAATCATCCTGGTTTTTCTTACAGTAACCAAGGGGCAGCAATGCAACTGTCATATCAACCTAGGAATTTTGTACCTCAACAGCAATATCAAACACAAGTTCCAATGGCACAGAGAATTTCTACTATTGAAGACAAGTTGACACTTACCTTATCAAAGTTTGATAAACTTGATTCTCTGATAAAGACAGTGCAAGCTGCTGTAGCAACAGTACAATCTATAGTTCAGCTAGTGCACTCTCATTCTCAATCTATTGCCAAACTGGAATCTCAGTTTGGATAGCTTGCTACTTCATTAAGTAGAAGAGAAGAATGGAAGCTCCTTAGTCAACCAATTACAAATCCAAGAGGGCTGCAAGCTTCCACAAGCAACCCACACCATGAGCAAGTTCAAGCCATTACGACTTTGAGTAGTGGAAAAATAATTGATAATAAAGTGGGTGAGAAGAAAGAAGAAGAAAAAGTGACGACAATTCCAAGTGTTGAATTTCCTTATAAGCCCAAGGCTCCTTTCCCACAATGTTTTCTTGAAGCATCTAAATTGGGAAAGCAAGGGGACAAGCTGTATGACATGATGGAGGTTTTTCGACAAGTGAAGATTAATTTGCCACTCCTTGATGCTATCAAGCAAATTCCTCCTTATGCTAAATTTTTGAAGGACTTGTGCACTAAAAAAACGAGTTCTAAAAGTCATGTGCCAAAGAAAGTGATGCTGCCACAACAAGTGAGTTCTATAATTGATAGGCGTTGAATGTTACGCATTCTAGCCTCTTAACTTATGTATTTTATTCTCTTAGTGATAGATTATTTTGTGATTTTACTTCGTTTTAGTGTTTTCTGTATTTTCAGGGCCTTAATAATTATTTCAGTTAAAACCAAGCTTTTGGGTTTTTAAAGAAGACATCCAAGATGGTGAGATGAAGCCTACATCAAGGAGATTCACTCAACCATTTATTTTAACTTAAATCAGCCCAAGAAAGAGGTCTAAGAGAATTACAGCTACTTAAGAAGGTTTCGGGCCTGAAGCCCAAATCTGCGCATAATACAGTCTTAATCCCATTTTGAAAAAGGACCAGAAGTCTTATTTTTGAGCCTCAAATCGACATAATTCTCGCTAAAGGTTGAACGAAATTTGATTCTGCACACTTTTGTATTTCACGAAAATTCTGTAAATCGGACTTCTAGTGGGTCAAAAGTTGGGCCAAATTCAGCAGGAAAAACCCACCTGATTAGTGCTCCAGGAAACCCTAAGTTATTCCTAATTGGATTAGGACTTTGGTGTATTCTCTTGGGGAATAAAGTGAAGAATAAGGGGCTGAATGAGGGGGAGATTAGACAGAGAGAACAGAGCTTGGAGAGCCTGAGAAGGCTGAGAAGAGAACAGAAACATATTGCAGAGCCATTGGAGAACAAAGTCATACGCATAATTCAGAAAGATGATGTCTTTTTCCTCAACAGTTGAAGCTTCTTCTTCTACCATGAGCGGCTAGTTCATCCACTAGGATTTTGATGTAGCCCTAACAAAGCATCAATGGTTTGATTGTTTTAATTATTGGGGACCTTTATACATGCATAGATTGTGTAATTCAGAAGATTCTTATTATAGAATTGAGCAATAAAAGTCTTGTAAATTCAATCTCAATAATTTCTTATCTTGTCTTAGATATTTAGTTGTTGTTATTGAACTCAATCTCTTTTGTTTTCTGTGATCATGAGAGAGATTATTACAGCATGGTAATCATTGAATATATTGTTATGAGCTTTGATGGATTATGCCTAGAGAAGATGAACCATACTGCACCCTAGATTAGAGTAGTTAGGCAGATGGCCCATGCCAATCGAAGATAGTCCATGGCTTAGCCTTAATCATATGTTATCTTCTTGACGGATGAAGGTGAGCTTGTAGCCACCGACACCACTTATGCATGATGTAATTCCCCTATAGTTGATTCAATTGACCATTGATTGTGGAGTTAGTGGTGAAGTCAAACACCCTAGATTTCTCTCTTATTATCTTCACTATCTTGTTTACTTTGATTTATTTTATTTTATTTTATCTTTTTAATTAGTTTAAAAATCAAAATTCTTTTCTTATAAATTTAATTAGAATTAATTCCGTATTCCAACTCATTAGACCATAATCCCTAAGGTACGATACCCCTTGCGATAGCCCTATTCTGCAAAGAATTCGTTCTATTGCGAAGTGTGAAAATTTTTAATTGATATATTTTTGAGTCACACTCACACACGAATCAATTTTTGGCGCCGTTGCCGGGGATTATCTATTTGATTGATTGGATTTTACAGAATTAGTTTTAATTGGATTTTTAGTTTAGGAAATTTTTATATTTTATTTTTAATTTTGTTTTTGTTTTCTTTTCAGGTGCTTTTGGCTAAAATATTCAAGGTCGTCGTTCTGTAGCTGATCCTTTGATACCTCTTGATCCTGAACCTGAACGTACTCTTAGACAACAGAGGAACATCCCTGTTGATACAATTGTGCAAGAGGAAGAATTACTTGAAGACATGGCAGAAGAGAGGAATAACAATCTTGTTCCTAATGCTGACGGAAAAAGAGCTAGACTGCTTAGGGTCTACTATGTTCCTGAGACATATACCTCGCCAGCAGGTTTTCAATTGCCTAATGTCACAGCACAGAATTATGAGATCAAGTCCAGCATTATTCAGATGCTACCATCTTATTTTGGGCTGACTCAAGAAGACCCTTACAAGCATCTGGATGACTTCATTGAAGTGTGCTCAATTACAAAAATTCACAACTTCTCTGAAGATGCTTTCAGAATGAGACTTTTTCCATTCTCTCTGAAAGACAAAGCAAAGTATTGGTTTAATTTTCTACCGGCTGGTTCTATCACGACTTGGACTCAAATGCAACATGAGTTTCTCAAGAAGTATTTTTCGATAGGGAAGACCAATCAGTTCAGATGTGCTATTACTGGTTTATCCCAGCATGAGGGGGAACAATTTTATGAGACATGGGAAAGATTCAAGGACCTTCTTAGGAAGTGTCCCCATCATCAAGTTCCTAAGTGGCAACTAGTGCAGAGTTTTCATGAAGGGCTCACAGAAGCCAACAGACAGATGGTTGATGCGTCATGTGGAGGTACTTTTATGTTAAAGAGTGAAGAAGAGGCATGGACCTTATTTGAAAATCTTAGTGACAACTCTCTACAACATGTGTCCTCTACTCGTTCTAGCAGACCTGCCACTACAAGGAAGACTGATGGAATTTATGAGGTTGGTGCTTCAGAGGCTATGCTAACTGATATTGATTTAATTGCAGAGAAGGTGGCAGCAATTATGGCTGCCAATCAAACTCCTTCTGCTTCAAATTCTTCATTGCTAGGCCCTTGTGAATTTTGCTCTAGTCCTATGCATAATGTGACCAATTGTCATTCGTGGGACAATTTTCTGATATTCAACATGAGCAAGTTCAAGTTACTTTCACTGGACCAATGAATCCTCTACGAGGTAATACTTACAATCCCACATGGAGGAATCATCCTGGTTTTTCTTACAGTAACCAAGGGGCAGCAATGCAACCATCATATCAACCTAGGACTTTTGTGCCTCAACAACAATATCAAACACAAAGTCCTATGGCCCAAAGAATTTCTGCTATTGAAGACAAGCTGACTCTTACCTTGTCCAAATTTGACAAGCTTGATTCTCTTATAGAGACAGTGCAAGCTACTACAGCAACAGTACAATCTATAGTTCAGCTAGTGCACTCGCATTCTCAATCCATTGCCAAATTGGAATCTCAGTTTGGACAGCTTGCTACTTCATTGAGTAGAAGAGAAGAAGGGAAGCTCCCTAGTCAACCAATTGCTAATCCAAGGGGGATGCAATCTTCCACAAGCAACCCACACCATGAGTAAGTTCAAGCTATTACCACTTTGAGAAGTGGGAAAATAATTGATAATAAGGTGGGTGAGAAGAAAGAAGAAGAAAAAGTGACCACAAGTCCAAGTGCTAAAATTCCTTATGAGCCCAAGGCTCCTTTCCCGCAACGTTTCCTAGAAGCGTCTAAATTGGGGAAGCAAGGGGACAAGTTGCATGACATGATGGAGGTGTTTCGACAAGTGAAGATTAATTTGCCACTCCTTGATGCCATCAAGCAAATTCCTCCTTATGCAAAATTTTTGAAGGACTTGTGCACTCAGAAAAGGCGTTCTAAAAGCCATGTGCCAAAGAAAGTGATGCTGCTACAACAAGTAAGTTTAATAATTCAGCAGTGTACTCCACCCAAGTACAAAGATCCTGGTGCTTCAACTATCTCATGCATTATTGGGGAGCACCATGTGGATAAAGCACTTCTTGATTTGGGTGCAAGTGTGAATTTGCTACCCTATTCAGTTTACTTACAATTGGGCTTGGGAGAATTGAAGCTTACCTCGGTGGTATTACAATTTGCAGATAGATCAACAAAGCAACCCCGAGGAATTATAGAAGATGTGCTCATTAAAGTGGACAAGTTCTACTTTCCTGTTGATTTCATTGTACTTAACACTGAGCCGGTTCACAATCCGAAGAGGCACATTCCAGTGATCCTTGGTCGACCTTTTCTAGCTACTGCTGATGCTTGCATAAATTGTAGGTCGGGGATCATGGATATTTCCTTTGGCAACATGAATGTCAAGCTTAATGTGTTAAATGCTATCCAACACCCTCCAGATCAGAGTGATGTGTTATGCATGGATGATATTGATGAATGTGTAGAGGAATTTGTTTCATCCTCTATATCTCAAAACTCCCTGGAGGTATGTAAATCACTTTATGAATTTAACAACATTAATGATGAAGGGTTGTGTGAAGAAGTGCATTCTATACTGAAAGTGGATGCTATTCAAAATACTCCACCATGGAGAATTCCAATTGAGCCACTACCTTTTCTCTCTAGCACTCCCTTAGTGCCTTCATTGGAGTCCCCTCCAGAATTAGAATTGAAGCCTTTGCCTGATAAATTAAAGTATGTATTCTTGGGGGCACAGAAAACTCTTCTTGTTATAATTGCCTCTGATCTGACAGAAATTCAAGAGAAGAGCTTAGTCGAGGTTTTATACCAACATCGTGAAGAAATTGGATGGAGTGTTGCTGATCGTAAGGGCATTGATCCCTCAGTTTGCATGCACAAAATCCATTTGGAAGAAGGATGTAAGCCAACTAGAGAGGCATAGAGGCGACTGAACCCCAACATGAAGGAGGTGGTAAAGAAAGAGGTTGTCAAATTACTTGATGCAGGCATCATTTATCCAATTTCTGACAGCACATGGGTGAGTCCGACACAAGTGGTTCCAAAGAAATCTGGTCTTACAATTGTCCCTAACTCTATGGGAGAGCTTGTTCCACAACGTACTGCCACAGGTTGGCGTGTTTGGATTGATTACAGAAAGCTCAACTCTATGACAAGGAAGGATCACTTCCCTCTTCCATTCATTGATCAAATACTTGAAAGGTTAGCTGGTCAGAGCTATTATTGCTTTATGGATGGCTACTCTGGTTATAACCAAGTAGCTATGGATCCAGAAGATCAAGAGAAGACCACTTTCACTTGTCCCTTTGGTACTTTTGCTTATCGTCGTATGCCCTTTGGATTATGTAATGCTCCGGCTACATTCCAGAGGTGTATGATGGCCATCTTTTTTGACATGGTGGAAAAATTCTTGGAGGTGTTCATGGATGACTTCTCTGTTTTTGGATCATCCTTTCAACACTGTTTGAGCAATTTATCACTTGTGCTTCAAAGGTGCCGAGAACGGAATTTGGTACTTAGTTGGGAGAAGAGCCATTTTATGGTGAAAGAAGGTATTGTATTGGGCCATATTGTTTCAGAGAGGGGCATTGAAGTTGATAAAGCAAAGATCGACCTAATTGCAACTCTGCCTCATCCAACTTCAGTAAGGCAAGTTCGATCTTTCTTAGGCCATGCCGGGTTCTATAGAAGATTCATCAAGGATTTCAGTAAAGTGGCTCGACAATTGTGCCATTTGTTATCTAAAGATGTTCCCTTTATCTTTGATGAAGATTATGTGAAAGCTTTTGAAAAGCTTCGGTCTCTGTTATCCTCTGCACCAATTATGCAGTCTCCAAAATGGGCTTTACCTTTTGAAATCATGTGTGATGCCTCTGATTATGTCGTGGGAGCCGTGTTGGGACGGAGAGAAGAAAAATGACCACATGTCATCTATTACGCTAGTAAGACTCTCTCTGATGCCCAACTCAACTATACAACCACAGAGAAAGAGCTTCTAGCTGTAGTGTTTGCCTTGGACAAGTTTCGTTCTTATTTATTGGGGTCCAAGGTGGTTGTCTACTCTGATCATGCAGCATTGAGACACTTATTGCCAAAGAAAGAAACCAAACCACGTCTTATTCGGTGGATTTTATTGCTGCAAGAATTTGATTTGGAGATAAAAGACAAAAAGGGGACGGAGAATGTGGTTGCGGATCATTTATCTCGAATCGAGTTTGAGCCGGTGATCGATGCATTACCTATTTGAGACTCATTCCCGGATGTGCAATTGTTTGAAATTTCTTTGATGAAAGTTAATGGCCAAAGGTTGAAGCATTGTGTGGAAGGATGTGTGCCAAAAAGAGACGTAGAGTCCGTCGACTTGACGGATCCCGTCTATCCGACTTAATCCCTTCGGAGAGTCAATCGTCTCCTATGGACGTTAAATTGTAGGTTCTGTATGTATTTCTATACTTTATTTCCTTTAGTTTTCTTTAATTTTAATTTTAGTTTGAGTTTTCTTAAGTTTTTCTTCAATTCTAGTTGCGTTTTAATGGTTTCTCTTTGAGTTTTTGATGTATAAGTTGCTTTCAGAGGATGCCAAGAGGTGTACTAAGGTATTCAGACTCAAGACGGGTGAAAAATAGTGCTCTCGGTCGACCTTGGGCGATGGAGACTCAAAAAAATCAAGTCTCCGTCGAACTTGGGCGATGGAGGGTCAAACAGGCCTTCAGGAGGGGGATCGATCGCCCCAGCCAAGGGGGATCGATCGCTCCAATGTATTTTTTGAAGATCCCCACCAACAGGTGGGCGATCGATCGCCCATCCTAGGGGGGATCGATCGCCCAAGGCCCATGGAGGGGCTGCCCGAATTTTTAAGGCCTATAAAGGCCACTTATCCTCCTATGTTGCTACTACATGCATCCTAAGCCTCTTTGAACTCCAATTCAAGTCCTACATCATCTGAAAAATTAAATTCTTCAATTGGTGAGTATTAAACAAGAATTCAACATTGATCATCATCAACTTCAACATCAAACCGGATCAAAAATCACTAGTTCTCAAAGGAGGCTCTCACTTTTTCAAGTTCAACATCAAAGTAAGTGAAGTTTTTCTTTGAAGAAATTGTTCAAATATTTTTGAGGGCTTTTGAAGACCAAGTTTGGGGGATCAATTTGGTGCATTCATTTGTTCGATTTGGGTGGAAAAATTGCCGAAAAGAGGAGGTTGAAGGTTACAAGTTAATTGTGCACGCCAAGTGTTCGATTTAATTCCTCAACCACACTTTTTCTACTTCTATGGCACCAAAGAGAGCAAGTCACCAAGGTTCTTCAAGTTCTCGTAATCCTCGCCAAGCGAGGCAGGATCCGATCACAGGTTCTTCACGATCTCGCCGAGAAGGTATTCAAGAGAGATGGCATCCAAGGGCGTTGAACTTTGAAACCACGTTTGACATAGCCAAACTTTATGGTATGTTTCCCGAGACACGATGGGGGATTTTCGACATCCGTCGTCGTTGGTCGGCATCCATTTTTGTTCCACTCTCATCTACTATTTACCCGAGGCTTGTCAAGGTATTTTATTAGAACTTAATGCCGACACCTGATGAGCGGGATGTGCTTACTTCTTCCGTAGATGGAATAATAGTTCGGGTGGACATGTCATCCATTGCCATTGCCATGGGTTGTCCTCATGAGTGCCCAGATGATTTATCTCATATCTATACTCCTCTACCCGACGAGTTGTCCATGGGCAATATGGTTGCACGTTTGTGTGCCAACGAATTTTTTGGGCCGAAAAGGAATGCAGCTTCAAAGTCTTCAATGCCAAATCATTTATGATTCCTTGACGCTGTTCTACTCAAGAATGTATGTCCAATTGGACATAAAACTGAAAGACGTCAAGAGTTCCTCAGAGCCTTATATGCCATACATTTTGGGCATTGGCTGTCATTCCCATAGATTGTTTGGGGCTAGATGGACAAGTTTTATTCCAAGGTTGTAGCCAAGGCACCAGATAGTGCAAGTGACTGGGAGTTTCCATTCCCTACTATTATTCACCAGTTGCTTGTGGCACAGGGGTATGCAGTCCATGAGGACGAGCTTGCCTTTCCACGTGATCTTCATTATGGCACGCATAACTGGAACCTGAGTCGATCACATATGCACCAGAGAGTCATAGCGGTGCCTGGTAAGGTATCTCGGTTGGCCCAGGGTGGAGAAAATATAGATATACCACCACCGGTGGAAGATCCAGAGGAGATGGAGGTAGAGGAAGAGGAGGTGCATGCACAGGCTGGTGGCCATGATTATCAATATTTAGAAGGGCAGATTGCTGGATTGACAGCCCAGTTTGGCACCCTACAGACAGAGGTCTCCACACAGTTTGGTGCAATGAGAACAGAGATGGCGGATCACTTTCGTGACACTCGCCAAGAGCAACTAGAGATGAGGAGGATGATGCGTGCACTGATGCGTCAAGCAAACTTGGATCCAGATGCTCAGTCACCACCACATCCTTGACAGGAAGGTAACCATCTTTTGTAATTTATTTTATTTTTAGTTTTTAGTTTTCTTTTATTTTTCTTTTTGTAGTTAGATTTTTATTATAAAAAAAAAAATTTTGAAAAATGAAAAAAATATATATATATTTTTTTAGGATTTTTCTCTTTCATATTTATTTTCACCCATACTATTTCAGTTGATCTTTGGGGTATAGTAGTTTGTTTTGACAGGTTTTAACATCTAAGTTTGGGGGTGTGCTTGCATTGCCTTCATGCTATTGATGTGCTATCTTTTCTTGCCACTTATTCTCCGAATTTCTGGTAACATCGTTCTTACTCTTCTCTATACTTTAATTGATAGTACATTGAGATCAATGTACAGTTTAAGTTTGGGGGTGAGGCGATGCCTATTTGTTTGCTTTAATGCAATATGGAGAAAATTTGTGTGAAAATCTTTTTGTATTAGGATTTTATTTTATTTTATTTTCTTAGTTTGTTTATTATTTTCTTTTGTTTTATTTTTAGATAGAATGTTTTGACATTATTCAAACGATTAATACCTTATGTAGGTGCATAACTTGCAATTTTTGAGTATGTTTGAAAATTTTGGAAACTGTGATTTGAATTATGTGGTTTTAATCATGGTTTGCAATAACATGTTTTGGAGTGATTAATTATAGTTTCCTTACATGCATAGACACACTAGCATAGTCTTATGGGGTATAAACTTTGGTTTTGAGTTATTGAGTTACATATACTTGATATTAATTAGTATCTCTTGAGAATGAATACCGATAATGTGTTTTACTTGACTTCAATGAAAAAGAAAAAAAATAAGAAAAGAATGTGATGAATAAGCAATCAATTTGATCCTTTTCATGAGTAACCGGGCCTCTATGCCTCAGGAAGCACGGAGTGTTCGCGTCAAAAGTGAAAGGGTGAGAAAAGATGAGCATTGGTTGTCTTGATTTGTAGCCTGATTGATTCAAGTAATTAGGTCTTCAGGGTATCTTAAAGCCTAGTGCCCTTAAGCCATCTGGTTTGGGAGTCACTGACTGAAAGCTTGCTACATGGATCTTTCAGAAAGCTTAATAGATCAAGACATTGCACAACCAATAAAGCAATGAAAAAAGAAAAGAAGCGAAAAAAAAATGAAAAAAGTCATGTATGCATGTTGGGAAGTATGATTTCAATAAGGAGAACTAATGAGTTGAAGGGGTATGTGCCTTAATAGATTCAGAACTGGGTTATACTACATGAGAGGACTGCTAGTTCATTTTACACGAGGGAATTAGAGTTGATTATTTTAAGATATGTTGATGTGAACTATGTGTGGGAACCATTGATTTGAATTATAGAATTTGAAAGTTTGAAATTATTCTTGAATGCAAGTTTGTAACTATATATTGTAATCTTCTTCTTGAATTAATGTTGAAACAGAATTTTGAATGTTTGCGGGTAACATTTCTGGAAACCCTCACGAGACTATACTCGTCCACTAGGGGGAACCTAGGGGTTTAAAGGCTTGTTGCATATGCTAAATGCAATAGTTTCTCCCACGAAAGTGGAGTTGGATAGTTTAGTTAGTATTTGCTAGTTTCCTTTGTTTTAGTTTTATTTTATTCTATTGCTAAGGGACTAGCAATATGTAAGTTTGGGGTGTGATAGGCGTTGAATGTTACGCATTCTAGCCTCTTAACTTATGTATTTTATTCTCTTAGTGATAGATTATTTTATGATTTTACTTCGTTTTAGTGTTTTCTGTATTTTCAGGGCCTTAATGATTATTTCAGTTAAAACCAAGCTTTTGGGTTTTTAAAGAAGACATCCAAGATGGTGAGATGAAGCCTACATCAAGGAGATTCACTTAACCATTTATTTTAACTTAAATCAGCCCAAGAAAGAGGTCCAAGAGAATTACAGCTACTTAAGAAGGTTTCGGGCCTGAAGCCCAAATCTGTGTATAATACAGTCTTAATCCCGTTTTGAAAAACGGATCAGAAGTCTTATTTCCGAGCCTCAAATTGATTCTGCACACTTTTATATTTCACAAAAATTCTGTAAATCGGACTTCTAGTGGGTCAAAAGTTGGGTCGAATTCAGCAGGAAAAACCCACCTGATTAGTGCTGCGGGAAACCCTAATTTATTCCTAATTGGATTAGGACTTTGGTGTATTCTCTTGGGGAATAAAGTGAAGAATAAGGGGCTGAATGAGGGGGAGATTAGACAGAGAGAACAGAGCTTGGAGAGCTTGAGAAGGCTGAGAAGAGAACAGAAACATATTGCAGAGCCATTGGAGAACAAAGTCATACGCATAATTCAGAAAGATGATGTCTTTTTCCTCAACAGTTGAAGCTTCTTCTTCTACCATGAGCGGCTAGTTCATCCACTAGGGTTTTGATGTAGCCCTAACAAAGCATCAATGGTTTGATTGTTTTAATTATTGGGGACCTTTATACATGCATAGATTGTGTAATTCAGAAGATTCTTATTATAGAATTGAGCAATAAAAGTCTTGTAAATTCAGTTTCAATGATTTCTTATCTTGTCTTAGATATTTAGTTGTTGTTATTGAACTAAATCTCTTTTGTTTTCTGTGATCATGAGAGAGATTATTACACAATGGTAATCACTGAATATATTGTTATGAGCTTTGATGGATTATGCCTAGAGAAGATGAACCATACTGCACCCTAGATTAGAGTAGTTAGGCAGATGGCCCATGCCAATCGAAGATAGTCCATGGCTTAGCCTTAATCATATGTTATCTTCTTGACGGATGAAGGTGAGCTTGTAGCCACCGACACCACTTATGCATGATGTAATTCCCCTATAGTTGATTCAATTGACCATTGATTGTGGAGTTAGTGGTGAAGTCAAACACCCTAGATTTCTCTCTTATTATCTTCACTATCTTGTTTACTTTGATTTATTTTATTTTATTTTATCTTTTTAATTAGTTTAAAAATCAGAATTCTTTTCTTATAAATTTAATTAGAATTAATTCCGTATTCCAACTCATCAGACCATAATCCCTGAGGTACGATACCCCTTTCGATAGCCCTATTCTGCAAGGAATTCATTCTATTGCGAAGTGTGAAAATTTTTAGTTGATATATTTTTGAGTCACACTCACACACGAATCAATAATTCAGCAGTGCACTCCTCCTAAGTACAAAGATCTTAGTGCCCCAACTATCTCATGCATCATTGGGGAGCACCATGTTGATAAAGCTATTCTTGATTTGGGTACAAGTGTGAATTTGCTACCCTATTCAGTATACTTACAATTGGGCTTGGGAGAATTGAAGCCTACCTCGGTGGTATTATAATTTACAGACAGATCAACAAAGTAACCCCGAGGAATTATTGAGGATGTGCTCATTAAAGTGGAAAAGTTCTACTTTCTAGTTGATTTCATTGTACTTGACACTGAGACAGTTCATAATCCAAAGAGGCACATTCCAGTGATCCTTGGTCAATCTTTCTTAGCTACTGCTGATGCTTGCATAAATTGTAGGTCAGGGATCATGGATATTTCATTTGGCAACATGAATGTCAAGCTTAATGTGTTCAATGCTATCCAACACCCTCCAGATCCGAGTGATGTGTTATGCGTGGATGATATTGATGAATGCATAGAGGAATGTGTTTCATCCTCTATATCTCAAAACTCCTTGGAGGTATGTAAGTCTCTTTATGACTATGAGATAATTAATGATGAAGAGTTGTGTGAAGAGGTGAAGTCTATGATTGAAGTGGATGCTATTCAAAATACTCCACCATGAAGAATTTCCATTGAGCCACTCCCTTCTCTCTTTAGCACTCCCCTAGTGCCTTCATTGGAGTCCCCTCCATAATTAGAGTTGAAGCCATTGCTTGACAAATTGAAGTATGTACTTTTGGGGGCACAGAGAACTCTTCTTGTTATTATTGCCTCTGATCTGACAGAAACTCAAGAGAAGCGCTTAGTAGAGGTCTTATATCAACATCGGGAAGCCATTGGGTGGAGTGTTGTTGATCTTAAGGGCATTGATCCCTCAATTTGCATGCACAAAATCCATCTGGAAGAAGGTTGTAAGCCATCTAGAGAGGCACAAAGGCGACTGAACCCCAACATGAAAGAGGTGGTAAAGAAAGAAGTTGTCAAGTTACTTGATGCAGGTATTATTTATCTAATTTCTGACAGCACATGGGTGAGTCCAACACAAGTGGTTCCTTAGAAGTCTGGTTTTACCATTGTCCCTAACTCTATGGGAGAGCTTGTTCCACAACGTACTTCCATAGGTTGGCGTGTTTGCATTGATTACAGAAAGCTCAATTCAATGACAAGGAAGGATCACTTCCCTCTTTCATTCATTGATCAAATGCTTGAAAGGTTAGCTGGTCAGAGCTATTATTGCTTTCTGGATGGCTACTCTGGTTATAACCAAGTGGCTATGGATCCAGAAGATCAAGAGAAGACTACTTTCACTTGTCCCTTTGGCACTTTTGCTTCTCGTCGTATGCCATTTGGGTTATGTAATGCTCCGGTGACATTCTAGAGGTGTATTGATCGGCGTTAAATGTTGCGCATTCTAGCCTCTTAACTTATGTATTTTATTCTCTTAGTGATAGATTATTTTGTTATTTTACTTTGTTTTAGTGTTTTCTGTATTTTCAGGGCCTTAATGATTATTTCAGTTAAAACCAGGATTTTAGGCTTTTAAAGATTACATCCAAGATGGTGAGATGAAGCCTACATCAAGGAGATTCACTCAACCATTTATTTCAACTCAAATCAGCCAAGGAAGAGGTCCAAGAGAATTGCAGCTGCTTAAGAAGGTTTCGGGCCTGAAGCCCAAATCTGCGCATAATACAGTCTTCATCCCGTTTTGGAAAATGGACCAGAAGTCTTACTTTCGAGCCTCAAATCGACATAATTCTCACGCCGGGTTGAACGATATTTGATTCTGCACACTTTTGTATTTCATGAAAATTTCGTAAATCGGACTTCTAGTGGGTCAAAAGTTGGGCCGAAGTCAGCAGGAAAAACCCACCTGATTAGTGTTGCGGGAAACCCTAATTTATTCCTAATTGGATTAGGACTTTGGTGTATTCTCTTGGGGAATAAAGTGAAGACTTGGAGGCTGAATGGGGAGAGATAACGAGAGCTTACATAGAGAGATTGGAGAGTCTGAGAGGGCTGGGAAGAGAACAGAAACATATTGTAGAGCCATTGGAGAACGAAGTCATACGCGTAATTCAGAAAGATGATGTCTTCTTCCTCAACAGTTGAAGCTTCTTCTTCTACCATTAGCGGCTAGTTCATTAACTAGGGTTTTGATGTAGCCCTAACAAACCATCAATGGTTTGATTGTTTTAATTATTGGGGACCTTTATATACATGCATAGATTGTGTAATTCAGAGGATTCTTATTATAGAATTGAGCAATAAAAGTCTTGTAAATTTAGTTTCAGTGATTTCTTATCTTGTCTTAGATATTTAGTTGTTGTTATTGAACTCAATCTCTTTTGTTTTCTGTGATCATGAGAGAGATTATTACACAATGGTAATCACTGAATATATTGTTATGAGCTTTGATGGATTATGCCTAGAGAAGATGAACCATACTGCACCCTAGATTAGAGTAGTTAGGCAAATGACCCATGCCAATCGAAGATAATCCATGGCTTAGCCTTAATCATATGTTATCTTCTTGACGGATGAAGGTGAGCTTGTAGCCACCAACACCACTTATGCATGATGTAATTCCCCTATAGTTCATTCAATTGACCATTGATTGTGGAGTTAGTGGTGAAGTCAAACACCCTAGATTTCTCTCATATTATCTTCATTATCTATTTATCTTTGATTTATTTTATTTTAATTTTTAATTAGTTTAGTTTAAAAATCAGAATTCTTTTCTTAAATTTAATTAGAATTAATTCCGTATTGCAACTCATTAGACCATAATCCCTGAGGTACGATACCTCTTCCTTTTGATAGCCCTATTCTGCAAGGAATTCATTCTATTGCGAAGTGTGGAAATTTTTAATTGATATACTTTTTGAGTCACACTCACACACGAATCAATTTTTGGCGCCGTTGCCGGGGATTATCTATTTGATTGATTGGATTTTACAGAATTAGTTTTAATTGGATTTTTAGTTTAGGAAATTTTTATATTTTATTTTTGATTTTGTTTTTGTTTTCTTTTCAGGTACTTCTGGCTAATATATACAAGGTCGTCGTTCTGTAGCTGATCCTTTGATACCTCTTGATCTTGAGCCTGAACGTACTCTTAGACAACAGAGGAACATCCCTGTTGATACAATTGTGCAAGAGGAAGAAATAATTGAACACATGGCAGAAGAGAGGAATAACAACCTTGTTCCTAATGCTGATGAAGAAAGAGCTAGATTACTGAGGGACTACTATGTTCCTGAGACATATACCTCGCCAGCAGGTTTTCAATTGCCTAATGTCACAGCACAGAATTATGAGATCAAGTCCAGCATTATTCAGATGCTACCATCTTATTTTGGGCTGACTCAAGAAGACCCTTACAAGCATCTGGATGACTTCATTGAAGTGTGCTCAACTACAAAAATTCATAACTTCTCTGAAGATGCTTTCAGAATAAGACTTTTTCCATTCTCTCTGAAAGACAAAGCAAAGTATTGGTTCAACTCCCTACTGGCTGGTTCTATCACGACTTGGACTCAGATGCAACATGAGTTTCTCAAGAAATATTTTCTGATAGGAAAGACCAATCAGTTCAGACGTGCTATTACTGGTTTCTCCCAACATGAGGGGGAACAATTTTATGAGACATGGGAAAGATTCAAGGACCTTCTTAGGAAGTGTCCCCATCATCAAGTTCCTAAGTGGCAACTAGTGCAGAGTTTTCATGAAGGGCTGACAGAAGCCAACAGACAGATGGTTTATGCGTCGTGTGGAGGTACTTTTATGTTGAAGAGTGAAGAAGAGGCATGGACCTTACTTGAAAATCTTAGTGACAACTCGCTACAACATGTGTCCTCTACTCGTTCTAGCAGACCTGCCACTATAAGGAAAACTGATGGGATTTATGAGGTTGGTACTTCAGAAGTTATGCCAACTGATATTGATTTAATTGCACAGAAGGTAGCAGCAATTATGGCTGCCAATCAAACTCCTTCTGCTTCAAATTCTTCATTGCTAGGCCCTTGTGAATTTTGCTCTAGTCCTATGCATAACGTGAGCAATTGTCCTTCAATGGGGCAATTTTCTGATATTCAACATGAGCAAGTTCAAGCTACTTTCAATGGACCAATGAATCCTCCACGAGGTAATACTTACAATCCCACATAGAGGAATCATCCTGGTTTTTCTTACAGTAACCAAGGGGCAGCAATGCAACCATCATATCAACCTAGGACTTTTGTGCCTCAACAGCAATATCAAACACAAAGTCCTATGGTCCAAAGAATTTCTGCTATTGAAGACAAGCTGACTCTTACCTTGTCTAAATTTGACAAGCTTGATTCTCTCATAGAGACAGTGCAAGCTACTGCAGCAACAGTACAATCTACAGTTCAGCTAGTGCACTCGCACTCTCAATCCATTGCCAAACTGGAATCTCAGTTTGGACAGCTTGCTACTTCATTATGCAGAAGAGAAGAAGGGAAGCTCCCTAGACAACCAATTGCTAATCCAAGGGGGATGCAAGCTTCCACAAGCAACCCACACCATGAGCAAGTTCAAGCCATTACCACTTTGAGAAGTGGGAAAGTAATTGACAATAAGGTGGGTGAGAAGAAAAAAGAAGAAAAAGTGACCACAAGTCCAAGTGCTGAAATTCCTTATGAGCCCGAGGCTCCTTTTCCACAACGTTTCCTAGAAGCATCTAAATTGGGGAAGCAAGGGGACAAGCTGCATGACATGATGGAGGTATTTCGCCAAGTGAAGATTAATTTGTCACTCCTTGATGCCATCAAGCAAATTCCTCCTTATGCAAAATTTTTGAAGGACTTGTGCACTCAGAAAAGGCGTTCTAAAAGCCATGTGCCAAAGAAAGTGATGCTGCCATAACAAGTAAGTTCAATATTTCAGCAGTGTACGCCTCCCAAGTACAAAGATCCTGGTGCTCCAACTATCTCATGCATTATTGGGGAGCACCATGTGGATAAAGCTCTTCTTGATTTGGGTGCAAGTGTGAATTTGCTACCCTATTCAGTCTACTTACAATTGGGCTTGGGAGAATTGAAGCCTACCTCGGTGGTATTACAATTTGCAGATAGATCAACAAAGCAACCCCGAGGAATCATAGAAGATGTGCTCATTAAAGTGGACAAGTTCTACTTTCCTGTTGATTTCATTGTACTTAACACTAAGCCGGTTCACAATTCGAAGAGGCACATTCCAGTGATCCTTGGTCGAACTTTCTTAGCTACTGCTGATACTTACATAAACTGTAGGTCAGGGATCATGGATATTTCATTTGGCAATATGAATGTCAAGCTTAATGTGTTCAATGCTATCCAACACCCTCCAGATCAGAGTGAAGTGTTCTGCATGGATGATATTGATGAATGTGTAGAGGAATTTGTTTCATCCTCTATATCTTAAAACTCCCTAGAGGTATGTAAGTCTCTTTATGACTTTGAGAACATTAATGATGAAGGGTTGTGTGAAGAAGTGCATGCTATGCTGGAAGTGGATGCTATTCAGAATACTCCACCATGGAGAATTCCAATTGAGCCACTACCTTCTCTCTCTAGCACTCCCCTAGTGCCTTCATTGGAGTCCCCTCCAGAATTAGAATTAAAGCCTTTGCCTGACAAATTGAAGTATGTATTCTTGGAGGCACAGAAAACTCTTCCTGTTATAATTGCCTCTGATCTGACAAAAGTTCAAGAGAAGAGCTTAGTAGAGGTTTTATACCAACATCGTGAAGCAATTGGATGAAGTGTTGCTGATTTTAAGGGCATTGATCCCTTGATTTGCATGCACAAAATTCATCTGAAAGAAGGATGTAAGCCAACCAGAGAGGCACAGAGGCGACTGAACCCCAACATGAAAGAGGTGGTAAAGAAAGAGGTTGTCAAGTTACTTGATGCAGGATTTATTTATCCAATTTCTGACAGCACATGGGTGAGTCTGACACAAGTGGTTCCAAAGAAATCTGGTCTTACCATTGTCCCTAACTCTGTGGGGGAACTTGTTCCACAACGTACTGCCACTGGTTGGCGTGTTTGCATTGATTACAGAAAGCTCAATTCTATGACAAGGAAAGATCACTTCCCTCTTCCATTCATTGATCAAATACTTGAAAGGTTAGCTGGTCAGAGCTATTATTGCTTTCTGGATGGCTACTCTGGTTATAACCAAGTAGCTATGGATCCGAAAGATCAAGAGAAGACCACTTTCACTTGTCCCTTTGGTACTTTCGCTTATCGTCGTATGCCCTTTGGATTATGTAATGCTCCGGCTACATTCCAGAGGTGTATGATGGCCATCTTTTCTGACATGGTGGAAAAATTCTTGGAGGTGTTCATGGATGACTTCTCTGTTTTTGGATCATCCATTGAACACTGTTTGAGCAATTTATCACTTGTGCTTCAAAGGTGCCGAGAACATAACTTGGTACCTAGTTGGGAGAAGAGCCATTTTATGGTGAAAGAAGGTATTGTATTGGGTCATATTGTTTCCGAGAGGGGCATTGAAGTTGATAAAGCAAAGATCGACCTAATTGCAACTCTGCCTCATCCAACTTCGGTAAGGCAAGTTCGATCTTTCTTATGCCATGCCGGGTTTTACAGAAGATTCATCAAAGATTTCAGTAAAGTGGCTCGACCATTGTGCCATTTGTTATCTAAAGATGTTCCCTTTATCTTTGATGAGGATTGTATGAAAGCTTTTAAAAAGCTTCGGTCTCTGTTATCCTCTGCACCAATTATGCAGTCTCCAAAATGGGCTATACCTTTTGAAATCATGTGTGATGCCTCTGACTATGCAGTGGGAGCCGTGTTGGGACAGAGAGAAGAAAAACGACCACATGTCATCTACTACGCTAGTAAGACTCTCTCTGATGCCCAACTCAACTATACAACCACAGAGAAAGAGCTTCTAGCTGTAGTGTTTGCCTTGGACAAGTTTCGTTCTTATTTATTGGGGTCCAAGGTGGTTGTCTACTCTGATCATGCAGCATTGAGACACTTATTGCCAAAGAAAGAAACCAAACCACGTCTTATTCGGTGGATTTTATTGCTGCAAGAATTTGATTTGGAGATAAAAGACAAAAAGGGGACGGAGAATGTGGTTGCGGATCATTTATCTCGGATTGAGTTTGAGCCGGTGATCGATGCATTACCTATTCGAGACTCATTCCCGGATGAGCAATTGTTTGGAATTGCGTTGATGAAAGTTAATGGCCAAAGGTTGAAGCATTGTGTGGAAGGATGTGTGCCAAAAAGAGACGTAGAGTCCGTCGACTTGACGGATCCCGTCTATCCGACTTAATCCCTTCAGAGAGTCAATCGTCTCCTACGGACGTTAAATTGTAGGTTCTGTATGTATTTCTATACTTTATTTCCTTTAGTTTTCTTTAATTTTAATTTTTAGTTTTAGTTTTCTTAAGTTTTTCTTCAATTCTAGTTGCGTTTTAATATTTTTTCTTTGAGTTTTTGATGTATAAGTTGCTTCCGGAGGATGCCAAGAGGTATTCGGACTCAAGACGGGTGAAAAATAGTGCTCTCGGTCGACCTTGGGCGATGGAGACTCAAAAAAATCAAGTCTCGGTCGAACTTGGGCGATGGAGGGTCAAATAGGCCTTCAGGAGGGGGAACGATCGCCCCAGCCAAGGGGGATCGATTGCCCCATGTGTTTTTTAGAAGTTCCCCACCAGCAGGTGGGCGATCGATCGCCCACCCTAGGGGGGATCGATCGCCCAAGCCCATGGGTGGGCTGGCCGAAAGTTTATGCTATAAATGGACTCCTTATCCTCCTATGTTGCTACTACTTGCATCCTAAGCCTCTTTGAACTCCAATTGAAGTCCTACATCCGGAAAACTAATTTCTTCAATTAGTGAGTATTAAACAAGAATTCAACATTGATCATCATCAACTTCAATATCAAATTGGATCAAAAATCACTAGTTCTCAAAGGAAGCTCTCACTTTTTCAAGTTCAACATCAAAGTAAGTGAAGTTTTTCTTTGAAGAAATTGTTCAAATCTTTTTGAGGGCTTTTGAAGACCAAGTTTGGGGGATCAATTTGGTGCATTCACTTGTTCGATTTGGGTGGAAAAATTACCGAAAAGAGGAGGTTGAAGGGTACAAGTTAATTGTGCACGCCAAGTGTTCGATTTAATTCCTCAACCACACTTTTTCTACTTCTATGGCACCAAAGAGAGCAAGTCACCAAGGTGCTTCATGTTCTTCATGATCTCGCCGAGAAGGTATCCAAGAGAGATGGCATCCAAGGGCGTTGAACTTTGAAACCACGTTTGACATAGCCGAACTTTATGGTATGTTTTCTGAGACACAATGGGGGATTTCTGACATCCGTCGTCGTCGATCGGCATCCATTTTTGTTCCACTCTCATCTACCATTTACCCGAGGCTTGTCAAGGTATTTTATCAAAATTTAATGCCGACACCTGATGAGCGGGATGTGCTTACTTCTTCCGTAGATGGAACAATAGTTCGGGTGGACATGTCATCCATTGCCATTGCCATGGGTTGTCCTCATGAGTGCCCAGCTGATTTATCTCATATCTATACTCCTCTACCCGACGAGTTATCGGTAGGCAATGTGGTTGCACGTTTGTGTGCCAACCAATTTTCTGGGCCGAAAAGGAATGCTGCTTCAAAGTCTTCAATGCCAAATCATTTATGGTTCCTTGACGCTGTTCTATTCAAGAATGTATGTCCAATTGGACATAAAACCGAGAGACGTCAAGAGTTCCTCAGATCATTATATGCCATACATTTTGGGCATTGGCTGTCATTCCCACAGATTATCTGGGGCCAGATGGAGAAGTTTTATTCCAAGGTTGTAGCCAAGGCACCAGACAGTGCAAGTGACTGGGAGTTTCCATTCCCTACTATTATTCACCAGTTGCTTGTGACACAGGGATATGCAGTCCATGAGGATGAGCTTGCCTTTTCACGTGATCTTCATTATAGCACGCATGACTGGTACTTGAGTCGATCACATATCACCAGAGAGTCATAGCGGCGCCTGGTGAGGTATCTCAGTTGGCCCAGGGAGGAGAGAATATAGATATACCACCACCGGTGGAAGATCCAGAAGAGATGGAGGCAGAGGAAGAGGAGGTGCATGTACAGGCTGGTGGCCATGATTATCACTATTTAGAGGGGCAGATTACTGGGTTGACAGCCCAGTTTGGTACCCTACAGACAGAGGTATCCACACAGTTTAGAGCAATGAGAACAGAGATGGCGAATCACTTTTGTGACACTCGCCAAGAGCAACTAGAGATGAGAAGGATGATGAGTGCACTGATGCGTCAAGCAAACTTGGATCCGGATGCTCAGTCACCACCACATCCTTGACAGGAAGGTAATCATCTTTTGTATTTTATTTTATTTTTAGTTTTTATTTTTCTTTTTATTTTTCCTTTTGTAGTTAGATTTTTATTATAAAAAAAAAAAATTGAAAAATGAAAAAAATATTTTATTTTATTTTTTTTTAGGATTTTTCTCTTTCATATTTATTTTCACCCATACTATTTCACTTGATCTTTGGGGTATAGTGGTTTGTTTTGACAGGTTTTAACATCCAAGTTTGGGGGAGTGCTTTCACTGCCTTCATACTAGTGATGTGCTCTATTTTCTTTCCACTACTCCATAATCCTGGTAACATCGTTCTTACTCTTCTCTATGCTTTAATTGGGTGTACATTGAGGACAATGTACAGTTTCAGTTTGGGGGTGAGGCGATGCCTATTTGTGTGCTTTAATGCAATATGGGGGAAAATTGGTGTGAAATTCTTCTTGTATTAGGATTTTATTTTATTTTCTTAGTTTGTTTATTTTATTTTATTTTGTTTTATTTTTAGATAGAATGTTTTGACATTATTCAAAGGATTAATACCTTATGTAGGTGCTTAACTTGCAATTTTTGAGTATGTTTGAAATTTTTGGAAACTATGGTTTGAATTAAGTAGTTTTAATCATGGTTTGCAATAACATGTTTTGGAGTGATTAATTTTAGTTTCCGTACATGCACAGACACACTAGCATAATCTTGTAGGGTATAAACCTATGTTTTGAGTTATTGAGTTACATATGCTTAATATTAATTAGTATCTCTTGAGAATGAGTGCCGATAATGTGTTTTACTTGACTTCAATGAAAAAGAAAAAAAAAAAAAAGAGAAAAAGAATATGTTGAAAGCAAATCAATTTGATCCTTTTCATGAGTAACCGGGCCTCTATGCCTCAGGAAGCACGGAGTGTTCGCGTCAAAAGTGAAAAGGTGAGAAAAGATGAGCATTGGTTGTCTTGATTTGTAGCCTGATTGATTCGAGTAATTAGGTCTTCGGGGTATCTTAAAGCCTAGTGCCCTAAAGCCATCTGGTTTGGGAGCCACTGACTGAACGCTTGCTACATGGATCTTTCAGAAAGCTTAATAGATCAAGACATTGCACAACCAATAAAGTAATGAAAAAAAATTGAAAAAAAATTGAAAAAGTCATGTATGCATGTTGGGAAGTATGATTTTAATAAGGGGAGCTAGTGAGTTGAAGGGGTATGTGCCTTAATATATTCAGATCTTGGTTATGCTACATGAGAGGACTGCTAGTTCACTTTACACGAGGGGGCTAGAGTTAATTATTTTGAGATATGTTGATGTGAATTATGTGTGGGAACCATTGATTTGAATTATGGAATTTGAAAGTTTGAAATTATTCTTTAATGCAAGCTTGTAACTATGTATTATAATCTTCTTCTTGAATTAATGTTGAAACAGAATTTTGAATGTTTGTGGGTAACATTTCTGGAAACCCTCACGAGACTATACTCGTCCACTAGGGGGAACCTAGGGGTTTAAAGGCTTGTTGCATATGCTAAATGCAATCGTTTCTCCCACGAAAGTGGAGTTGGGTAGTTTAGTTAGTATTTGTTAGTTTCTTTGTTTTAATTTTTTTTTATTCTATTGCTAAGGGACTAGCAATATGTAAGTTTGGGGGTGTGATCGGCGTTGAATGTTGCGCATTCTAGCCTCTTAACTTATGTATTTTATTCTCTTAGTGATAGATTATTTTGTTATTTTACTTTGTTTTAGTGTTTTCTGTATTTTCAGGACCTTAATGATTATTTCAGTTAAAACCAGGATTTTGGGCTTTTAAAGATTACATCCAAGATGGTGAGATGAAGCCTACATCAAGGAGATTCACTCAACCATTTATTTCAACTCAAATCAGCCAAGGAAGAGGTCCAAGAGAATTGCAGCTGCTTAAGAAGGTTTCGGGCCTGAAGCCCAAATCTGCGCATAATACAGTCTTAATCCCATTTTGGAAAACGGACCAGAAGTCTTATTTTCGAGCCTCAAATCGACATAATTCTTATGCGAGGTTGAACAAAATTTGATTCTGCACACTTTTGTATTTCACGAAAATTCCGTAAATCGGACTTCTAGTGGGTCAAAAGTTGGGCCGAAGTCAGCAGGAAAAACCCACCTGATTAGTGCGGCGGGAACCCTAATTTATTCCTAATTGGATTAGGACTTTGGTGTATTCTCTTGGGGAATAAAGTGAAGACTTGGAGGCTGAATGGGGAGAGATAACGAGAGCTTACACAGAGAGATTGGAGAGTCTGAGAGGGCTGGGAAGAGAACAGAAACATATTGTAGAGCCATTGGAGAACAAAGTCATACGCGTAATTCAGAAAGATGATGTCTTCTTCCTCAACAGTTGAAGCTTCTTCTTCTACCATGAGCGGCTAGTTCATCCACTAGGGTTTTGATGTAGCCCTAACGAAGCATCAATGGTTTGATTGTTTTAATTATTGGGGACCTTTATATACATGCATAGATTGTGTAATTCAGAGGATTCTTATTATAGAATTGAGCAATAAAAGTCTTGTAAATTCAGTTTCAATAATTTCTTATCTTGTCTTAGATATTTAGTTGTTGTTATTGAACTCAATCTCTTTTATTTTCTGTGATCATGAGAGAGATTATTACACAATGGTAATCACTGAATATATTGTTATGAGCTTTGATGGATTATGCCTAGAGAAGATGAACCATACTGCACCCTAGATTAGAGTAGTTAGGCAGATGACTCATGCCAATCGAAGATAGTCCATGGCTTAGCCTTAATCATATGTTATCTTCTTGACAGATGAAGGTGAGCTTGTAGCCACCAACACACTTATGCATGATGTAATTCTCCTATAGTTGATTCAATTGACCATTGATTGTGGAGTTAGTGGTGAAGTCAAACACCCTAGATTTCTCTCATATTATCTTCATTATCTATTTATCTTTGATTTATTTTATTTTACTTTTTAATTGGTTTAGTTTAAAAATCAGAATTCTTTTCTTAAATTTAATTAGAATTAATTCCGTATTCCAACTCATCAGACCATAATCCCTGAGGTATGTGGAAATTTTTAATTGATATACTTTTTGAGTCACACTCACACACGAATCATGTATGATGGCCATCTTTTCTGACATGGTGGAATAATTCTTGGAGGTGTTCATGGATGACTTCTCTATTTTTGGGTCATCTTTTGAAGAGTGTTTGAGCAATTTTTCACTTGTGCTTCAAAGATGCCGAGAACAGAATTTGGTACTTAGTTGGGAGAAGAGCCATTTCATGGTGAAAGAGGGTATTGTGTTGGGCCATATTGTTTCAAAGAGACGCATTGAAGTTGATAAAGCAAAGATCAACCAAATTGCTACTCTGCCTCCTCCAACTTCGGTGAAGCAAGTTCGTTCTTTCTTAGGCCATGCTTGGTTCTATAAAAGATTCATCAAGGATTTCAGTAAAATTGCTAGACTATTGTGCCATTTATTATCTAAAGATGTTTACTTTTCCTTTGATGAAGAATGTGTGCAAGCTTTTGAGAAGCTTCGATCTTTGTTATCCTCTGCACCAATCATGCAATCTCCAAAATAGGCTCTACCTTTTGAAATCATGTGTGATGCCTCTGATTATGCAGTAGGAGCAGTGTTGGGACAAAGAGAAGAGAAGCGACCATATGTCATCTATTATGCTAGTAAGACTCTCTCTAATGCCCAACTCAATTATACAACCACACAGAAAGAGCTTCTAGCTGTAGTATTTGCTTTGGATCAGTTTCGTTCCTATTTATTGGGGTCCAAGGTGGTTGTTTACTCTGATCATGCAGCATTAAGAAACTTATTGGCTAAGAAAGAAACCAAACTGCGTCTTATTCGATGGATTTTATTTTTACAAGAATTCAATTTGGAGATAAAAGACAAAAGGGGACAGAGAATGTGGTTGCTGATCATTTTTCTTAGATTGAGTTTGATTCGGTGATCGATACATTACCTATTAGAGACTCATTTCTGGATGAACAATTGTTTAGAATTTTTGATAAAAAAGTTAATGGGCAAAGGTTGAAGCATTGTGCTGAAGTATTTGTGCCAAGAAGAGACGTAGAGTATGTCGACTTGATGGATCCCGTCTATCCGACTTAATCCCTTCGAAGAGTTGATCATCTCCTACGTATGGTAAATTGTAGGATTTGTATGTATTTCTATCCTATAATTTCTTTAGTTTTCTTTGATTTTAATTTTTAGTTTTAGTTTTCTTAATTTTTCTTTCAATTCTAGTTACATTTTAATGTATTTTCTTTGAGTTTTTGTTGTATAAGGTTCTTCTGGAGGATGCCAAGAAATACACGTCCCGGTCGACCTTGGGCGATGGACGCTTACCAGGCATTAGCTGGGGGGATCGATCGCCCCCATAATTTTTCATGTGGGGAATAATAGAAGGTGGGCGATCGATCACACACCCTATGGGGGATCGATCGCCCAAGCCCAAATGTGGGCTGCCCGAATTTTTGAGGCCTATAAAGGCCACCTCTCCTACCTTGATGCAACTACTTGCTTCCTTGGCATCTTTAAACTCCAATTTGACTCCTACTTCAATCGAGAATATATTTTCTTCAATTGGTGATTCTTGAACAAGTATTTAACATTGATCATCATCAACATCAACATCAAAATCGGATTGATCATCACTAGTTCTCAAGGAAACTCTCACTTTTTCAAGTTCTACATCAAAATAAGTGAAGTTTTTCTTTGGCAAAATTGTGCAAATCTTTTTAAGTGCTTTTGAAGACCAAGTTTGGGGGATATAATTGGTGGATTAAATTGTTCAATTTGAATGGAAAAATTGCTGAAAAGAAGAGGTTCAAGGATAAACTTTTATTGTGTACAGCAAGTGTTTGATTTAATTCCTCAACTAAGCCTTTTCTATTTCTATAGCACCAAAGAGAGCAAGTCACCAAGGTGATTCAAGCTCACGCAATCCTCGCCGAGTAAGACATGATCCAACATTCGGTTCCTTACGATCTCGCCAAGATAGAATTCATGAGAGATGGAATCCAAGGGCCTTAAATTTTGAAACAACGTTTAACATCACTGAACTATATGGTATATTTCCTGAGACATGATGGAGGATTTCTGACATCCATCATCGTCGGTCGACTTCAATTTTTGTTCCACCATCTACTACTATCTACTCGAGGGTTGTCAAGGTCTTTTATCAAAACTTAATGCCGAAACTCGATGAGCGGGATGTGCTTATTTCTTCAGTAGATGGAACATTAGTTTAGGTGGATATGTCATCTATTACTATTGCCATGGCCTGTCCTCATGAGTGCCCGGATGATTTGACTAATATTTGTACTCCTCTACCCGATGATTTGTCAGTGGGTAATTTGGTTGCACGTTTGTGTGCTAACCAATTCTCCAAGCCAAAGCGGAGTGCAGCTTCAAAGTCTTCTATGCCAAATCATTTATGGTTCCTTGATGCTATTTTGTTCAAGAATATATGTCCCATTGGACATAAAACCAAGCAACGTCAAGAGTTCCTTAAAGCTTTATATGCCATCTATTTTAAGCATTAGCTGTCATTCCCACAGATTGTCTGGGGCCAGATTGAAAAGTTCTATTCCAAGGTTGTGGCCAAGGCACCGGACAGTGCAAGTGACTGGGAGTTTCCATTCCCTACTATCATTCATCAATTGCTTATTGCACAGGGATATGCAGTCCATGAGGATGAGCTTGCCTTTCCACGTAATATTCATTATGGCACACATGATTGGAATTTGACCCGATCTCATATACATCAAAGAGTCATAGTTGCGCTAGGTGAAGTGTCTAGATTGGCTCAGGGAGGGGAACCGGTAGATATACCACCACTGGTGTAAGATCCAGAGGAGATGGAAGCTGAGGAGGATGTCCATGCATAAGCTGGTGGCCGTGATTATCATTATTTAGAGGGGCAGATTGCTGGGTTAACCACCTAGTTTGGCACCTTACAGACAGAGGTTTCCACACAGTTTGGAGCCATGAGGACTGAGATGGTGGATCACTTTCGTAAGACTCGCCAGGATCAACTCGAGATGAGGAGGATGCTGCAAGCACTGATGCACCAGGCGAACTTGGATCCAAATACTCAGTCGCCACCACATCTTTGACTGGAAGGTAACTCTCTTTTGTATTTTTATTTTATTTTTAGTTTTTATTTTTATTTTTAGTTATATTTTTCTTTCTGTAGTTATATTTTTCTTATTAAAAAAAAAAAATTTTGGATTTTTCTATTTCATATTTATTTTCACCCATATTATTTCACTTGGTCTTTGGGGTATAGTGGTTTGTTTTGATAGGTTGTAACTTCCAAGTTTGGGGGTGTGCTTGCCTTGCCTTCCTTCACTTGGTGTGCTCTACTTTCGTGCCACTACTCTTCGAATTCCTGGTATTATCGTTCTTACTCTTCTCTTTGCTTCGATTGGTAGTACATTGAGGACAATGTACAGTTTGAGTTTGGGGGTGAGGCGATGCCTTATTTATGTGCTTTATTGCATATGGGGGAAATTTGTATAAAATTCTTCTTGTTTTAGGATTTTTTCTTATTTATTTTATTTTCTTAGTTTATTTCTTTATTTTCTTATGTTTTATTTTTTGATAGAATATTTTGACATTATTAAAGGATTAGTACCTTATGTAGGTGCTTAACTTGCAATTTTTGAGTATGTTTTAGATTTTTGGAAACTATGGTTTAAATTAAGTGATTTTAATCATGGTTTGCAATGATATACCTTGGGGTGATTGATTTTAGTTTCCTTACATGTGCAAACACACTAGCATAATCTTGTGAGGTATAAACTTATACTCTGAGTTATTATGTTACATATGCTTGATATTAATTAGTATCTCTTAAGAATGAGTACCGATGATGTGTTTACTTGACTTCAATGAATGAAGAAAAAAAATGAAAAAAGAGGAAAAAAGAAGTGATGAATAAGCAAATCAATTTGATCCTTTTCATGAGTAACCGGGCCTCTATGCCTCAGGAAGCATGGAGTATTCGCGTCAAAAGTGAAAGGGTGAGAAAAGATGAGCATTGGTTATCTTGATTTGTAGCCTAACTGATTCGAGTAATTAGGTTCTTAGGGGTATCTTAATGCCTAGTGCCCTAAAGCCATCTGGTTTGGGAGTCACTGACTAAAAGCTTGTTACATGGATCTTTCAAAAAGCTTAATAAGTCAAGACATTTCACAACCAATAAAGCAATGAAAAAAAAGAAGAATTGAAAAAAATGAAAAAGTCATGTATTCATGTTTGAAAGTATGATTTCAATAAGGGGAGCTAGTGAGTTGAAGGGGTATGTGCCTTAATATATTCACAACTTGGCTATGCTACATGAGATGACTGCTAGTTCACTTATCACGAGGGGACTAGAGTTAATTATTTTGAGATATGTTGATGTGAATTATGCATGGGGACCATTGATTTGAATTATGGAATTTGAAAGTTTGAAATTATTCTTGAATGCAAGTTTGTAACTATATATTGTAACTTCTTCTTGATTGATGTTGAAACAAAATTTTGAATGTTTGTGGGTAACATTTCTGAAAACCCTCACGAGACTATACTCGTCCACTAGGGGGAACCTAGGGGTTTAAAGGCTTGTTGCATATGCTAAATGCAATTGTTTCTCCCACGAAAGTGGAGTTGGGTAGTTTAGTTGGTGTTTAGTAGTTTCTTTGTTTTAGTTTTCTTTTATTCTATTGCTAAGGGACTAGCAATATGTATTTTATTCTCTTAGTGATAAATTATTTTGTTATTTTACTTCGTTTTAGTGTTTTTTGTATTTTCAAGGCCTTAATGATTATTTCAGTCAAAACCATGATTCTAGGCTTTTAAAGATGACATGCAAGATGATTAGATGAAGCCTACATCAAGGAGATTTATTCAACTATTTATTTTAACTCAAATCAGCCCAAGGAAGAGGTCCAAGAGAATTACAGCTGCTTAAAAAAGTTTCGGGCCTGAAGCCCAAATCTGCGCATAATACAGTCTTAATCTCGTTTTAGAAAATGGACCAGAAGTGTTATTTCTGAGACTCAAATCGACCTAATTTCTAATTAAATAAAATGAAATTCGATTCTGCACACTTTTGTATTTCACGAAAATTCCATGAATCAGACTTCTAGTGGGTCAAAAGTTAGGTCAAACATCAGCAGGAAAAACCCACCTGATTAGTGCTGCGGGAAAACCTAATTAATTCCTAATTGGATTAGGATTTTGGTGTATTCTCTTGGGGCATAAAGTGAAGAATTGGAGGCTGAGTTTGGGAGAGATTGGAGAGTCTGAGAGAGCTTTGGACAGAATAGAAGACATACTTTGCAGACCATTGGAGAACGAAGTCATACGTATAATTCATAAAGATGATGCCTTCTTCCTCAACAGTTGAAGCTTCTTCTTCTACCATGAGCGGCTAGTTCATCCACTAGGGTTTTGATGTAGTCCTAACAAAGCATCAATGGTTTGATTATTTTAATTAGTGGAGACCTTTATATACATACATAGATTATGTAATTTAGAGGATTCTTATTATAGAATTGAGTAATACAAGTCTTATAAATTCAATTTCAATGATTTCTTATCTTGTCTTAGATATTTGATTGTTGTTATTGAACTCAATCTCTCTTATTTTCTGTGATCATGAGAGCAATAATTACACAATGGTAATCACTGAATATATATCATTAAAAGCTCTGTTGGATTATGCCTAGAGAAGATGAACCATACTGCATGTAGAGACCATGAGCAATTTTGGCCGATTTTGTATTTTTCGCATGATAATTGTCATAAATGCATTTTAAGTAATGTTTAACATGTTTTGAGTGTGGGGAACATATTTTGGGAGTGCTTTAAAGGTTTTGGAAACTTTTCAGAAGATTTGGAAAAGTTTGACTTTTTGGTCTAACCGGGGCCCGGGATGTGACTTAAGTGGGCTCGGGAATTTGGAAAATTCTCAAAAATATTTATTTTTGATAATGACTTAGATGAAATGTTTAGAGAGTAGAGGAAGTGATTTCGAGACCGTAGGAGTTTTCAAAATTGAAAACGGAGCCCAGGAGGGTACGTTAAGTGGCCAAGGGCATTTTAGTCATTTTCCATGCCTTAGATATTTTAAATATTTGGCTGAGATTGATCCCAGCCATTGCACATGGATCCTTCTCTCTCTAACATTTCCCTCTTCTCCTCTCTACCTTCTCTCTACATTTCGGAACCGTTCGGGTGCGATTCGGGTTTCGCCGAAGAAGGGAGATACGTAGGGGACGACTGGGGCTTCCCTTTGAACCGATCAAAGTTGTGATTCGGAAGGTAGACATCGCTGAAATTTTGGTGAAGTGCTTAGAAGGCCTTCATTTTTGAGGTAGGGGTTCTTCTTCTCTTCTAATTGTCGATTCTTGGGTTTCGGGTGAAGAAGAGAGGTGTAGGTTGTGTTTCATATGCTTTAGGATAGTGAGAGGTGTGAAAAGTTATATTTTCTCCTTCTCTAGAGTCCTATATTTTCCCAATTATGTCCATTGTGTTGGTGGTAGCATGTGGGTTTGAAGTGGGTGAGTGTAAGAAATTGATACATAGGTATTATGTGCTCAATTTGGTGTATATGTGAAAAATGTGTGCCAAGTGTCATATATGTGATTATATGTGAAAATGTGGTTATTAAATGCATGTTAGTTCTATGTACTAAAATTATGCATTGAGTGTAGCATGAGTAAAATATGCTAATTTTGAAGTTGTATGCATATGAGATGATATATGCATGTGTTATACATATATGTGCTGTATGTGGTGTATGGTGATGAGGAACATGTTTTTTCACTTCTTTTAGTATCAATGAGCATGAGTAAAGCGTGAAATAAAATATTATGTGTTTATGCATTGATATTGCATATGTGGGGGGAGTTGCAGGATAATGATGCAAATAAGGTGCACAGGGCTTCGGAGTGGTCCAACCGTGTGGTGGAATGTGGTAAAATTATCCACTATGTATGGCCCTCGGAGTGGACTGATAGGCGTTGAATGTTACGCATTCTAGCCTCTTAACTTATGTATTTTAAAACATAATTGTAGAGCTATTGGAGAACGAAGTCATACGCATAATTCATGAAGTTGATGCCTTCTTCCTCAACAGTTGAAGCTTCTTCTTCTACCATGAGTGGCTAGTTCATCCACTAGGGTTTTGATGTAGCCCTAACAAAACATCAATGGTTTGATTGTTTTAATTATTGGGGACCTTTATATACATGCATAGATTGTGTAATTTAGAGGATTCTTATTATAGAATTTAGCAATAAAAGTCTTGTAAATTCAGTTTCAATGATTTCTTATCTTGTCTTAGATATTAAGTTGTTGTTATTGAACTCAATCTCTCTTATTTTCTGTGATCATGAAAGCGATTATTACATAATGGTAATCACTGAATATATTATTAAGAGCTTTGATGGATTATGCCTAGAGAAGATGAACCATACTGCATCCTAGATTAGAGTAGTTAGGCAGATGGCCCATGCCAATCGAAGATAGTCCATGGCTTAGCCTTAATCATATGTTATCTTCTTGACGGATGAAGGTGAGCTTGTAGCCACTGACACCACTTATGCATGATGTAATTCCCCTATAGTTGATTCAATTGACCATTGATTCTGAAGTCAGTGGTGAAGTCAAATACCCTAGATTTCTCTCCTATTATCTTCACTATCTTATTTATCTTTGATTTATTTTATTTAATCTTTTTAATTAGTTTAAAAAATCAGAATTCTTTTCTTAAATTTAATTGGAATTAATTCCGTATTCCAACTCATCAGACCATAATCCCTGAGGTACGATACCCCTTCCTTTCGATAGCCCTATTCTGCAAGGAATTCGTTCTATTGCGAAGTGTGGAAATTTTTAATTGATATATTTTTGAGTCACACTCACACACGAATCACTGGGTGATACTGAAGATCAAAGTTGTAGTCTTCCATGTATTCTATCCATCTTCTCTGTCTCATATTCAAGTCCTTTTGTGTAAAAAGGTACTTCAAAGTCTTATGATCAGAGAAAACCTCAAACTTCTCTCCGTAGAGATAATGCCTCCACGTTTTCAAAGAAAAAATTACCGCCGCCAACTCCAAGTCATAAGTTGGGTAATTCAGCTCGTGGATCTTCAACTGTCGGGAACCATATGCAACAACCCTCTCGGTTTGCATCAACACACATCCCAAACCATCCCGTGAAGCGTCACAATAGATGACATAACCCAAACTGCGCTCGGGGATAATCAAGATCGGAGCACTAGTCAATCTACGCCTCAATTCCATAAAGGGATGCTCGCAAGCCTCATTCCACTCAAACTTAACTCCTTTACGAGTAAGCTTGGTCATCGGTGCCGTTAACTTTGAAAAGTGTTTCACAAAGCGCCAGTAATATCCTGCCAATCCCAAGAGGCTACGTATCTCGAATACGTTCTTAGGCCTCTCCCAATCCATTACAGCCTCTATCTTAGAAGGGTCTACCAATACTCCTCCTTCTGACACCACGTGTCCTAGGAACTTCACTTCCGTTAGACAAAATTTACATTTTTCAAATTTGGCATACAAATGGTGTTCTCTTAAAATCTGCAACACTGTCCTCAAGTGAGTCTCATGCTCCTTCATAGAAGAAGAATACACAAGAATGTCGTCCACGAAGACTACCATAAACCTATCCAAGTACACCCTGAATATCCGGCTCATCAGATCCATGAACGCTGTTGGTGTGTTCGTCAATCCAAATGGCATCAATAGGAACTCATAGTGGCCATATCTAGTTCGAAAGGCTATCTTTGGAAAGTCCTCTTCCTTTACCCTCAACTGGCAATACCCCGACTTCAAATCGATCTTTGAAAAATAAGTGGAACCCTTCAGTTGATCAAACAAGTCATCTATCCTTAGCAAAGGATACTTGTTCTTAATCGTTGTTCGGTTCAACTTACGGTAGTCTATGTATAACCGTAAAGATCCATCCTTCTTTTTAGCAAACAGGACTGGAGCTCCCCAAGGTGATGTACTAGGTCGTACAAATCCCTTATCTAATAATTCTTGCAACTGATCTTTCAACTCTTTTAATTCAGCTGGTGCCATCCGGTACAGTGCCATAGAGATAGGTGCGGTACCTAGAGCAAGATCAATGCTAAGCACAACATCTCTCATCGGAGGCAACTCTATCAAGTCCTCCGGGAACACATCTTGTCACGCCCCGAATCCCGAGTGTGAACCCGTTCACTCAACCCCGTGAACAATCTCAATTACACTTAATGCATTAGTATCAAAGTTTGATACTATGTTATAACACCCCGATTTCTAACTCTTGGAGAGTCGGAGATTAAACTGTCTATTTAGTCCAATAGACCCTCATTACCCTCATTTCACGTGGAAGCTTAACCTAATTCTTGCATATAAATGTACACAAATCCATCTTAACCAATCCCCATGGGCCCTACATTAAATCACACACCTTAGTGAACATTTACTTGCCCACACTTTTAAGAATCACTCACTTTCGAGCCTCAAAACTTTCTGTGTTTAGAATCTGGAACTAAGGCTTATACCATTGGATAGAGAATCCAAAAATAATCAAGTTCAAAAAAAACCACACTCAATTCAGATCTAGAACGAAGAAATTACGTCGAAATGAAGTTTTGAAAAAAGCTGTGAATAGTAATCTCGATCAATCGAGATGCATCTCGATTAATCGAGATTTTGACCCCATCAATCGAAGCAAACACCCTCTCGGTATCTTGGACCTGCATTATTTCGATTAATCGAAACTGGGACTTCGATTAATCGAAATAAGGCTTAAAAATACATAAAATCTCGCAACCATTTCGATCAATCGAAATGGGCATTTCGATTGATCGAAATGCACTGTCCGGAAATTCCCAAACACCTATACAAGATCACATTGAACCCAAATCTCAACCGAACCACCTTAAATCATTCATATTTCATATAAATCATCTACCATTGATATAAAATCATACTCGCACATCAACCTATACATTTGAATCTCAAATCTTGCATAATCATAGAAATTTTCCTAGATTCACAATACACCCAAAACTCAAGTGTATAAACCTCCTTGATTCCCAAATTTATTTCCAAAACACCAATCTCACACTCAAATCACTTTCATAATTGAACTCATACACCAAAATGAATCATTTCTTTCACGCACATAACCCATTCAAAATGGAAACATTATCAAAATGAATAAAATGCCACCATGGGCGCTACATATATTAAACCGTTGTCTTTTCACACCCAACAAGTTTATAATCCAATACATATATCAAAAGTACATATGTCCAAAGTACAACCACAACAAAAAAAGGAAGTCACATGCCACAAGCCGGCATGGATAGCCACAAAAATGCACAAATCCAAGAGATAGCAAAGATATACTAGAATTCCATTTGGACACTCATGTCCCATCCGTCATCAGCGCCTTATCTATAAAATATTTAGAATAAAGGGGTGAGCACCACTGCGGCTCAGTAAAGGTTCCCCAACCCTCCTAAGTGTCGACCCGACACGACTTACATGGATGCATGTCACAACATTTCACATATCATTCAACATACATCATATTCACTCAAAATGATGCAAATATATTTATAGGGATGCATTATACACATATCATGCTCCATACTTCAAATGAAGGCGAAAATCATACACTTGTCTCTCTCTCGGACTCGACCCGAGACCCTAGCATGATTCTTGACCAACCACACAACCTAGGCTATTTTTCACACTAGTTCAGAATTTTTATCACCGAGAACATCGGTCCTACCAAGTAATGAAATTGTTCTAACGTGCATCACCGAGAACATCGGTCCTACCAGGTGATTAGATCATTCTAATACACACCACCGAGAACATCGGTCCTACCAGGTAATGAGATCATTTTTGGAATGCACCACTGAGAACATCGGTCCTACCAAGTGATGGGACATCTTTGGACTACACCACCGAGAACATCGGTCCTACCAAGTGATGAGACACTTACAAGATTTTCACCGAGAAATCCTACTTTTAAGGTGGTCTAACCACTCCAACGCCCTCACCGAGTATCCACCTACTCTAGGCAATTAAACCACTTTTCCCCATTTCCTTACAACGGTCTAATACATGCATTTCGAACATATTGTACTCAAGCACTCAATATTCATGCTTCACAATGCATTATCTAGTTATAAAGGAACATAGCATGCATCTCATCTCCACAAAACCACATATACCACATATATGTAAACACATGCATATAACATCTCATATGTATACAACTTCAAAATTAGCATACTTTACTCATGCCACACTAAATGCATAATTTTAGCATATGGAACTAACATGCATTCAACCACCACATATTCCACATATAATCACATATATGACACAAGGTTAGGCATTTGCACATAAATCCCAAATTGAGCACATAAAACCTATATACCCAATTTCTTCATTTCATACACTTTAACCCACATGCTACAACCAACACAAGGATATCAAATGTGTAAAGATAGGACTCAAGAGAAGTAGAAAACATAACTTTTCACACCCCTCACCATCCTAAAGCATGTGATACACAATCTACACATCTCCTCTCCACTCGAAACCCTAGAATCGACAATTAGGTGAGAAGAAGAACCCTTACCTCGAAAATGAAGGCCTTCAAAGCACTTCACCAATTTTCCAGCGGAGTCTACCTTGCCAAATCACCACTTTGTTTGGTTCAAATGGAAGCCCTAGCCGTCCCCCACGTATCTCCCTCCTTCGGCCAGTCTTGAATCCAAGCCGAATGGGTCCGAAATGTAGAGAGAAGGGAGAGCTTTGAAGATGGAGAACTTTAGAGAGAGAAAGAGGCATGAGATATGGCTGGGACACTTAGCCACTGATATTTAAAATATCTAGGACTCGCAAAAAGACTAAAATGCCCCCCGGCCACTTAACGTACCCTCCTGGACTCCTTTTTTGATTCCGAAAACTCCTACGGTCTCGAAATCACATCCTCTACTCTCTAAATATTTCATCTCAGCCATTCCCAAAAATAAATATTTTTAGGCATTTTCCGGATTCCTGGGCCCACTTAAGTCGCATCCCGGGCCCTGGTTTGACCAAAAAGTCAAACTTCTCCAATTCTCTCGAAAACTTTCCGAAACCTCAAAAACACTTCCCAAACATGTTTCCCACACTCAAAACATGTTAAACATCATTCAAAATGCATTTATGGCAATAATAATGCGAAAAATGCAAAATTGGCCAAAATTGGTCACGGTCTCTACACATCTACAAACTCCCTAACCATCGGTGGAAATCCTTCACTAGTCATAATCTCATCCTCCTCGGCTAATAAGCTAGTTAGGAAGTATCCAACCCCGTCCCACACACCGGAACTAAGCAAAGACGGAATGTAGAAATCATCTCGCTCTCCCACAAAATAAAAGCAATCACCCTCGGGTGTGCACACTGTCACTCTCCTACGAAGACAATCAATCATGGTTCTAAATGTAGATAGCCAGTCCATACCTCGAATGACATCAAAAGTGGTCATGTCTAGTAACACAAAGTCGAACACTAGTCGACGCCCAGCAACCTCGATCTCGCAAGACCGACACACTTTATCCAGGGTAACCCTACCCCCAACTGGTGTATCAATGGACAATGGTGACTCCAATGATGACACCCTCAGCCCCAAGGCACAAGAAAATGCAACAGATATGAATGAATGTGATGCACTTGAATCTATCAACACCCTAGTCCACGAGCTAGAAACTAGGAAAATACCTCTGACCACAGACGGTCCTGGTATATCCTCTGCCGGACCAAGCGTGAACACATAGCCCCGCGACTGCTGACCAGTCCCTTGTAACCCTGACTACTGACTAGAAGTAGGCATGGAACCTCTCGCTACCCGAGATCCCTGTACAGAATACGCTGGATGAGGTGGCTGTAATGTCCTGAAACCAGACTGAGCCGTAACTGTCTGCTCAGCCCTCTGCTGAGTCCCTATACCACTCGGTGTACTCTGTCTCTGTGGATAGTTGGCCCTAACATGACTGGGTTGCTTATAATGAAAGCATACCCGTTCCCCCACCGAAGCTACCGGCACTAATGCCACTATTTGCCTCTGAGGGCACTCAGAACGAAAATGGCCAGACTGTTGGCAATGGTAGCACACAACTGTGGATCATGCAGATCCAGTAGGTAAGGACAATGAAGCTACTGGGCAAGTTTGCTGCTGCCCCTGTGAACCTGATCTGCTCTCCCTATTTCTCTTCCTCCCATAACCACTAAAGAGGCACCCGTACCCTTCGCTTACTGTCTAGAGTCCCACAACCTCTGAGTGTCTCTGTCATCCTCCTCAGCCACCAAGGCTCTGTCAAGCACCTCACTGTAGGTCCTCAAACCCAAAATGGACACCCTCTTTCTGATAGAGGTTTTCAATCCCTTCATGAACTTTTTCACCTTTAGCTCTTCATTAGCTGCCATCTCCGGGGCAAAGCGAGTCAAAGATGTAAATTTGGTCTCGTACCCCATCACATCTAAGTCCCCTTGGACTAGATTTATGAACTCTTGTCTCATCTGGTCTCTCACCGAAGCCGGGAAGAACTTATTGAAAAATAACCCCTTAAAGATCTCCCAGTCTATAGTCTCAGTGTTGTGGACATTCCCAATGAATTGCCACCATCGATCCGCTTCTCCTTGTAAGTGAAGCGCTGCCACTCCCACTTTTAAACCCTCATCGAATGCAAGAGCAACCATGAGTTTGTGAGTTTGGTTTATCTAACTCTCAGCCACAAGCAGGTCACGCGTGCCATCAAAAGGAGGCGGTTTAAATTTCACATATTCCTTCATTGCCACCATTTGGCAGCTCAAGGCAACCCTAGGCAGTGCCTAAACCTCCTTTTCCCTGGCTTCCCTAGCCATCCATCTCATAGTGTCTGCCATATCACGCATAAACTGCGTTCCATCTATTGGCTCCTGAGGAGCATCAGCGCCTGCGTCTCGCGCTCTTCTTAGAGGCATTTCTTTCTATATGCACAACAAGAAAATTCTTAAGTCCAACAAATTTACACTTCTCACACATATCCATCATGCTTATACATGCCATGTCAATTTAATCCATATAGGCATGTTATGAAAATGTAAGCATACATCAAGTTCCACATAAGCAATTTACAATCTCAAGTTCAAATCCTTATGTTCCGATCTTTAACCTCAAGTGATCACTAAATCAAGTCTCACCCTTCGTCCCTAGGTATTCTAACCTAGAGCTCTGATACCATGCTGTCACGCCCCAATTTCTTGACTCCCGAGAAACCGGAGGTGAACCCGTTGATTAACCCCAATGAACCTCCTCAATTCCCTCAAATTACTGCGGAAGCTAATTATACGCATGTAATTATCTATTCGTATTCTCATCACTATCCATCCCAATAGGCCACACATCGGTCTATGCATCCATGACATTCCATTTCCACTTTTAGATCATGAAAAATCATAAAATTTTCCATTTTTAAGGTTTACATGACTTTGGGGTGTATCAAACTTCAGTTTGAGTCGCCTGGAACTTCCAGAAGGTTTGTAATTTCAAGAATAGTACTTTGAGGCACCTCAAACTCAACTTTGAGTCACCTTAAAGATTTCCAGGCACCTCAAAGTTGACTTTGAGTCACCTCAAACTGCACCAGACTTGGATTTTTGACAACATTCCTCAACCTGACTTCAAATGCTAATATCTCACAATCCGTAAGTATGTTTGACTTGAAATTTGACATGAATCATCCTCAACATGTCTAGTTCCTAACCCAATTTGAATTATTCAAAAATACTAACCACAACTCAAGTTATGTTCAAATTAGTGGGTGTGGGTTAGATTACCCACTCTTGCGCTAAAATATGCATATCTCTCTCAATTTAAATCCAAACAAGGTCCATGACCTATCAAATTGAAGCTAACACAATTCTCTTACTACATAAATAAATTCCATTCACTCCTTGAACTCAAAATAGACACTTTTGGACATGTGTCCCCCCAATGGCTACTCTAATGCCTCAATGGCCATAAAGTAAATTCACATAACATGCATTTCATACTTGAAATGGAATTCCATCTATTTTTCTTACCATCTTCACTCCACAACTCATGCATACATACTTTTCATACTCCATTTGCTCATAATTAACCATACAAGAAATCATAACAAAAGAGGAAAATGGTCCTATGGTACCATACATCTCCATCACACACATTTTTCTCAAATGGTACATATCATTCATATAGTTTTTCCAAGTTTATAGTCATTACAAGAATTCATGCAAAAGGTTCAAAATGCAACAAATTCTACCATGACTACAAGTAGATCATTACCGTGCCACAAGCCGGCACAGATAGCCAAAAGTACATATGTCCAAAATATAGCAAAATATAACTAGAACTCTTCTTGGACACTCAAGTCCCATCCATCATCGACGCTTTATCTGTAAAAGAGTTTAAAATAAAGGGGTGAGCACCACTGCGGCTCAGTAAAGGTTCCCCAACCCTTCTAAGTGCCGACTCGACACCGACCTACATGAAATGCATATGAATACACTACATGCCACATCCACAATCTCATAAACAATTTAAAAAATACAATTAAAGAGGATTGCGTATTTCACGAATCATGTATAACATGTTCAAACACAAAAGCATTAAGGAAAATAAATGCTCTCTCTCTCTCGGTCCTCATCCGATACCCCATGTGAGTGGCCCACTTCAAGGATCATGTAACCTTGGACACCTCCTCTAACCATCCAATGACCGGGACAACTCTGAAAGGTCATTCTATCATAGTAATGTATATGATTGCCATAGAGTGAGGGGACAACTCCGAGGCTCACAAATCTTGGACATTCTCCGATAACCATCCAAAGACCGGGACAACTCCGAGGGGTCATTAGTATTGGACATACTCTGATCCTAGGCATTAAGCCTTAGTATGGCGGGTCCATGATTCGTGTGTGAGCGTGACTCAAAAAGTATATTAATTAAAATTTTCCACACTTCGCAATAGAACGAATTCCTTGCAGAATAGGGCTATCGAAAGGGGTATCGTACCTCAGGGATTATGGTCTGATGAGTTGGAATAATGAATTAATTCTAATTAAATTTATAAAGAAAAGAATTCTGATTTTTAATGTCGATTTGAGGCTCAGAAATAAGACTTCTGGTCCGTTTTTCAAAATGGGATTAAGACTGTATTATGCGCAGATTTGGGCTTCAGGCCCGAAACCTTCTTAAGCAGTTGTAATTCTCTTGGACCTCTTTCTTGGGCTGATTTGAGTTAAAATAAATGGTTGAGTGAATCTCCTTGATGTAGGCTTCATCTCACCATCTTGGATGTCTTCTTTAAAAGCCCAAAAAGCTTGGTTTTAACTGAAATAATCATTAAGGCCCTGAAAATACAGAAAACACTAAAACAAAGTAAAATCGCAAAATAATCTATCACTAAGAGAATAAAATACATAAGTTAAGAGGCTAGAATGCGTAACATTCAATGCCGATCACACCCCCAAACTTACATATTGCTAGTCCCTTAGCAATAGAATAAAACAAAACTAAAACAAAGAAACTACTAAACACTAACTAAACTACCCAACTCCACTTTCGTGGGAGAAACGATTGCATTTAGCATATGCAACAAGCCTTTAAACCCCTAGGTTTCCCCTAGTGGACGAGTATAGTCTCGTGAGGGTTTCCAGAAATGTTACCCACAAACATTCAAAATTCTATTTCAACATTAATTCAAGAAGAATATTACAATACATAGTTACAAACTTGCATTCAAGAACAATTTCAAACTTTCAAATTCCATAATTCAAATCAATGGTCCCCATGCATAATTCACATCAACATATCTCAAAATAATCAACTCTAGTCTTCTCGTGAAAAGTGAACTAGCAGTCATCTCATGTAGCATAACTCAGCTCTGAATATATAAAGGCACATACCCTTTCAACTCACTAGCTCCCCTTATTGAAATCATACTTCCCAACATGAATACATGACTTTTTTATTTTTTTTTCATTCTCTTTTTTTTTCATTGCTTTATTGGTTGTGCAATGTCTTGATCTATTAAGTTTTCTGAAAGATCCATGTAGCAAGCTTTCAATCAGTGACTCCCAAACCAGATGGCTTTAGGGCACTAGGCTTTAAGATACCCTGAAGACCTAATTACTCGAATCAATCAGGCTACAAATCAAGACAACCAATGCTCATCTTTTCTCACCCTTTCACTTTTGACGCGAACACTCCGTGCTTCCTGAGGCATAGAGGCCCGGTTACTCATGAAAAGGATCAAATTGATTGCTTATTTATCACCTTTTTTTTTCACTTCTTTTCTTTCTTTTTTTCATTGAAGTCAAGTATAACACATCATCGGTACTCATTCTCATGAGATACTAATTAATATGAAGCATATGTAACTCAATAACTCAAAATCAAAGTTTATACCCCACAAAATTATGCTAGTGTGTTTGTGCATGTAAGGAAACTAAAATCAATCACTCCAAAACATGTTATTGCAAACCATGATTAAAACTACATAATTTAAATCACAGTTTTTAAAAATCTAAAACATACTCAAAAATTGCAAGTTATGCACCTACATAAGGTACTAATCCTTTGAATAATGTCAAAACATTCTATCTAAAAATAAAACAAAATAAAATAAAATAAACAAGTTAAGAAAATAAAATAAAATAAAATCCTAATACAAGAAGAATTTCACACAAATTTCCCCCATATGCAATAAAGCACACAAATAGGCATCGCCTCACCCCCAAACTTAAACTGTACATTGTCCTCAATGTACTACCAATCGAAGCAAAGAGAAGAGCAAGAACGATGTTACCAGAAATCCAGAGTAGTGGAAAGAAAATAGAGTACAGCACCAGTATGAAGGCAATTCAAGCACCACCCCAAACTTGGATGTCAAAACCTGTCAAAACAAACCACTATACCCCAAAGAACAAGTGAAATAGTATGGGAAAAAATAAATATGAAAGAGAAAAAAAATCCTAAAAAAATATATATATATATTTTTTTTCATTTTTCATTTTTTTTTATAATAAAAATCTAACTACAAAAAGAAAAATAAAAACTAAAAATAAAATAAAATACAACAGATGGTTACCTTCCTGTCAAGGATGTGGTGGTGACTGAGCATCCGGATCCAAATTTGCTTGGCGCATCAGTGCACGCATCATCCTTCTCATCTCTAGTTGCTCTTGGTGAGTGTCACGAAAGTGATCCGCCATCTCTGTTCTCATTACTCCAAACTATGTGGAGACCTCTGTCTGTAGGGTGCCAAACTGGGCTGTCAACCCAGCAATCTACCCCTCTAAATACTGATAATCATGGCCACCAGCCTGTGCATGCACCTCCTCTTCCTCTGCCTCCATCTCCTCTGGATCTTTCACCGGTGGTGGTATATCTATATTCTCTCCTCCCTGGGCTAACCGAGATACCTCACCAGGCGCCGCTATGACTCTTTGGTGCATATGAGATCGACTCAGGTTCCAGTCATGCATGCCATAATGAAGATCACGTGGAAAGGCATGCTCATCTTCATGGACTGCATACCCCTGTGTCACAAGCAACTGGTGAATAATAGTAGGGAATGAAAACTCCCAGTCACTTGCACTGTCTGGTGCCTTGGCCACAACTTTGGAATAGAATTTCTCCATCTGGCCCCAGACAATCTGTGGGAATAACAACCAATGCCCAAAATGTATAGCATATAAGGCTCTGAGGAACTCTCAACGCCTTTCGGTTTTATGTCCAATTGGACATACATTCTTGAGTAGAACAACATCAAGGAACCATAAATGATTCGGCATTGAAGACTTTGAAGCTGCATTCCTTTTCGGCCCAGAAAATTGATTGGCACATAAACGTGCAACCACATTGCCCACTGACAACTCGTCAGGTAGAGGAGTATAGATATGAGATAAATCATCTGGGCACTCATGAGGACAACCTATGGCAATGGCAATGGATGACATGTCCACTCGAACTATTGTTCCATCTACGGAAGAAGTAAGCACATCCCGCTCATCATTTATGGTTCAACCTTTGGCCACTAACTTTCATCAAAGTATTATCTCGAAAGCTTTGAATTTCTACAGCACCGTAAGGAAAAACCGAAATCACCTGGAATGGTCCATCCCATCTTGAACGCAATTTTCCGGGAAACAACCGAAGCTTGGAATTGAAGAGCCACACTTTATCACCTGGAGAGAAAGACTTCTGTGAGATATGTCGATCATGAAATACCTTCATCCTCTCTTTGTAAATTCATGAACTTTCATAAGCATCACGTCTAAACTCTTCTAATTCATTCAATAGCAACTTTCTCTCTTCCCCAGCTCTTTTTGCATCGAAATTGAATTTTTGAATTGCCCAGAGTGCTTTGTGCTTAATCTCTACTGGAAGATGACATGCTTTCCCATACACCAACCGATATGGTGACATACCGATAGGGGTCTTGTAAGCAGTCCGATATGCCCATAGTGCCTCACTCAGTCGCAATGACCAATCTCTTCTATCCGGTCTCACTGTCTTTTCGAGAACATGCTTAATTTCTCGATTAGACAGCTCTACTTGCCCACTTGTCTGAGGATGATAAGGTGTCACCACCTTATGTGTCACTAAATATTTAGCAAGCAAACCTCTCAATAATTTATTACAAAAGTGAGTACCACCATCACTGATCAAGGCTCGAGGAATTCCAAATCGACTCAGAATATTCTCATGCATGAATTTGATTACCACCTTATGATCATTGGTTCGAGTTGCAATGGCCTCCACCCATTTGGAAACATAATCCACACCAACCATAATGTATTCGTAGCCAAAAGAAGGTGGAAAGGGTCCCATAAAATCAATTCCCCAAACATTAAAAATCTCAACCACCAGAATGGGGCTCATTGGCATCATATCACGCCTCGACATTGAACCCAATCTTTGACACCGATCACAAGTCTTACAGAAAACATATGCATCATGAAACAGAGAAGGCCAAAAGAATCCACATTGAAGTACCTTTGCTGCTGTCTTCCTTGCACTGAAGTGGCCTCCACATGCCAATGAGTGGCAGAACTTGAGAATATCTTGAAACTCATGGTCTGGGACACATCGCCGAATAATCTGATCTGGACAATATTTAAATAACTCTGGATCCTCCCAAAAGTAATGATGAACTTTAGAGAAGAATCAATCACGTTCTCGCTTAGTCCAATCTCGTGGCACTTTTCCCGTGGCTAAATAATTCATAATATCTGCATACCATGGTGTGGAGTTGTCGGATACTCCAAGTAATTGCTCTCTCTGAAGTGTTTTGGAAAGTGTAGTGCATACAGAAGTTACCACCCTGGTAGAAAATTGATCTTCAAACATCTTTTTCTCCTTCTATTTTTCTTGCACCCTTATTTCATTTGTAGATTCAGCCACATCTTCAGAGTCCATGAAGAAAACATCAGTCTGATCTGGAGGATTCTCAACAGCATTGAAAATATTAAGCTTAACCTTCATGTTGCCAAATGAAATATCCATGATCCCTGACCTACAGTTTATGTAAGTATCAGCAGTAGCTAAGAAAGTTCGACCAATGATCACTGGAATGTGCCTCTTTGGATTGTGAACTGGCTCAGTGTCAAGTACAATAAAATCAACAGGAAAGTAGAACTTGTCCACTTTAATGAGCACATCTTCTATGATTCCTCGAGGTTGCTTTGTTGATCTATCTACAAATTGCAATACCACCGAGGTAGGCTTCAATTCTCCCAATCCCAATTGTAAGTAAACTGAATAGGGTAGCAAATTCACACTTGCACCCAAATCAAGAAGTGCTTTATCCACATGGTGCTCCCCAATAATACATGAGATAGTTGGAGCACCAGGATCTTTGTACTTGGGAGGAGTACACTGCTGAATTATCGAACTTACTTGTTGTGGCAGCATCACTTTCTTTGGCACATGACTTTTAGAACGCCTTTTCTGAGTGCACAAGTCCTTCAAGAATTTAACATAAGGAGGAATTGGCTTGATGGCATCAAGGAGTGGCAAATTAATCTTCACTTGTCGAAACACCTCCATCATGTCATGCAGCTTGTCTCCTTGCTTCCCCAATTTAGATGCTTCTAGGAAACGTTGTGGGAAAGGAGCCTTGGGCTCATAAGGAATTTCAGCACTTCGATTTGTGGTCACTTTTTCTTCTTCTTTCTTCTCACCCACCTTAAGTGGTAATGGCTTGAACTTGCTCATGGTGTGTGTTGCTTGTGGAAGCTTGCATCCCTCTTAGATTAGCAATTGGTTGACTAGGGAGCTTCCCTTCTTCTCTTCTGCATAATGAAGTAGCAAGCTGTCCAAACTGAGATTCCAGTTTGGTAATGGATTGAGGATGCGAGTGCACTAGCTGAACTGTAGATTGTACTGTTGCTACAGTAGTTTGCACTGTCTCTATGAGAGAATCAAGCTTGTCAAATTTAGACAAGGTAAGTGTCAGCTTGTCTTCAAGAGCAGAAATTCTTTGGGCCATAGGACTTTGTGTTTGATATTGCTGTTGAGGCACAAAAGTCCTAGGTTGATATGATGGTTGCATTGCTGCCCCTTGGTTACTGTAAGAAAAACTAGGATGATTCCTCCATGTAGAATTGTAAGTATTACCTCGTGGAGGATTCATTGGTCCAGTGAAAGTAGCTTGAACTGGTAGTGGCAGGTCTGCTAGAACGAGTAGAGGACACATGTTGTAAAGAGTTGTCACTAAGATTTTCAAATAAGGTCCATGCCTCTTCTTCACTCTTCAACATAAAAGTACCTCCACACGATGCATCAACCATCTGTCTGTTGGCTTCTGTCAGCCCTTCATGAAAACTCTGCACTAGTTGCCACTTAGGAACTTGATGATGGGGACACTTCCTAAGAAGGTCCTTGAATCTTTCCCATGTCTCATAAAATTGTTCCCCCTCATGTTGGGAGAAACCAGTAATAGCACGTCTGAACTGATTGGTCTTCCCTATCAGAAAATACTTCTTGAGAAACTCATGTTGCATCTGAGTCCAAGTCATGATAGAACCAGCCGGTAGAGAGTTGAACCAATACTTTGCTTTGTCTTTCAGAGATAATGGAAAAAGTCTCATTCTGAAAGCATCTTCAGAGAAGTTGTGAATTTTTGTAGTTGAGCACACTTCAATGAAGTCATCCAGATGCTTGTAAGGGTCTTCTTGAGTCAGCCCAAAATAAGATGGCAGCATCTGAATAATGCAGGACTTGATCTCATAATTCTATGCTGTGACATTGGGCAGTTGAAAACCTGCTGGTGAGGTATATGTCTCAGGAACATAGTTGTCCCTAAGCAGTCTAGCTCTTTCTCCATCAGCATTAGGAACAAGGTTGTTATTCCTCTCTTCTGCCATGTCTTCAATTAATTCTTCCTCTTGCACAATTGTATCAACAGGGATGTTCCTCTGTTGTCTAAGAGTACGTTCAGGCTCAGGATCAAGAGGTATCAAAGGATCAGCTACAGAACGACGACCTTGCATATATTAACCAAAAGCACCTGAAAAGAAAACAAAAACAAAATTAAAAATAAAATATAAAAATTTCCTAAACTAAAAATCCAATTAAAACTAATTCTGTAAAATCCAATCAATCAAATAGATAATCCCCGGCAACGGCGCCAAAAATTGATTCGTGTGTGAGTGTGACTCAAAAATATATCAATTAAAAATTTTCACACTTCGCAATAGAACGAATTCCTTGCAGAATAGGGCTATCGAAAGGAAGGGGTATCATACCTCAGGGATTATGCTCTGATGAGTTGGAATACGGAATTAATTCTAATTAAATTTAAGAAAAGAATTCTGATTTTTTAAACTAATTAAAAAGATAAAATAAAATAAATCAAAGATAAATAAGATAGTGAAGATAATAGGAGAGAAATCTAGGGTATTTGACTTCACCACTAACTCCACAATCAATGGTCAATTGAATCAACTATAGGGGAATTACATCATGCATAAGTGGTGTTAGTGGCTACAAGCTCACCTTCATCCATCAAGAAGATAACATATGATTAAGGCTAAGCCATGGACTATCTTTGATTGGCATGGGCCATTTGCCTAACTACTCTAATCTAGGGTGCAGTATGGTTCATCTTCCCTAGGCATAATCCATCAAAGCTCATAACAATATATTCAGTGATTACCATTGTGTAATAATCTTTCTCATGATCACAGAAAACAAGAGAGATTGAGTTCAATAACAACAACTAAATATCTAAGACAAGATAAGAAATCATTGAGATTGAATTTACAAGACTTTTATTGCTTAATTCTATAATAAGAATCCTCTTAATTACACAATCTATGCATGTATATAAAGGTCCCCAATAATTAAAACAATCAAACCATTGATGCTTTGTTAGGGCTACATCAAAACCCTGGTGGATGAACTCGCCGCTCATGGTAGAAGAAGAAGCTTCAACTGTTGAGGAAGAAGACATCATCTTTCTGAATTACGCGTATGACTTCGTTCTCCAATGGCTCTGCAATATGTTTCTGTTCTCTTCTCAGCCCTCTCAGACTCTCCAAGCTCTGTTCTCTCTGTCTAATCTCTCTTCAATTCAGCCTCCAAGTCTTTACTTTATTCCCCAAGAGAATACACCAAAGTCCTAATCCAATTAGGAATAAATTAGGGTTTCCCGCAGCACTAATCAGGTGGGTTTTTCCTGCTGATTTCGGCCCAACTTTTGACCCACTAGAAGTCCGATTCACGGAATTTTCTTGAAATACAAAAGTGAGCAGAATCAAAATTTTTTCAACCTTACATAAAAATAATGGCAATTTGAGGCTCGAAAATAAGACTTCTGGTCCGTTTTCCAAAACAGGATTAAGACTGTATTATGCGCAGATTTGGGCTTCAGGCCCGAAACCTTCTTAAGCAGTTGTAATTCTCTTGGACCTCTTTCTTGGGCTGATTTGAGTTAAAATAAATGGTTGAGTGAATCTCCTTGATGTAGGCTTCATCTCACCATCTTGGATGTCTTCTTTAAAAGCCCAAAAAGCTTGGTTTTAACTGAAATAATCATTAAGGCCCTGAAAATACAGAAAACACTAAAACAAAGTAAAATCACAAAATAATCTATCACTAAGAGAATAAAATCCATAAGTTAGGAGTCCAGAATGCGTAACATTCAACGCCGATCACCCGGGGAACGCTAATGTGGTTGCCGATGCATTGAGCAGGAAATCACATGGCACTTTGGATAGCATTGCTATTCGTGAGTGGAAGATGATGGAAGATATCTCAGGAATGAGATTGTACTTTAATGAGGGTGATGGACAGACCACTTTGTTCATGCTCATAGTGCAACCAACTCTAGTGAGTAGGGTGGTTGAGGAGCAAATGCATGACACAGAGTTAGAGAGCACTCGCACTCGCACTCAGAATACGGGTGGTGAGGTAGTTAAATGTTGCGCATTCTAGCCTCTTAACTTATGTATTTTATTCTCTTAGTGATAGATTATTTTGTTATTTGATAAGTGTTCAATTCTATGCATTTGAACCCTCTTTCTTACATACGTTAGTTCCGTTTTCGCGTTTACCAAGATATGTTTACTGTATTTTTGTGTTTTTGATGTTTTGCAGGTATTGGAGCAAATGGAGCAAAGTTGGAAGCTTTCTGCAGTCAAGAGAAGAAATCAGAAAATGCAGCCCAAGGCATCTCGATCAATCGAGATGTTGATCTCGATTAATCGAAATCTCGATTGATCGAGATCTCATTTCGATTGATCGAAATCTCGATCAATCGAGATCCAATCTCGATCAATCGAGATTCTGCAGAGCCCACTTGGCCACTTGCTCACCTGCTCTCCCACTTGCAACAAAATCCCCCTTTTTGCACGACTTAGGGGGATTGTCTGACTTGAACAAGACTTTTGGGAGCCTTCTTGATACAAGAGATATATATAATGATATATATATATATATATGGTGGGCAACAAGGTGGAAAAAGAAGCCCAAAAAGCACCAAAAGCCACATATATCTGATATATATCTCTCTCAACACAAAAGGGGGAAAGGAGAGACCTTCGGGAGAGGAAGAGGAAAAGTTGAACCAGACCAAGAAGCTTCACATTCTTCATCAATGGAAGGGTGCAAGGCAACCATGAGCAACTAACTCTTCTACTAGGGTGTTGGTTTCAACCCCTAGCCATGTAAACTTGTTCATCTTTGTAGCTCTTGGGATTTGTAATTAAATGTTGATTATTTAGCCTAGTGATTATGTACACAAATACATCTCTTATATATATTCATTTGATTTGGAATTTATTCTTGTCTTAGAGTAGATTTTGTCACTTGAATGCACAACATTTGCATATTCCACAAGAAGTGTAAGTGATGGCTAGGTAATGGTGTTTAAATGAATGTGTGATGTTAGTTTGTATAGACCATGCCAAGACAAGGTAGTTTGGATGCATGTAGTGTTCACTTAGAGAGTAGAGTAATTAGGTAGTTAGTTAGGTTGAAGAGCTATGCTTGTTGAAGATGGATTATGATAGGTTAGCACACACATTGATCCTTTGATATGTCATGGAGGTCACAAGCCTAATGACATTGTTAGGCATTTAATTAATGAATCCCATGCTTGCTACACTTATGAACATGTGAATGGCTAGTGGTGGAAACCAACCCTAGTTCTCTCTCCCAACTTTAAACTCTTTACTTTTCTTGTCATTTCATTCATGCAATAGTTTTTAAACACAAATTCAAAAATCTGTTTTTTTGAATTAAAGTATAATTAATCTTCCTTTAAGACAATTGCGACTAGTCCTCGTGGGATCGATACCCTCTATATAGAACCTTATCTACAAAGATTCGTGCTCTTGCGAGTGGTTAAATTATATTTTGATAAAAAGGAAAAATTAAGCTTACAATATAATTTAGTTCCGACCACATCAAAATTTTGGCGCCGTTGCTGGGGACTACGGTTTTATTGTCATCATTGGAAGATTAAATCTGGTTTAATTCTTAGGCTAGAAATTCTTTCATTCTTTTTGTATATATTTTGTTATTATTTCTCAAACTTCTTGATTTTAGGTATACCACATAGCGGGAATCAAAGAGAAGTAAACTTGGAACCCTTTGTGAGTATAACGCCTAAAATTAGTGGTTTGAATTCATTCATTCTTTTTGTACAGGTTATTGTTACTTTGTGTATTGAGGTGTTGTTTGATTGTTAATGTATGCTAGGTAAACGGTCCTTGTCACTTCCTTTGCTTCCGTGTAACATTGAACTTGAACGAACACTTAGACAACGTAGAGGAACCTCTAGGGACCCTATATTGCCTAGGACTGAAAACATGGATCCAAATGAGAGACAACCTCTCGGGCTACCTCCTTTTAATCATGAACAACCACCTCCACCACCACCTCCTCAAGGAGAGTTGCTTATGGACTTTTACCTTCCGACTACATTTGAAGTACCTTCATGTATCCAATTTTCGGATGTAGCGGCAACTCAATTCGAAATAAAGTCCTCCACCATCAATCTTCTTAATAGCTTCCACGGTCTCCCTAATGAGGATCCGTACCGGCACTTAGATTACTTCCTTTCCGTGTGTTCCACTATTCGTGTACCACACTTTACGGAGGATGATCTAAACCTGCGTATGTTCCCCTTCTCCGTAAAAGATAAAGCTAGAAGTTGGTTCAACTCCTTAGAACCTAACTCAATCCATTCTTGGGCGGAGATGCAAATAGAGTTCTTGAAAAAATACTTCCCAATGGGTAAGACAAGTGATATTCGACGAGCAATCACCGGATTCACCCAAATTGACCAAGAACAATTCCATGAGACGTGGGAGAGGTTAAAGGATCTTTTAAAATCTTGTCCGCATCATGTTATCCCAAAATGGCAGCTAGTGCAAAGTTTTTATGATGGGGTGAGTGAGCAACACAGACAAATGATAGACTCCGCGTGTGGGGGTGGATATCTTTCAAAAAGCCCTGATGAGGCATGGAAACTTTTTCAAACCCTAAGCAACAATTCAGCTCAACGCTCCTCCACTAAGAAAGGGAAGGCCACCCAACCTTGTAGAGGAGTGCATGAAATATCACTGGTAGATGAGGTTGCCATGCAAGTAGAAGCCCTATCCCAAAAAATGGATTTAATCATGAAAAATGGGCTGCCTACTCCAAACCAATCTGTCCAAAATCAGGAAGGTTGTTCGTTTTGCTATAGTACTTCACATTTCGTACGAGATTGTCCTATTGCCGGGCAATCTCCCGATTATGCTCAAGAGCAAGCGAATGCTCTGTACTCTAAACAAATGAATGATCCATATTCAAACACGTACAATCCTGGTTACAAGAACCATCCGACTTTCTCATGGAAACCTCAAGAATCAAGTCCCTCTTTCCAAGGGCAAAACTCTTTTAATTCCCCCTCTCAACAGCCGCATTATAGGCCAAACCCTCAACCTTACAATCAAAGATCTAATTACCAACAACCACCACCTCCTTCGAGAAGCCAAAGCTTTGAAGAAAGAGTGATAAGCAATCTTGAGGCCAATACCCGCTTATTACAAACTCACTCTCAATCAATCTCTAAGCTTGAAGCCAACGCTCAATCTATGGCTAGGTTAGAAGCTCAAATAGGGCAACTAGCTAATGCCTTAAATAGAAGGGAGGAAGGTAAGTTGCCGAGTCAACCGGTGGCGAACCCCAAAGGTGTCCATATGATTGAAGATCCATCATCTTCAACTTGTAATGCTCTTCCGGAGCAAGTTCAATCAATCACAACCTTGAGGAGTGGTAAAATCATTAACTCCAAGGTAGGGGAGGAAGAAGGAAAGGAATTCCAAAAGCAACCTAAAAATCCAAAAGAATCCCAATTAAATCCAAAATTGTTTCCGTTAAATCCAAATTTGCAAAATATCCCTTCAAATCCGAAAGGAAAGGCAAGTGAAGTTGTGTCATCATCGATTCCAAATCTTGACACCTCTTATGAACCCCCGGTTCCTTTTCCCCAAAGATTGAAGGAACCTTCTCATTTCGGGAAGCAAGGAGAGAAAATCCAAGACATGATGGAGATCTTCAAACAAGTAAAGATCAATCTCCCTCTCCTTGATGCTATTTGACAAATTCCCTCCTATGCGAAATTCTTGAAGGACTTGTGCACTCAAAAGCGCAAATCTAGGAATAATGTTCCTAAGAAAGTCCTCTTAACTGAGCACATAAGCTCCATTTTCCAACACCAAGCCCCTCCTAAATTCAAAGATCCGGGTGCTCCGACCATTTCGTGCACCATCGGAAATTAATCTTTTGAAAAAGCACTTCTTGATCTAGGGGCTAGTGTCAATTTGCTTCCATTCTCAGTTTACCAACAACTAGGTTTGGGGGAACTCAAGCATACCACGGTTGTGTTGCAACTTGCCGACCGTTCGGTGAAGCAACCACGTGGCATCATTGAGGATGTCATCATTCAAATGGACAAATTCTATTTTCCGATGGACTTCATAGTCCTTGACACGGAACCGGTCCAAAATCCAAATTGTCATATTCCCATTATTCTAGGTCGTCCATTCTTGGCCACGGCAAACGCTTACGTTAATTGCCGTACCGGAGTGATGGACATCTCTTTTGGAAATATGAAATTCCGCTTGAACATCTTCAATGCTTCCCACTACACATCCGACGATGAAAGTGAGTGATTTTGTGTCGATGTTGTGGAAGACCTTGTTCAAGAAGCACTTCCTTCTATTCTTTCCAAGGATCCTTTAGAGGCATGCCTGAATCACTTCAACTATTATGATTTTGACATTGAGCAAGCCATATGTGAAGTCAATTCCATGCTCGATGTTAATACTGTCATAGATTTGCCTAAATGGAGAGTTCCGAGAGAACCCTTGCCCCCTTTGTCCAAAACTTCCCAAACTCCTTCTTTAATTTCCCCACCACAACTTGAGCTTAAGCCCCTACCGGCTACACTCAAGTATGTTTTCTTGGGCGCAAATGAGACCCTTCCAGTCCTTATCGCTTCCAATCTCACAAATGACCAAGAGTTGGAACTCATAAAGGTGCTCAAAAAGCACAAAGAAGCAATAGGCTGGAGTGTGGCAAATCTCAAGGGAATAGATCCTTCTATTTGTATGCACCACATACACTTGGAAGAGGATGCTAAGACCTCAAGGGAGGCACAACGTCGATTAAATCCAAATATGAAGGACGTTGTCATGAAGGAGGTGGTGAAGTTACTAGATGCGGGAATCATATACCCCATCTCTGATAGCAAGTGGGTTAGTCCCACTCAAGTGGTTCCAAAGAAGTCAGGTATTACGGTGCAACCAAATGACAAGGGTGAATTAGTTCCCCAACGCACCACCACGGGTTGGAGAGTGTGCATAGACTATAGGAAATTAAATTCAGCCACTCGGAAAGATCACTTCCCCCTCCCATTCATTGATCAGATATTGGAGAGATTAGCCGGGCAAAGTTTTTATTGCTTTTTGGATGGATATTCCGGCTATAATCAGGTTGCTATAGACCCGAGGGACCAAGAGAAAACCACCTTTACATGTCCCTTCAGCACATTTGCTTATAGACGCATGCCCTTTGGGTTGTGCAATGCACCGGCGACTTTTCAACGGTGTATGATGTCTATCTTCTCGGACATGGTGGAAAAATTCTTGGAAGTGTTCATGGATGATTTTTCCATTTTTGGACCTTCGTTTGAATCATGCCTCCAAAATCTAGCTTGTGTTCTCAAACGATGTCAAGAGACCAACCTAATTCTTAGTTGGGAAAAGAGCCATTTTATGGTTCAAGAGGGTATTGTCCTAGGGCACATTGTGTCTAAGAGAGGAATAGAGGTTGATAAAGCCAAGGTTGAACTCATTTCCAAACTTCCTCCACCATCAACGGTGAGGGAGATTCGTTCATTCCTTGGGCATGCGGGCTTTTATCGCCGTTTCATCAAAGACTTTAGCAAGATCTCTCGGCCTTTGTGTCGCCTTCTTGAAAAAGAGCCTTGCTTTACCTTTGATGAAGGGTGCCTTAACGCTTTTGAAAAACTCCGCACCATGCTTACAACCACTCCAATTCTAATCCCTCCGAATTGGGCTCTCCCATTTGAGATTATGTGTGATGCATCCGATTATGCCATGGCTGCAGTCTTAGGGCAACGAGTAGACAAACTGCCACATGTCATCTACTACGCAAGTAAAACCCTTTCCGAGGCTCAAATCAATTATACCACAACGGAAAAGGAATTGCTTGCTGTGGTATTTGCATTGGACAAATTTTGAGCTTATTTATTGGGTTCAAAGGCCATTGTCTATTCGGACCATGCTGCCCTCCGGCATCTTTTGGCCAAAAAGGACACCAAGCCTAGGTTGATCCGATGGATACTCTTATTGCAAGAGTTCAATTTTGAGATTAGAGACAAAAGGGGAACTGAAAATGTGGTGGTTGACCACCTGTCTAGAATTCTTGTTGAATCGCTCCATAATTCCATTCCAGTTTGTGAATCCTTCCCGGATGAACAACTCTTTGTCATCTCTCAAGAGAGTATCCCTTGGTATGCAGATGTGGTTAATTACTTGGCAACCGGTAAAATACCATCTTCTTGGACCAAGCAAGAGAAGGATCGTTTTCTCTCCCAATCACGATCATATTATTGGGACGATCCTCAATTGTTCAAATATTACCCCGATCAAATAATTCGAAGGTGTGTGCCCAACAGTGAATTCCAAAGCTATGTGGGCCACCAAAACTTTCAATTTTGACATCCAAAAGGCCGGCTCTACTCGAAAGCTTCAATTGAATGAATTGCGACATGACGCGTATGAGAATGCGAAAATCTATAAGACAAAGTCCAAAGCCTTTCATGATCGCAATATTCGAGTCAAAACATTTTCGCCGGGCCAAAAAGTATGGTTGTACAACTCACGCCTCCATTTGTTTCCTGGAAAACTTCGCTCCCATTGGGATGGTCCATTTTTGATTAATTCTGTCGCTCCCCACGGAGCGGTGGAATTGAAGGACTTGAAAGACGGCTCGTTGTTCAAAGTGAATGGGCAGCGCTTAAAAGTGTGCGTGGATGACCAAGTCACCACCAAATACGTGGATGTCGTCACTTTGACGAATCCCGTGTATTTTGACTCGTGAGCCTATCCGGACGTCACGCCATAGACGTGTAAGGTGGCGAAGCGATGGTAGCTATCATGCCTCCATGATGTCCCTTTAATCCAAAGTAGGTTTGTATCTAAGCAATGTAGTATCTAATTCCCAAGTATCTAAGTCCTTGAAGCATAACTCAAGCTGACTATTTTTGAGCATCTCGATTGATCGAAACCAGGATCTCGATCAATCAAGATTTCGATTGATCGAGATCTCAATCTCGATTGATCGAAAAATTGTAGAGATTTGCCATGTCCAAAGTCCCGAGAGGTAGTATTCTTCGATTGCACTTCGATAGGTCTTCGATCGATCGAAAATTTTGATTGATCGAAATGGGATTTCGATTGATCGAAATAAAAGTTCGATTGAATGAATTAAATGTTCGATTGATCGAAGAGAGATCTCGATCAATCGAAATCTCGATTGATCGAAATGCACATCTCGATCAATCGAGATGCACGCGAGGCCTGCACGTGAGCCGAAAATCTATTTAAACTGTTGGGCTTCCCTCCCATTTTAAAAGACCATCCGAATTCTTCTATTCCTCAGCGCGATCCAAGCCTTCTCCAAGCACTCCCGAGCACTCGATCTACCATTCCCGATCATCCGCTGCTATCCGACGCAGTCCGAAGTCGCCGCTAGCACTTGCGCGATCTTCTCTTCGTGGCTACGAGTGGACTTTTCTTCTGTTGAGCCGTTCATCTTCTTCCTCTTGAGGTAAGTGATGTATGGCTACTTTTTGTATACTCTCTCGCCATTTTTGATAGTTTTACGGCGTAATAAACATAGTTAGATAATGTTGGGGTGGATGGGTGCGATTGCGATATCTGTAACGAGATTTTGTGGGTTTCGGGGGGTAGGAATTCATGTAGGAGTGAGATTTGGCATTCTCTTCGTTTCAAACGCTTAGTGTACGGTGTGTAACCGCGGCACCTTCGTTTCGGTTGCATCCGTACACATTGCCTCTTCGAGAGCGACTTTTTGCATTCTTGTCAGTACCATGGACTAGGACTTTATTTTTATTTTTATTCTTTTAGTTTATTCGTAGTTTAGCTTTCTTCTTATTCATCTTTTATTTACGTAATTTTTGGAATGAAGTGCAGACTATTCCGAGGCTATGGCGAGGGTGAAGAACGCCGCCGGTTCTGTTCGCGACGTGCCCGGGCGAGCCTTCTGGTCTCGAAAGTTCCACCCGGAGCAGCTTTTCGACTTAGCCGAGTTCGAGAGGGGTCCCGACACCGCATGGACGGTTGTCGAGCTCAGGAGGCGTCGCCTCGACCGGCTATGTGTGCCTCCCACCGACGTGGCACACGAGCTCCTAGTGCAGGTCTTTTACGATCATATGACCTACTCCTGCACCGCGCCAGATACACTCGAGACTATCGTGGCCACTGTCACGATCACGATTACGCCGAGTCGGATTGCTCATATGCTCGGCATCCCTCACCAGCAGCCGCCGGACATGGTTGGCCCGGACGGTCAGCCACTTTACAGTGCCGCACTCCCAGCAGACACTACGCTCTTCTCGATAGTGATGGACATGTGTGGCGGGGCGTTCACCACGCCCAGTCACAACTGCACGTCCAAATCGATGTGCCCGAGCAGATATTGGTTCCTGGACACCGTTCTCCTCAAGAACGCGTGTCCGGTGCAGCACGTGGCAGAGCGCAGGGGCGACCTCCTCCGTTGCCTCTATGCTTTCCACATGGGCGCTTGGTTTTCTGTCCCATCGCTGATCTGGGGGCAGATGTACAAAGTCTGGGACGGCCTCGTCAACAAGAGGATGAGGCGAGCAGCTAGTTGGCGGCTTCCCTTCCCTTTCCTGATCGTCGCTTTTCTCAACAGTGCCAGTATACCGGTCAGTCGGACTGACATCCAGTTGGCACCGCCCACCCGCTTCACATCTACTCAGTGGGAGTGGGTGAGGCGACACTTAGAGCGACAGGACCATCAGGGTGATCCACCAAACGATGTAGATATGGATGCCCCGGTGGAGATGGATGAGGGAGAGCCTGCAGGGGCTGAGTCAGAGGAGGAGGAGATGGAGGAGGAGGAGATGGATGTCGCTGCAGAGCAGCATGATATCTTAGCGACGGGCTATTCCTGCCTGGCGGCTGACGTAGAGCGGCTCCAGCAGGGTTTTGACGAGCACGTCCAGGTGACGCCGAGTCAGCTGGCAGGCATTCGGGCGGACCTGCAGTTCCTGTTCGCTGGTCGAGCCTCCACCTCCACTTCTACTCCCACCGAGCCTCCACCACCACCACCCGCCCTCGAGTAGCTGCATTTTATTCATCTTTTCTGCTTTATTTTCTGTATTTTTCTTTCTTTATTTTTCATAGGCCATATTGGCCATGTTTAGTTTCTTTCTGAGTATTCCACCTACATGTACCCTTTGTACGCAAACTCATGTTCATCTATATGGAATACATTTATATTTTCTTTTTTACCATGTGTTATCTTTACTGTCTTTATTTTTGCTTTCTGTCAATTTATCTGTTCTCTATACCTTGACTATGTATGTAGTACCACTTGTCTAATTGTTATATGCGATTCAGTTGATGATTTCCGTTTATTACCGCCTGGTTTCAATTCCCAATACTGTTGAGATTGCTTCAACACAGTATGGCGGTAATAAAGAAAGGCAGCCCCTTTGCATGCTATACGTTAGCGTGCCTGGATAGTCAATATCTTGTCGCATAGACCTCTTAGACAATTGGGAAACACCAGTTCACACCCTTAGATATACAGTGATATTGGCATTGTCAGTTTGTACATAATTATTTCATTATGTTCCATTTATCTACTTTTTGTTCCTTTTAATGCTCGTGGTATCCCGTGGGTGTTCTGTGCAGGTTTTCCTTATTTCCAAGATGACCGCTGCTGTGGAATACCATTTTTCTCGCATTCTGCCATCCCGGTAACTTCTTTCCTTGCTCTTCTTGTCCAAACATTGAGGACAATGTTGCATATAGGTTTGGGGGTGCGGTATGCTATACCACTTGCATACGCATGCAATGTTCAGTCATTATTTTGAGTATCATTGTAGAGCAGTTTTTCTTCTTGATATTTTTGCATGCTTGCCATGATGTCTAGCTTTTTAAAGGAAGTCATTCGAATAAATGTCCGAGGTAAATGCAGCAGGTAGTTAAGAACTTTATCATTGTAAATACCCGCACTTTTGCAAGCTTTATAGTAGGCTAGAACGGTCTACATTGTTGTCTAAATTCGAGCACGTACAGTTCTTGCCCTAAATTTGTCCTTAACCGCACAAATTCGCACACATGCATTTTAAATTGTGGGGTATAAGTCTGAGGGAGAATTTTTGGAAAATTCTATTTTTATCTGAACAACGTAAAGAATAAGTTCTTCTGGTTGTTGTAAAAATAAAAAATAAAAAAATAAAAAGAGAAAAATATGCAATAAGCCTTCTCACTCAATAAATCGGATTTCTATGCCTCAAAGCAGGGAATATTCGCGTATAAGTGTGTAAGGTTGAGCAATAATAAGCGGGTGGCTTGCTTACGCTCATCGCCTTGTAAGCTCGGTCATTAAGTCCGAGGGGTGCTTCTTCACCTAATGCCCTAAAATCAATTAGTTTGGGAGTCATTGGCCCAACGCCGCTACATGGGCTTGTAAGAAAGCAAAAAGAGCTAAGCATTGCACGGTCATCCGCACATGAGCAATCATGAATGTTTTGTGATAATGAACAGCCGTGTCAAGCATTTTTAATGAGTTTTTCTCTTAAAAACAGATTTGTTCGTTTTCTTCTCCAAATATGACAACAGCCACACGTTGGAATGCATGTTCACTTTTCAAAGAGGATTTTGGAGTTGGAATTGTTATATTTGTTCGGGTTGGCCATTATGTGGGGACTGTCGTTCATTTATAGCTTGTGAAAGTCCATTTTTGCTAATGACCACATAGTTCTGTAATACTTGTTGGATTTGCCAGATGTGAAATGAACGGATGATCGCCCTTTATTTAGTTGATGACTGAGCCTGATTAAACTTTTGTATAAGATAGTTGATTTCATTTTTGTAATATTATATTGCTAAGGGACTAGCAATATGTAAGTTTGGGGGTGTGATAAGTGTTCAATTCTATGCATTTGAACCCTCTTTCTTACATACGTTAGTTCCGTTTTCACGTTTACCGAGAGATGTTTACTGTATTTTTGTGTTTTTGATGTTTTGCAGGTATTGGAGCAAATGGAGCAAAGTTGGAAGCTTTCTGCAGTCAAGAGAAGAAATCAAAAAATGCAGCCCAAGGCATCTCGATCAATCGAGATGTTGATCTCGATTAATCGAAATCTCGATTGATCGAGATCTCATTTCGATTGATCGAAATCTCGATCAATCGAGATCCAATCTCGATCAATCGAGATTCTGCAGAGCCCACTTGGCCACTTGCTCACCTGCTCTCCCACTTGCAACAAAATCCCCCTTTTTGCACGACTTAGGGGGATTGTCTGACTTGAACAAGACTTTTGGGGGCCTTCTTGATACAAGAGATATATATAATGATATATATATATATAGTGGGCCCCAAGGTGGAAAAAGAAGCCCAAAAAGCACCAAAAGCCACATATATCTGATATATATTTCTCTCAACACAAAAGGGGGAAAGGAGAGACCATCGGGAGAGGAAGAGGAGAAGCTGAACCAGACCAAGAAGCTTCACATTCTTCATCAATGGAAGGGTGCAAGGCAACCATGAGCAACTAACTCTTCTACTAGGGTGTTGGTTTCAACCCCTAGCCATGTAAACTTGTTCATCTTTGTAGCTCTTGGGATTTGTAATTAAATGTTGATTATTTAGCCTAGTGATTATGTACACAAATACATCTCTTATATATATTCATTTGATTTGGAATTTATTCTTGTCTTAGAGTAGATTTTGTCACTTGAATGCACAACATTTGCATATTCCACAAGAAGTGTAAGTGATGGCTAGGTAATGGTGTTTAAATGAATGTGTGATGTTAGTTTGTATAGACCATGCCAAGACAAGGTAGTTTGGATGCATGTAGTGTTCACTTAGAGAGTAGAGTAATTAGGTAGTTAGTTAGGTTGAAGAGCTATGCTTGTTGAAGATGGATTATGATAGGTTAGCACACACATTGATCCTTTGATATGTCATGGAGGTCACAAGCCTAATGACATTGTTAGGCATTTAATTAATGAATCCCATGCTTGCTACACTTATGAACATGTGAATGGCTAGTGGTGGAAACCAATCCTAGTTCTCTCTCCCAACTTTAAACTCTTTACTTTTCTTGTTATTTCATTCATGCAATAGTTTTGAAACACAAATTCAAAAATCTATTTTTTCGAATTAAAGTAGAATTAATCTTCCTTTAAGACAATTGTGACTAGTCCTCGTGGGATCGATACCCTCTATATAGAACCTTATCTACAAAGATTCGTGCTCTTGCGCGTGGTTAAATTATATTTTGATAAAAAGGAAAAATTAAGCTTACAATATAATTTAGTTCCGACCACATCATTATTTTACTTTGTTTTAGTTTTTCTGTATTTTCAGGGCCTTAATGATTATTTCAGTTAAAACTAGGATTTTGGGCTTTTAAAGATTACATCCAAGATGGTGAGATGAAGCCTACATCAAGGAGATTCACTCAACCATTTATTTCAACTCAAATCAGCCAAGGAAGAGGTCCAAGAGAATTACAGCTGCTTAAGAAGGTTTCGGGTCTGAAGCCCAAATCTGCGCATAATACAGTTTTAATCCCGTTTTAGAAAACGGACTAGAAGTCTTATTTCTGAGCCTCAAATCAACATAATTCACGCGTTGGGTTGAATGAAATTTGATTCTACACACTTTTGTATTTCACAAAAATTCCGTAATCGGACTTCTAGTGGGTCAAAAGTTGGGCCGAAGTCAGCAGAAAAAACCCACCTGATTAGTGCTGCGGGAAACCCTAATTTATTCCTAATTGGATTAGGACTTTGGTGTATTCTCTTGGAAAATAAAGTGAAGACTTGGAGGCTGAATTGAGGGAGATAACGAGAGCTTACACAGAGAGATTGGAGAGTCTGAGAGGGCTGGGAAGAGAACAGAAATATATTGCAGAGCCATTGGAGAACAAAGTCATACGCATAATTCAGAAAGATGATGTCTTCTTCCTCAACAGTTGAAGCTTCTTCTTCTACCATGAGAGGCTAGTTCATCCACTACGGTTTTGATGTAGCCCTAACAAAGCATCAATGGTTTGATTGTTTTAATTATTGGGGACCTTTATATACATGCATAGATTGTGTAATTGAGAGGATTCTTATTATAGAATTGAGCAATAAAAGTCTTGTAAATTCAATCTCAAATATTTAGTTGTTGTTATTGAACTCAATCTCTCTTGTTTTCTGTGATCATGAGAAAGATTATTACACAATGGTAATCACTGAATATATTGTTATGAGCTTTGATGGATTATGCCTAGGGAAGATGAACCATACTGCACCCTAGATTAGAGTAGTTAGGCAGATGGCCCATGCCAATCGAAGATAGTCCATGACTTAGCCTTAATCATATGTTATCTTCTTGATGGATGAAGGTGAGCTTGTAGCCACTAACACCACTTATGCATAATGTAATTCCCCTATAGTTGATTCAATTGACCATTGATTGTGGAGTTAGTGGTGAAGTCAAATACCCTAGATCTCTCTCCTATTATCTTCACTATCTTATTTATCTTTGATTTATTTTATTTTATCTTTTTAATTAGTTTAAAAAATCAGAATTCTTTTCTTAAATTTAATTGGAATTAATTCCGTATTCCAACTCATCAGACCATAATCCCTGAGGTACGATACCCCTTCCTTTCAATAGCCCTATTCTGCAAGGAATTCGTTCTATTGCGAAGTGTGGAAATTTTTAATTGATATATTTTTGAGTCACACTCACACACGAATCAATTTTGGCGTCGTTGCCGGGGATTATCTATTTGATTGATTGGATTTTACAGAATTAATTTTAATTAGATTTTTAGTTTAGGAAATTTTTATATTTTATTTTTGATTTTGTTTTTGTTTTCTTTTCAGGTGCTTCTGGCTAATATATGCAAGGTCGTCGTTCTGTAGCTGATCCTTTGATACCTCTTGATCCTGAGCCTGAACGTACTCTTAGACAACAGAGGAACATCCCTGTTGATACAATTGTGCAAGAGGAAGAAATAATTGAAGACATGGCAGAAGAGAGGAATAACAACCTTGTTCCTAATGCTGATGGAGAAAAGCTAGATTGCTGAGGGACTACTATGTTCCTGAGACATATACCTCGCCAGCAGGTTTTCAATTGCCTAATGTCACAGCACAGAATTATGAGATCAAGTCCAGCATTATTCAGATGCTACCATCTTATTTTGGGCTGACTCAAGAAGACCTTTACAAGCATCTGGATGACTTCATTGAAGTGTGCTCAACTACAAAAATTCACAACTTCTCTGAAGATGCTTTTAGAATGAGACTTTTTCCATTCTCTCTGAAAGACAAAGCAAAGTATTGGTTCAACTCCCTACCGGCTGGTTCTATCACGACTTGGACTCAGATGCAACATCAGTTTCTCAAGAAGTATTTTCCGATAGGAAAGACCAATCAGTTCAGACGTGCTATTACTGGATTCTCCCAACATGAGAGGGAACAATTTTATGAGACATGGGAAAGATTCAAGGACCTTCTTAGGAAGTGTCCCCATCATCAAGTTCCTAAGTGGCAACTAGTGCAGAGTTTTCATGAAGGGCTCACAGAAGCCAACAGACAGATGGTTGATGCGTCGTGTGGAGGTACTTTTATGTTGAAGAGTAAAGAAGAGGCATGGACCTTATTTGGAAATCTTAGTGACAACTCGCTACAACATGTGTCCTCTACTCGTTCTAGCAGACCTGCCACTACAAGGAAAACTGATGGGATTTATGAGGTTGGTGCTTCAGAAGTTATGCCAACTGATATTGATTTAATTGCACAGAAGGTAGCAGCAATCATGGCTGCTAATCAAACTCCTTCTGCTTCAAATTCTTCATTGCTAGGCTCTTGTGAATTTTGCTCTAGTCCTACGCATAATGTGAGCAATTGTCCTTCGGTGGGGTAATTTTCTGATATTCAACATGAGTAAGTTCAAGCTACTTTCACTGGACCAATGAATCCTCCATGAGGTAATACTTACAATCCCACATGGAGGAATCATCCTGGTTTTTCTTACAGTAACCAAGGGGCAGCAATGCAACCATCATATCAACCTCGAACTTTTGTGCCTCAACAGCAATATCAAACACAAAGTCCTATGACCCAAAGAATTTCTGCGATTGAAGACAAGCTGACTCTTACCTTGTCTAAATTTGACAAACTTGATTCTCTCATAGAGACAGTGCAAGCTACTGCAGCAACAGTACAATCTACAGTTCAGCTAGTGCACTCGCACTCTCAATCCAATACCAAACTGGAATCTCAGTTTGGACAGCTTGCTACTTCATTATGCAGAAGAGAAGAAGGGAAGCTCCCTAGCCAACCAATTGCTAATCCAAGGGGGATGCAAGCTTCCACAAGCAACCCACACCATGAGCAAGTTCAAGCCATTACCACTTTGAGAAGTGGGAAAGTAATTGACAATAAGGTGGGTGAGAAGAAAGAAGAAGAAAAAGTGACCACAAGTCCAAGTGCTGAAATTCCTTATGAGCCCAAGGCACCTTTCCCACAACGTTTCCTAGAAGCATCTAAATTGGGGAAGCAAGGGGACAAGCTGCATGACATGATGGAGGTATTTCACCAACTGAAGATTAATTTGCCACTCCTTGATGCCATCAAGCAAATTCCTCCTTATGCAAAATTTCTGAAGGACTTGTGCACTCAGAAAAGGCGTTCTAAAAGCCATGTGCCAAAGAAAGTGATGCTGCCACAACAAGTAAGTTCAATAATTCAGCAGTGCACTCCTCCCAAGTACAAAGATCCTGGTGCTCCAACTATCTCATGTATTATTGGGGAGCACCATGTGGATAAAGCTCTTCTTGATTTGGGTGCAAGTGTGAATTTGCTACCCTATTCAGTCTACTTACAATTGGGCTTGGGAGAATTGAAGCCTACCTCGGTGGTATTACAATTTGCAGATAGATCAACAAAGCAACCCCGAGGAATCATAGAAGATGTGCTCATTAAAGTGGACAAGTTCTACTTTCCTATTGATTTCATTGTACTTGACACTGAGCCGGTTCACAATCCGAAGAGGCACATTCCAGTGATCCTTGGTCGACCTTTCTTAGCTACTGTTGATGCTTGCATAAACTGTAGGTCAGGGATCATGGATATTTCATTTGGCAATATGAATGTCAAGCTTAATGTGTTCAATGCTATTCAACACCCTCCAGATCAGAGTGATGTGTTCTGCATGGATGATATTGATGAATGTGTAGAGGAATTTGTTTCATCCTCTATATCTCGAAACTCCCTGGAGGTATGTAAGTCTTTTTATGACTTTGAGAACATTAATGATAAAGGGTTGTGTGAAGAAGTGCATGCTATGCTGGAAGTGGATGCTATTCAGAATACTCCACCATGGGGAATTCCAATTGAGCCACTACCTTCTCTCTCTAGCACTCCCCTAGTGCCTTCATTGGAGTCCCCTCGAAAATTAGAATTAAAGCCTTTGCCTGACAAATTGAAGTATGTATTCTTGGGGGCATAGAAAACTCTTCATGTTATAATTGCCTCTGATCTGACAGAAGTTCAAGAGAAGAGCTTAGTAGAGGTTTTATACCAACATCTGAAGCAATTGGATGGAGTGTTGCTGATCTTAAGGGCATTGATCCCTCGATTTGTAAGCCAACCAGAGAGGCACAGAGGCGATTGAACCCCAACACGAAAGAGGTGGTAAAGAAAGAGGTTGTCAAGTTACTTGATGCAGGAATTATTTATCCAATTTCTGACAGCACATGGGTGAGTCCGACACAAGTGGTTCCAAAGAAATCTGGTCTTACCATTGTCCCTAACTCTGTGGGGGAGCTTGTTCCACAACGTACTGCCACAGGTTGGCGTGTTTGCATTGATTACAGAAAGCTCAATTCTATGACGAGGAAAGATCACTTCCCTCTTCCATTCATTGATCAAATACTTGAAAGGTTAGCTGGTCAGAGCTATTATTGCTTTCTGGATGGCTACTCTGGTTATAACCAAGTAGTTATGGATCCGGAAGATCAAGAGAAGACCACTTTCACTTGTCCCTTTGGTACTTTTGCTTATCGTCGTATGCCCTTTGGATTATGTAATGCTCCGGCTACATTCCAGAGGTGTATGATGGCCATCTTTTCTGACATGGTGGAAAAATTATTGGAGGTGTTCATGGATGACTTCTCTATTTTTGGATCATCCTTTGAACACTGTTTGAGCAATTTATCACTTGTGCTTCAAAGGTGCCGAGAACGGAATTTGGTACTTAGTTGGGAGAAGAGCCATTTTATGGTGAAAGAAGGTATTGTATTGGGTCATATTGTTTCAGAGAGGGGCATTGAAGTTGATAAAGCAAAGATCGACCTAATTGCAACTCTGCCTCATCCAACTTCGGTAAGGCAAGTTCGATCTTTCTTAGGCCATGTCGGGTTCTATAGAAGATTCATCAAAGATTTCAGTAAAGTGGCTCAACCATTGTGCCATTTGTTATCTAAAGATGTTCCCTTTATCTTTGATGAGGATTGTGTGAAAGCTTTTGAAAAGCTTCGGTCTCTGTTATCCTCTGCACCAATTATGCAGTCTCCAAAATGGGCTATACCTTTTGAAATCATGTGTGATGCCTCTGACTATGCAGTGGGAGCCATGTTGGGACAGAGAGAAGAAAAACGACCACATGTCATCTACTACGCTAGTAAGACTCTCTCTGATGCCCAACTCAATTATACAACCACCGAGAAAGAGCTTCTAGTTGTAGTATTTGCCTTGGACAAGTTTCGTTCTTATTTATTGGGGTCCAAGGTGGTTGTCTACTCTAATCATGCAGCATTGAGACACTTATTGGCAAAGAAAGAAACCAAACCGCGTCTTATTCGGTGGATTTTATTGCTGCAAGAATTTGATTTGGAGATAAAAGACAAAAAGGGGACGGAGAATGTGGTTGCGGATCATTTATCTCGGATTGAGTTTGCGCCGGTGATCGATGCATTACCTATTCGAGACTCATTCCTGGATGAGCAATTGTTTGGAATTGCGTTGATGAAAGTTAATGGCCAAAGGTTGAAGCATTGTGTGGAAGGATGTGTGCCAAAAAGAGACGTAGAGTCCGTCGACTTGACGAATCCCGTCTATCCGACTTAATCCCTTCGGAGAGTCAATCGTCTCCTACGGACGTTAAATTGTAGGTTCTGTATGTATATCTATACTTTATTTCCTTTAGTTTTCTTTAATTTTAATTTCTAGTTTTAGTTTTCTTAAGTTTTTCTTCAATTCTAGTTGCGTTTCAATGTTTTTTCTTTGAGTTTTTGATGTATAAGTTGCTTCTGGAGGATGCCAAGAGGTGTACCGAACTATTCGGGCTCAAGACGGGTGAAAAATAGTACTCTCGGTCGACCTTGGGCGATGGAGACTCAAAAATATCAAGTCTCGGTCGACCTTGGGCGATGGAGGTCCAGCGGGGTACCAGAGGGGGGATCGATCGCCCCATTGGAGGGGGATCGATCGCCCAAGGATTTTTTAAAGGGGAACCCACCAGCAGGTGTGCGATCGATCGCCCAAGGCTAAATGTGGGCTGCCCGAATTTTCTTGGTATTTAAAGCTTCCTTATCCTCCTATGTTGCTACCACATGCATCCTAAGTCTCTTTGAACTCCAATTCAAGTTCTACATCATCCGAAAGATTATTTTCTTCAATTAGTGATTATTATACAAGAATTCAACATTGATCATCATCAACTTCAACATCAAATTGGATCAAAAATCACTAGTTCTCAAAAGAAGATCTCACTTTTCAAAGTTCAACATCAAAGTAAGTGAAGTTTTTCTTTGAAGAAATTGTTCAAATCTTTTTGAGGGCTTTTGAAGACCAAGTTTGGGGGATCAATTTGGTGTATTTACTTGTTCAATTTGGGTTGAAAAATTACCGAAAAGAGGAGGTTGAAGGTTACAAAAGAATTGTGCACACCAAGTGTTCGATTTAATTCCTCAACCACACTTTTTCTACTTCTATGGCACCAAAGAGAGCAAGTCACCAAGGTGCTTCAAGTTCACGTAATCCTCGCCAAGCGAGGCATGATCCGACCATAGGTTCTTCACGATCTCGCCGAGAAGGTATTCAAGAGAGATGGCATCCAAGGGTGTTGAACTTTGAAACCACGTTTGACATAGCCGAACTTTATGGTATGTTTCCCGAGACACGATGGGGGATTTCTGACATCTGTCGTCGTCGGTCGGCATCCATTTTTGTTCCACTCTCATCTACTATTTACCCGAGGCTTGTTAAGGTATTTTATCAGAATTTAATACCGACACCTGATGAGCGGGATGTGCTTACTTCTTCCGTAGATGGAACAATAGTTCGGGTGGACATGTCATCCATTGCCATTGCCATGGGTTGTCCTCATGAGTGCCCACATGATTTATCTCATATCTATACTCCTTTACCCGACGAGTTGTCAGTGCGTAATGTGGTTGCACGTTTGTGTGCCAACCAATTTTCCGGGCCGAAAAGGAATGCTACTTCAAAGTCTTCAATGCCAAATCATTTATGGTTCCTTGACGCTGATCTATTCAAGAATGTATGTCCAATTGGACATAAAACCAAGAGACATCAAGAGTTCCTCAGATCATTATATACCATACATTTTGGGCATTGGCTGTCATTCCCACAGATTGTCTGGGGCCAGATGGAGAAGTTTTATTCCAAGGTTGTAGCCAAGGCACCAGACAGTGCAACTGACTAGGAGTTTCCATTCCCTACTATTATTCACCAGTTGCTTGTGACACAGGGATATGCAGTCCATGAGGACGAGCTTGCCTTTCCACGTGATCTTCATTATGGCACGCATGACTGGAACCTGAGTCGATCACATATGCACCAGAGAGTCATAGCAGTGCCTGGTGAGGTATCTCGGTTGGCCCAGGGAGGAGAGAATATAGATATACCACCACCGGTAGAAGATCCAGAGGAGATGGAGGCAGAGGAAGAGGAGGTGCATGCACAGGCTGGTGGCCATGATTATCACTATTTAGAGGAGCAGATTGCTGGGTTGGCAGCCCAGTTTGGTACCCTACAGACAGAGGTCTCCACACAGTTTGGAGCAATGAGAACAGAGATGGCGGATCACTTTCGTGACACTCGCCAAGAGCAACTAGAGATGAGAAGGATGATGCGTGCACTGATGCGTCAAGCAAACTTGGATCCGTATGCTCAGTCACCACCACATCGTTGATAGGAAGGTAATCATATTTTGTATTTTATTTTATTTTTAGTTTTTATTTTTATTTTTATTTTTCCTTTTGTAGTTAGATTTTTATTATAAAAAAAAATTTGAAAAATGAAAAAAATATTTTATTTTATTTTTTTTAGGATTTTTCTCTTTCATGTTTATTTTCACCCATACTATTTCACTTAATCTTTGGGTATAATGGCTTGTTTTGACAGGTTGAAACATCCAAGTTTGGGGGTGTGCTTTCATTGCCTTCATGCTAGTGGTGTGCTCTATTTTCTTTCCACTACTCTGAATTTCTGTTAACATCGTTCTTAGTCTTCTCTTTGCTTTAATTGATAGTACATTGGGGACAATGTACAGTTTAAGTTTGGGGGTGAGGCAATGCCTATTTCTGTGCTTTATTGCAATATGGGGGAAAAAATTTGTAAAATTCTTCTTGTATTAGGATTTTAGTTATTTTATTTTCTTAGTTTGTTTTTTATTTTCTTTTGTTTTGTTTTTAGATAGAATGTTTTGACATTATTCAAAGGATTAATACCTTATGTAGGTGCTTAACTTGTAATTTTTGAGTATGTTTTAAATTTTTGAAAACTATGGTTTAAATTATGTGGTTTTAATCATGGTTTGCAATAATTTGTTTTGGAGTGATTAATTTTAGTTTCCTTACATGCACAAACACACTAGCATAGTCTTATGGGTATAAACTTTGATTTTGAGTTATTGAGTTACATATGCTTGATATTAATTAGTATCTTTTGAGAATGAGTACCGATAATGTGTTTTACTTGACTTCAATGAAAAAGAAAAAAAAAAGAAAAAGAATGTGATGAATAAGCAAATCAATTTGATCTTTTTCGTGAGTAACCGGGCCTCTATGCCACAGGAAGCACGGAGTGTTCGTGTCAAAAGTGAAAGGGTGAGAAAAGATAAGCGTTGGTTGTCTTGATTTGTAGCCTGACTGATTCGAGTAATTAGGTCTTCAAGGTATCTTAAAGCCTAGTGCCCTAAAGCCATCTGGTTTGGGAGTCACTAACTGAAAGCTTGCTACATGGATCTTTCAGAAAGCTTAATAGATCAAGACATTGCACAACCAATAAAGCAATGAAAAAAAAGGAATTAAAAAAAAAATAAAAAAGTCATGTATTCATGTTTGAAAGTATGATTTCAATAAGGGGAGCTAGTGAGTTGAAAGGGTATGTGCCTTAATATATTCAGAACTGGGTTATGCTACATGAGATGATTGCTAGTTCACTTTACACGAGGGAGCTAGAGTTGGTTATTTTGAGATATGTTGATGTGAATTATGCATGGGAACCATTGATTTGAATTATAGAATTTGAAAGTTTGGAATTATGCTTGAATGCAAGTTTGTAACTATGTATTGTAATCTTCCTCTTGAATTAATGTTGAAACAGAATTTTGAATGTTTGTGGGCAACATTTCTGGAAACTCTCACAAGACTATACTCGTCCACTAGGGGGAACCTAGGGGTTTAAAGGCTTGTTGCATATGCTAAATCCAATCATTTCTCCCACGAAAGTGGAGTTGGGTAGTTTAGTTAGTATTTGTTAGTTTCTTTATTTTAGTTTTGTTTTATTCTATTGCTAAAGGACTAGCAATATGTAAGTTTGGGGGTGTGATAGGCGTTGAATGTTACGCATTCTAGCCTCTTAACTTATGTATTTTATTCTCTTAGTGGTAGACTATTTTGTGATTTTACTTTGTTTTAGTCTTTTCTGTATTTTCAGGGCATTAATGATTATTTCAGTTAACACCATGATTTTGGACTTTTAAAGAAGACATCCAAGATGGTTAGATGAAGTCTACATAAAAGGAGATTCATTCAACCATTTATTTCAACTCAAATCAGCCCAAGGAAGAGGTCCAAGAGAATTACAGCTGCTTAAGAAGGTTTCGGGCCTGAAGCCGAAATCTACGCATAATACAATCTCAATCCTGTTTTGGAAAATGGACCAGAAATCTTATTTCCGAGCCTCAAATTGACATAATTTTTGTGAAAGATTGAACGAAATTTGATTCTGCACACTTTTGTATTTCACAAAAATTTCGTAAATCGGACTTCTAGTGGGTCAAAAGTGGGGCCGAAGTCAGCAGAAAAAATCCACCTGATTAGTGCTGCGAGAAACCCTAATTTATTCCTAATTGGATTAGGACTTTGGGGTATTCTCTTGGGGAATAAAGTGAAGAATAAGAGGCTGAGATTACAGAGAGGAGACGAACAGAGATTGGAGAGTCTGAGAGGGTTGAGAAGAGAACAGAAACATATTTGCAGAGCCATTGGAGAACGAAGTCATACGTATAATTTATGAAGATGATGTCTTCTTCCTCAACAGTTGAAGCTTCTTCTTTTACCATGAGTGGCTAGTTCATCCACTAGGGTTTTAATGTAGCCTTAACAAAGCATCAATGGTTTGATTGTTTTAATTATTGGGGACCTTTATATACATGCATAGATTGTGTAATTCAGAGGATTCTTATTCTAGAATTGAGCAATAAAAGTCTTATTAATTCAATCTCAATGATTTCTTATCTTGTCTTAGATATTTAGTTGTTGTTATTGAACTCAATCTCTCTTGTTTTCTGTGATTATGAGAGCGATTATTACACAATGGTAATCACTGAATATATTGTTAAGAGCTTTGATAGATTATGCCTAGAGAAGATGAACCATACTGCACCCTAGATTAGAGTAGTTAGGCAGATAGTCCATGCCAATCGAAGATAGTCCATGGCTTAGCCTTAATCATATGTTATCTTCTTGACGGATGAAGGTGAGCTTGTAGCCACCGACACCACTTATGCATGGTGTAATTCCCCTATAGTTGATTCAATTGACCATTGATTATGGAGTTAGTGGTGAAGTCAAATACCATAGATTTCTCTCATATTATCTTCACTATCTGTTTACTTTGTTTTATTTTATTTTATCTTTTTAATTAGTTTAGTTTAAAAATCAGAATTCTTTTCTTAAATTTAATTAGAATTAATTCAGTATTCCAACTCATCAGACCATAATCCCTGAGGTACGATACCCCTTTCGATAGCCCTATTCTGCAAGGAATTCGTTCTATTGCGAAGTGTGGAAATTTTTAATTGATATACTTTTTGGGTCACACTCACACACGAATCAAGGATATGTTTAGAGCATGTGCACTTGATTTTTGAGGCAGTTGGGAGGATCACCTTCCATTGGTAGAGTTTGCATACAATAATAGCTATCAAGTTAGTATTGAGATGGCTCCATTTGATGCTTTGTATGGTAGACCTTGTAGGTCACCAGTTTGTTACACAGAGGTTGGTGAGACAGCGACTTTGGGGCCAGATATAGTCAGAGAGACTACAGAAAAGATAAAGATCGTACGACAGTGTTTGCTTACGGCTCAGAATCGTTAGAAAAACTATGCTGACAGAAGGCGGAGGCCTTTAGCATTTGAGGTGGGGGACCATATCTTCTTGAAGGTCTCGCCACGCAGAGGTTTAATGAGGTTTGGGCATAGCGGGAAGCTAGCCCCATGCTTTATCAGTCCATTTGAGATATTGGATCGTGTAGGTGAGGTTGCATATCACTTGGCATTGCCACCACAATTTTCAAGTGTGCACAATACTTTTCACGTTTCGATGTTGAAAAAGTATGAGCCAGATCCTTCACATGTGCTAGGTTGGACAGATCTTGAGGTGGAGGAGGACGTGTCTTACGAGGAGAGACCGATACAGATTTTGGATATTAGGGAGCAAGTGTTTCGGGGCAAGACCATTCCATTGGTTAAAGTCCTTTGGAGGCTTCACGGAGTCGAGGAGGCTATGTGGGAGTGAGAACAAGAAGTCCACTCAAAGTATCCCGAGTTGTTTTCTACTTGAGGTATGTTCCTAAATTTCGAGAACGAAATTTCCTTAAGGAGGGGAGGTTGTAGAGATCATGGCCGATTTTGCATTTTTCGCATGATAATTGGCATAAATGTATTTTGAGTAATGTTTAACATGTTTTTAGTGTGGGGAACATGTTTGGGGAGTGTTTTAAAGGTTTTGGAAACTTTTCAGAAGATTTGGAAAAGTTTGAATTTTTGGTCTAACCGGGGCCCGGGAGGTGACTTAAGTGGGCCCGGGAATCCAAAAAATTCTCAGAAATATTTATTTTTGATAATGTCTTAGATGAAATGTTTAGAGAGTAGAGGAAGTTATTTCGAGACCGTAGAAGTTTTTGAAATCGAAAACGGAGCCTGGGAGGGTACGTTAAGTGGCCAGGGGCATTTTAGTCATTTTTCATGCCTTAGATATTTTAAATATCTGGCTGAGGTTGATCCCAGCCATTTCACACAGATCCTTCTCTCTCTAACATTTCCCTCTTCTCCTCTCTACATTTTGGAGCCGTTCGGGTGCGATTCGGGTTTCGCCGAAGAAGGGAGATACTTAGGGGACGGCTAGGGCTTCCCTTTGAACCAATCAAAGTTGCGATTCGGAAAGGTAAACATCACTGGAATTTTGGTGAAGTGCTTGGAAGGCCTTCATTTTCGAGGTAGGGGTTCTTCTTCTCTTCTAATTGTCGATTCTAGGGTTTCGGGTGAAGAAGAGAGGTGTAAATAAGCCAATTATTTCTTTATTGCTCAACCTTGCACACCTTTTAGATGCGAACACGCCATACTTCATGAGACACAGAGGCTTGATTTAATGAGTGAGAAGGGTTATTGCCAATTTATTTTATTTTGTTTGTTTTCTTTTCTATTATTTTTTTTAGCTTTTGATTTTTCTAAAGCAATTCGTTCTTCAAGTAGTACAAATAAAAACAAATGTTTTCAAAAAATTTCATACGATGTATACCCCACAATTGAATGCATGTGTGCATGTTTGTGCCGTTAAGGACAAATTAGGGAAAGAACTGTACAATATTCAAAGACTAAACAAAAATGTAGACTGTTGGAACCTAACACATAATTTCAAAATGTCAAGTATTTTCGGATGTCAAAGCTCCTAATTACAAGATGCATTTATCAATGACATTCTGAGCATTACATCCTCAAAAGAAGGACATCATGGCAAACATGAAATAAAGACACAATACGTACAAAAATTTTAAAAACAACCAATCTATGCAAGTGTACCATACCCCCAAACTTAAATTAAACATTGTCCTCAATGTTTGAACTAAGAAGAGTTAGAACAATGTTACTGGCTGATTGATGAGTTTCAAAAAGTCAAAATATCAACCGTGTTAGGGTAGTGGATAAACGGGTACACGGGTATGCATTACATACGTGGGGCATCAAAACCTACACAAGTACAACTACATACCAACATAACATACATGTGTGAGTAAATAAAAAAAATAGACAAAAATAATAGACAAAAATAATATGTAAAGACAATGAAAATGCTGATAATATTCTAATAATTCAAACATGTGTGAGTACAAATGCTGGAATTTATGGAATACAAAAGAATTGGTTAAAAGTAACAAAATAGAGTGTCATAAGGCACTAGACAGTTCGATAACTGTAAATACATACATAACTGGAATAAAATAAAACAAAATGAGAAACAAAAATAAGAAAACAATAACAAAGGATGAAGAGGCGGCGGGGATGGTGGTGCAGAAGTAGATGGATCCATACCATGGGATCCAAATGCCTGCCTAAGCAGCTACTAGATCTGACGCTAGCCCGCGATAACTGCGTCCAACGTGCATCAGTTTGCCGGTGATGCTGAAGTGCAAGATTGTTGTCTTGCATCAAACTAATCATGTTGTTGCCGATAATGCCTAAAAAATCATTTGTCTGCTAGCGAAGCTTGGCGAATTCCACCTACAACTACTGAAGGCTGGCACTAAGACACTCTAAGCCAGTGGACAAATAGTCACAATCGGCATGTCTCATGGTACGAATATCCGAGTCAGTCTCGGCAATGTTAGGGTCCTCCCCCTCAGGTGCGTCCATAACAAGATTGCCCTCTTCTTTCTCAAAAGCGACATTAGGAACAAGAAACATATGGGTAAGCATCTTACTCCATTGCTGAAAGGTAAAGTGAGGGGGTGCCTCACTTTCAATCTCATCAGGGAGAAAGTGGAAGTGCGCGCGACGGAGAAGAGATGTGACATGAAATGGAACGGAAGGCTAACAGTGGTCGTCCTTGAAATGGGCCTATCAACGAGTTGCTCCCACACCCGAGACATCTATCCCCAAATAATAGCCAAAATGGAGAACCAAAAACCCGAATGAAGGGCATACAAAGCCCACAAAAACACGCCCTAATGATCTGATCAGTGGCCAAAAGGATGTGCATTCCATTGGAAAGTTGTGTCAAAAAACCACAATTTCCTCGGGCACAAAGATTTAGTGGTGTAGGAGTTGGTGGTAGGATTCAAAAAATGACCCCTACATATGCGTCAGATCATGGCTGGAATAGAAAGGTGGGAAGGAATGTCAGGAAATGGCAGATCTCCTCTCCCAAGTAAAGGTCTTCGGGTTCCTCATGTGGACACCCAATGCAATCAGCAATATCCCGGATGGTGACGGTGATAGCAACACCATCAACAGTGGTGCATAATGTATCTGGGGTATCAAGGCTATAAGGCATGTTTAAGTAAAAGACACAAACTAGTTGAAAGTAATAAATCTCAGTGGTAGGTACCAAAAGGCCCAACAAATAGCGCTTTGTCAAACACGAAAGGGACTAAGTTGCATATGGATCCTCGATAAACTCATCAATGTGAACTATATGCTCGAGGTGGAAGTCTCGGGTCGCCCACTAACCCCAGGGTATGTTGCAAACCGGAATAGGAGGTGCCTCGTCACTAGCCATGGTGTGAGTGGTCGTAGATGTACCTAGTCAAAGGTGAATATGGCCACAAAGATTACACTAAGCTACATATGCATCTTTATTTCATGTTTCCCATGAAGTCCTTCTATTTGAAGAAGTGATACCCATAACGTCATTGATAAATACATCTTGTAATTAGGAGATTCGACATTCAAAAATACTTAAACTTTTAAAAATTATGTTAGGGTAAAACAGTTTACATTTTTGTTCAGTCTTTGAATATTGTACAATTCTTCTTTAAATTTGTCCTTAATGGCACAACACGTACACATGCATTCATTTGTGGGGTATAAGCCATTTTAAGAATTTTGAAAACCTTTGTTTCTATTTGAATTCCTTGAGAAGCGAATTACTCTAAAAAAATCAAAAGCCAAAAAAATAAAAAAAGAGAAAACAAAAAAAAATTGCCAATAAGCCTTCTCACTCATTAAAACGGGCCTCTGTGCCTCAAGAAGTATAGAGTGTTCGCGTTTAAAAGGTGTGCAAGGTTGAGCAATAAAGAAACAATTGGCTTGTTTAAGTTTGTAGCCTAGTAAGTTTGGTTATTAAGTCCAAGGGGTGTTTCTTCACCCAATGCCCTAAAATCGTCCGATTTGGGAGTCATTGACCCAACACTGTTACATAGGCTTACTAGAAAGCTTAAAGGAGTTAGGCATTGCATGGCCGATTGTGCTTAATGTTTGTAAATAATTTTGTATCTAGTGTTGTGCTTTGGTAATCCATTTCAGAAGTTGTTTCTTCTAAGAACGGATGGTTCTCCTTTTTCTCCATTAACGACAATAAACAACGTATTTGAATGTATGTTCACTCTTCAAAGAGGATTTTAGGGTTTGCACTTCTATGTGTATCGGACTGGCCATTTTGTGGGGACTGTAGCCTAACTCTAATTTTTGATGGTTTATATCTATTGATGTTCATTTAGCTCCATAGTACTTGTTGCATTTGTCATTTTGAACAACAATTGGGGTATCAATCTTTTCTAGTTGATGACTGAGCATTCTAATATTTTTACATACTTTTGTGAGTTTAACAAGTGTGTTAAATCCAATGACACTCCACTCGTCCACCAGATGTGTCTATGGATTTAAAAGGCTTGTTGCAATCGCTAAATGCAGCCGTGTTTCCCACGAAAGCGGAAGTAGAGTAGTTGTTTTATTTTATTTCTTTTTGTATTGCTAAGGGACTAACAATATCTAAGTTTGGGGGTGTGATAAGCATTGAATGTTATTCATTCTCGCGCATTTACTTATGCATCTTGCTCCCATAGTTGTACATATTGTATAGTTTTTACGCGTTTTTATGCTTTTGATGATTTCAGGTTCAAACTCAAACTTTGGTGTAATTCAACTCCTTTATCAATTCAACAATGCATTCCTATTTCCTACCATATTTTATGGAAAGTCCACATCAAGGAATAGTGAATGGCATGTCAACACTGAAGTCAAAAAGTTAGAAAGTTGAAGATTTGCGGAAGAAGGAAGATCGATGCATCGAAATCCCTACTTTGATGCATCATAGCTTCGATGCATCGAAGTGCCTACTTCAATGTATCGCTCGAACCTGCTGAAGAAATTTTTCTGCAGATATTTTCTCCACTTGCCATTTATCCAATTTTACTTTGATAAAGCCTTGCATGAAATTTCTATGATATTTTGAGCCTCAGATCAGTTATATAACTAGAGAATATGTGAGAGAGATATATCACAATTCTTGTAATAGAGAGTATATTTTAGGATTCTAGAGAGAGAAAATAAAGTTCTAGAGAGGGAAAGTTTCAAAGAGGGCTTTGTAAGGACTTTAAGACCATCTTGGGCATGGGATCATCTCTGTCTATGGAGTGCTTCCAGCCATCCTGATTAACTAATCTTTCTCTAGGGTTTTAACAAACCCTAGCTTTGTAACTATGTTCTAACTTCAATGAATTGGAAATTTTTATGTATTTTGTATATATGTCTTTTGCCTTGAGCCTTATATAAATATGAGTTTACAAATTCTTCATATTCATGTGTTGTGATTTATCTTCTTGTCTTAGAATGCTCAAACACTTGTAAGTTTCACAAGGAGTACAAGTGATGGCTAGAGACTAGTTTTCACTATAACATACATAGCTAGATTTGCATAGTCCAAACCTAGATAAGGTGATTTCTCTACAATTAGGAAAGTAGGTAGGTAGGGTAATCAAGTGACGTTGATTTCGTTAGAAGTAGGTAATTAGGGAAATCACGCTTTTTGAAGATGGGTTATAGTATATTAAGGTGTGTGTATCCGTTTGACGACGTCGTTGTAGGTGGGACTTGTCAACGCGTCATTAGTACACATTTGCATGAATTCCCCCAATTTATTATAAGTATGTGATTCGTGTGTAAGTGTGACTTAAAAAGTATATCAATTGAAAATTTTCACACTTCGCAATAGAACGAATTCCTTGCAGAATAGGGCTATCGAAAGGGGTATCGTACCTCAGGGATTATGGTCTGATGAGTTGGAATACAGAATTAATTCTAATTAAATTTATAAAGAAAAGAATTCTGATTTTTAAACTAAATTAATTAAAAAGTGAAATAAAATAAAGCAAAGGTAAACAGATAGTGAAGATAATATGAGAGAAATCTAGGGTAATTGACTTCACCACTAACTCCACAATCAATGGTCAATTGAATCAACTATGAGAAATTACATCATGCATAAGTGGTGTCGGTGGCTACAAGCTCACCTTCATCCGTCAAGAAGATAACATATGATTAAGGCTAAGCCATGGACTATCTTCGATTGGCATGGGTCATCTGCCTAACTACTCTAATCTAGGGTGCAGTATGGTTCATCTTCTCTAGGCATAATCCATCAAAGCTCATAACAATATATTCAGTGATTACCATTGTGTAATAATCTCTCTCATGATCACAGAAAACAAGAGAGATTGAGTTCAATAACAACAACTAAATATCTAAGACAAGATAAGAAATCATTGAGATTGAATTTACAAGACTTTTATTACTCAATTCTATAATAAGAATCCTCTCAATTACACAATCTATGCATGTATATAAAGGTCCCCAATAATTAAAATAATCAAACCATTGATGCTTTGTTAGGGCTACATCAAAACCCTAGTGGATGAACTAGCCGCTCATGGTAGAAGAAGAAGCTTCAACTGTTGAGGAAGAAGACATCATCTTTTTGAATTACGCGTATGACTTCGTTCTCCAATGGCTCTGCAATATGTTTCTGTTCTCTTCTCAGCCCTCTCAGACTTTCCAAGCTCTGTTCTCTCTCTCTAATCTCCCCTCAACTCAGCCTCTTATTCTTCACTTTCTTCCCCAAGAGAATACACCAAAGTCCTAATCCAATTAGGAATAAATTAGGGTTTCCCGCAGCACTAATCAGGTGGGTTTTTCCTACTGACTTCGGCCCAACTTTTGACCCACTAGAAGTCCGATTTACATAATTTTATTGAAATGTAAAAGTGTGTAGAATCAAATTTCGTTCAACCCTGCATGAAAATAATATCGATTTAAGGCTTGAAAATAAGACTTCTGGTCCATTTTCCAAAACGGGATTAAAACTGTATTATGCGTAGATTTGGGCTTCAGGCCCGAAACCTTCTTAAGCAGTTGTAATTCTCTTGAACCTCTTTCTTGGGCTGATTTGAGTTGAATTAAATGGTTGAGTGAATCTCCTTGATGTAGGCTTCATCTCACCATCTTGGATGTCTTCTTTAAAAGCCCAAAAGCTTGGTTTTAACTAAAATAATCATTAAGGTCCTGAAAATACAGAAAATAATAAAACAAAGTAAAATCACAAAATAATCTATCACTAAGAGAATAAAATACATAAGTTAAGAGGCTAGAATGTGTAACATTCAACGCCTATCACACCCCCAAACTTACATATTGCTAGTCCCTTAGCAATAGAATAAAACAAAACTAAAACAAAGAAACTACTAAATACTAACTAAACTACCCAACTCCACTTTCGTGGGAGAAACGATTGCATTTAGCATATGCAACAAGCCTTTAAACCCCTAGGTTCCCCCTAGTGGACGAGTATAGTCTCGTGAGGGTTTCCAGAAATGTTACCCACAAACATTCAAAATTCTGTTTCAACATTAATTCAAGAAGAAGATTACAATACATAGTTACAAACTTGCATTCAAGAATAATTTCAAATTTTCAAATTCCATAATTCAAATCAATGGTCCCCATGCATAATTCACATCAACAAATCTCAAAATAATTAACTCTAGCTCCCTCGTGTAAAGTGAACTAGCAGTCCTCTCATGTAGCATAACCAAGCTCTGAATATATTAAGGCACATACCCTTTTCAACTCACTAGCTCCCCTTATTGAAATCATACTTCCCAACATGCATAAATGACTTTTCTATTTTTTTTTAATTCTTTTTTTCATTGCTTTCTTGGTTGTGCAATGTCTTGATTTATTAAGCTTTCTGAAAGATTCATGTAGCAAGCTTTCAATCAGTGACTCCCAAACCAGACGGCTTTAGGGCACTAGGCTTTAAGATACTCCGAAGAACCTAATTACTCGAATCAATCAGGCTACAAATCAAGACAACCAATGCTCATCTTTTCTCACCCTTTCACTTTTGACGCGAACACTCCGTGCTTCCTGAGGCATAGAGGCCCGGTTACTCATGAAAAGGATCAAATTAATTTGCTTATTCATCACTTTTTTTTCTTCTTTTTTTTTTCTTTTTCATTGAAGTCAAGTAAAACACATTATCGGTACTCATTCTCAAAAGATACTAATTAATATCAAGCATATGTAACTCAATAACTCAAAATCAAAGTTTATACCCCATAAGACTATGCTAGTGTGTTTGTGCATGTAAGGAAACTAAAATTAATCACTCCAAAACATGTTATTGCAAACCATGATTAAAACCACTTAATTTAAACCATAGTTTTCAAAATTTTAAAACATACTCAAAAATTGCAAGTTATGCACCTACATACGGTATTAATCCCTTGAATAATGTAAAAACATTCTACCTAAAAATAAAATAAAATAAAATAAAATAAAATCCTAATACAAGAAGAATTTCACACAAATTTCCCCCATATGCAATAAAGCACAAAAATAGGCATCGCCTCACCCCCAAACTTAAACTGTACATTGTCCTCAATGTACACCCAATTGAAGCATAGAGAAGAGTAAGAACGACGTTACCAGAAATCCGGAGTAGTGGAAAGAAAATAGAGTATACCACGAGCATGAAGGCAATGAAAGCACTCCCCCAAACTTGGATGTTAGAACCTGTCAAAACAAACCACTATACCCCAAAGATCAAGTGAAATAGTATGGGTGAAAATAAATATGAAAGAGAAAAATCCTAAAAAATAAAAAATAAAAATTTCATTTTTTAATTTTTTAATTATTTATTTATTTATTTTATTTTTTTATTTTTATTTTATTTTTTTAATAAAAATATAACTACAGAAGGAAAAATAAAATTAAAAAAAATAAAAACTAAAAAATAAAATAAAATACAAAAAATGGTTACCTTCCTGTCAAGGATGTGGTGGTGACTGAGCATCCGAATCCAAGTTTGCTTGGCGCATCAGTGCACGCATCATCCTCCTCATCTCTAGTTGCTCTTGGCAAGTGTCACGAAAGTGATCCGCCATCTCAGTTCTCATTGCACCAAACTGTGCGGATACCTCTGTCTGTAGGGTGCCAAACTGGGCTGTCAACCCAGCAATCTGTCCCTCTAAATATTGATAATCATGGCCACCAGCCTGTGCATGCACCTCCTCTTCCTCTGCCTCCATCTCCTCTGGATCTTTCACCGGTGGTGGTATATCTATATTCTCTCCTCCCTGGGCCAACCGAGATACCTCACCAGGCGCCGCTATGACTCTCTGGTGCATATGAGATTGACTCAGGTTCCAGTCATGCGTGCCATAATGAAGATCACGTGGAAAGGCAAGCTCGTCCTCATGGACTGCATACCCCTGTGCCACAAGCAACTGGTGAATAATAGTAGGGAATGGAAACTCCCAGTCACTTGCACTGTCTGGTGCCTTGGCTACAACCTTGGAATAGAACTTCTCCATTTGGCCCCAAACAATCTGTGGGAATGACAGCCAATACCCAAAACGTATGGCATATAAGGCTCTGAGGAGCTCTTGACATCTTTCAGTTTTATGTCCAATTGGACATACATTCTTGAGTAGAACAGCGTCAAAGAACCATAAATGATTTGGCATTGAAGACTTGGAAACTGCATTCCTTTTCAGCCCAGAAAATTGGTTGGCACACAAATGTGCAACCACATTGCCCACTGACAACTCGTCGGGTAGAGGAGTATAGATATGAGATAAATCATCTGGGCACTCATGAGGACAACCCATGGCAATGGCAATGGATGACATGTCCACCCGAACTATTGTTCCATCTACGGAAGAAGTAAGCACATCCCGCTCATCAGGTGTTGGCATTAAGTTCTGATAAAATACCTTGACAAGCCTCGGGTAAATAGTAAATGAAAGTGGAACAAAAATGGATGCCGACCGATGACAACGGATGTCGGAAATCCCCCATCGTGTCTCGGAAAGCATACCATAAAGTTCGGCTATGTCAAACGTGGTTTCAAAGTTCCACGCCCTTGGATGCCATCTCTCTTGAATACCTTCTCGGTGAGATCGTGAAGAACCTGTGGTCGGATCATGCCTCGCTCAGTGAGGATTACGTGAACTTGAAGCACCTTGGTGACTTGCTCTCTTTGGTGCCATAGAAGTAGAAAAAGTGTGGTTGAGGAATTAAATCGAACACTTGGTGTGTACAGTTCTTTTGTAACCTTCAACCTCCTTTTTTCGGCAATTTTTCCACCCAAATTGAACAAGTGAATGCACCAAATTGATCCCCCAAACTTGGTCTTCAAAAGCCCTCAAAAAGAATTAAACAATTTCTTTAAAGAAAATCTTCACTTACTTTGATGTTGAACTTGAAAAAGTGAGAACTTCCTTTGAGAACTAGTGATTTTTGATCCAATTTGATGTTGAAGTTGATGATGATCAATGTTGAATTCTTGTTTAATATCACCAATTGAAGAAAATAATCTTTCGGATGATGTAGGACTTGAATTGGAGTTCAAAGAGGCTTAGGATGCATGGAGTAGCTTTAGAATTGGAGAAGGAGTCTTTATATAGAAGATAGTCTCGGCCAGCCCACAAAACACCTTGGGCGATCGATCCCCCCAAGGATGGGTGATCGATCGCCCACTTGCTGGTGGGGATCCTTGAGAAAAATACATGGGGCGATCGATCCCCCCCCTGGATGCCTGTTGGACCCTCCATCGCCCAAGGTCGACCGAGACTTGATATTTTTGAGTCTCCATCGCCCAAGGTCGACCGAGAGCACTATTTTTTACTTGTCTTGAGTCCAAATACCTCGGTACACCTCTTGGCATCCTCCGGAAGCAACTTATACATCAAAAACTCAAAGAAAAACCATTAAAATGCAACTAGAATTGAAGAAAAACTTAAGAAAATTAAAACTAAAAATTAAAATCAAAGAAATCTAAAGGAAATAAAGTATAGAAATACATACAGAACCTACAATTTATCGTTCGTAGGAGACAATTGACTCTCCGAAGGGATTTAGTCGGACAGACGGGATCCGTCAAGTCGACGGACTCTACGTCTCTTCTTGGCACACATCCTTCCACACAATACTTCAACCTTTGGCCATTTACTTTCATCAAAGTATTATCTCGAAAGCTTCAAATTTCCACAGCCCCATAAGGAAAAACCGAAATCACTTGGAATGGTCCATCCCATCTTGAACGCAATTTTCTGGGAAACAACCGAAGTTTGGAATTGAAGAGCCACACTTTATCACCTGGAGAGAAGGACTTCCGTGAGATATGTCGATCATGAAATGCCTTCGTCCTCTCTTTGTAAATTCGTGAACTCTCATAAGCATCACGTCTGAACTCTTCTAATTCATTCAATTGCAACTTCCTCTCTTCCCCGGCTCTTTTTGCATCGAAATTAAATTTTTGGATTGCCCAGAGTGCCTTATGCTCAATCTCTACTGGAAGATGACATGCTTTCCCATACACCAACCGATATGGTGACATACCGATAGGAGTCTTATAAGCAGTCCGATACGTCCATAATGCCTCACTCAATCGTAATGACCAATCTCTTCGATCCGGTCTCACTGTCTTCTCAAGAACATGCTTAATTTCTCGGTTGGACAGCTCTACCTGCCCACTCGTCTAAGGATGATAAGGTGTTGCCACCTTATGTGTCACTGAATATTTAGCAAGCAGACTTCTCAAGAATTTATTGCAAAAGTGAGTACCACCATCACTGATCAAGGCTCGAGGAATTTCAAATCGACTCAGAATGTTCTCATGCATGAATTTTATTACCACCTTGTGATCATTGGTTTGAATTGCAATGGCCTCCACCCATTTGAACACATAATCGACACCAACCAGAATGTATTCATAGCCAAAAGAGGGTGGAAAGGGTCCCATAAAATCAATTCCCCAAACATCAAAAATTTTAACCACCAAAATGGGGCTCATTGGCATCATATCACGCCTCGACATTGAACCCAATCTTTGACACCAATCACAAGTCTTACAGAAAACATATGCATCATGAAACAGAGAAGGCCAAAAGAATCCACATTGAAGTACCTTTGCTGCAATCTTCCTTGCACTGAAGTGGCCTCCACATGCCAATGAGTGGCAGAACTTGAGAATATCTTGAAACTCATGGTCTGGGAAACATCACCGAATAATCTGATCTGGACAATATTTAAATAACTCTAGATCCTTCCAAAAGTAATGATGAACTTTAGAGAAGAATCGATCACGTTCTCGCTTGGTCCAGTCTCGTGGCACTTTTCCCGTGGCTAAATAATTCACAATATCTGCATACCATGGTATGGAGTTGTCGGATACTCCAAGTAATTGCTCCCTCTGAACCATAGTGCATACAGAAGTTACCACCCTGGTAGAAAATTGATCTTCAAACATCTTTTTCTCCTTCTATTTTTTTTGCACCCTTATTTCATTTGTAGATTAAGCCACATCTTCAGAGTCCATGAAGAAAACATCAGTTTGATCTGGAGGATTCTCAACAGCATTGAAAATATTAAGCTTAACCTTTATGTTGCCAAAGGAAATATCCATGATCCCTGACCTACAGTTTATGCAAGCATCAGCAGTAGCTAAGAAAGGTCGACCAAGGATCACTGGAATGTGCCTCTTCGGATTGTGAACCGGCTCAGTGTCAAGTACAATGAAATCAACAGGAAAGTAGAACTTGTCCACTTTAATGAGCACATCTTCTATGATTCCTTAGGGCTGCTTTGTTGATCTGTCTGCAAATTGCAATACCACCGAGGTAGGCTTCAAGTCTCCCAAGCCCAACTGTAAGTAAATTGAATAGGGTAGCAAATTCACACTTGCACCCAAATCAAGAAGAGCTTTATCAACATGATGCTCTCCAATGATACATGAGATAGTTGGAGCACCAGGATCTTTGTACTTGGGAGGAGTACACTGCTGGATTATTGAACTTACTTGTTGTGGCAGCATCACTCTCTTTGGCACATAGCATTTAGAACGCCTTTTCTGAGTGCACAAGTTCTTCAAAAATTTTGCATAAGGAGGAATTTGCTTGATGGCATCAAGGAGTGGCAAATTAATCTTCACTTGTCGAAACACCTCCATCATGTCATGCAACTTGTCCCCTTGCTTCCCTAATTTAGATGCTTCTAGGAAACGTTGTGGGAAAGGAGCCTTGGGCTCATAAGGAATTTCAGCACCTGGACTTGTGGTCACTTTTTCTTCTGCTTTCTTCTCACCCACCTTATTGTCAATTATTTTCCCACTCCTCAAAGTGGTAATGGCTTGAACTTGCTCATGGTGTGGGTTGTTTGTGAAAGCTTGCATCCCTCTTGGATTAGCAATTGGTTGACTAGGGAGCTTCCCTTCTTCTCTTCTGTATAATGAAGTAGCAAGCTGTCCAAACTAAGATTCCAGTTTGGCAATAGATTGAGAATGCGAGTGCACTAGCTGAACTATAGATTGTACTGTTGCTGCAGTAGCTTGCACTGTCCCTATGAGAGAATCAAGTTTGTCAAATTTAGACAAGGTAAGCGTCAGCTTGTCTTCAATAGCAGAAATTCTTTGGGCCATAGGACTTTGTGTTTGAAATTGCTGTTGAGGCACAAAAGTTCAAGGTTGATATGATGGTTGCATTGCTGCCCCTTGATTACTGTAAGAAAAATCAGGATGATTCCTCCATGTGGGATTGTAAGTATTACCTCGTGGAGGATTCATTGGTCCAGTGAAAATAGCTTGAACTTGCTCTTGTTGAACATCAGAAAATTGCCCCATTAAAGGACAATTGCTCACATTATGCATAGGACTAGAGCAAAACTCACAAGGGCCTAGCAATGTAGAATTTGAAGCAGAAGGAGTTTGATTAGCAGCCATAATTGCTGCTACCTTCTGTGCAATTAAATCAATGTCAGTTGGCATAGCTTCTGAAGCACCAACCTCATAAATTCCATCAGTCTTCCTTGTAGTGGCAGGTCTGCTAGAACGAGTAGAGGACACATGTTGTAGAGAGTTGTCACTAAGATTTTCAAATAAGGTCCATGCCTCTTTTTCACTCTTCAACATAAAAGTACCTCCACACGACGCATCAACCATCTGTCTGTTGGCTTCTGTGAGCCCTTCATGAAAACTCTGCACTAGTTGCCACTTAGGAACTTGATGATGGGGACACTTCCTAAGAAGGTCCTTGAATCTTTCCCATGTCTCTTAAAATTGTTCCCCCTCATGTTAGGAGAAACCAGTGATAGCACGTCTGAACTGATTGGTCTTCCCTATCGGAAAATACTTCTTGAGAAACTCATGTTGCATCTGAGTCCAAGTCGTGATAGAACCGGCCGGTAGAGAGTTAAACTAATACTTTGCTTTGTCTTTTAGAGAGAAGGGAAAAAGTCTCATTCTGAAAGCATCTTCAGAGAAGTTGTGAATTTTTGTAGTTGAGCACACTTCAATGAATTCATCTAGATGCTTGTAAGGGTCTTCTTGAGTCAGCCCAAAATAAGATGGCAGCATCTGAATAATGCTGGACTTGATCTCATAATTCTGTGTTGTGACATTAGGCAGTTGAAAACCTGTTGGCGAGGTATATGTCTCAGGAACATAGTAGTCCCTAAGCAATCTAGCTCTTTCTCCATCAGCATTTGGAATAAGGTTGTTATTCCTCTCTTTTGCCATGTCTTCAATTGTTTCTTCCACTTGCACAATGGTATCAACAGGGCTGTTCCTCTGTTGTCTCAGATTACGTTCAGGCTCAAGATCAAGAGGTATCAAAGGATCAGCTACTATTCAACGACCTTGCATATATTTACCAAAAGCACCTGAAAAGAAAACAAAAACAAAATTAAAAATAAAATATAAAAAAATCCTCAACTAAAAATCCAATTAAAACTAATTCTGTAAAATCTAATCAATCAAATAGATAATCCCCGGCAACGGCGCCAAAAATTGATTCGTGTGTGACTGTGACTCAAAAAGTATATCAATTAAAAATTTTTACACTTCGCAATAGAACGAATTCCTTGCAGAATAGGGCTATCGAAAGGGGTATCGTACCTCAGGGATTATGGTCTGATGAGTTGGAATACGGAATTAATTCTAATTAAATTTATAAAGAAAAGAATTCTGATTTTTAAACTAAATTAATTAAAAAGTAAAATAAAATAAAGCAAAGGTAAACAAATAGTGAAGATAATATGAGAGAAATCTAGGGTAATTGACTTCACCACTAACTCCACAATCAATGATCAATTGAATCAACTATGAGAAATTACATCATGCATAAGTGGTGTCGGTGGCTACAAGCTCACCTTCATCCGTCAAGAAGATAACATATGATTAAGTCTAAGCCATGGACTATCTTCGATTGGCATGGGCCATCTGCCTAACTACTCTAATCTAGGGTGCAGTATGGTTCATCTTCTCTAGGCATAATCCATCAAAGCTCATAACAATATATTCAATGATTACCATTGTGTAATAATCTCTCTCATGATCACAGAAAGTAAGAGAGATTGAGTTCAATAACAACAACTAAATATCTAAGACAAGATAAGAAATCATTGAGATTGAATTTACAAGACTTTTATTACTCAATTCTATAATAAGAATCCTCTGAATTACACAATCTATACATGTATATAAAGGTCCCCAATAATTACAATAATCAAACCATTGATGCTTTGTTAGGGTTACATCAAAACCCTAGTGGATGAACTAGCCGCTAATGGTAGAAGAAGAAGCTTCAACTGTTGAGGAAGAAGACATCATCTTTCTAAATTACGCGTATGACTTCGTTCTCCAATGGCTCTACAATATATTTTTGTTCTCTTCTCAGCCCTCTCAGACTCTCCAATCTCTCTCTGTGTTCTCCCTCCAATCCCCTCAACTCAGCCTCTTATTCTTCACTTTATTCTCCAAGAGAATACACCAAAGTCCTAATCCAATTAGGAATAAATTAGGGTTATTAGCAGCACTAATCAGGTGGGTTTTTTCTGCTGACTTCGGCCCAACTTTTGACCCACTAGAAGTCCGATTTACGGAATTTTTGTGAAATACAAAAGTGTGCAGAATCAAATTTCGTTGAATCCTACACGAAAGTAATGTCAATTTGAGGCTCAAAAATAAGAATTCTGGTTCGTTTTCCAAAACGGGATTAAGACTGTATTATGCGCAGATTTGGTCTTCAGGCCCGAAACCTTCTTAAGTAGTTGTAATTCTCTTGGACCTCTTTTTTGAGCTGATTTGAGTTGAATTAAATGGATGAGTGAATCTCCTTGATGTAGGCTTCATCTCACTATCTTGGATGTCTTCTTTAAAAGCCCAAGAGCTTGGTTTTAACTGAAATAATCATTAAGGTCCTGAAAATACAGAAAACACTAAAACAAAGTAAAATCACAAAATAATCTATCACTAAGAGAATAAAATACATAAGTTAAGAGGCTAGAATGTGTAACATTCAACGCCTATCAGTATGACATACTACGAGGCTAGTGGTGAAATCTAGCCCTAGTCCTTTATTCTTCTCCCAAACTTTGTATTTAAATTATCTTTTATGTTTTCACAGTAGAGTAAGAAACAACCACACACAGTTTTGATATAAACAAGAACTAACCCTCAACCCCTAGCAAGTTATACCTACGTAGTCTCTGTGGGATCGACACGCTCAACTTAGAGCCCTATCTTTCAAGGATTCGTTCTATTACGAGTGGTAAATTTATAAATTACGAGTAGCGCATCCATGTACAATATTTTTTGGCGCCGTTGCCGGAACTACGGTTAAACCGCTAAATTAGAGGATTGAGTCTAGTTTAAATTTTAACCTAACTCATTCTTTATATTCTTGATTTGTAAGTATCTCTATCTTTATTTCTTAAGTGTTTCATTGTAGGTACTTATCTAATCAAGACATCAAGACTTATGCTTTGATCCTTGTAAGTAGAGTACTTTGTTTTCGTGCACTTAGAAGTTAAAATTTTGTTTTTGCACATAGTTTAAAGTTTTTGGTTTACTCTTATGTAAGGTAGGAGATCGTTGTCATTGCATTTGTTGCCATGTGACCTTGAACTTGAACGAACTCTTAGACAACAAAATAGTGTTCCTAGGGACCCTATATTGTTTAGAGAACATTGAAGAGAAACCATGGAAAATAATGACAACCAAAATGTTCCACAAAATCCAATCTTACCACCCCCATCAGGCAGTTAGATTCTTCAAGATTTTTATGTTCCATCTACCTATGCATCTCATTCTTGTATTCGTTTTTCGAATGCAGGGAGGAATAATTTTGAAATCCAATCCTAAACAACTAATCTTCTTAGTTGTTTTCATGGGCTTCCAAACCAAGATCCTTATAAACATATTGATGAATTCTTAGAAGTGTGTTCGACTTTACAGTTGAATACACAAGTGGAGGACAACTTAAAACTTCGTATTTTTCCCTTTTTGCTTAAAGATAAAGCCAAACAATGGCTTAACTCCTTAGAGCCAAATTCCATTAACTCTTGGGTAGAAATGCAATGGGAGTTTCTAAAGAAATACTTTCCAATGGGAAAGACTAATGATGCGCAAAGAGCTATCATTGGTTTCTCTCAAATGGAAGGAGAAGCTTTTCATGAAACTTGGGAAAGGATGAAGGATCTTTTGAGATCTTGCCCACACCATGCTATTCTTAAATGGCAACTGGTGTAAGGATTTTATGATGGTTTAGGGGAGCCCCACAAACAAATGGTTGATGCTAGTTGTGGAGGTATATTCTTTCTAAAAAGCCCCGATGAAGCATGGATACTCTTTAAGAACTTGAGCAAAAATTCATCTCATCGTTCTTCTAATGAAAGGAAGAATAAGGTAGTTGCTCCTCTTAATGCCCAAACTGAAAATATTTTTGAAATGCATAAGGAGCAAGTAATAGATAGGAAGATAGAAGCCTTAGAAAAGAAATTGGATCAAGTTATGTTGGCCGGTTCTTCTTCTTTTTCTTCCTCCAATCCTACTATTCCTTATCCTACCCTTCTTCCCATATATGATGTGTGTTCATTCTACTCTAGTCCTTCACATTATATAAAGGATTGCCTCCATGCAGGGCAATACCCCGAATTATCACAGGAACAAGCAAATGCACTTTATTCTAGGCCGGGCCAAGTATCATACCAAAACTCTTATACTCCCAGATGGAGAGATCAAAATCAATTCCAATATGGAAACCAAGGCCAATATCAAATTCCTCGGGGACCACATGGACAACAAGGTCAATCTCAATTCCAACCTAGACCTTATCAACCCAATTCAAATTCAAGCTTCTACTACACTCCCAATCAACCACTTTCTCGAAACCTAAGTTTTAAGGAAAAGGTTTTGGCTGCTTTAGGCAATATCGAAAGAATACTCAAAAGATCAATGCCCACTCACAATCTATTGCAAAGATAGAGTCTCAATTGGGACAGCTAGCTAATGCAATGAATCGTAGAGAGGGTGGAAAGTTGTCTAGCCAAACAATGGCAAACCTTAATGGAGCTTAAGTAATTGATAATGCTTCTCATTCCTTTGAGTTCAACAAAGAACACGCTCAATCAATTACTACTCTAAGGAGTGGTAGAGTGCTAGAAAATTCAGTTGACAAGATAAGAGAGGAAGAATGTGAGCGTCCGATAAATCCAAACAGTCCCATTTTTAATCCAAAAGATCTTCCAAATAATCCAAAAGAGTTCTCTAATAATCCAAAAGATAAAGGAAAGGAGAAGATCATTGAAGCTAAATTCTCATCCATTCCAATTCTAGAGGCTTTATATGAACCTCCTATTCCCTTTCCTCAAAGATTACGGGAACTAACTCAATTTGGGAAATAAGGAGAGAAATTACAAGATATGATAAAAATCTTCAAACAAGTATAAATCAATCTTCTTCTTCTTGATGTTATAAAATAAATTTCCTCCTATGCCAAATTTCTTAAGGACTTATGCACCCAAAAGCATAAATCTAGGAACTCTGTTCCTAAGAAAGTCAAATTAACTGAGCAAGTGAGTTCAATTCTCCAAAATAACACCCCTCCAAAGTTCAAGGATCTGGGTGCTCCAATAATCTCATGTGTCATTGGTGACCATGAATTCGAAAGAGCCCTCCTTGACTTGGGAGCAAGTGTTAACTTGCTTCCTTACTTAGTTTATAAAAAGTTAGAGCTAAGACAGCTTAAGCCGACCACAGTTGTGTTGTAACTTGCCGACCGTTCGATGAGGCAACCACTTGGGATAATTGAGAATGTTCTCATCGAAGTGGACAAATTTTACTTTCCGGTGGACTTTATTATTCTTGATACCGAACCTATCCACGATCCTACAAAGCATATTCCAATCATTCTAGGTCACCTATTCTTGGCTATGGCTAACGCTTATGTTAACTGTCGTACCAAGGTGATGGACATCTCCTATGGGAATATAACTGTTAGATTGAATATCTTCAATGCATCCCACCACACCTCTAATGATGAAAGCGACTGCTTTTTTTTGGATGTTGTGGATGAGCTTGTGGAAGAGATGCTTACCCAAATCTTATTGAAAGATCCTCTTGAGGCGTGCTTGAGTCAATTTAATTTTGAGGACTTTAACATTGAACAATCCATTGAAGAGGTAAATCTAATGCTCGATGCCAATGTCATTAATGACTTTCCTATGTGGAAGACACCATTTGAGCCTCTCCCTACTCTTTCAAGTACTCCTACAATTTCATCCCTTGTATCTCCCCCTCAACTTGAGCTCAAGACTTTACCATCTACTCTTAAATATGTTTTCCATGGCCTAAGTGACACTCTATCAGTCATCATAACTTCAAATCTAACTCATAACCAAGAATGTTCACTCATAATGGTCTTAAAAGAACATAAAAGAGCCATAGGGTGGACCGTTGCTAACTTAAAAGGCATTGACCCTTCTATTTGTATGCAGTGAATATATTTGGAAGAGGATACAAAGACCTCACATGAGGCACAACGTAGCTTGAACCCAAACATGAAAGAAGTAGTAATGAAAGAATTTATCAAGTTATTAGATGCTAGTATTACATACCCCATCTCGGATAGCAAGTGGTTAAGCCCCACCTAAGTGGTACTTGTCACACCCCGAAACCCAGACCGCCAGGACTCCCCCAGACCGACCTCGAATTCTGAATGTGAACCCGTTCACTCAACCCTATGAACCCTTAATCACACTTACACTCATGCATTAGTATCAAAGTTTGATACCATGCTATAATGTCCCGATATCTAACTCTCGGAGAACCGGAGGTTAAACTGTCTATTTAACCTAATAAGCCCTCATTACCCTCATTAACCACAGAAGCTTAACTCAAATCTTACATATAAATGCATATAAATTCATCTTAACCAATCCCCATGGGCCCTACATCGACTCATACACCTTAGTGAACATTCACTTGGCCACACCTTTGAGAATCTCTAACTTTCGAGCCTCAAAACTTTTTGTGTTTGGAATCTGAAACTAAGGCTTACACCAATGGATATAAAATCAAAAAATACTCAAGTTCAAAAAAAACAACACTTAATTCTGATCTAAAACGAAGAAATTACGTCGAAATGAAGTTTTGGAAAAAATTGTGAATAGTAATCTCGATTGATCGAGATGAAATCTCGATTGATCAAAATTCTAGCGAGATTTTCACCCTCTCGGGACCCCAGACCTGCAATATTTTGATTGATCGAGATGGGGGTTTCGATTGATCAAAATTCCTCCTACCTGGACTCTAAAAATCACCATAAATCATCACCATTTCGATCAATCGAAATGGGGGTTTCGATTGATCGAAATGCACCTCCTGGGGCTTCCAACAACCCTATACATGATCTATTTGGAACCCAATCAACATTCTATCATTCTAGAACCCCTCATGCATGATTAATAACATAAATGGAAGGTTCTAACACCAATCTCATACTCAAGGTCACATTCATAATTGAATTCATACACCGAATTGAATCATTTCTTTCACGAACACAACCCATTCAAAATGGAAATATCATCAAAATGAATTAAGTGCCGCTATGGGCATTACATATACTAAACCGTTGTCTTTTCACACCCAACAAGTTTATAATCCAATATATACATCCAAAGTACATATGTCCAAAGTACAACCACAACTAAAAAGGAAGTCACATGCCACAAGCCGGCATGGATAGCCACAAAAATGCACGAATCCAAAAGATAGCAAAGGGCTACTAGAATTCCACTTAGACACTCATGTCCCATTTGTCATCGGCGTTTTATCTGTAAAATATTTAGAATAAAGGGGTGAGTACCACTACGGCTCAGTAGAGATACCCCAACCCACCTAAGTGCCGACCCGACACGACCTACATGGATGCATGTCACAACATTTCACATATCATTCAACATACATCATGTTCACTTACAACAATGCATATATATATACAGGGATGCATTAAACACACAACATGCTTCATATTTCAAATGAAGGTAATAATCATACACTTGTTTCTCTCTCGGACTCGACCCGACATCCCAACATGATTCTTGACCAACCATGTGACCGAGACATTTTCTCCACACAATTCCAACACTGCCACCGAGTCATCACATACTCCAAGGTTATTAGTTGGTTTTGGAATTCATCACCGAGTCATCACATACTCCAAGGTGGTTAAGTAATTTATCACCAAGTAATCACATACTCCAAGGTAATTAGATCGTCTATCACCGAGTCCTCACATACTCCAAGGTAATTAGATCGTCTATCACCGAGTCCTCACATACTCCAAGGTAATTAGATAGTTTTGAAATTCATCACTAAGTCATCACATACTCCCAGATGGTTGAATCATTTTAAGAGTTTCACCGAATCATCACATACTCCAAGGTGAAAATGTTATCCTTCATACCTCCCCGTTTCCTCACAATGGCCCCAACATATGCATTTCAAACATATAAACATCAAGCATTTAATTTCATGCCTCACAATGCACATGCTAATTGATAAAACATGTAGCATGCATTTCCTCTCCACAACACCACATATACCACATATATGTAAACACATGCATATAACATCTCATATGCATACAACTTCAAAATTAGCATACTTTACTCATGCCACACTAAATGCATAATTTTAGCATATGGAACTAACGTGTATTCAACCACCACAAATTCCACATATAATCACATATATGACACAAGGTTAGGCATTTGCACATAAACCCCAAATTGAGCACATAAGACCTATATACCCAATTTCTTCATTTCACATATTTTAACCCACATGCTAAAACTAACACAAGGATACCAAATGTGCAAAGATAGGACTCAAGAGAAGGAGAAAACATAACTTTTCACACCCCTCATCATCCTAAAGCATGTGATACACAACCCACACATCTCCTCTCCACCCGAAACCCTAGAATCGACAATTAGGAGAGAAGGAGAACCCCTACCTCGAAAATGAAGGCCTTCCAAGCACTTCACCAATTTTCCAGTGGAGTCTACCTTACCGAATCACCACTTCATTTGGTTCAAATGGAAGCCCTAGCCATCCCCTACGTATCTCCCTCCTTCGGCGAGTCTTGAATCCAAGCCGAACGGGTCCGAAATATAGAGAGAAGGGAGAGCTTTAAAGATGGAGAACTTTAGAGAGAGAAAGAGGTGTGAGATCTACTGAAATGTCCTTGCCACTGATATTTAAAATATCTAGGGCTTACAAAAAGACCAAAATGCCCCCAGTCACTTAACGCACCTTCCCGGACCCCTTTTTCGATTTCGAAAACTCCTACAGTCTCGAAATCACTTCCTTAACTCTCTAAACATTTCATCTAAGCCATTCTCAAAAATAAATATTTTTGATAATTTTTCGGATTCCCGGGCCTACTTAAGTCACACCCCGGGCCCCGGTTTAACCAAAAGGTCAAACTTCTCCAATTCTTTCAAAAACTTCCCAAAACCTTCAAAACACTTCCCAAACATATTTCCCACACTCAAAACATGTTAAACATCACTCAAAATGCATTTACGGCAATTATAATACGAAAAATGCAAAATCGGCCAAAATTGGTCATGGTCTCTACAGTACCAAAGAAATCCAGTATCACCGTGCTTCTAAATGAGCAAGGAGAATTAATTCCTCAGCGCACCACCACAGGATGATGATTGTGTATTGACTATAGATAGCTCAACTCCTCAACTAGGAAGGATCATTTTCCATTCCCATTCATTGATCAAATCTTAAAACGGCTTGCTGGACAAAGTTTCTACTACTTTTTAGATGGATATTTAGGATATAATCAAGTGGCAGTAGACCCGCAAGACCAAGAAAAAATTACCTTTACATGTGCATTCGGAACATTTACTTATAGATGCATGCCCTTTAGGTTATGCAATGCACCGGCGATTTTTCAATGGTATATGATATCTATCTTCTAAGACATGGTGGAAAAATGCCTTGAAGTGTTCATGGATGACTTTTCAGTCTTTGGACCTTCTTTTGATTCGTGTCTTCATAATCTCACACTTGTACTCAAGCGTTGTAAGGACACGAACCTCATTCTCAGCTAGGAAAAGGGCCATTTTATGGTTCAAGAGGAAATTGTACTTGGGCATATTGTGTCCAAACGTAGTATTGAGGTTGATAGAGCCAAGGTAGAACTCATCTCTAAACTCCCTCCACCTTCGTCAGTGAGGGGCATTCGTTCATTCCTTGGCCATGCAAGTTTCTATCACCGTTTCATCAAGGACTTTAGCAAAATATCATGGCCCTTGTGCTGACTTCTTGAGAAGGATACCCCTTTTGACTTTGATGAAGCGAGCCTTAAATCTTCTGAATCACTCCGTACACTTTTATCAACTGCTCCAATTCTACTCCCTCCAAAATGGGCTCTCCTGTTTGAAGTCATGTGTGATGCATCCGATTTTGCTATCGCTGCAGTCCTAGGGCAACACATAGACAAGTTGCCACATGTGATTTATTATGCAAGTAAATCCCTTTCTGAATCCTAATTGAATTATACAACTACGGAAAAGGAGTTGCTTGCAGTTTTCTATGCCTTGAATAAATTTAGATCCTATCTCTTAGGGTCCAAGGTTATTGTTTTTTCAGATCATGCCACTCTTTGACATTTATTGGCAAAGAGGGACACTAAACCCCGGTTGATTAGATGGATACTCCTATTACAGGAGTTCAATTTTGAAATTCAGGATAAAAAGGGTACTGAAAATGTGGTCGCCGACCATTTATCTAGGATCCTTGTTGAGTGCCATCATGACCAAATCCCAGATAGGCGTTGAATGTTACGCATTCTAGCCTCTTAACTTATGTATTTTATTCTCTTAGTGATAGATTATTTTGTGATTTTACTTTGTTTTAGTGTTTTCTGTATTTTCAGGGCCTTAATGATTATTTCAGTTAAAACCAAGCTTTTGGGCTTTTAAAGAAGACATCCAAGATGGTGAGATGAAGCCTACATCAAGGAGATTCACTAAACCATTTATTTTAACTCAAATCAGCCCAAGAAAGAGGTCCAAGAGAATTACAACTGCTTAAGAAGGTTTCGGGTCTGAAGCCCAAATCTGCGCATAATATAGTCTTAATCCCATTTTGGAAAATGGACCAGAAGTCTTATTTTCGAGCCTCAAATCGACATTATTTTTGTGAAGGATTGAATGAAATTTGATTCTGCACACTTTTGTATTTCACGAAAATTCCGTAAATCGGACTTCTAGTGGGTCAAAAGTTGGGCCGAAGTCAGCAAGAAAAACCCACCTGATTAGTGCTGCGGGAAACCCTAATTTATTCCTAATTGGATTAGGACTTTGGTGTATTCTCTTGGGGAATAAAGTAAAGACTTGGAGGCTGAGTTGGGGAGATTTATAGGGTGATTAGACAGAGATTGGAGAGTCTGAGAGGGCTGAAGAGAACAGAAACATATTCGCAGAGCCATTGGAGAACGAAGTCATACGCATAATTCAGAAAGATGATGTCTTCTTCCTCAACAGTTGAAGCTTCTTCTTCTACCATGAGTGGCTAGTTCATCCACTAGGGTTTTGATGTAGCCCTAACAAAGCATCAATGGTTTGATTGTTTTAATTATTGGGGACCTTTATATACATGCATAGATTGTGTAATTCAGAGGATTCTTATTATAGAATTGAGCAATAAAAGTCTTGTAAATTCAATCTCAATGATTTCTTATCTTGTCTTAGATATTTAGTTGTTGTTATTGAACTCAATCTCTCTTGTTTTCTGTGATCATGAGAGAGATTATTACACAATGGTAATCACTGAATATATTGTTAAGATCTTTGATGGATTATGCCTAGAGAAGATGAACCATACTGCACCCTAGATTAGAGTAGTTAGGCAGATGGCCCATGCCAATCGAAGATAGTCCATGGCTTAGCCTTAATCATATGTTATCTTCTTGACGGATGAAGGTAAGCTTGTAGCCACCGACAGCACTTATGCATGATGTAATTCCCCCGTAGTTGATTCAATTGACCATTGATTGTGGAGTTAGTGGTGAAGTCAAACACCCTAGATTTCTCTCCTATTATCTTCACTATCTTATTTATCTTTGATTTATTTTATTTTATCTTTTTACTTAATTTAGTTTAAAAATCAGAATTCTTTTCTTATAAATTTAATTAGAATTAATTCCGTATTCCAACTCATCAGACCATAATCCCTGAGGTACGATACCCCTTCCTTTCGATAGCCCTATTCTGCAAGGAATTCGTTCTATTGCGAAGTGTGGAAATTTTTAATTGATATATTTTTGAGTCACACTCACACACGAATCAATTTTTGGCGCCGTTGCCGGGGATTATGATTCGTGTGTGAGTGTGACTCAAAAAGTATATCAATTAAACATTTCCACACTTCGCAATAGAACGAATTCCTTGCAGAATAGGGCTATCGAAAGGGGTATCGTACCTCAGGGATTATGGTCTGATGAGTTGGAATACGGAACTAATTCTAATTAAATTTATAAGAAAAGAATTCTGATTTTTAAACTAATTAAAAAGATAAAATAAAATAAATCAAAGTAAACAAGATAGTGAAGATAATAGGAGAGAAACCTAGGGTGTTTGACTTCACCACTAACTCCACAATCAATGGTCAATTGAATCAACTATAGGGGAATTACATCATGCATAAGTGGTGTCAGTGGCTACAAGCTCACGTTCAACATATGATTAAGGCTAAGCCGTGGACTATCTTTGATTGGCATGGGCCATCTGCCTAACTACTCTAATCTAGGGTGCAGTATGGTTCATCTTCTCTAGGCATAATCCATCAAAGCTCATAACAATATATTCAGTGATTACCATTGTGTAATAATCTTTCTCATGATCACAGAAAACAAGAGAGATTGAGTTCAATAACAAAAACTAAATATCTAAGACAAGATAAGAAATCATTGAGATTGAATTTACAAGACTTTTATTGTTCAATTCTATAATAAGAATCCTCTGAATTACACAATCTATGCATGTATATAAAGGTCCCCAATAATTAAAACAATCAAACCATTGATGCTTTGTTAGGCTACATCAAAACCCTAGTGGATGAACTAACCGCTCATGGTAGAAGAAGAAGCTTCAACTGTTGAGGAAGAAGACATCATCTTTCTGAATTACGCGTATGACTTCGTTCTCCAATGGCTCTGCAATATGTTTCTGTTCTCTTCTCAGCCTTCTCAGACTCTCCAAGCTCTGTTCTCTCTGTCCAATCTCTCCTCACTGTATTATGCGCAGATTTGGGCTTCAGGCCCGAAACCTTCTTAAGCAGCTGTAATTCTCTTGGACCTCTTTCTTGGGCTGATTTGAGTTGAAATAAATGGTTGAGTGAATCTCCTTGATGTAGGCTTCATCTCACCATCTTTGATGTCTTCTTTAAAAATCAAAAGCACAGTTTTAACTGAAAAAACATTAAGGCCCTGAAAATACAGAAAACACTAAAACAAAGTAAAATCACAAAATAATCTATCACTAAGAGAATAAAATACATAAGTTAAGAGGCTAGAATGCGTAACATTCAACGCCTATCACACCCTGATTCGTGTGTGAGTGTGACTCAAAAAGTATATCAATTAAAATTTTCCACACTTCGCAATAGAACGAATTCCTTGCAGAATAGGGCTATCGAAATGAATGGGTATCGTACCTCAGGGATTATGTTCTGACGAGTTGGAACACAGAACTAATTCTAATTAAATTTATAAGAAAAGAATTCTGATTTTTAACTAATTAAAAAGATAAAATAAAATAAATCAAAGGTAAACAGATAATGAAGATAATAAGAGAGAAACCTAGGGTGTTTGACTTCACCACTAACTCCACAATCAATGGTCAATTGAATCAACTATAGGGGAATTACATCATGCATAAGTGGTGTCGGTGGCTACAAGCTCACCTTCATCCGTCAAGAAGATAACATATGATTAAGGCTAAGCCATGGACTATCTTCGATTGGCATGGGCCATCTGCCTAACTACTCTAATCTAGGGTGCAGTATGGTTCATCTTCTCTAGGCATAATCCATCAAAGCTCATAACAATATATTCAGTGATTACCATTGTGTAATAATCTCTCTCATGATCACAGAAAACAAAAGAGATTGAGTTCAATAACAACAACTAAATATCTAAGACAAGATAAGAAATCATTGAGATTGAATTTACAAGACTTTTATTGCTCAATTCATTAATAAGAATCCTCACAATTACACAATCTATGCATGTATATAAAGGTCCCCAATAATTAAAACAATCAAACCATTGATGCTTTGTTAGGGCTACATCAAAACCCTAGTGGATGAACTAGCCGCTCATGGTAGAAGAAGAAGCTTCAACTGTTGAGGAAGAAGACATCATCTTTCTGAATTACGCGTATGACTTCGTTCTCCAATGGCTCTGCAATATGTTTCTGTTCTCTTCAGCCCTCTCAGACTCTCCAATCTCTGTGTAAGCTCTCCCTCTTCAGCCTCCAAGTCTTCACTTTATTCCCCAAGAGAATACACCAAAGTCCTAATCCAATTAGGAATTAATTAGGGTTTCCCGCAGCACTAATCAGGTGGGTTTTTCCTGCTGACTTCGGCCCAACTTTTGACCCACTAGAAGTCCGATTCACGGAATTTTCGTGAAATACAAAAGTGTGCAGAATCAAATTTTGTTCAACCCTACGCGGAAATAATGTCGATTTGAGGCTCGGAAATAAGACTTCTGGTCCGTTTTCCAAAACGGGATTAAGACTGCATTATGCGCAGATTTGGGCTTCAGGCCCGAAACCTTCTTAAGCAGCTGTAATTCTCTTGGACCTCTTTCTTGGGCTGATTTGAGTTGAAATAAATGGTTGAGTGACTCTCCTTGATGTAGGCTTCATCTCACCATCTTGGATGTCTTCTTTAAAAGCCCAAAAGCTTGGTTTTAACTGAAATACTCATTAAGGCCCTGAAAATACAGAAAACACTAAAACAAAGTAAAATAACAAAATAATCTATCACTAAGAGAATAAAATACATAAGTTAAGAGGCTAGAATGCGTAACATTCAACGCCTATCACACCCCCAAACTTACATATTGCTAGTCCCTTAGCAATAGAATAAAACAAAACTAAAACAAAGGAAACTAACAAATACTAACTAAACTACCAAACTCCACTTTCGTGGGAGAAACGATTGCATTTAGCATATGCAACAAGCCTTTAAACCCCTAGGTTCCCCCTAGTGGACGAGTATAGTCTCGTGAGGGTTTCCAGAAATGTTACCCACAAACATTCAAAATTCTGTTTCAACATTAATTGAAGAAGAAGATTACAATATATAGTTACAAACTTGCATTTAAGAATAATTTCAAACTTTCAAATTCTATAATTCAAATCTATGGTCCTCATGCATAATTCACATCAACATATATCAAAGTAATCAACTCTAGCTCCCTCGTGTAAAGTGAACTAGCAGTCCTCTCATGTAGCATAACCAAGCTCTGAATATATTAAGGCACATACCCTTTCAACTCACTAGCTCCCCTTATTGAAATCATACTTCCCAACATGCATACATGACTTTTTCAATTTTTTTCAATTCTTTTTTTCTCATTGCTTTATTGGTTGTGCAATGTCTTGATCTATTAAGCTTTCTGAAAGATCCATGTAGCAAGCTTTCAGTCAGTGACTCCCAAGCCAGATGGCTTTAGGGCACTAGGCTTTAAGATACCCCGAAGACCTAATTACTCGAATCAGTCAGGCTGCAAATCAAGACAACCAATGCTTATCTTTTCTCACCCTTTCACTTTTGACGCGAACACTCCGTGCTTCCTGAGGCATAGAGGCCCGGTTACTCATGAAAAGGATTAAATTGATTTGCTTATTCAACTCTTTTTTCTTCTTTCTTTTTTTCTTTTCTTTCTTTTTTTTTCATTGAAGTCAAGTATAACACATTATCGGTACTCATTCTCAAGAGATACTACTTAATATCAAACATATGTAACTCAATAACTCAAAACCAAAGTTTATACCCCATAAGACTATGCTAGTGTGTTTGTGCATGTAAGGAAACTAAAATTAATTACTCCAAAACATGTTATTGCAAACCATGATTAAAACCACATAATTTAAATCACAGTTTTCAAAAATTCAAAACATACTCAAAAATTGCAAGTTATGCACCTACATAAGGTATTAATCCTTTGAATCATGTCAAAACATTCTATCTAAAAATAAAACAAAATAAAATAAAAAAAAAACAAACTAAGAAAATAAAATAAAATAAAAATCCTAATACAAGAAGAATTTCACACAAATTTCCCCCATATTGCAATAAAGCACAAAAATAGGCATCGCCTCACCCCCAAACTTAAACTGTACATTGTCCTCAATGTACACCCAATTAAAGCATAGAGAAGAGTAAGAACGATGTTACCAGGACCAAAGAGTAGTGGCAAGAAAATAGAGCACACCAATTGCATGAAGGCAATGAAAGCACTCCCCCAAACTTGGATACTACAACATGTCAAAACAACCACTAAACACCAAGATCAAGTGAAAATAGGGGAAAGAGAATAAAAAGAAATAAATAAAATAAAATAAAATATAATAAAATGAAACGATCAAAGTCATTGAATACAAAGGAGAGGGGAAAGAGGAAAAAAAAAAAATTTTTTTTTATTTTTTATTTTTTATTTTTTAAAAAAATTTTTTTTTTAATTTTTTTTTTTTTTTTTTTTTTGATTGGGCGATCGATCCCCCCTTGGCTGGGCGATCGATCGCCCACCTGGGAAAAATTTTCCAAAAAAATTTTTTTTTTTTTTTTTTTTTTTTTTTTTTTTTTTTCTGCTGGGCGATCGATCCCCCTACAGGGGGGCGATCGATCGCCCCTACTGGTCCGAACTGGGCTGTCCATCGCCCAAGATCGACCGGGAAGGGTATTTTTGAGTCTCCATCGCCCAAGGTCGACCGAGAGGGCCTTTTTTTCGCCTGTTTTGGGTCCGAATACCCCGACACACCTCTCGGCATCCCTCGGAAGCAACTACAACATCAAAACTTCAAAGAAAACTCATTAAAACACACTTAAAATTGAAAGAAAAACTAAGAAAACATGAACTAAAAATTAAAAGAAAGAAAACTAAAGAAATTAAATGGATAGAAATACATACAACCCCTACAATTTAACGTCCGTAGGCGACGGTCATCGACTTCAATTGAAAGTTCACCCAATGCCACATCGCTTGAGGATATTTAACTTCATCCCCTCTATATGATCCTCACCTCCTTGTGTCAAACTCGAAGTACCCGGAAGGATCGCATTGGCTTCTAAAAATATATATCCTTCCCTTGAATTCAATTCAAACCATGGAAGAGACTCCATTGATGGCACTAGAGGAGTGCTAGAAAGAGAAGAAAATGGGTCAATCGGAATCTTCCAAGGTGGCTTATCTTTCATGGCCACTAACTCAAGCATATCATTCACCCCCGCGATGGACTTCACATCATCTCGAGATAGAGCAAACGGGGCAATTTCTTCCACACAATCACCAATTTCATCTATGAAGAAACACTCATTCTCATCTGGAGGCTGTTCAATGGCATTAAAAATATTCAATTTTACCTTCATGTTGCCAAATGATATATCCATGATCCCCGCTCTACAATTAACACGAGCATTAGCAGTAGCTAGAAATGGACGACCAAGGATGACTGGAATGTGCCTCTTCGGATTATGCACTGGCTCGGTATCTAGAACAATGAAGTCCACTGGGAAATAGAATTTATCCACCTTGATGATGACATCTTCAATGATCCCACGAGGTCGTTTGGTTGATCTATCCGCAAACTGCAAAACCACCGTGGTAGGCTTCAATTCTCCCAAACCCAACTGTAGGTAAACCGAGTAAGGCAATAAATTCACACTTGCACCTAAATCCAGAAGAGCTTTTTCCACATGGTGCTCCCCAATGATACATGAGATAGTTGGAGCACCAGGATCTTTGTACTTGGGAGGAGTGCACTGCTGAATTATAGAACTCACTTGTTGTGGCAGCATCACTCTCTTTGGAACATGGCTCATTGATCTCCTTTTCTGAGTGCACAAGTCCTTCAAGAATTTGGCATAAGGAGGAATCTGTTTGATGGCATCAAGGAGTGGTATATTAATCTTCACTTGTCGAAACACCTCCATCATGTCATGCAACTTGTCTCCTTGTTTCCTCAACTTGGATGCTTCTCTTAAACGTTGTGGGAAAGGAGCTTTGGGCTCATATAAATTTTCAGCAATTGGACTCATGAGCACCTCTTCTTGATCATTCTTCTTCTCCCCCACCTTGTTATCAATTACTTTTCCACTTCTCAAAGTGGTGATGGCTTGAACCTCCTCAAGATGTGGGTTGCTCAAAGAATCATGTATCCCTCTAGGATTGGCAATGGGTTGACTTGGTAACTTTTCCTCTTCTCTTTTACTCAAGGCATTGGCAAGTTGTCCAAACTGAGATTCCAGTTTGGCAATTGATTGAGAGTGAGAATGTACCAATTGAGCAGTGGATTGAAGTACTTCAGCAATAGAGTCAAGCTTATCAAGTTTTGCTAGGACAAGCATCATCTTATCTTCAAGAGCCGAACTCTTTGGTGGCATAGGAACTTGTGCTTCATATGGTTGTGGATGCACATAGTTTTGAGGCTGAAAAGTGGGCTGAATTACTGAAGATGAATTAGAAACTTGACCAGTTGCCATGAGTTGCACCATTCTTTGTGCCACAGCATCCACAATGGTAGACATAGCATCTGTAGAATCAATATCAAAAATATCAGCTATCCTCCTTGTATTGGATGGTCTGCTCAAACGAGATGAAGACACACTTTGTAAAGAATTGTCACTAAGGTTCTCGAACAAAGTCCATGCTTCATCTTCGCTTTTTAACATGAAAGTACCCCCACATGATGCATCCACCATCTGTTTGTTACTCTCTGTTAGCCCCTCATAGAAACACTGCACTAACTGCCACTTTAGAACTTGGTGATGAGGACACTTCCTAAGAAGGTCCTTGAATCTCTCCCATGTCTCATAAAATTGTTCCCCCTCAAATTGAGAGAAACCAGTGATAGCACGTCTGAATTGATTGGTCCTCCCTATCGGAAAATATTTCTTCAAGAACTCACTTTGCATTTGAGTCCATGTAGTGATAGAGTCTGGCGGTAGAGATCTGAACCAATACTTTGCTTTGTCTTTCAAGGAGAATGGAAAAAGTCTCATTTTGAAAGCATCTTCAGAGAAGTTATGAATTTTGGTAGTTGAGCACACTTCAATGAAGTCATCCAGATGCTTGTAAGGATCTTCATCAGTCAGCCCAAAGTAGGATGGCAACATCTGAATGATACTGGGCTTGATCTCATAGCTCTGTGCTATGACATTAGGCAGTTGAAATTCAGCTGGTGAATTGTATGTCTCTGGGACATAGTAATCTCTAAGAAGTCTCGCCCTCTCCATGACAGCATTAGGCACAATATTGTTGTCCTCATTATTATCATGCACACCAGCCATGACATTAATAATTTCTTCCTCTTGCTCAATGGTATGGTGATTGAAGTCCCTCAAAAGAAAACAAAAATAAAATAATACAAATTAGTAGCAAAATAAAAATCTAAAAAAAAATAAATAAAAAAAATAATACAAATTAGTAACAAAAACAAAATTAAAAGCAAAATTTAAAAAAAAAAAAATTCCTAAATTAAAAATTCAATTAAAATTAATTCTGTACAATCCAATCAATCAAATAGATAATCCCCGGCAACGGCGCCAAAAATTTGATTCGTGTGTGAGTGTGACTCAAAAAGTATATCAATTAAAATTTTCCACACTTCGCAATAGAACGAATTCCTTGCAGAATAGGGCTATCGAAATGAATGGGTATCGTACCTCAGGGATTATGTTCTGACGAGTTGGAACACAGAACTAATTCTAATTAAATTTATAAGAAAAGAATTCTGATTTTTAACTAATTAAAAAGATAAAATAAAATAAATCAAAGGTAAACAGATAATGAAGATAATAAGAGAGAAACCTAGGGTGTTTGACTTCACCACTAACTCCACAATCAATGGTCAATTGAATCAACTATAGGGGAATTACATCATGCATAAGTGGTGTCGGTGGCTACAAGCTCACCTTCATCCGTCAAGAAGATAACATATGATTAAGGCTAAGCCATGGACTATCTTCGATTGGCATGGGCCATCTGCCTAACTACTCTAATCTAGGGTGCAGTATGGTTCATCTTCTCTAGGCATAATCCATCAAAGCTCATAACAATATATTCAGTGATTACCATTGTGTAATAATCTCTCTCATGATCACAGAAAACAAAAGAGATTGAGTTCAATAACAACAACTAAATATCTAAGACAAGATAAGAAATCATTGAGATTGAATTTACAAGACTTTTATTGCTCAATTCATTAATAAGAATCCTCACAATTACACAATCTATGCATGTATATAAAGGTCCCCAATAATTAAAACAATCAAACCATTGATGCTTTGTTAGGGCTACATCAAAACCCTAGTGGATGAACTAGCCGCTCATGGTAGAAGAAGAAGCTTCAACTGTTGAGGAAGAAGACATCATCTTTCTGAATTACGCGTATGACTTCGTTCTCCAATGGCTCTGCAATATGTTTCTGTTCTCTTCAGCCCTCTCAGACTCTCCAATCTCTGTGTAAGCTCTCCCTCTTCAGCCTCCAAGTCTTCACTTTATTCCCCAAGAGAATACACCAAAGTCCTAATCCAATTAGGAATTAATTAGGGTTTCCCGCAGCACTAATCAGGTGGGTTTTTCCTGCTGACTTCGGCCCAACTTTTGACCCACTAGAAGTCCGATTCACGGAATTTTCGTGAAATACAAAAGTGTGCAGAATCAAATTTCGTTCAACCCTACGCGGAAATAATGTCGATTTGAGGCTCGGAAATAAGACTTCTGGTCCGTTTTCCAAAACGGGATTAAGACTGCATTATGCGCAGATTTGGGCTTCAGGCCCGAAACCTTCTTAAGCAGCTGTAATTCTCTTGGACCTCTTTCTTGGGCTGATTTGAGTTGAAATAAATGGTTGAGTGACTCTCCTTGATGTAGGCTTCATCTCACCATCTTGGATGTCTTCTTTAAAAGCCCAAAAGCTTGGTTTTAACTGAAATACTCATTAAGGCCCTGAAAATACAGAAAACACTAAAACAAAGTAAAATAACAAAATAATCTATCACTAAGAGAATAAAATACATAAGTTAAGAGGCTAGAATGCGTAACATTCAACGCCTATCACACCCCCAAACTTACATATTGCTAGTCCCTTAACAATAGAATAAACCAAAACTAAAACAAAGAAACTACTAAACACTAACTAAACTACCTAACTCCACTTTCGTGGGAGAAACGATTGCATTTAGCATATGCAACAAGCCTTTAAACCCCTAGGTTCCCCCTAGTGGACGAGTATAGTCACGTGAAGGTTTCCAGAAATGTTTCCCACAAACATTCAAAATTCTGTTTCAACATTAATTCAAGAAGAAGATTACAATACATAGTTACAAACTTGCATTCAAGAATAATTTTAAACTTTCAAATTCTATATTTCAAATCAATAGTCCCCATGCATAATTCACATCAACATATCTCAAAATGATTAACTATAGCTCTCTCGTGTAAAGTGAACTAGCAATCATCTCATGTAGCATAACCCAGCTCTGAATATATTAAGGCACATACCCCTTCAACTCACTAGCTCCCCTTATTGAAATCATACTTCCCAACATGCATACATGACTTTTCAATTTTTTTTCATCATTCTTTTTTTTTCATTGCTTTATTGGTTGTGCAATGTCTTGATCTATTAAGCTTTCTAAAAGATCCATGTAGCAAGCTTTCAGTCAGTGACTCCCAAACCAGATGGCTTTAGGGCACCAGGCTTTAAGATACCCCGAAGACCTAATTACTCGAATCAGTCAGGCTACAAATCAAGACAACCAATTCTCATCTTTTCTCACCCTTTCACTTTTGACGCGAACACTCCGTGCTTCCTGAGGCATAGAGGCCCGGTTACTCATGAAAAGGATCAAATTGATTTGCTTATTCATCACTTTTTTTTTTCTTTCTTTTTTTCTTTCATTGAAGTCAAGTATAACACATCATCGGTACTCATTCTCAAGAGATACTAATTAATATCAAGCATATGTAACTCAATAACTCAAAACCAAAGTTCATACCCCATAAGATTATGCTAGTGTGTCTGTGCATGTAAGGAAACTAAAATTAATCACTCCAAAACATGTTATTGCAAACCATGATTAAAACCACTTAATTTAAATCACAGTTTTCAAAATTTTCAAACATACTCAAAAATTGCAAGTTATGCACCTACATAAGGTATTAATCCTTTGAATAATGTCAAAACATTCTATCTAAAAACAAAACCAAATAAAATAAAAAACAAACTAAGAAAATAAAATAAAATAAAATCCTAATACAAAAAGAATTTCACACAAATTTCCCCCCATATTGCATTAAAGCAAACAAATAGGCATCGCCTCACCCCCAAACTTAAACTGTACATTGTCCTCAATGTACACCCAATTAAAGCATAGAGAAGAGTAAGAACGATGTTACCAAAAATTTAGAGTAGTGAAAAGAAAATAGAGTACACCACTAGCAGGAAGGCAAGGAAAGCACACCCCCAAACTTGGATGTTACAACCTGTCAAAACAAACCACTATACCCCAAAGATCAAGTGAAATAGTATGGGTGAAAATAAATATGAAAGAGTAAAATCCTAAAAAAAAATAAAATATCTTTTCATTTTTCAATTTTTTTTTCATAATAAGAATCTAACTACAAAAAAGAAAAATAAAAAGCAAAATAAAAAGTAAAAATAAAAAAAAAAATACAAAAGATGGTTACCTTCCTGTTAAGGATGTGGTGGTGACTGAGCATCCGGATCCAAGTTTGCTTGATGCATCAGTGCACGCATCATCCTCCTCATCTCTAGTTGCTCTTGGCGAGTGTCCCGAAAGTGATTCGCCATCTCTGTTCTCATTGCACCAAACTGTGTGGAGACCTCTGTCTGTAGGGTGCCAAACTGGGCTGTCAACCCAGCAATCTGCCCTTCTAAATATTGATAATCATGGCCACCAGCCTGTGCCTGCACTTCCTCTTCCTCTGCCTCCATCTCCTCTGGATCTTCCACCGGTGGTGGTATATCTATATGCTCTCCTCCCTGGGCCAACCGAGATACCTCACCAGGCACCGCTATGACTCTCTGGTGCATATGAGATCGACTCAGGTTCCAGTCATGCGTGCCATAATGAAGATCATGTGGAAAGGCAAGCTCGTCCTCATGGACTGCATACCCCTGTGCCACAAGCAACTGGTGAATAATAGTAGGGAATGGAAACTCCCAGTCACTTGCACTGTCTGGTACCTTGGCCACAACTTTAGAATAGAATTTCTCCATCTGGCCCCAGACAATCTGTGGGAATGACAACCAATGCCCAAAATGTATAGCATATAATGATCGAAGGAACTCTTGACGTCTTTCGATTTTATGTCCAATTAGACATACATTCTTGAGTAGAACAGCGTCAAGGAACCATAAATGATTTGGCATTGAAGACTTTGAAGTTGCATTCCTTTTCGGCCCGGAAAATTGGTTGGCACACAATCGTGCAACCACATTGCCTACCGACAACTCGTCGGGTAAAGGAGTATAGATATGAGATAAATCAGCTGGGCATTCATAAGGACAACCCATGGCAATGGCAATGGATGACATGTCCACTCGAACTATTGTTCCATCTACGGAAGAAGTAAACACATCCCGCTCATCAGGTTTCGGCATTAAGTTTTGATAAAATACCTTGACAAGCCTCGGGTAAATAGTATATCAGAGTGGAACAAAAATGGATCCCGACCGATGATGACGGATGTCGGAAATCCCCCATCGTGTCTCGGGAAACATACCATAAAGTTTGGCTATGTCAAACGTTGTTTCAAAGTTCAACGCCCTTGGATGCCATCTCTCTTGAATACCTTCTCGGCGAGATCGTGAAGAACCTGTGGTCGGATCATGCCTCGCTCGGCGAGGATTACGTGAACTTGAAGCACCTTGGTGACTTGCTCTCTTTAGTGCCATAGAAGTAGAAAAAGTGTGGTTGAGGAATTAAATCGAACACTTGGTGTGCACAATTCGTTTGTAACCTTCACCCTCCTCTTTTCGGCAATTTTTCCACCCAAATCGAACAAATGAATGCACCAAATTGATCCCCCAAACTTGGTCTTCAAAAGCCCTCAAAAATATTTGAACAATTTCTTCAAAGAAAAACTTCACTTACTTTGATGTTGAACTTGAAAAAGTGAGAGCTTCCTTTGAGAACTAGTGATTTTTGATCCAATTTGATGTTGAAGTTGATGATGATCAATGTTGAATTCTTGTTCAATGCTCACTAATTGAAGAAATTAATTTTCTGGATGATATAGGACTTGAATTGAAGTTCAAAGAGGCTTAGGATGCAAGTAGTAGCAACATAGGAGGATAAGGAGTCCATTTATAGCATAAACTTTTGGCCAGCCCACCCATAGGCTTGGGCGATCGATCCCCCCTCGCCCCATGTGTTTTTTAGAAGTTCCCCACCAGCAGGTGGGCGATCGATCCCCCCTAGGGTGGGCGATCGATTGCCCACTTGCTGGTGGGGAACTTCTAAAAAACACATGGGGCGATCGATCCCCCTTGACTGGGGCGATCAATCCCCTTCCTGAAGGCCTGGTTGACCCTCCATCGCCCATGTTCGACCGAGACTTGATATTTTTAAGTCTCCATCGCCCAAGGTCGATCGAGAGCACTATTTTTCACCCGTCTTGAGTCCGAATACCTCGGTACACCTCTTGGCATCCTCCGGAAGTAACTTATACATCAAAAACTCAAAGAAAAACCATTAAAACGCAACTAGAATTGAAGAAAAACTTAAGAAAACTAAAACTAAAAATTAAAATCAAAGAAAACTAAAAGAAATAAAGTATAAAAATACATACAGAACCTACAATTTAACGTCCGTAGGAGACGACTGACTCTCCGAAGGGATTAAGTCGGACAGACGGGGTCCGTCAAGTCGACGGACTCTACGTCTCTTCTTGGCATACATCCTTCCACACAATGCTTCAACCTTTGGCCATTAACATTCATCAAAGTGTTATCTCGAAAGCTTCAAATTTCTACGGCACCATGAGGAAAAACCGAAATCACTTGGATATGGTTCATCCCACCTTGAACGCAATTTTTCGGGAAACAACCGAAGCTTGGAATTGAAGAGCCACACTTTATCACCTGGAGAGAAGGACTTTCGTGAGATATGTCGATCATGAAATGCTTTCGTCCTCTCTTTGTAAATTCATGAACTTTCATAAGCATCACGTCTAAACTCTTCTAATTCATTCAATTGCAACTTCCTCTCTTCCCAGCTCTTTTTGCATCGAAATTGAATTTTTGAATTGCCCAAAGTGCCTTGTGCTCAATCTCTACCGGAAGATGGCATGCTTTCCCATACACCAACCGATATGGTGACATACCGATAGGGGTCTTGTAAGCAGTCCGATACGCCCATAGTGCTTCACTCAGTCGCAATGACCAATCTCTTCTATCTGGTCTCACTGTCTTCTCGAGAACATGCTTAATTTCTCGATTGGACAGCTCTACTTGCCCACTTGTCTGAGGATGATAAGGCATCACCACCTTATGTGTCACTGAATATTTAGCAAGCAAACCTCTCAAGAATTTATTACAAAAGTGAGTACCACCATCACTGATCAAGGCTCGAGGAATTCCAAATCGACTCAGAATATTCTCATGCATGAATTTGATTACCACCTTGTGATCATTGGTTCGAGTTGCAATGGCCTCCACCCACTTGGAGACATAATCCACTCCAACCAGAATGTATTCGTAGCCAAAAGAAGGTGGAAAGGGTCCCATAAAATCAATTCCCCAAACATCAAAAATCTCCACCACCAGAATGGGGCTCATTGGCATCATATCACGCCTCGACATTGAACCCAATCTTTGACAACGATCACAAGTCTTACAGAAAACATATGCATCGTGAAACAGAGAAGGCCAAAAGAATCCACATTGAAGTACCTTTGCTGCTGTCTTCCTTGCGCTCAAGTGGCCTCCACATGCCAATGATGGCAGAACTTGAGAATATCTTGAAACTCATGGTCTGGGACACATCACCGAATAATCTGATCTGGACAATATTTAAATAACTCTCGATCCTCCCAAAAGTAATGATGAACTTTAGAGAAGAATCGATCACGTTCTCGCTTGGTCCAGTCTCTTGGCACTTTTCTCGTGGCTAAATAGTTCACAATATCTGCATACCATGGTGTGGAGTTGTCGGACACTCCAAACAATTGCTCCCTCTGAAGTGTTTTGGAAAGTGTAGTGCATACAGAAGTTACCACCATGGTAGAAATTAGATCTTCAAACACCTTCTTCTCCTTCTGTTTTTCTTGCACCCTTATTTTATTTGTAGATTCAATCACATCTTCAGAGTCCATGAAGAAAACATCAGTCTGATCTGGAGGATTCTCAACAGCATTGAAAGTATTAAGTTTAACCTTCATATTGCCAAATGAAATATCCATGATCCCCGACCTACAATTTATGCAAGCATCAGCAGTAGCTAAGAAAGGTCGACCAAGGATCACAGGAATGTGCCTCTTCGGATTGTGAACTGGCTCAGTGTCAAGTACAATGAAATCAACAGGAAAGTAGAACTTGTCCACTTTAATGAGCACATCTTCTATGATTCCTCGGGTTGCTTTGTTGATCTGTCTGCAAATTGTAATACCACCGAGGTAGGCTTCAATTCTCCCAAGCCCAATTGTAAGTAAACTGAATAGGGTAGCAAATTCACACTTGCACACAAATCAAGAAGAGTTTTATCCACATGGTGCTCCCCAATAATGCATGAGATAGTTGGAGCACCAGGATCTTTGTACTTGGGAGGAGTACACTGCTGAATTATTGAACTTACTTGTTATGGCAGCATTACTTTCTTTGGCACATGGCTTTTAGAACGCCTTTTCTGAGTGCACAAGTCCTTCAAAAATTTTGCATAAGGAGGAATTTGCTTGATGGCATCAAGGAGTGGAAAATTAATCTTCACTTGGCGAAACACCTACATCATGTCATGCAGCTTGTCCCCTTGCTTCCCCAATTTAGATGCTTCAAGAAAATGTTGTGGGAAAGGAGCCGTGGGCTCATAAGGAATTTCAGCACTTGGACTTGTGGTCACTTTTTCTTCTTCTTTCTTCTCACCCACCTTGTTGTCAATTATTTTCCCACTTCTCAAAGTGGTAATGGCTTGAACTTGCTCATGGTGTGGGTCACTTGTGGAAGCTTGCATCCCTCTTGGATTAGCAATTGGTTGACTAGGGAGCTTCCCTTCTTCTCTTCTGCATAATGAAGTAGCAAGCTGTCCAAACTGAGATTCCAGTTTGGCAATGGATTGAGAATGCGAGTGCACTAGCTGAACTGTAGATTGTACTGTTGCTGCAGTAGCTTGCACTATCTCTATAAGAGAATCAAGCTTATCAAATTTAGACAAGGTCAGAGTCAGCTTGTCTTCAATAGCAGAAATTCTTTTGGCCATAGGACTTTGTGTTTGATATTGTTGTTGAGGCACAAAAGTCCTAGGTTGATATGAAGGTTGCATTGCTGCCCCTTGGTTACTATAAGAAAAACCAGGATGATTCCTCCATGTGGGATTGTAAGTATTACCTCGTGGAGGATTCATTGGTCCAGTGAAAGTAGCTTGAACTTGCCCATGTTGAATATCAGAAAATTGCCCCACCGAAGGACAATTGTTCACATTATGAATAGGACTAGAGAAAAATTCACAAAGGCCTAGCAATGAAGAATTTGAAGCAGAAGGAGTTTGATTGGCAGCCATGATTGCTGCCACCTTCTGTGCAATTAAATCAATATCAGTTGGCATAGCTTCTGAAGCACCAACCTCAAAAATCCCATCAGTCTTCCTTGTAGTGGCAGGTCTGCTAGAACGAGTAGAGGACACATGTTGTAGAGAGTTGTCACTAAGATTTTCAAATAAGGTTCATGCCTCCTCTTCACTCTTCAACATAAAAGTACCTCCACATGACGCATCAACCATCTGTCTGTTGGCTTCTGTGAGCCCTTCATGAAAACTCTGCACTAGTTGCCACTTAGGAACTTGATGATGGGGACACTTCCTAAGAAGGTCCTTGAATCTTTCCCATGTCTCATAAAATTGTTCCCTCTCATGTTGGGAGAAACCAGTAATAGCACGACTGAACTGATTGGTCTTTCCTATCGGAAAATACTTCTTGAGAAACTGATGTTGCATCTGAGTCCAAGTCGTGATAGAACCAGCTGGTAGGGAGTTGAACCAATACTTTGCTTTGTCTTTCAGAGAGAATGGAAAAAGTCTCATTCTAAAAGCATCTTCAGAGAAGTTGTGAATTTTTGTAGTTGAGCACACTTCAATGAAGTCATCCAGATGCTTGTAAGGGTCTTCTTGAGTCAGCCCAAAATAAGATGGTAGCATCTGAATAATGCTGGACTTGATCTCATAATTCTATGCTGTGACATTGGGCAATTGAAAACCTGCTGGCGAGGTATATGTCTCAGGAACATAGTAGTCCCTCAGCAATCTAGCTCTTTCTTCATCAGCATTAGGAACAAGGTTATTATTCCTCTCTTCTACCATGTCTTCAATTAATTCTTCCTCTTGCACAATTGTATCAACAGGGATGTTCCTCTGTTGTCTAAGAGTACGTTCAGGCTCAGGATCAAGAGGTATCAAAGGGTCAGCCACAGAACGACGACCTTGCATATATTTACCAAAAGCACCTGAAAAGAAAACAAAAACAAAATTAAAAATAAAATATAAAAATTTCCTAAACTAAAAATCCAATTAAAACTAATTCTGTAAAATCCAATCAATCAAATAGATAATCCCCGGCAACGGCGCCAAAAATTGATTCGTGTGTGAGTGTGACTCGAAAAGTATATCAATTAAAAATTTTCACACTTCGCAATAGAACGAATTCCTTGCAGAATAGGGCTATCGAAAGGGGTATCGTACCTCAGGGATTATGGTCTGATGAGTTGGAATACAGAACTAATTCTAATTAAATTTATAAGAAAAGAATTCTGATTTTTAAACTAATTAAAAAGATAAAATAAAATAAATCAAAGTAAACAAGATAGTGAAGATAATAGGAGAGAAACCTAGGGTGTTTGACTTCACCACTAACTCCACAATCAATGGTCAATTGAATCAACTATAGGGGAATTACATCATGCATGATAGGCGTTGAATGTTACGCATTCTAGCCTCTTAACTTATCTATTTTATTCTCTTAGTGATAGATTATTTTGTGATTTTACTTTGTTTTAGTGTTTTCTGTATTTTCAGGGCCTTAATGATTATTTCAGTTAAAACCAAGTTTTTGGGCTTTGAAAGAAGACATCCAAGATGGTGAGGTGAAGCCTACATCAAGGAGATTCACTCAACCATTTATTCCAACTCAAATCAGCCCAAGAAAGAGGTCCAAGAGAATTACAGCAGCTTAAGAAGGTTTCGGGCCTGAAGCCCAAATCTGCGCATAATGCAGTCTTAATCCTGTTTTGGAAAACGGACTAGAAGTCTTATTTCTGAGCCTCAAATCGACATTATTTTCGCGTGGGTTGAACAAAATTTGATTCTGCACACTTTTTTATTTCAGAAAATTCCGTAAAACGGACTTCTAGTGGGTCAAAAGTTGGGCCGAAGTTAGCAAGAAAAACCCACCTGATTAGTGCTGCGGGAAACCCTAATTTATTCCTAATTGGATTAGGACTTTGGTGTATTCTCTTGGGGAATAAAGTGAAGACTTGGAGGCTGAGTTGAGGGGGATTGGAGAGAACACAGAGAGAGTCTGAGAGGGTTGAAGAGAACAGAAACATATTCGCAGAGCCATTGGAGAACGAAGTCATACGCGTAATTCAGAAAGATGATGTCTTCTTCCTCAACAGTTGAAGCTTCTTCTTCTACCATGAGCGGCTAGTTCATCCACTAGGGTTTTGATGTAGCCCTAACAAAGCATCAATGGTTTGATTGTTTTAATTATTGGGGACCTTTATATACATGCATAGATTGTGTAATTGTGAGGATTCTTATTATAGAATTGAGCAATAAAAGTCTTGTAAATTCAGTTTCAATGATTTCTTATCTTGTCTTAGATATTTAGTTGTTGTTATTGAACTCAATCTCTTTTGTTTTCTGTGATCATGAGAGAGATTATTACACAATGGTAATCACTGAATATATTGTTATGAGCTTTGATGGATTATGCCTAGAGAAGATGAACCATACTGCACCCTAGATTAGAGTAGTTAGGCAGATGGCCCATGCCAATCGAAGATAGTCCATGGCTTAGCCTTAATCATATGTTATCTTCTTGACGGATGAAGGTGAGCTTGTAGCCACCGACACCACTTATGCATGATGTAATTCCCCTATAGTTGATTCAATTAACCATTGATTATGGAGTTAGTGGTGAAGTCAAACACCCTAGGTTTCTCTCCTATTATCTTCACTATCTTGTTTACTTTGATTTATTTTATTTTATCTTTTTAATTAGTTTAGTTTAAAAATTAGAATTCTTTTCTTATAAATTTAATTAGAGTTAATTCCGTATTCCAACTCGTCAGAACATAATCCCTGAGGTACGATACCCATTCATTTCGATAGCCATATTCTGCAAGGAATTCGTTCTATTGCGAAGTGTGGAAATTTTTAATTGGTATACTTTTTGAGTCACACTCACACACGAATCAATTTTTGGCGCCGTTGCCGGGGATTATCTATTTGATTGATTGGATTTTACAGAATTAGTTTTAATTGGATTTTTAGTTTAGAAAATTTTTATATTTTATTTTTAATTTTGTTTTTGTTTTCTTTTCAGGTGCTTTCGGTAAATATATGCAAGGTCGTCGTTCTGTGGCTGATCCTTTGATACTTCTTGATCCTGAGCCTGTACGTACTCTTAGACAACAGAGGAACAACCATGTTGATACAATTGTGCAAGAGGAAGAATTAATTGAAGACATGGCGGAAGAAAGGAATAACAACCTTGTTCCTAATGCTGATGGAGAAAGAGCTAGATTGCTTAGGGACTACTATGTTCCTGAGACATATACCTCGCCAGCAGGTTTTCAACTGCCCAATGTCACAGCACAGAATTATGAGATCAAGTCCAGCATTATTCAGATGCTACCATCTTATTTTGGGCTGACTCAAGAAGACCCTTACAAGCATCTGGATGACTTCATTGAAGTGTGCTCAACTACAAAAATTCACAACTTCTCTGAAGATGCTTTCAGAATGAGACTTTTTCCATTCTCTCTGAAAGACAAAGCAAAGTATTGGTTCAACTCTCTACCGGCTGGTTCTATCACGACTTGGACTCAGATGCAACATGAGTTTCTCAAGAAGTATTTTCAGATAAGGAAGACCAACCAGTTCAGACGTGCTATTACTGGTTTCTCCCAACATAAGGGGGAACAATTTTATGAGACATGGGAAAGATTCAAGGACCTTCTTAGGAAGTGTCCCCATCATCAAGTTCCTAAGTGGCAACTAGTGCAGAGTTTTCATGAAGGGCTCACAGAAGCCAACAGACAGATGGTTGATGCGTCATGTGGAGGTACTTTCATGTTGAAGAGTGAAGAGGAGGCATGGACCTTATTTGAAAATCTTAGTGACAACTCTCTACAACATGTGTCCTCTACTCGTTCTAGTAGACCTGCCACTACCAGGAAGACTGATGGGATTTTTTAGGTTGGTGCTTCAGAAGCTATGCCAACTGATATTGATTTAATTGCACAGAAGGTAGCAGCAATTATGGCTGCCAATCAAACTCCTTCTGCTTCAAATTCTTCATTGCTAGGCCCTTGTGAATTTTGCTCTAGTCCTATGCATAATGTGAGCAATTGTCCTTCAATGGGGCAATTTTTTGATATTCAACATGAGCAAGTTCAAGCTACTTTCACTGGACCAATGAATCCTCCACGAGGTAATACTTACAATCCAACATGGAGGAATCATCCTGGTTTTTCTTACAGTAACCAAGGGGCAGCAATGCAACCATCATATCAACCTAGGACTTTTGTGCCTCAACAGCAATATCAAACACAAAGTCCTATGGCCCAAAGAATTTCTGCTATTGAAGACAAGCTGACTCTTACCTTGTCTAAATTTGACAAGCTTGATTCTCTTATAGAGACAGTGCAAGCTACTGCAGCAACAGTACAATCTACAGTTCAGCTAGTGCACTCGCATTCTCAATCCATTGCCAAACTGGAATCTCAGTTTGGACAGCTTGCTACTTCATTGAGTAGAAGAGAAGAAGGGAAGCTCCCTAGTCAACCAATTGCTAATCCAAGAGGGATGCAAGCTTCCACAAGCAACCCACACCATGAGCAAGTTCAAGCCATTACCACTTTGAGAAGTGGGAAAATAATTGACAATAAAGTGGGTGAAAAGAAAGAAGAAGAAAAAGGGATCACAAGTCCAAGTGCTGAAATTCCTTATGAGCCCAAGGCTCCTTTCCCACAACGTTTTCTTGAAGCATCCAAGTTGGGGAAGCAAGGGGACAAGCTGCATGACATGATGGAGGTGTTTCGCCAAGTGAAGATTAATTTGCCACTCCTTGATGCCATCAAGCAAATTCCTCCTTATGCAAAATTTTTGAAGGACTTGTGCACTCAGAAAAGGCGTTCTAAAAGTCATGTGCCAAAGAAAGTAATGCTGCCACAACAAGTAAGTTCAATAATTCAGCAGTGTACTCCTCCCAAGTACAAAGATCCTGGTGCTCCAACTATCTCATGCATTATTGGGGAGCACCATGTGGATAAAGCTCTTCTTGATTTGGGTGCAAGTGTGAATTTGCTACCTTATTCAGTTTACTTACAATTGGGCTTGGGAGAATTGAAGCCTACCTCGGTGGTATTACGATTTGCAGACAGATCAACAAAGCAACCCCAAGGAATCATAGAAGATGTGCTCATTAAAGTGGACAAGTTCTACTTTCCTGTTGATTTCATTGTACTTGACACTGAGCCAGTTCACAATCCGAAGAGGCACATTCCTGTGATCCTTGGTCGACCTTTCTTAGCTACTGCTGATGCTTGCATAAATTGTAGGTCGGGGATCATGGATATTTCCTTTGGCAACATGAATGTCAAGCTCAATGTGTTCAATGTTATCCAACACCCCCCAGATCAGAGTGATGTGTTCTGCATGGATGATATTGATGAATGTGTGGAGGAATTTATTTCATCCTCTACATCTCGAAACTCCCTGGAGGTATGTAAGTCTTTTTATGACTTTGAGAACATTAATGATGAAGGGTTGTGTGAAGAAGTGCATGCTATGCGAGAAGTGGATGCTATTCAGAATACTCCACCATGGAGAATTCCAATTGAGCCACTACCCTTTCTCTCTAGCGCTCCCTTAGTGCCTTCATTAGAGTCCCCTCCAGAATTATAGTTGAAGCCTTTGCTTGACAAATTGAAGTATGTATTCTTGGGGGCACAGAAAACTCTTCCTGTTATAATTGCCTCTGATCTGACAGAAATTCAAGAGAAGAGCTTAGTAGAGGTTTTATACCAACATCGTGAAGCAATTGGATGGAGTGTTGCTGATCTTAAGGGCATTGATCCCTCAGTTTGCATGCACAAAATCCATTTGGAAGAAGGATATAAGCCAACTAGAGAGGCACAGAGGCGATTGAACCCCAATATGAAGGAGGTGGTAAAGAAAGAGGTTGTCAAGTTACTTGATGCAGGAATCATTTATCCAATTTCTGACAGCACATGGGTGAGTCCGACACAAGTGGTTCCAAAGAAATCTGGTCTTACCATTGTCCCTAACTCCATGGGAGAGCTTGTTCCACAACGTACTGCCACAGGTTGGCGTGTTTGCATTGATTACAGAAAGCTCAATTCTATGACAAGGAAGGATCACTTCCCTCTTCCATTCATTGATCAAATACTTGAAAGGTTAGCTGGTCAGAGCTATTATTGCTTTCTGGATGGCTACTCTGGTTATAACCAAGTAGCTATGGATCCAGAAGATCAAGAGAAGACCACTTTCACTTGTCCCTTTGGTACTTTTGCGTATCGTCGTATGCCTTTTGGATTATGTAATGCTCCGGCTACATTCCAAAGGTGTATGATGGCCATCTTTTCTGACATGGTGGAAAAATTCTTGGAGGTGTTTATGGATGACTTCTCTGTTTTTGGATCATCTTTTGAACATTGTTTGAGCGATTTATCACTTGTGCTTCAAAGGTGCCGAGAACGGAATCTGGTACTTAGTTGGGAGAAGAGCCACTTTATGGTGAAAGAAGGTATTGTATTGGGCCATATTGTTTCAGAGAGGGGCATTGAAGTTGATAAAGCAAAGATCGATCTAATTGCAACTCTGCCTCATCCAACTTCGGTAAGGCAAGTTCGATCTTTCTTAGGCCATGCCGGGTTCTATAGAAGATTCATCAAGGATTTCAGTAAAGTGGCTTGACCATTATGCCATTTGTTATCTAAAGATGTTCCCTTTATCTTTGATGAAGATTGTGTGAAAGCTTTTGAAAAGCTTCGGTCTCTGTTATCCTCTGCACCAATTATGTAGTCTCCAAAATGGGCTATACCTTTTGAAATCATGTGTGATGCCTCTGATTATGCAGTAGGAGCCGTGTTGGGACAGAGGGAAAAGAAACGACCACATGTCATCTACTATGCTAGTAAGACTCTCTCTGATGCCCAACTCAATTATACAACCACAGAGAAAGAGCTTCTAGCTGTAGTGTTTGCCTTGGACAAATTTTGTTCTTATTTATTGGGGTCCAAGGTGGTTGTCTACTCTGATCATGAAACATTGAGACACTTATTGGCAAAGAAAGAAACCAAACCGCGTCTTATTCGGTGGATTTTATTGCTGCAAGAATTTGATTTGGAAATAAAAGACAAAAAGGGGACGGAGAATGTGGTAGCGGATCATTTATCTCGAATCGAGTCTGAGCCAGTATTCGGTGCATTACCTATTCGAGACTCATTCCCGGATGAGCAGTTGTTTGAAACTACGTTGATGAAGGTTAATGGCCAAAGGTTGAAACATTGTGTGGAAGGATGTGTGCCAAGAAGAGACGTGGAATCCGTCGACTTGACGGATCCCGTCTATCCGACTTAATCCCTTCGGAGAGTCAATCGTCTCCTACGGACGTTAAATTGTAGGTTTTGTATGTAATTCTATCCTTTAATTTCTTTAGTTTTCTTTGATTCTAAGTTTTAGTTTTAGTTTTCTTACTTTTTCTTTCAATTCTAGTTGCGTTTTAATGTTTTTTCTTTGAGTTTTTGATGTATAAGTTGCTTCCGGAGGATGCCAAGAGGTGTACCGAGGTATTTGGACTCAAGACTGGTGAAAAATCGTGCTCTCGGTCGACCTTGGGCGATGGAGACTCAAAATTATCAAGGTTCGGTCGACCTTGGGCGATGGAGGGCCCAACAAGCTTCCAGGAGGGGGATCGATCGCCCCATGCATTTTCTCAAGGATCCCCACCAGCAGGGGGGCGATCGATCGCCCAATCCAAGGGGGATCGATCACCCAAGGGTATTGAAGGGCTGGCCGAGAATCCTCCTTATATATGGACACCCACTCCTCCTATGTTGCTACTACTTGCATCCTAGACCTCTTTGAACTCCAATTCAAGTCCTACATCATCCAGAAAACTAATTTCTTCAATTAGTGATTATTATACAAGAATCCAACATTGATCAACATCAACTTCAACATCAAATTGGATCAAAAATCACTATTCTCAAAGGAAGCTCACACTTTTTCAAGTTCAACATCAAAGTAAGTGAAGTTTTTCCTTGAAGAAATTGTTCAAATCTTTTTGAGGGCTTTTGAAGACCAAGTTTGGGGGATCAATTTGGTGCATTTACTTGTTCAATTTGGGTGGAAAAATTGCCGAAAAGAGGAGGTTGAAGGGTACAAGTTAATTGTGCACGCCAAGTGTTCGATTTAATTCCTCGACCACACTTTTTCTACTTCTATGGCACCAAAGAGAGCAAGTCACCAAGATGCTTCAAGTTCCCGTAATCCTCGCCGAGCGAGGCATGATCCGACCACAGGTTCTTCACGATCTCGCCGAGACGGTATTCAAGAGAGATGGCATCCAAGGGCGTTGAATTTTGAAACAATGTTTGACATAGCCGAGCTTTATGGTATGTTTCCCGAGACACGGTGGGAGATTTCCGACATCAGTCGTCGTCGGTCGGCATCCATTTTTTTTCCACTCTCATCTACCATTTACCCGAGGCTTGTCAAGGTATTTTATCAGAACTTAATGCCGACACCTGATGAGCGGGATGTGCTTACTTCTTCAGTCGATGGAACAATAGTTCGAGTGGACATGTCATCCATTGCCATTGCCATGGGTTGTCCTCATGAATGCCCAGCTGATTTATCTCATATCTATACTCCTCTACCCGACGAGTTGTCGGTAGGCAATGTGGTTGCACGATTGTGTGCCAACCAATTTTCTGGGCCGAAAAGGAATGCAGCTTCAAAGTCTTCAATGCCAAATCATTTATGGTTCCTTGATGCTGTGCTACTCAAGAATGTATGTCCAATTGGACATAAAACCGAAAGACGTCAAGAGTTCCTCAGAGCCTTATATGCTATACATTTTGGGCATTGGCTGTCATTCCCACAGATTGTCTGGGGCCAGATGGAGAAATTCTATTCCAAAGTTATGGCCAAGACACCAGACAGTGCAAGTGACTGGGAGTTTCCATTCCCTACCATTATTCATCAGTTGCTTGTAGCACAGGGGTATGCAGTCCATGAGGACGAGCTTGCCTTTCCACGTGATCTTCATTATGGCACGCATGACTGGAACCTGAGTCGATCTCATATGCACCAGAGAGTCATAGCGGCGCCTGGTGAGGTATCTCGATTGGCCCAGGGAGGAGAGCATGTAGATATACCACCACCGGTGGACGGTCCAGAAGAGATGGAGGCAGAGGAAGAGAAAGTGCATGCACAGGCTGGTGGCCATGATTATCAATATTTAGAAGGGCAGATTGCTGGGTTGACAGCCCAGTTTGGCACCTTACAGACAGAGGTCTCCACACAGTTTGGTGCAATGAGAGCAGAGATGGCGGATCACTTTCGTGACACTCGCCAAGAGCAACTAGAGATGAGGAGGATGATGCGTGCACTGATGCGCCAAGCAAACTTGGATCCAGATGCTCAGTCACCACCACATCCTTGACAGGAAGGTAACCATCTTTTGTATTTTATTTTATTTTTAGCTTTTATTTTTCTCTTTATTTTTCTTTTTGTAGTTAGATTAAAAAAATATATATATATATAAAATAAAAATATATATATATAAAAAACAAAAACAAAAAAATGGAAAAATGAAAAAATATTTTTTTTTTTTAGGATTTTTCTCTTTCATATTTATTTTCACCCATACTATTTTCACTTGATCTTTGGGGTATAGTGGTTTGTTTTGACAGGTTTTAACATCCAAGTTTGGGGGTGTGCTTGCATTGGGTGTCCATTGAGGACAATGTACAGTTTAAGTTTGGGGGTGAGGCGATGCCTATTTGTGTGCTTTATTGCATATGGGGAAAATTTGTGTGAAATTCTTTTGTATTAGGATTTTATTTTATTTTATTTTCTTAGTTTGTTTCTTTATTTTATTTTGTTTTATTTTTAGATAGCATGTTTTGACATCATTCAAAGGATTAATACCTTATGTAGGTGCATAACTTGCAATTTTTGAGTAGGTTTTAAATCTTTGGAAACTGTGATTTAAATTAAGTGGTTTTAATCATGGTTTGCAATAACATGTTTTGAAGTGATTAATTTTAGTTTCCTTACATGCGCAAACACACTAGCATAATCTTATGGGGTATAAACTATGGTTTTGAGTTATTGAGTTACATATGCTTGATATTAATTAGTATCTCTTGAGAATGAGTACCAATAATGTGTTTTACTTGACTTCAATGAAAAAAAAAAGAAAAAAAAAAGAAAGAAAAAATGATGAATAAGCAATCAATTTGATCCTTTTCATGAGTAACCGGGCCTCTATGCCTCAGGAAGCACGGAGTGTTCGCGTCAAAAGTGAAAAGGTGAGAAAAGATGAGCATTGGTTGTCTTGATTTGTAGCCTGACTGATTCGAGTAATTAGGTCTTCCGGGTATCTTAAAGCCTAGTGCCCTAAAGTCGTCTGGTTTGGGAGTCACTGACTGAAAGCTTGCTACATGGATCTTTCAGAAAGCTTAATAGATCAAGACATTGCACAACCAATAAAGCAATGAAAAAAAAGAATGATGAGAAAGAAAAAAAAAAGTCATGTATGCATGTTGGGAAGTATGATTTCAATAAGGGGAGCTAGTGATTTGGAAGGGTATGTGTCTTAATATATTCAGAGCTGAGTTATGCTACATGAGATGACTGCTAGTTCACTTTACACGAGGGAGCTAGAGTTGATTATTTTGAGATATGTTGATGTGAATTATGCATCAGGACCATTGATTTGAATTATAGAATTTGAAAGTTTGAAATTATTCTTGAATGCAAGTTTGTAACTATGTATTGTAATCTTCTTCTTGAATTAATGTTGAAATAGAATTTTGAATGTTTGTGGGTAACATTTCTGGAAACCCTCACGAGACTATACTCGTCCACTAGGGGGAACCTAGGGGTTTAAAGGCTTGTTGCATATGCTAAATGCAATCGTTTCTCCCACGAAAGTGGAGTTGGGTAGTTTAGTTAGTGTTTAGTAGTTTCTTTGTTTTAGTTTTGTTTTATTCTATTGCTAAGGGACTAGCAATATGTAAGTTTGGGGGTGTGATAGGCGTTGAATGTTACGCATTCTAGCCTCTTAACTTATGTATTTTATTCTCTTAGTGATAGATTATTTTGTGATTTTACTTTGTTTTAGTGTTTTATGTATTTTCAGGGCCTTAATGATTATTTCAGTTAAAACCAAGTTTTTGGGCTTTGAAAAAGACATCCAAGATGGTGAGGTGAAGCCTACATCAAGGAGATTCACTCAACCATTTATTCCAACTCAAATCAGCCCAAGAAAGAGGTCCAAGAGAATTACAGCAACTTAAGAAGGTTTCGGGCCTGAAGCCCAAATCTGCGCATAATGCAGTCTTAATCCCGTTTTGGAAAACGGACCAGAAGTCTTATTTCTGAGCCTCAAATCGACATTATTTTAGAATTGGTTGAACGAAATTTGATTCTGCACACTTTTGTATTTCACGAAAATTCTGCAAAACGGACTTCTAGTGGGTCAAAAGTCGGGCCGAAGTCAGCAAGAAAAACCCACCTTATTAGTGCTGCGGGAAACCCTAATTTATTCCTAATTGGATTAGGACTTTGGTGTATTCTCTTGGGGAATAAAGTGAAGACTTGGAGGCTGAGTTGAGGGGGATTGGAGAGAACACAGAGAGAGTCTGAGAGGGCTGAAGAGAACAGAAACATATTCGCAGAGCCATTGGAGAACGAAGTCATACGCGTAATTCAGAAAGATGATGTCTTCTTCCTCAACAGTTGAAGCTTCTTCTTCTACCATGAGCAGCTAGTTCATCCACTAGGGTTTTGATGTAGCCCTAACAAAGCATCAATGGTTTGATTGTTTTAATTATTGGGGACCTTTATATACATGCATAGATTGTGTAATTCAAAGGATTCTTATTATAGAATTGAGCAATAAAAGTCTTGTAAATTCAATCTCAATGATTTCTTATCTTGTCTTAGATATTTAGTTGTTGTTATTGAACTCAATCTCTCTTGTTTTCTGTGATCATGAGAAAGATTATTACACAATGGTAATCACTGAATATATTGTTATGAGCTTTGATGGATTATGCCTAGAGAAGATGAACCATACTGCACCCTAGATTAGAGTAGTTAGGCAGATGGCCCATGCCAATCGAAGATAGTCCATGGCTTAGCCTTAATCATATGTTATCTTCTTGACGGATGAAGGTGAGCTTGTAGCCACCGACACCACTTATGCATGATGTAATTCCCCTATAGTTGATTCAATTAACCATTGATTGTGGAGTTAGTGGTGAAGTCAAACACCCTAGGTTTCTCTTCTATTATCTTCACTATCTTGTTTACTTTGATTTATTTTATTTTATCTTTTTAATTAGTTTAGTTTAAAAATCAGAATTCTTTTCTTATAAATTTAATTAGAGTTAATTCCGTATTCCAACTCGTCAGAACATAATCCCTGAGGTACGATACCCATTCATTTCGATAGCCCTATTCTGCAAGGAATTCGTTCTATTGCGAAGTGTGGAAATTTTTAATTGGTATACTTTTTGAGTCACACTCACACACGAATCAATGCATAAGTGGTGTCAGTGGCTACAAGCTCACCTTCAACATATGATTAAGGCTAAGCCGTGGACTATCTTCGATTGGCATGGGTCATCTGCCTAACTACTCTAATCTAGGGTGCAGTATGGTTCATCTTCTCTAGGCATAATCCATCAAAGCTCATAACAATATATTCAGTGATTACCATTGTGTAATAATCTTTCTCATGATCACAGAAAACAAGAGAGATTGAGTTCAATAACAACAACTAAATATCTAAGACAAGATAAGAAATCATTGAGATTGAATTTACAAGACTTTTATTGCTCAATTCTATAATAAGAATCCTTTGAATTACACAATCTATGCATGTATATAAAGGTCCCCAATAATTAAAACAATCAAACCATTGATGCTTTGTTAGGGCTACATCAAAACCCTAGTGGATGAACTAGCCGCTCATGGTAGAAGAAGAAGCTTCAACTGTTGAGGAAGAAGACATCATCTTTCTGAATTACGCGTATGACTTCGTTCTCCAATGGCTCTGCGAATATGTTTCTGTTCTCTTCTCAGCCTTCTCAGACTCTCCAAGCTCTATTCTCTCTGTCCAATCTCTCCTCAATTCAGCCTCCAAGTCTTCACTTTATTCCCCCAGAGAATACACCAAAGTCCTAATCTAATTAGGAATAAATTAGGGTTTCCCGCAGCACTAATCAGGTGGGTTTTTCCTGCTGAATTCGGCCCGACTTTTGACCTACTAGAAGTCCGATTTACGGACTTTTCATGAAATACAAAAGTGTGCAGAATCAAATTTTGTTCAACCCAACGCGAAAATAATGTCGATTTGAGGCTAGAAAATAAGACTTCTGGTCCATTTTGCAAAACGGGATTAAGACTGTATTATGCGCAAATTTGGGCTTCAGGCCCGAAACCTTCTTAAGCAGCTGTAATTTTCTTGGACCTCTTTCTTGGGCTGATTTGAGTTGAAATAAATGGTTGAGTGAATCTCCTTGATGTAGGCTTCATCTCACCATCTTGGATGTCTTCTTTAAAAACCCAAAAGCACGGTTTTAACTGAAATAATCATTAAGGCGCTGGAAATACAGAAAACACTAAAACAAAGTAAAATCACAAAATAAAGGAACATTCAACGCCTATCAGATTATCTATTTGATTGATTGGATTTTACAGAATTAGTTTTAATTGGATTTTTAATTTAGGAAATTTTTATATTTTATTTTTAATTTCGTTTTTGTTTTCTTTTCAGGTGCTTTTGGTAAATATATGCAAGATCATCGTTCTGTAGCTGATCCTTTGATACCTCTTGATCCTGAGCCTGAACGTACTCTTAGACAATAGAGGAACATCCCTGTTGATACCATTGTGCAAGAGGAAGAAACAATTGAAGACATGGCAGAAGAGAGGAATAACAACCTTATTCCTAATGCTGATGGAGAAAGAGCTAGATTGCTTAGGGACTACTATGTTCCTGAGACATATACCTCGCCAGCAGGTTTTCAACTGCCTAATGTCACAGCACAGAATTATGAGATCAAGTCCAGCATTATTCAGATGCTGCCATCTTATTTTGGGCTGACTCAAGAAGACCCTTACAAGCATCTGGATGACTTCATTGAAGTGTGCTCAACTACAAAAATTCACAACTTCTCTGAAGATGCTTTCAGAATGAGACTTTTTCCATTCTCTCTGAAAGACAAAGCAAAGTATTGGTTTAACTCTCTACCGGTTGGTTCTATCACGAATTGGACTCAGATGCAACATGAGTTTCTCAAGAAGTATTTTCCGATAGGGAAGACTAATCAGTTCAGACGTGCTATCACTGGTTTCTCCCAACATGAGGGGAAACAATTTTATGAGACATGGGAAAGATTCAAGGACCTTCTTAGGAAGTGTCCCCATCATCAAGTTCCTAAGTGGTAACTAGTGCAAAGTTTTCATGAAGGGCTCACAGAAGCCAACAGACAGATGGTTGATGCGTCGTGTGGAGGTACTTTTATGTTGAAGACTGAAGAAGAGGCATGGACCTTATTTGAAAATCTTAGTGACAATTTCTACAACATGTGTCCTCTAATCGTTCTAGCAAACCTGCCACTACAAGGAAAACTGATGGGATTTATGAGGTTGGTGCTTCAGAAGCTATGCCAACTGATATTGATTTAATTGCACAGAAGGTAGCAGCAATCATAACTGCCAATCAAACTCCTTCTGCTTCAAATTCTTCATTGCTAGGCCCTTGTGAATTTTGCTCTAGTCCTATGCATAATGTGAGCAATTGTCCTTCAATGGGGCAATTTTCTGATGTTCAACATGAGCAAGTCCAAGCTACTTTCACTAGACCAATGAATCTTCCACGAGGTAATACTTACAATCCCACATGGAGGAATCATCCTAGTTTTTCTTACAGTAATCAAGGGGAAGCAATGCAACCATCATATCAACCTAGGACTTTTATGCCTCAACAGCAGTATCAAACACAAAGTCCTATGGCCCAAAGAATTTCTGCTATTGAAGACAAGCTGACTCTTACCTTGTCTAAATTTGATAAGCTTGATTCTCTTATAGAGACAGTACAATCTACAGTTCAGCTAGTGCACTCGCATTCTCAATCCATTGCCAAACTGGAATCTCAGTTTGGACAGCTTGCTACTTCATTATGCAGAAGAGAAGAAGGGAAGCTCCCTAGTCAACCAATTGCTAATCCAAGGGGGATGCAAGCTTCCACAAGTAACCCACACCATGAGCAAGTTCAAGCCATTACCACTTTGAGAAGTGGGAAAATAATTGATAATAAGGTGGGTGAGAAAAAAGAAGAAGAAAAATTGACCACAAATCCAAATGCTGAAAATCCTTATGAGCCCAAGGCTCCTTTCCCACAACGTTTCCTAGAAGCATCTAAATTGGGGAAGCAAGGGGACAAGCTGCATGACATGATGGAGGTGTTTCGCCAAGTGAAGACTAATTTGCCACTCCTTGATGCCATCAAGCAAATTCCTCCTTATGCTAAATTCTTAAAGGACTTGTGCACTCAGAAAAGGTGTTCTAAAAGTCATGTGCCAAAGAAAGTAATGCTGCCACAACAAGTAAGTTCGATAATTCAGCAGTGTACTCCTCCCAAGTACAAAGATCCTGGTGCTCCAACTATCTCATGCATTATCGGGGAGCACCATGTGGATAAAGCACTTCTTGATTTGGGTGCAAGTGTGAATTTGCTACCCTATTCAGTCTACTTACAATTAGGCTTGGGAGAATTGAAGCCTACCTCAGTGGTATTGCAATTTGCAGATAGGTCAACAAAGCAACCCCGAGGAATCATAGAAGATGTGCTCATTAAAGTGGACAAGTTCTACTTTCCTGTTGATTTTATTGTACTTGACACTAAGCCGGTTCACAATCCGAAGAGACACATTCCTGTGATCCTTGGTCGACCTTTCTTAGCTACTGCTGATGCTTGCATAAATTGTAGGTCGGGGATCATGGATATTTCCTTTGGCAACATGAAGGTTAAGCTTAATATTTTCAATGCTGTTGAGAATCCTCCAGATCAGACTGATGTTTTCTTCATGGACTCTGAAGATGTGGCTGAATCTACAAATGAAATAAGGGTGCAAGAAAAATAGAAGGAGAAGAAGATGTTTGACGATCAATTTTCTACCATGGTGGTAACTTCTGTATGCACTACACTTTCCAAAACACTTCAGAGGGAGCAATTGTTTGGAGTGTCCGACAACTCCACACCATGGTATGCAGATATTGTGAACTATTTAGCCACGGGAAAAGTGCCAAGAGACTGGACCAAGCGAGAACGTGATCGATTCTTCTCTAAAGTTCATCATTACTTTTGGGAGGATCCAGAGTTATTCAAATATTGTCCAGATCAGATTATTCGGCGATGTGTCCCAGACCATGAGTTTCAAGGTATTCTCAAGTTCTGCCATTCATTGGCATGTGAAGGCCACTTCAGTGCAAGGAAGACAGCAGTAAAGGTACTTCAATGTGGATTCTTTTGGCCTTCTCTATTTCACGATGCATATGTTTTCTGTAAGACTTGTGATCGGTGTCAAAGATTGGGTTCAATGTCGAGGCGTGATATGATGCCAATGAGCCCCATTCTGGTGGTGGAGATTTTTGATGTTTGGGAAATTGATTTTATGGGACCTTTTCCACCTTCTTTTGGCTATAAATACATTCTGGTTGGAGTGGATTATGTCTCCAAGTGCGTGGAGGCCATTGCAACTCAAACCAATGATCACAAGGTGGTAATCAAATTCATGCATGAGAATATTCTGAGTCGATTTGGAATTCCTCGAGCCTTGATCAGTGATGGTGGTACTCACTTTTGCAATAAATTCTTGAAAGGTTTGCTTGCTAAATATTCAGTGACACATAAGGTGGCGATGCCTTATCATCCTCAGACAAGTGGGCAAGTAGAGCTGTCCAATCGAGAAATTAAGCATGTTCTCGAAAAGACAGTGAGACCGGATAGAAAGGATTGGTCATTACGACTGAGTGAAGCACTATGGGAGTATCGGACTGCTTATAAGACCCCTATTGGTATGTCACCATATAGGTTGGTGTATGGGAAAGCATGTCATCTTCCAGTAGAGATTGAGCATAAGGCACTTTGGGCAATTCGAAAATTCAATTTCGATGCAAAAAGAGTTGGGGAAGAGAGGAAGTTGCAATTGAACGAATTAGAAGAGTTTAGACATGATGCTTATGAAAGTTGATGAATTTACAAAGAGAGGACGAAGGCTTTTCATGATCGACATATCTCACGAAAGTCCTTCTCTCCAGGTGATAAAGTGTGGCTCTTCAACTCCAAGCTTCGGTTGTTTCCTGGAAAATTACGTTCAAGGTGGGATGGACCATTCCAAGTGATTTCGGTTTTTCCTCATGGGGCTGTGAAAATTTGAAGCTTTTGAGATAATTCTTTGATGAAAGTTAATGGCCAAAGGTTGAAGCATTGTGTGGAAGGATGTGTGCCAAAAAGAGACGTAGAGTCCGTCGACTTGACGGATCCCGTCTATCCGACTTAATCCCTTCGGAGAGTCAATCGTCTCCTACGGACGTTAAATTGTAGGTTCTGTATGTATTTCTATACTTTATTTCCTTTAGTTTTCTTTAATTTTAATTTTTAGTTTTAGTTTTCTTAAGTTTTTCTTCAATTCTAGTTGTGTTTTAATGTTTTTTCTTTGAGTTTTTGATGTATAAGTTGCTTCCGGAGGATGCCAAGAGGTGTACCGAGGTATTCAGACTCAAGACGGGTGAAAAATAGTGCTCTCGGTCGACCTTGGGTGATGGAGACTCAAAAATATCAAGTCTCGGTCGACCTTGGGCGATGGAGGGTCCAACAGGCATCCAGGGGGGGATCGATCGCCCCAGAGGAGGGGGATCGATCGCCCCATGATTTTCCATGAGGAGTACCACCAGCAGGTGGGCGATTGATCGCCCATCCTTGGGGGGATCGATCGCCCAATGTATTTTGTGGGCTGGCTGAGACTATCCCCTATATAAAGACTCCTTCTCCAATTCTAAAGCTACTCCATGCATCCTAAGCCTCTTTGAACTCCAATTCAAGTCCTACATCATCCGAAAGATTATTTTCTTCAATTGGTAATTATTAAACAAGAATTCAACATTGATCATCATCAAATTCAACATCAAATTGGATCAAAAATCACTAGTTCTCAAAGGAAGTTCTCACTTTTTCAAGTTCAACATCAAAGTAAGTGAAGATTTTCTTTGAAGAATTTATTTAATTCTTTTTGCGATGGAGGGTCCAACAGGCATCCAGGGGGGGATCAATCGCCCCAGAGGAGGGGGATCGATCGCCCCATGATTTTCCATGAGGAGTACCACCAGTAGGTGGGCGATTGATCGCCCATCCTTGGGGGGATCGATCGCCTAATGTATTTTGTAGGCTGGCCGAGACTATCCCCTATATAAAGACTCCTTCTCCAATTCTAAAGCTACTCCATGCATCCTAAGCCTCTTTGAACTCCAATTCAAGTCCTACATCATCCGAAAGATTATTTTCTTCAATTGGTAATTATTAAACAAGAATTCAACATTGATCATCATCAAATTCAACATCAAATTGGATCAAAAATCACTAGTTCTCAAAGGAAGTTCTCACTTTTTCAAGTTCAACATCAAAGTAAGTGAAGATTTTCTTTGAAGAATTTATTTAATTCTTTTTTAGGGCTTTTGAAGACCAAGTTTGGGGGATCAATTTGGTGCATTCACTTGTTCGATTTGGGTGGAAAAATTGCCGAAAAAAGGAGGTTGAAGGTTACAAAAGAATTGTGCACACCAAGTGTTCGATTTAATTCCTCAACCACACTTTTTCTACTTCAATGGCACCAAAGAGAGCAAGTCACCAAGGTGCTTCAAGTTCACATAATCCTCATCGAGCGAGGCATGATCCGACCACAGGTTTTTCACGATCTCACCGAGAAGGTATTCAAGAGAGATGGCATCCAAGGGCGTTAAACTTTGAAACCATGTTTGACATAGCCGAACTTTATGGTATGTTTCCCGAGACACGATGGGGGATTTTCGACATCCATCGTCGTCGGTCGGCATCCATTTTTGTTCCACTCTCATCTACTATTTACCCGAGGCTTGTTAAGGTATTTTATCAGAACTTAATGCCGACACCTGATGAGCGGGATGTGCTTATTTCTTCCGTAGATGGAACAATAGTTCGAGTGGACATGTCATCCATTGCCATTGCCATGGGTTGTCCTCATGAGTGCCCACATGATTTATCTCATATCTATACTCCCCTACCCGACGAGTTGTCAGTGGGCAATGTGGTTGCACGTTTGTGTGCCAACCAATTTTCTGGGCCGAAAAGGAATGCAGCTTCCAAGTCTTCAATGCCAAATCATTTATGGTTCCTTGACGCTGTTCTACTCAAGAATGTATGTCCAATTAGACATAAAACCGAAAGACGTCAAGAGTTCCTCAGAGCCTTATATGCCATACATTTTGGGCATTGGCTGTCATTCCCACAGATTGTCTGGGGCCAAATGGAGAAGTTTTATTCCAAGGTTGTAGCCAAGGCACTAGACAGTGCAAGTGACTGGGAGTTTCCATTCCCTACTATTATTCACCAGTTGCTTGTGGCACAAGGGTATGCAGTCCATGAGGATGAGCTTGCCTTTCCATGTGATCTTCATTATGGTACGCATGACTGGAACCTGAGTCGATCACATATGCATCAGAGAGTCATAGCGGCGCCTGGTGAGGTATCTCGTTTGGCCCAGGGAGGAGAGAATATAGATATACCACCACCGGTGGAAGATCCAGAGGAGATGGAGGCTGAGGAAGATGAGGTGCATGCACAGGCTGGTGGCCATGATTATCAATATTTAGAGGGGCAGATTGCTGGGTTGACAGCCCAGTTTGGCACCCTACAGATAGAGGTATCCACACAGTTTGGTGCAATGAGAACAGAGATGGCGGATCACTTTCGTGACACTCGCCAAGAGCAACTAGAGATGAGGAGGATGATGCGTGCACTGATGCGTCAAGCAAACTTGGATCCGGATGCTCAGTCACCACCACATCCTTGATAGGAAGGTAACCATCTTTTGTATTTTATTTTATTTTTAATTTTTTTTCTTTTCTTTTTTTAATTTTATTTTTCTTTTTGTAGTTAGATTTTTATTATAAAAAAAAAATTGAAAAATGAAAAAAAAAAATTTAGGATTTTTCGCTTTCATATTTACTTTCACCCATACTATTTCACTTGATCTTTGGGGTATAGTAGATTGTTTTGACAGGTTCTAACATCCAAGTTTGGGGGAGTGCTTTCATTGCCTTCATGCTCGTGGTGTACTCTATTTTCTTTCCACTACTCCGAATTTCTGGTAACATCGTTCTTACTCTTCTCTATGCTTTAATTGGGTGTACATTGAGGACAATGTACAGTTTAAGTTTGGGAGTGAGGCGATGCCTACCTATTTTTGTGCTTTATTGCATATGGGGGAAATTTGTGTGAAATTCTTCTTGTATTGGGATTTTATTTTATTTTATTTTCTTAGTTTGTTTATTTTATTTTATTTTGTTTTGTTTTTAGATAGAATGTTTTGACATTATTCAAAGGATTAATACCTTATGTAGGTGCTTAACTTGCAATTTTTGAGTATGTTTTAAATTTTTGAAAACTGTGGTTTAAATTATGTGGTTTTAATCATGGTTTGCAATAACATGTTTTGGAGTAATTAATTTTAGTTTCCTTACATGCACAGACACACGAGCATAATCTTGTGAGGTATAAACTTTGGTTTTGAGTTATTGAGTTACATATGCTTGATATTAATTAGTATCTCCTGAGAATGAGTACCGATAATGTGTTTTACTTGACTTCAATGAAAAAGAAAAAAAGTGATGAATAAGTGAATCAATTTGATCCTTTTCTTGAGTAACCGGGCCTCTATGCCTCAGGAAGCACGGAGTGTTCGCGTCAAAAGTGAAAGGGTGAGAAAAGATTAGCATTGGTTGTCTTGATTTGTAGCCTGACTGATTCGAGTAATTAGGTCTTCAGGGTATCTTAAAGCCTAGTGCCCTAAAGCCATCTGGTTTGGGAGCCACTGACTGAAAGCTTGCTACATGGATCTTTCAGAAAGCTTAATAGATCAAGACATTGCATAACCAATGAATCAATGAAAAAAAAGAATGAAAAAAAAATGGAAAAGTCATGTATTCATGTTTGGAAGTATGATTTCAGTAAGGGGAGCTAGTGAGTTGAAAGGGTATGTGCCTTAATATATTCAGAGCTTGGTTATGTACATGAGATGAATGCTAGTTCACTTTACACGAGGGGACTAGAGTTGATTATTTTGAGATATGTTGATGTGAATTATGTGTGGGGACCATTGATTTGAATTATAGAATTTGAAAGTTTGAAATTATTCTTGAATGCAAGTTTGTAACGATATATTGTAATCTTCTTCTTAATTAATGTTGAAACAGAATTTTGAATGTTTGTGGGTAACATTTCTGGAAACCCTCACGAGACTATACTCGTCCACTAGGGGGAACCTAAGGGTTTAAAGGCTTGTTGCATATGCTAAATGCAATCGTTTCTCCTATGAAAGTGGAGTTGGGTAGTTTAGTTAGTGTTTAGTAGTTTCTTTGTTTTAGTTTTGTTTTATTCTATTGCTAAGGGACTAGCAATATGTAAGTTTGGGGGTGTGATAGGCATTGAATGTTACGCATTCTAGCCTCTTAACTTATGTATTTTATTCTCTTAGTGATAGATTATTTTGTGATTTTACTTTGTTTTAGTGTTTTCTGTATTTTCAGGGCCTTAATGATTATTTCAGTTAAAACCAAGCTTTTGGGCTTTTAAAGAAGACATCCAAGATGGTGAGATGAAGCCTACATCAAGGAGATTCACTCAACCATTTATTTTAACTCAAATCAGCCCAAGGAAGAGGTCCAAGAGAATTACAACTGCTTAAGAAGGTTTCGGGCCTGAAGCCCAAATTTGCGCATAATACAGTCTTAATCCTGTTTTGGAAAACGGACCAGAAATTCGATTCTGCACACTTTTGTATTTCACGAAATTCTGTAAATTGGACTTCTAGTGGGTCAAAAGTTGGGCCGAAGTCAGCAGGAAAAACCCACCTGATTAGTGCTGTGGGAAATCCTAATTTATTCCTAATTGGATTAGGACTTTGGTGTATTCTCTTGGGGAATAAAGTAAAGACTTGGAGGCTGAGTTGGGGAGATTTATAGGGTGATTAGACAGAGATTGGAGAGTCTGAGAGGGCTGAAGAGAACAGAAACATATTCGCAGAGCCATTGGAGAACGAAGTCATACGCATAATTCAGAAAGATGATGTCTTCTTCCTCAACAGTTGAAGCTTCTTCTTCTACCATGAGTGGCTAGTTCATCCACTAGGGTTTTGATGTAGCCCTAACAAAGCATCAATGGTTTGATTGTTTTAATTATTGGGGACCTTTATATACATGCATAGATTGTGTAATTCAGAGGATTCTTATTATAGAATTGAGCAATAAAAGTCTTGTAAATTCAATCTCAATGATTTCTTATCTTGTCTTAGATATTTAGTTGTTGTTATTGAACTCAATCTCTCTTGTTTTCTGTGATCATGAGAGAGATTATTACACAATGGTAATCACTGAATATATTGTTATGAGCTTTGATGGATTATGTCTAGAGAAGATGAACCATACTGCACCCTAGATTAGAGTAGTTAGGCAGATGGCCCATGCCAATCGAAGATAGTCCATGGCTTAGCCTTAATTATATGTTATCTTCTTGACGGATGAAGGTGAGCTTGTAGCCACCGACACCACTTATGCATGATGTAGTTCCCCCGTAGTTGATTCAATTGACCATTGATTGTGGAGTTAGTGGTGAAGTCAAACACCCTAGATTTCTCTCCTATTATCTTCACTATCTTATTTATCTTTGATTTATTTTATTTTATCTTTTTACTTAATTTAGTTTAAAAATCAGAATTCTTTTCTTATAAATTTAATTATAATTAATTCCGTATTCCAACTCATCAGACCATAATCCCTGAGGTACGATACCCCTTTCGATAGCCCTATTCTGCAAGGAATTCATTCTATTGCGAAGTGTGGAAATTTTAAATTGATATATTTTTGAGTCACACTCACACACGAATCAATCCCAGTTAGTGAATTCTTCCCAAATGAGCAACTGTTTGAAGTCACTCATCAGAAACTTCCCTAGTATGCTGACATAGTCAATTTCTTAGCTACCAGGCAAACTCTACCCTCTTGGTCCAAACAAAAAAATGATCGTTTCAATTCCCAAGTGCGTTCATATTTTTGGGACGATCCCCATCTATTTAAGTATTGTCCCGACCAAATCATCCACCATTGTGTGCCAGAGAGTGAGAGTCTTAGTATTCTTACTTTCTGTCATACTTTGGAATGCGGAGGTCATTTCAGTGCTCAAAAAACTACTTCAAAAATTCTTCAATGCGGTTTCTTCTAGCCCACCATGCATCAGGACGCATACTTATTCTGCTGCTCCTGTGAGCGATGTCAGATCCTCGGCGCTATGTCCCATAAAGATATGATGCCCTTGAACCCGATCTTAATTGTCAATGTTTTTTATGCCTGGGGCATTGACATTATGGGCTCATTTCCAAAATCTGTCGGTTTTGAATTCATACTTGTAGCAGTAGATTATATATCTAAATGGGTTGAGGCTGTGGCTACCAAAACCAATGATCACACAGTTGTGGTCAAGTTCATTCAAGTGAACATTTTTAGTTGTTTTGGTACACCTTGGGTGATTCGTGTGCGAGTGCGTCTCAATTAAAATTACCACACTTCGTAATAGAATGAATTCCTTGCAGAATAGGGCTATCAAAAGGGGTGTCGAACCTCAGGGATTATGGTCTGATGAGTTGGAGTACGGAATTAATTCTAATTAAATATAGAAAGAGAAGAAATCTGATTTTTATATATAAACTAATTAAAAAGCAAAATAAAATAAAACAAAGGAAATGAGACTGAAGATAATATGAGATAAATCTAGGGTAATTGACTTCACCACTAACTCCACAATCAATGGTCAATTGAATCAACTATGGGAATTTCAATCATGCATAAGTGGTGTCGGTGGCTACAAGCTCACCTTCATCCGTCAAGAAGATAACATATAATTAAGGCTAAGTCATGAACTATCTTCGATTGGCATGGGCCATCTGCCTAACTACTCTAATCTTGGGTGCAGTATGGTCCATCTTCTCTAGGCATACTCCATCAAAGCGTATAATGATATATTCAGTGATTACCATTGTGTAATAATCACTCTCATGATCACAGAAAATAAGAGATATTGAGTTTAATAACAACAACTAAATATCTAAAATAAGATAAGAAATCATTGAAACTGAATTTACAAGACTTATATTGCTCAATTCTATAATAAGAATCCTCTAAATTACACAATCTATGCATATATATAACGGTCCCCAATAATTAAAACAATCAAACCATTGATGCTTTGTTAGGGATACATCAAAACCCTAGTGGATGAACTAGCCGCTCATGGTAGAAGAAAAAACTTCAATAGTTGAGGAAGAAAGCATTATCTTCATAAATTATGCGTAAGACTTTGTTCTCCAATGATTCTCCACCCGAAAGCTCTACAAAGTATCTTCAATTCTGTTCAACGGCTCTCTAAGCTCTCTCCAAAACAGCTTTCAATTCGCCACTTTATGCCCTAAGAGAATACACCAAAGTCCTCATCCAATTAGGAATTAATTAGGTTTTCCCGCAACACTAATCAGGTGGGTTTTTCCTACTAACGTTCAGCCCAACTTTTGACCCACTAGAAGTCCGATTAACAGAATTTTTGTGAAATACAAAAGTGTCCAGAATTGAATTTCGTTTTACTTATGTAAAAATTAAGTCGATTTGAGACTCAAAAGTAACACTTCTGGTCTATTTTCCAAAATGAGATTAAAACTGTATTATGCGCAGAATTAGGCTTCAGGCCCGTAACCTTCTTAAGCAGTTGTAATTCTCTTGGACCTTTTCCATGGGCTGATTTGAGTTAAATTATGGAGTTGAATTGATCCATTTGATGTAGACTTCATCTAACCTTCTTCTATATCTTCTTTAAAAGCCCAAAATCATAGTTTTAACTGAAATAATCATTAAGGCCCTGAAAATACAGAAAACACTAAAACGAAGTAAAATAATAAAATAATCTATCACTAAGAGAATAAAATACATAAGTTAAGAGACTAGAATGATCAATATTCAACGTTGATCACACCCCCAAACTTACATATTGCTAGTCCCTTAGCAATAGAATAAAACAAAACTGAAACAAAGAAACTACTAAACACTAACTAAACTGCCCAACTCCACTTTCGTGGGAGAAAGGATTGCATTTAGCATATGCAACAAGCCTTTAAATCCCTAGGTTCCCCCTAGTGGATGAGTATAGTCTCGTGAGGGTTTCCAAAAATGTTACGCACAAACATTCAAAATTTTGTTTCAACATTAATTTAAGAAGAATATTACAATATATTGTTACAAACTTGTATTCAAGAATAATTTCAAAATTTTAAATTCTATAATTCGAAGCAATGGGTCCCACACATAATCCACATCAACATATCTCAAAGCAACCAACTCTAGCTCCCTCGTGTAAAGTGAACTAGTAGTCATCTCATATAGCATAACCCAGCTCCGAATATATTAAGGCACATACCCCTACAATTCACTAGCTCCCCTTATTGAAATTATACTTCCAAACATGAATACATGACTTTTTCATTTTTTTTAATTCTTTTTTTTCATTGCTTTATTGGTTGTGCAATGTCTTGATCTATTAAACTTTCTGAAAGATCCATGTAGCAAGCTTTCAGTAGTGACTCCCAAACCAAATGGCTTCAGGGCACTAGGCTTAAAGATACCCCAAAGAACCTAATTACTCGAATCAATCAGGCTACAAATCAAGACAACCAATGCTCATCTTTTCACACCCTTTCACTTTTGACGCGAACACTCCGTGCTTCCTGAGGCATAGAGGCCCGATTACTCATGAAAAGGATCAAATTGATTTGCTATTTAACTCATTCTTTTTTTTTCTCATTAAAGTCAAGTAAACACATCATCGGCACTCATTTTCAAGAGACACTAATTAATATTAAGCATTTGTAACATAATAACTCAAAGCATAAGTTTATACCTCACAAGATTATGCTAGTGTGCTTGTGCATGTGAGGAAACTAAAACTAATCACCCCAAAGCATGTTAAGGCAAACAATGATTAAAACCACTTAATTTAAACCATAGTTTCTAAAAATTTAAAATATATCAAAAAATTGCAAGTTATGCACCTACATAAGATACTAATCCCTTGAAAAATGTCAAAATAGTCTATCTAAAAACAAAACAAAATAAAATAAAATAAACAAACTAAGAAAAGAAAATAAACAAAAATCCTAAAACAAGAAGAATTTCACAAAAAAATTTCCCCCATATTGCAATAAAGCACATAAATAAGGCATCGCCTCAGCCCCAAACTTAAACTGTACGTTGTCCTTAATGTACACCTAATAAAAGTATAGAGAAGAATAAGAACGATGTTACCATAATCATGGAGTAGTGGCAAGAAAATATAGCAAACCAATAGCATGAAGGCAATGCAAGCACACTCCCAAACTTGGATGGTACAACTTGTCAAAACAAACCACTATACCCCAAAGACCAAGTTAAATAGCATGGGTGAAAATAAATATGAAATAAAAATAAAAATAAAAACTAGAAATAAAATACACAAAATAGTTACCATCCTTCAAGGATGTGGTTGCGAGTTGAGCATCTCGATCCAAGTTCACCTGGCGCATCAATGTACGCAACATCCTCCTCATCTCTAGCTGATCTTGGCGAGTCTCATGAAAGTGATCCACCATCTCTGTCCACATAGCTCCAAACTATGTGAAAACCTCAGTCTGTAAGGTGCCAAACTGGGTGATCAACCCAACAATCTGCCCCTCTAAATAATGATAATCATATCCGCCAGCTCATGCATGGACATCCTCTTCTTCTACTTCCATCTCCTCTGGATCCTCTACCGGTGGTGGTATGTCCACACTTCCCCTCCCTGAGCCAATTGAGATACTTCACCTGGCGCAACAATGACTCTTTGATGCATATGAGATCGGCTCAGATTCCAGTCATGTGTGCTATAATGAATATCTCGTGAAAAAGCAAGCTCGTCCACATCGACTGCATAGCCCTGTGCAATGAGTAACTGATGAATGATAGTAGGGAATGGAAACTCCCAGTCACTTGCACTGTCTGGTGCCTTGGCCAACACCTTGGAATAGAATTTTTCAATTTGGCCCCAGACAATCTGTAGGAATGATAGCCAATGCCCAAAGTGTATGGAATATAAAGCTCGAAGGAACTCTTGACGCCTCTCGATTTTATGTCCAATGGGACACACATTCTTGTACAAAACAGTATCAAGGAACCATAAATGACTTGGCATTGAAGACTTTGAAGCTGCATTATGCTTTGGCCCGGAGAATTGGTTAGCACACAAACGTGCAACCAAATTACCCACCGACAAATCATCGGGTAAAGGCATGTATATATTGGTCAAATCAGTCGGGCATTCATGAGGACAGCCCATAGCAATAGCAATCGAAGAGATATCAACCTAAACTCCTGTTCCATCAACCGAAGAAATAACTGCACCCAGCTCGTCAGATTTTGGCATTAAGTTATAATAAAAGAATTTTATGAGCCTTGGGTATATAGTAGTAAATAATGGAACAAAAATTGAAGCCGAACGATGACGACGGATGTCAGAAATCCCCCATCGTGTCTCGGGAAACATAGCATATAATTCGGTGATGTCAAACGTCGCTTCAAAATTCAAGGCTCTTGGATGCCATCTCTCATGAATTCCATCTCGGCGAGAACTTGAGGAAACGAATGTTGGATCGTGTCGTGCTCGACGAGGATTGCGTGAGCTTAAAGCACCTTGGTGACTTGCTCTCTTTGGTGCCATAGAAATAGAAAAAGTTTGGTTGAGGAATTAAATTAAACACTTGGTGTGTACAATAAAAGTTTCTCCTTTAACCTCTTCTTTCGGCAATTTTTCCACCCCAAATTGAATAATTCAATCCACCAATTATATCCCCCAAACTTGGTCTTCAAAAGCCCTCAAAAAGATTGGCATAATTTTGCAATATAAAAACTCTACTTACTTTAATGAAGAATTTGAGAAAGTAAGAGTTTTCTTGACAATTAGATGATCAATCCGGTTTTGATGTTGATGTGGATGATGATGAATGATAAATATTTATTTGAGAATCACCAATTGAAGAAAATATATTCTCGGTTGATGTAAGAGTCAAATTGGATCACAAAGTTGTCAAGGAAGCAAGTACTAGCATCCTAGTTGGAGAGGGGGGCCTTATATAGCAAGAAATTTCGGGCAGCCCACATATATGATTGGACGATCGATCCCCCTAACAATGGGCGATCGATCGCCCACCTGTTGGTCCTCCCAAGTGAGGCAAAAAATGGGGCGATTGATCCCCCTCAAATGGGGCGATTGATCCCCCTTCTACTAGCCTGTTTGAGCCTCCATCACCAAAGGTCGATCGAGATGTGTATTTTTGGAGTCTCTATCGCCCAAGGTTGACTGAGAGCTTGGTTTTTCACCCGTCTTGAGTCCAAAGACCTCAGTACACCTCTTGGCATCCTCTGAAAGCAACTTATACATCAAAACTCAAAGAAAACACCTCCAAACGCAACTAAAATTGAAAGAAAAATTAAGAAAACTTAAACTAAAAATTAAAATCAAAGAAAACTAAAGAAATTAAAATATAAAAATACATACAAATCCTACAATTTAACACCTGTAAGTGACGATCAACTCTCCAAAGGGATTAAGTCGGATAGACAGGATCCGTCAAGTCGACGAACTCCACGTCTCTTGTTGGCGCAAATCCTTCTACACAATGCTTCAACCTTTGCCCATTAACTTTTTCATCAAAAATTTCAAACAATTGTTCATCTGGAAATGAGTCACCAATAGGTAATGCATCGAACATAGGCTCAGACACAATCCAGGATAAATGATCTGCAACTACATTCTTTGTCCCCTTCTTGTCTTTGATCTCCAAATTGAATTCTTGCAATAATAAAATCCATCGAATAAGGCACGGTTTGGTTTCCTTCTTTGCCAATAAGTGTCTCAATGCTACATGATCAGAGTAGACAACTACCTTGGACCCCAATAAATAGGAACGAAACTTATCTAGGGCAAATACTACAGCTAGAAGCTCTTTCTCTGTGCTTGTATAATTGAGTTGGGATCAGAGAGAGTCTTACTAGCGTAATAGATGATATATGGTCATTTCTCTTCTCTTTGTCCCAACACTGCATAATTAAAGGCATCACACATGATTTCAAAAGGTAGAGCTCATTTTGGAGATTGCATAATTGGTGCAGAGTATAATAAAGACCGAAGCTTCTCAAAAGCTTGCACACACTCTTCATTAAAGGAAAAAGGGAACATCTTTAGACAACAAGTGGCACAAAGGCCGAGCAATTTTACTGAAATCCTTGATAAATCTTCTATAGAACCCAACATGGCCTAAGAAAGAACGAACTTGCTTTACTGAAGTTGGAGGAAGCAGTGTAGCAATCAGGTCGATCTTTGTTTTATCAACTTCAATGCCTCTCTCTGAAATAATATGGCCCAACACAATACCTTCCTTCACCATGAAATGGCTCTTCTCCCAACTAAGTACCAAATTCCATTCTCGACACATTTGAAGCACAAGTGATAAATTGCTCAGACAATCTTCAAAGGATGATCTAAAAATAGAGAAGTCATCCATGAACACCTCCAAGAATTTTTCCACCATATCAAAAAAGATGGCCATCATACACCTCTGAAATGTCACCGAAGCATTACATAACCCAAAGGGCATTCGACGATAAGCAAAAGTACCAAAGGGACATGTGAAAGTAGTCTTCTCTTGATCTTCTAAATTCATAGCCACTTGGTTATAACTAGAGTAGCCATCCAGAAAGCAATAATAGATTTGACCAGCTAACCTTTCAAGTATTTGATCAATGAATGGGAGAGGGAAGTGATCCTTCCTTGTCATGGAGTTAAGCTTTCTGTAATCAATGCAAACAAGCCAACCTATGGTAGTACGTTATAGAACAAGCTCTCCCACAGAGTTGGGGACAATGGTAAGACTAAACTTCTTAGGAACAACTTGCGTTAGACTCACCCATGTGCTGTCAAAAATTGGATAAATAATACCTATATCAAGTAACTTGACAACCTCTTTCTTTACTACCTCCTTCATATTGGGGTCTCTGTGCCTCTCTAGACAGCTTACATCCTTCTTCCAGATGGATTTTATGTATGCAAATCGAGGGATCAATGCCCTTAAGATTAGCAACACTCCACCCAATTACTTCACGATGTTGATATAAGACCTCTACTAAGCACTTCTCTTGAGTTTCTGTCAGATCAGAGGCAATGATAACAAGAAGAGTTTTATGCTCTCCCAAAAATACATACTTCAACTTGTCAGGTAAAGGCTTTAATTATAATTCTAGAGGGGACTCCAATGAAAGCCCTAGGGGAGTGTTGGAGAGAGAAAGGAGTGGCTCGACTGGAATTCTCCATAGTGGGGTATTCTGAATAACATCCACTTCCAACATAGAATTCACCTCTTTGCACAACTCTTCTTCATAAATTGTCTCATAATCCAAAAAGACTAACATACTTCTAAGGAGTTTTGAGATACAGAGGATGAAACAAATTCCTCTACACATTCATCAATATCATCCATGCAGAACATATTAGTTTGATCTGGAGGGTGTTGGATAGCATTGAATACATTAAGCTTGATATTCATGTTACCAAATGAAATATCCATGATCCCCGACCTATAATTTATGCAAGCATCGACAGTAGCTAAGAAAGGTTGACCAAGGATCACTGGAATATGCCTCCTTGGGTTGTGAACTAGCTCAATGTACAATAAAATCAACTGGAAAGTAGAACTTGTCCACTTTAATGAGCACATCATCAATGATCCCACGGGGTTGCTTTGTTGATCTATCTGTAAATTGCAATACCATCGAGTTAGGTTTCAATTCTCCCAAGCCCAATTGTAAGTACACTGAATAGGGTAGTAAATTCACACTTGCACCCAAATCAAGAAGAGTTTTATCAACATGGTGCTCCCCAATGATGCATGAGATAGTTGGAGCACCAGGATCTTTGTACTTGGGAGGAGTACACTGCTGAATTATCGAACTTACTTGTTGTGGCAGCATCAGTTTCTTTGGCACATGGCTTTTAGAACGTCTTTTCTGAGTGCACAAGTCCTTTAAGAATTTAGCATAAGGAGGAATTTGCTTGATGGCATCAAGGAGTGGCAAATTAATCTTCACTTGTCGAAACACCTCCATCATGTCATGCAGCTTGTCCCCTTGCTTCCCCAATCTAGATGCTTCAAGGAAACGTTGTGGGAAATGAGCCTTGGGCTCATAAAGAATTTCAGCACTTGGACTTGTGGTCACTTTTTCTTCTTCTTTCTTCTCACCCACCTTATTATCAATTATTTTTCCACTCCTCAAAGTGGTAATAGCTTGGACTTACTCATGGTGTGAGTTGCTTGTGGAAGCTTTCATCCCCCTTGGATTAGCAATTGGTTGACTAGGAAGCTTCCCTTCTTCTCTTCTACTCAACGAAGTAGCAAGCAGTCCAAACTGAGATTCCAGTTTAGCAATGGATTGAGAATGCGAGTGCACTAGCTGAACTATAGGTTGTACTGTTGCGGCAGTAGCTTGCACTGTCTCTATAAGAGAATCAAGCTTGTCAAATTTTGACAAGGTAAGTGTCAGCTTGTCTTCAATAGCAGAAATTCTTTGGACCATAGGACTTTGTGTTTGAAATTGCTGTTGAGGCACAAAAGTCCTAGCTTGATATTACGGTTACATTGCTGCCCCTTGGTTACTGTAAGAAAAACTAGGAGGATTCCTCCATGTGAGATTGTAAGTATTACCTTGTGGAGGATTCATTGGTCCAGTGAATGTAGCTTGGACTTGCTCATGTTGAATATCAAAAAATTGCCCCATTGAAGGACAATTGCTCACATTATGCATAGGACTAGAGCAAAATTCATAAGGGCCTAGCAATGAAGAATTTGAAGCAGAAGGAGTTTGATTGGCAGCCATAATTGCTGCTACCTTCTGTGCAATTAAATCAATGTCAGTTGGCATAGCTTCTGAAGCACCAACCTCAAAAATCCCATCAGTCTTCCTTGCAGTGCATGTCTGCAAGAACGAGTAGAGGACACATATTGTAGAGAGTTGTCACTAAGATTTTCAAATAAGGTCCATGCCTCTTCTTCACTCTTCAACATAAAAGTACCTCCACACAACGCATCAACCATCTGTCTGTTGGCTTCTATCAGCCCTTCATGAAAACTCTGCACTAGTTGCCACTTAGGAACTTGATGATGGAGACACTTTCTAAGAAGGTCCTTGAATCTTTCTCATGTCTCAAAAAATTATTCCCCCTCATGTTGGGAGAAACCAGTGATAACACGTCTGAACTGATTGGTCTTCCCTATCAAAAAATGTTTCTTGAGAAACTCATGTTGCATCTGAGTCCAAGTCGTGATAGAACCTGCTGGTAGAGAATTGAACCAATACTTTGCTTTGTCTTTCAAGGAGAATGGAAAAAGTCTCATTTTGAAAGCATCTTCAGAGAAGTTGTGAATTTCTGTAGTTGAGCACACTTCAATGAATTCATCTAGATGCTTGTAAGGGTCTTCTTGAGTCAGCCCAAAATAAGATGGTAGCATCTGAATAATGTTGAACTTGATCTCATAATTTTGTGCTGTGACATTGGGCAGTTGAAAACCAGCTGGTGAGGTGTATGTCTCAGGAACATAGTAGTCTCTAAGTAATCTAGCTCTTTCTCCGTCAGCATTAGGAACAAGGTGGTTATTCCTCTCTTCTGCCTTATCTTCAATTAATTCTTCCTCTTGCACAATGATATCAACAGGGATGTTCATCTGTTGTCTAAGAGTACGTTCAGACTCAGGATCAAGATGTATCAAAGGATCAGCTACAGAACGACGACCTTGTATATATTAACTAAAAGCACCTGAAAAGAAAACAAAAACAAAGTTAAAAATAAAATATAAAAATTTCCTAAACTAAAAATCCAATTAAAATTAATTCTGTAAAATTCAATCAATCAAATAGATAATCCCGCCAACGGCACCAAAAATTTATTCGTGTGTGAGTGTGACTCAAAAAGTATATCAATTAAAATTTTTCACACTTCGCAATAGAATGAATTCCTTGCAGAATAGGGCTATCGAAAGGGGTATCGTACCTCAGGGATTATGGTCTGATGAGTTGGAATACGGAATTAATTCTAATTAAATTTATAAAGAAAAGAATTCTGATTTTTAAACTAATTAAAATGATAAAATAAAATAAATCAAAGTAAAATAGAAAGTGAAGATAATATGAGAGAAATCTAGGGTATTTAACTTCACCACTAACTCCACAATCATTGGTCAATTGAATCAACTATGGAGAATTACATCATGCATAAGTGGTGTCGGTGGCTACAAGCTCACCTTCATCCATCAAGAAGATAGCATATGATTAAGGCTAAGCCATGGACTATCTTCGATTGGCATGGGTCATCTACCTAACTACTCTAATCTAGGGTGCAGTATGGTTCATCTTCTCTAGGCATAATCCATCAAAGCTCTTAACAATATATTCAGTAATTACCATTGTGTAATAATCGCTCTTATAATCACAGAAAACAAGGGATATTGAGTTCAATAACAACAACTAAATATCTAAGACAAGATAAGAAATCATTGAGATTGAATTTACAAGACTTTTATTGCTCAATTCTATAATAAGAATCCTCTAAATTACATAATCTATGCATGTATATAAAGGTCCCCAATAATTAAAATAATCAAACCATTGATGCTTTGTTAGGGCTACATCAAAACCCTAGTGGATGAACTAGCCGCTCATGGTAGAAGAAGAAGCTTCAACTATTGAGGAAGAAGGCATCATCTTCATGAATTATGCGTATGACTTCGTTCTCCAATGGCTCTGCAAATATGTTTCTGTTCTCTTCTCAGCCCTCTCAGACTCTCCAATCTTTGTTATCTCTTCTCCTTGTAACTCTCAGCCTCTTATTCTTCACTTTATTCCCCAAGAGAATACACCAAAGTCCTAATCCAATTAGGAATAAATTAGGGTTTCCCGCAGCACTAATCAGGTGGGTTTTTCCTGCTGACTTCGGCCCAACTTTTGACCCACTAGAAGTCCAATTTACAGAATTTCGTGAAATACAAAAGTGTGCAGAATCAAATTTTGTTCAACCCTAGGCAAAAATTATGTCAATTTGAGGCTCGAAAATAAGACTTCTGGCCCATTTTCCAAAACAGGATTAAGACTGTATTATGCACAGATTTGGGCTTCAGGCCCGAAACCTTCTTAAGCAGCTGTAATTCTCTTAGACCTCTTCCTTGGGCTGAGTTGAGTTAAAATAAATGGTTGAATGAATCTCCTTTGATGTAGGCTTCATCTAACCCTCTTGGATGTCTTCTTTAAAAGCCCAAAAGCTTGGTTTTAACTGAAATAATCATTAAGGCCCTGAAAATACAGAAAACACTTAAACGAAGTAAAATCATAAAATAATCTATCACTAAGAGAATAAAATACATAAGTTAAGAGGCTAGAATGCGTAACATTCAACGTCGATCAGCCCCGATCGCAAGGATTGGTCCCAACGTCTCAATGACGCATTGTGGGCATACCGTACTGCTTATAAAACCCCAATTAGCATGTCACCATACCTTCTCGTGTATGGTAAGGCATGCCATTTACTGGTTGAGTTAGAGCACAAAGCCTTTTGGGCTATCAAGAAGTTTAATTTTAATATGAAATTAGTTGGCTCAACTTGAAAGCTTCAATTGATTAAATTAGAAGAAATACGGAATGACGTGTACGAGAGTGCAAAAATCTATAAGGCAAAGATCAAGGCCTTCCATGACTGTCAGCTTTGTTACAAATCACTCTCTCTGGGCGAAAAAGTTTGGCTTTACAATTCTAGGCTTCGCTTATTCCCCAGAAAGCTCTATTCCCGATGGGACAGCCCTTTTATTATCAACTCCATTGCTCCCCACGGCGCGGTGGAGCTAAAGGATCCTAAGGATGCAACACTTTTTAAGGTTAATGGGTAACAAGTGAAACCTTGTATTGATAACCAAATACAATTGGAATATGTGGATTTCATCAAATTGACGGATTCCATATATTTGGACACATGATCTTGTGCACACGTCTCGCCATAGACGTTAAACTTGGCAACACTTTCTGCGATCCTATCATGTTTCGTGTGACCCTTCAAATCCAAAAAGGAATGTATCTAAATAATTTTGAAGTATCTGAGTGTGATAGGTTTGAATTGAGGGTGAAAACTTAATTTTTTCATACTTCAAAAAATTTTGCAAACTCACAGTCAAAGGAAGTTTCGATGCATCGAAGTAACCACTTTAATGCATCACTGCTTCGATTCATCAACATTAGCGTTGATGCATCGATCTTTAAATGTCCCATTTTTCTGTCAATTCTAGTGGCTTCTGCACCTTGTGTCGATAGATGGTCGATGCATCGAAACCTCTAGTTCGATGCATCGAAGTAGCCACTTCAATGCATTGCACTAAGGCACATGACTGCGTATGTAGTCACTTAATATTTGAATCCCCTCGTCTTTCCCTCTCATTTCTTCCTCTCTCTCTCTCTCTCTCGCGACTCTCAACTTTCTCTTGGCCATCTGCAACTGCCAACCAAACCCACCATCTCAAATCATCTATCATCCATTCCCTTGCATTTTAGGAGAGGATTCCAAGTCTTCCCATTTCCACTTACACTTTACAAAGTAAGAGTTTTACACTTCCTTTGTACATACACGCTATTCGTGGATTTGGTTTAGATTTTGTGGGTCTTGTGCATATTCTTATATTTGAATAAGCTTAAATGCGAGAATAGACTATACTTAGGCATGATTAGTATGTTTGAGATATCTATATCTATATATAGGCGTAGATTTTACTTTGATTTACTATGATAAATTCAGAACAATTTTTTTTTTGACTCCAAAGAGGCATATATGTGGCTAGGTTCGCTCCCGACTATGCATTTCCATACACTCTCTAGCCATGGCAAGTGACGAAGTTCCTCCGATTCTGGTCTGTGACATTCCTTGGGGTCAATGGGCGACTAAAGACTTCCACCTTGAGCATAGGCTGGCTATTGATGACTTTGCTATGGACCCATATGCAGCATGGTCTCTTTTTGCCCTCATCGAGCATCATTTGTTTGGTCTCTTGGTGCCGACTACTGACTCGTGTGTGAGTGTGACTCAAAAAGTATATCAATTAAAAATTTCCACACTTCGCAATTGTAAGGACCGAAATTATTTTGACCGGTTCCGGGCAATTTCAGACCAGATTGAAAATTTTCTTTTTTTTCAATTAATTAAAATTCAGAAAAGTGTGGATATAGAGATTTCTATACAAGTGGAAAGTGTATGTATTATATATATATATATATACATATATATATATAGTGCCTATATTTATATTTAATTATAAATATAGGGTGGGCTCATATGCAATTATAAGGGAATGGTGGTGCACATGTATAATTATGTGGGTGCCATGTATACAAGTATGTATAAATGCATGCATAGTAGTATATACATATTTTAAGCACCTAAATAAACATGTGGTGGAGGGTGTGTAGTGTATATGGTATTATACACATATATGTATATAAATATATATGTGTGGACCAAAATGAAGAGAAGGAAGACCACATGTGTGGTCATCCAAAAAGAAGAAAAAAAGAAGAAAGAAAAAGAAAAGAAAAGAAGAGAAAAGAAGATCGGGAGAGAGAGAAGCCGCGACGGCAGCAGATGGGATCGGTTCCGGCAGCCCTAGCAGCGGCGACGGGGGCCATTTTTGGCAGAGGTGTCGCCGGTGGGTTTCTTCGGTGGTGGTGGCGTCGAGACGCGATTGGGTCGTGTTTGGGTTGGCTTCGGATGGCCCGACGATGGTGCGCACGGCTTGATTGGGGCTGTGTTTGATTCAGTTTTTGGGGTTGTTCCAGTTGGGTTTTGAATGGTTGTTCGGTGAAGGAAATGAAGGCCGACGGTGGGCGGCGGCAGTGGTTGAGTGGTGGTTCTAGCGGTGGAGCTGGGTCCTTCATGGTTGGGGTGAGGGAGACGAAGGTGGTGGTTTCGACTTGGTCAACTAGCTATGGGTTTCGGTTGGTGCATAGTTGGTTGCCATGGGTGGAGGTGATGCCGAGAATGGTGTTTTTGGGTTTATGGGGGTTCGGCTATTTCAGGGCTGGGAGTTACAGGCTTGATGGGTCTGGTTCATGAAGCTTGGTTGTTCCATGATAGTTGCTTGGCATGGTTGAAGTGTGATCATACATATTGGGATGAAATGGTTGATTTATGGTTTGAATTTGAGGATTAATTAGGCTAATTTTGATTGGACCTTCTTATAGTGGTGATATATATATATATGTATATGTATATATATATAGATGATAGCTGGCTTCGTTTGGACAGCTGTGGTGGCTGGTTTGTGGGTGCTTGTTGCGGGTTCGGTTTAGACAGCTAGTAGTGGTCACGATTTGTGGTGGTTTAGGGCCAGAATGGTTACCTTGTGGTGTTAGGCCTTAACGGTCATAGTGGGGGAGCTTGACTTAGTTGTCCATGGTGGAAGCAACCACGGTGGAGGTTGAAGATGGCCTTCACATGGTGGCTGGAAATGTTGAGTTCACGGGGGTGAACTCGGGTAATGGTAAATGATAATGGTTGAAGATGGTTCCAAATTGGGTTGGTTCACTTTATTTGGGTTGGACCGGAAATTAAAAAGGAAACGAAGTGGCCCGATGGATTGTTCGGGTGGGTTTTGACACTGGACTAGACCGGACCGAACTTGGTAGAGGCCGATTTGCAGGCACAAACCGATTGAGAGTGGGACCTAAGGCAAGTTGATTCTTGCCTCTATCTCCTATGTATATACTTTAATATTATTGATTAATTTGCATATGCTCTTAGTTTAATCATATGTGGCGATTGTATATATATATATATATATATATGTGTGTGTGTGTGCGCATATGTATATATATATAAAGGTGGATATGGTATATGTGTGGGATGTGAGAATATATATATGTGGGTATGTATATATATGTGTGGGTTTGGGGAGCGATGACATGTTAAATTAAATCGTTTATTTGCATCGTGATATGCATGTATTGTATTGATTGAAATCATGTAAAAAGCATGCTAAATGATACATGTTTAGCTATGTGTTGTCTTGTATGCATATGTGGCTCTTATGTATGATGTTAAATATATATATATATGTGATTATATATATGGGTGCAGTGGTAGAAATGCATGCTAAATATGAATATATCTTTTGGCGGGCATTTGCAAAGCATGATTACGATATGTTAGGTGTTTTATATGTTCTTATTACATATGCGGGTGACGTAATATATTTGTGTTTATATATTGTGAGTGGAATGTATGTAATTACTTGTAGTAAATGCATGCATTGAGTGAAACATAATGATATTTATGCTGGTATAGGTGCATATGTGATTTATATGCATGATTTGACATGTACGTGATTACATGTGGATTTACGTGAATGAAATGCATGTTATCTGTATATAGAAAATGTATGCATTGGTGAAGCATGACTAAAGTGTGCTTATGTAAAGTTTGTGAACATATGCGAGTTTTATCTTAGGTTTTACATGTATAGGTAGTCATACTTGTGGCTTTATGGAGGTGAAATGCATGCTTAGTGTTTTCATAACTTAATTATGCATTGTTTAGCATGACTCTTGGATGCTTGATCATTATATGTTTGAAATGCATATATGGGACCGTTGTGAGGAGACAGGGAAGAGTGGTTGAATTGCCTAGAGTAGGTCAATACTCGGTGAGGGCATTGGAGTGGTTGAGTCACCTTGGAGTAGAGAATACTCGGTGATAAATTCTAAAATTTATCTAATCACCTCGGAGTAGAGCATACTCGGTGATGGCTCGATCACCGTGGAGTAAAGAATACTCGGTGACGAATTCAAAAATGATCTAATCACCTCAGAGTAGAGAATACTCGGTGATAGATTTTGAAGCAGTCCGATCACCTCAGAGTAGAGAATACTCGGTGGCGGATTCTATAGCGGTTCAGTCACCTTGGAGTAGAGAATACTCGATGATGGATTCCACAATTGTGTGGGAAGTGTCTCGATCACATGGCTGGTGAAGAATCATGTTAGGGTGTCGGGTAGGACCCGAGAAAGAGTGAGACAAGTTTATGGAAGTGCTTGCATTATCTATTGTGAAGTATGCTATCTGTTTAACGCATTCTTATATATATATGTGTTGCTTGTGAATGGACATGACATATGTTAGATATTTATTGCTTTTGAGCATGTTGTACAGTTTTGAATGCATCTTCATTGCATTTCAGATTGCTACTTGTTGAGTAGGAGACGTGATGATTGATTTGCATTGTTATGTAAATGTGTTGACATATATGTTTTATATACATATTAGTGCTGAATGTTTACTGCTTTCAAGCATGTTGAAAATGATTTCTAAAATCATGTGTAGTGGATTTTGAATGTTCATATATGCTAGAGTAGCCATATACATTGTTGGTTCATGCATGCTAGGAGGAGCATGGTCTTAAATATTGTAATATATTTAAGTGCACGTAAATTTTTGAGAATATGTGAGGATCGACCTATTACAGCGGTGATAGTATGGTTCTACATACCTTGTTGGGCCTTTAAGCTCACCCCCTCTTAGGTTTTGCAGGTATTGCTGATTTCGGAGTTAGTTAGGGGACTGACAGCACCAGTTGCAGAGGTAGTGTCTAGATTCCTTAGGATCTGATGTATGTCCAGGATAATGGATAGATAGATGCTTTACATTTGGATAAAATGTATGGAGCGATTTATGTTGATTCAGTTCCTTCAGTTGTATTTTATTCATGTGATGTATGTATATAAATACGGACATTCAAGGACTAAGACATATATTTTTTATTGTATTATGCATGTTTTAGAAATATGATAGGCGTTGAATGTTACGCATTCTAGCCTCTTAACATATGTATTTTCTTCTCTTAGTGATAGATTATTTTGTGATTTTACTTTGTTTTACTGTTTTCTGTATTTTCAGGGCCTTAATGATTATTTCATTTAAAACCAAGCTTTTGGGTTTTTAAAGAAGACATCCAAGATAGTTAGAAGAAGCCTACACCAAGGAGAATCATTCAACCATTTATTTTAACTCAATTCAGCCCAAGAAAGAGGTCCAAGAGAATTACAGCTGCTTAAGAAGGTTTCGGGCCTGAATCTCAAATCTGCGCATAATACAGTCTTAATCCCGTTTTGAAAAATAGACCAGAAATCTTATTTTCAAGCCTCAAATTGACATAATTTTCTCAAAAGGTTGAACGAAATTTGATTCTGCACACTTTTGTATTTCACAAAAATTCTATAAATCGGACTTCTAGTGGGTCAAAAATTGGGCCAAAGTCAGTAGGAAAAACCCACCTGATTAGTGCTGTGGGAAACCCTAATTTATTCCTAATTGGATTAGGACTTTGGGGTATTCTCTTGGGGGAATAAAGTGGAGAATAAGAGGCTGAGTGAGGGAGATTACAGAAGGATTGGAGAGTCTGAGAGGGCTGAGAAGAGAACAGAAACATATTTGCAGAGCCATTGGAGAACAAAGTCATACGCATAATTCATGAAGATGATGGTTTCTTCCTCAACAGTTGAAGCTTCTTCTTCTACCATGAGCAGCTAGTTCATCCACTAGGGTTTTGATGTAGCCCTAACAAAGCATCAATGGTTTGATTGTTTTAATTATTGGGAACCTTTATATACATGTATAGATTGTGTAATTCAGATGATTCTTATTATAGAATTGAGCAATAAAAGTCTTGTAAATTCAATCTCAATGATTTCTTATCTTGTCTTAGATATTTAGTTGTTGTTATTGAACTCAATCTCTCTTGTTTTCTGTGATTATGAGAGCGATTATTACACAATGGTAATCACTAAATATATTGTTAAGAGCTTTGATGGATTATGCCTAAAGAAGATGAACCATACTGCACCCTAAATTAGAGTAGTTAGGCAGATGGCCCATGCCAATCGAAGATAGTCCATGGCTTAGCCTTAATCATATGTTATCTTCTTGACGGATGAAGGTGAGCTTGTAGCCACCGACACCACTTATGCATGATGTAATTCCCCATAGTTGATTCAATTGACCATTGATTGTGCAGTTAGTGGTGAAGTCAAACACCCTAGATTTCTCTCATATTATCTTCACTATCTGTTTACTTTGATCTATTTTATTTTATCTTTTTAATTAGTTTAAAAATCAGAATTCTTTTCTTATAAATTTAATTAAAATTAATTCAGTATTCCAACTCATCAGACCATAATCCCTGAGGTACGATGCCCCTTTCGATAGCCCTATTCTGCAAGGAATTCGTTCTATTGCGAAGTGTGAAAAATTTTAATTGATATACTTTTTGAGTCACACTCACACACGAATCAAAATACTAGGGGGACACGTGCCCAGAAGTGTCCATTTTTATTGTTAGATATAAATGCTGGAGGGACACGTGCCCAGAAGTGTTCGTTTGAATTTAAAGCAAGTATAACATGCCAGGATTTGATTATTTAGAATGGGTCATGCCCAATTTTTCTTAAAATAATAGGAAATTGAGGTGGTATGATCAGGTGATGGTTATGTCGTGAGGGTGATTTCACGGGGTTCAGACCTTGGTTTTCAGGCCTCAGGAATCGGGGCGTGACAACAATAAAATGAATTCCTTGCAGAATAGGGCTATCGAAAGGAGTATCGTACCTCAGGGATTATGGTCTGATGAGTTGGAATACGGAATTAATTCTAATTAAATTTATAAGAAAAGAATTCTGATTTTTAAACTAATTAAAAAGTAAAATAAAATAAATCAAAATAGATAAAAAGTGAAGATAATATAAGAGAAATCTAGGGTATTTGACTTCACGAATAACTCCACAATCAATGGTCAATTGAATCAATTATGGGAAATTACATCATGCATAAGTGGTGTCAGTGGCTACAAGCTCACCTTCATCCGTCAAGAAGATAATATATGATTAAGGCTAAGCCATGGAGTATCTTCGATTGGCATGGGCCATCTGCCTAACTACTCCAATCTAGGGTGCCACATGGTTCATCTTCTCTAGGCATAATCCATCAAAGCTCTTAACAATATATTAAGTAATTACCATTGTGTAATAATCGCTCTCATAATCACAGAAAATAAGAGAGATTGAGTTCAATAACAACAACTAAATATCTAAGGCAAGATAAGAAATCATTGAAACTGATAAATGTTCAATTCTATGCATTTGAACCCTCTTTATTGCATATGTTAGTTCCATTTTTGCGTTTACCGAGATATGTTTACGGTATTTTTGTGTTTTTGATCTATTGCAGGTCTTGGAGTAAATGGAGCAAAGTTTGAGGCTTTTTGCAGTTCAAGAGAAAAATCAGAAATTGCAGTCAAAGGCATCTCAATTAATCGAGATGTTTATCTCGATTAATCGAAATCTCGATTGATCGAGATCTCATTTCGATTAATCAAAATCTCGATCAATCGAGATCCAATCTCGATTGATCGAGATTCTGCAGAACCCACTTGGCCACTTGCTCACCTGCTCTCCCACTTGCAACAAAATCCCCCTTTTTGCACGACTTAGGGGGATTGTCTGACTTGAACAAGACCCTTGGGGACCTTCTTGATACAAGGGACATATATAGTGATATATATATATATGGTGGGCCCCAAGGTTGGAAAAGGAGCCTTAAAAGCACAAAATAGCCATATCTCTCATATATCTCTCAACACACATCAGACCAAGAGAAGGAGAGACATTCGGGAGAAAGGAGAAGAAGCTGAACCAGACCAAGAAGCTTCATCTTCTCCATCAATGGAAGAGTGCAAGGCAACCATGAGCAACTAACTCTCCTACTAGGGTGTTGGTTTCAACCCCTAGCCATGTAAACTTGTTCCTTTTTGTAGCACTTGGGATTTGTAATTAAATGTTGATTATTTAGCCTAGTGATCATGTACACTAATACAATTCTTCTATATATTCATGTGGTTTTGGTTTTATTCTTGTCTTCGAATAGATTCTTCCATATGAATGCCCAACATTTGCATATTCCACAAGAAGTGCAAATGATGGCTAGATAATGGTGTTTAAATGAATGTGTGATGTTTGCTTGTATAGACCATGCCAAGACAAGGTAGTTTGGATGCATGTAGGGTTCACTTAGAGAGTAGGGTAATTAGGTAGTTCGTTAGGTTGAAGAGCTATGCTTGTTGAAGATGGATTATGATAGGTTAGCACACACATTGATCTTTTGATATGTCATTGAGGTCACAAGCCTAATAACATTGTTAGGCATTTAATTAATGAATCCCATGCTTGCTACACTTATGAACATGTGAATGGCTAGTGGTGGAAACCAACCCTAGTTTTCTCTCCCAACTTTAAACTCTTTACTTTTATTGTCATTACATTCATGCAATAGATTATAAACAAAAATCCAAAAACCTGTTTTTAGAATTAAAGTAGAATTAATCTTTCTTTAAGACAATTGCGACTAGTCCTCGTGGGATCGATACCCTCTATATAGAACCTTATCTACAAAGATTCGTGCTCTTACAAGTGGTTAAATTATATTCTGATAAAAAGGGCAAAATTAAGCTTACAATATAATTTGAGTTTAGCCACATCAGAAACTGAATTTACAAGACTTTTATTACTCAATTCTATAATAAGAATCCTCTATATTACACAATCTATGCATGTATATAAAGGTCCCCAATAATTAAAACAATCAAACCATTGATACTTTGTTAGGGCTACATCAAAACCCTAGTGGATGAACTAGCCGCTCATGGTAGAAGAAGAAGCTTCAACTGTTGAGGAAGAAAGCATCATCTTCATCAATTATGCGTATGACTTCGTTCTCCAATGGCTCTGCAAATGTGTTTCTGTTCTCTTCTCAGCCCTCTCAGACTCTCCAAGCTCTGTTCTCTCTCTATGTCTAATCTCTCCTCAATTCAGCCTCCAAGTCTTCACTTTATTCCCCAAGAGAGTACCCCAAAGTCCTAATCCAATTACGAATAAATTAGGGTTTCCCGCAGCACTAATCAGGTGGGTTTTTCCTGCTGACTTCGGCCCAACTTTTGACCCACTAGAAGTCCGAGTTACGGAATTTTTGTGAAATACAAAAGTGTGCAGAATCAAATTTCGTTCAACCCTTCACAAAAATTATATCGATTTGAGGCTCAGAAATAAGACTTATGGTCTATTTTCCAAAATGGGATTAGACTGTATTATGCGCAGATTTGGGTTTCAGGCCTGAAACCTTCTTAAATAGGTTTAATTCTCTTGGACCTCTTCCTTGGGCTGATTTGAGTTAAAATAAATGGTTGAATGAATCTCCTTGATGTAGGCTTCATCTAACCATCTTGGATGTCTTCTTTAAAAGCCCAAAATCATGGTTTTAACTGAAATAATCATTAAAGCCCTGAAAATACAGAAAATACTAAAACGAAGTAAAATAACAAAATAATCTATCACTAAAAGAATAAAATACATAAGTTAAGAGGCTAGAATGATCAACATTCAACGTCGATCACACTCCCAAACTTACATATTGCTAGTCCTTTAGCAATAGAATAAAACAAAATTAAAACAAAAGAAACTAGCAAATACTAACTAAACTACCCTACTCCACTTTCGTGGGAGAAACGATTGCATTCAGCATATGCAACAAGCCTTTAAACCCCTAGGTTCCCCCTAGTGGACGAGTATAGTCTCATGAGGGTTTCTAGAAATGTTACCCACAAAAATTTAAAATTCTGTTTCAACATTAATTCAAGAAGAAAATTACAATATATAGTTACAAACTTGCATTCAAGAATAATTCCAAACTTTCAAATTTCGTAATTCAAATCAATGGTCCCCATGCATAATTCACATCAACATATCTCAAAATAATTAACCCTAGCTTCCTCGTGTAAAGTGAACTAGCAGTCATCTCATGTAGCATAACCCAGCTCTGAATATATTAAGGCACATACTCTTTCAACTCACTAGCTCCCCTTATTGAAATCATACTTCCAAACATGATTACATGACTTTTTTATTCATTTTTTTTCATCATTCTTTTTTTCATTGCTTTATTGGTTGTGCAATGTCTTGATCTATTAAGCTTTCTGAAAGATCCATGTAGCAAGCTCTTAGTCAGTGACTCCCAAACCAGATGACTTTAGGGGCACTAGGCTTTAAGATACCCCGAAGACCTAATTACTTGAATCAGTTAGGCTACAAATCAAGACAACCAATGCTCATCTTTTCTCACCCTTTCACTTTTGACGTGAACACTCCGTGCTTCTTGAGGCATAGAGGCCCGGTTACTCATGAAAATGATCAAATTGAATTGCTATTCATCACATTCTCTTTTTTTTCTTTTTCATCTCTTTTTTTTTCTTTTTCAATGAAGTCAAGTAAAACACATCATCGGTACTCATTCTCAAGAGATACTAATTAATATCAAGCATATGTAACTCAATAACTCACAACCAAAGTTTATACCTCACAAAATTATGCTAGTGTGTTTGTGCATGTAAGGAAACTAAAATTAATCACCCCAAAGCATGTTATTGCAAACCATGATTAAAATCACTTAATTTAAACCACAGTTTCCAAAAACTTAAAACGTACTCAAAATTGCAAGTTAAGCACCTATATAAGGTATTAATCCCTTGAAAAATGTCAAAACATTCTATCTAAAAATAAAATAAAAGAAAATCAAATAAATAAACTAAGAAAATAAAATAAACAAAAATCCTAAAACAAGAAGAATTCACAAAAAAATTTCCCATATGCAATAAAGCACAAAAATAGGCATCGCCTCACCCCCAAACTCAAACTGTACATTGTCCTCAATGTACTATCAATCAAAATATAGGGAAGAGTAAGAACGATGTTACTAGAAATCCGGAGTATGAGTGGCAAGAAAATATAGCACACCAAGTTGTAAGAAGGCAATGCAAGCACACCCCCAAACTTGGATGTTACAACCTGTCAAAACAAACCACTATACCCCAAAGATCAAGTGAAATAGTATGGGTGAAAATAAATATGAAAGAGAAAATTCCTAAAAAAAAAAAATTTTTTTTACTTTTTATGTTTTATTTTTTTTATTTTTTATTTTAATAATAATAATAATCTAACTACAGAAAGAAAAATAAAACTAAAAAGAAAAAAAATAAAAACTAAGAATAAAATAAAATAAAATACAAAAGATAGTTACCTTCCTGTCAAGGATGTGGTGGTGATTGAGCATCTGGATCCAAGTTTGCCTAGCGCATCAATGCATGCAACATCCTCCTCATCGCTAGTTGGTCTTGGCGAGTGTCACGAAAGTGATCCGCCATCTCAGTCCTCATTGCTCCAAACTGTGTGGATACCTCTGTTTGTAGGGTGCCAAACTGGGCTGTCAACCCAGCAATCTGCCCCTCTAAATACTGACAATCATGGCCACCAGCCTGTGCATGCACCTCCTCTTCCTTTGCTTCCATCTCCTCCAGATCTTCCACCGGTGGTGGTATATCTATATGCTCTCCTCCCTGGGCCAATCGAGACACTTCACCAAGCGCCGGTATGACTCTCTGGTGCATATGCGATCGGCTCAAATTCCAGTCATGCGTGCCATAATAAAGATCACGTGGAAAGGCAAGCTCATCCTCATGGACTGCATACCCTTGTACAATAAGCAACTGATGAATGATAGTCGGGAATGGAAACTCCCAATTACTTGTACTGTCCGGTGCCTTGGCCACAACCTTGGAATAGAACTTTTCCATCTGGCCCCAGACAATCTGTGGGAACAACAGCCAATGCCCAAAATGTATGGCATATAAGGATCAAAGGGACTCTTGACGTTTCTTAGTTTTATGTCCAATTGGACATATATTCTTAAGTAGAACAGCATCAAGGAACCATAAGTGATTTGGCATAGAAGACTTGGAAGCTGCATTGTTTTTCAGCCCGAAAAACTAATTAGCACACAAACGTGCAACCAAATTACCCACTGACAAATCGTCGGGTAGAGGAGTATAGATATGAGACAAATCATCTGGGCACTCATGAGGATAACCCATGGTAATAGCAATGGATGACATATCCATCCGAACTACTATTCCATTTACTGAAGAAATAAGCACATCCCGCTCATCAAGTTTCGGCATTAAGTTCTGATAAAATACCTTGACAAGCCTCGGGTAGATAGTAGAAGAGAGTGGAACAAAAATTGATGCCGACCAACGACAACAGATGTCAAAAATCCCCCATCATGTCTCGGGAAAGATACCATAGAGTTCGGCGATATCAAACGTGGTTTCAAAGTTCAAAGCCCTTGGATGCCATCTCTTATGAATACCTTCTCGGCAAGATCGTGAAAAACCGGTGGTTGGATCATGCCTCACTCGGCGAGGATTTCGTGAACTTGAAGCACCTTGGTGACTTGGTCTCTTTGGTGCCATAGAAATAGAAAAAGTTTGGTTAAGGAATTAAATAGAATACTTGGCGTGCACAATAAAATTGTATCATTCAACCTCCGCTTTTCGGCAATTTTTCCACCCAAATTGAACAATTAAATACACCAAATTGATCCCCCAAACTTGGTCTTCAAAATCCCTCAAAAAGATTTGCACAATTTCACCAAAAAAAAAAATCACTTACTTTGATGTTGAACTTGAAAAAGTGAGAGCTTCCTTTGAGAACTAGTGATTCTTGATCCGGTTTGATGTTGATGTTGATGATGATCAATGTTGAATTCTTGTTTAATAATCACCAATTAAAGAAAATAATTTTTCGGTTGAAGTAGGACTTGAATTGGAGTTCAAAGAGGTCAAGGATGCAAGTGGTAGCAACAAAGGAGGAGAGGGAGTCCATTTATAGGAGGGAGTCTCGGCCAGCCCACTTTTGGGCTTGGGCGATCGATCCCCCTTAGGGTGGTGATCGATCGCCCACCTGCTGGTGGGTATCTTCTTAAAAACTCATGGGGCGATTGATCACCCTTGGCTGGGGCGATCGATCCCCCTCCTGGAAGCCTGTTTGACCCTCCATCGCCCAAGGTCGATCGGGACTTGTAATTTTTGAGTCTCCATCGCCCAAGGTCAACTGAGAGCATGTTTTTTCACTCATCTTGAGTCCCAATACCTCGGTACACCTCTTGGCATCCTCCAGAAGCAACTTATACATCAAAAACTCAAACAAAAAACATTAAAACGCAACTAGAATTGAAAGAAAACTTAAGAAAACTAAAACTAAAAATTAAAATCAAAGAAATTAAAGCAATTAAAGGTTAGAATTACATACAAAACCTACAATTTAACATCCATAGGAGACGATCAACTCTCCGAAGGGATTAAGTCGGATAGACGGGATTCGTCAAGTCGACGGACTCTACGTCTCTTCTTGGCACACATCCTTCCACACAATGCTTCAACCTTTGCCCATTAACTTTCATCAAAGTATTATCTCAAAATCTTTAAATTTCCATAGCACCATAAGGAAAAACCAAAATCACCTGGAATAGTCCATCCCACCTTGAACGCAATTTTTTGAGAAACAACCGAAGCTTTGAATTAAAGAGCCATACTTTATCACCTCGAGAGAAGGACTTCTGTGAGATATGTCGATCATGAAATTCCTTTGTCCTCTCTTTGTAAATTCATGAACTTTCATAAGCATCACGTCTAAACTCTTCTAATTCATTCAATTGCAACTTTCTCTCTTCCCCAGCTCTTTTTGCATCGAAATTGAATTTTCGAATTACCTAGAGTGCCTTGTGCTCAATCTCTACTGGAAGATGACATGCTTTCCCATACACCAACTGATATGGTGACATATCAATAGGAGTCTTGTAAGCAGTCCGATACGTGTAGAAACTGTGACCAATTTTGGCCGGTTTTGCATTTTTATATTTTAATTTCCATAAATGCATTTTTAGTGGTGTTTAACGTGTTTTGAGTGTGAAAAACATGTTTGAGAAGTGTTTTTAAGGTTTTGGTAAGTTTTCGGGAGAATTGAAGAAGTTTAACTTTTTGGTCAAACCGGGGCCCGGGATGCAACTTAAGTGGGCTTGGGAATCCGGAAAATTTTTAAAAATATTTATTTTTGGAAATGGCTAAGATGAAATGTTTAGAGAGTAGAGGAAGTGATTTCGAGACCGTAGGAGTTTTCAGAATCGAAAAAGGAGTCCCCGAGGGTACGTTAAGTGGCCGGGGGGCATTTTGATCTTTTTGCAAACCCTAGATATTTTAAATATTAGTGACAGAGATATTCAGCCATATCTCACGCCTCTTTCTCTCTCTAAAGCTCTCCATCTTCATAGCTCTCCCTTCTCTCTACATTTCGGACCCGTTCGGCTTAGATTCAAGACTCGCCGAATGAAGGAGATACGTAGGGGACGGCTAGGGCTTCCATTTGAACCAAACAAATTGGTGATTCAGTAAGGTAGACTCCACTGAAAAATTGGTGAAGTGCTTGGAAGGCCTTCATTTTCGAGGTAGGGGTTCTTCTTCTCTTCTAATTGTCGATTCTAGGGTTTCGGGTGAAGAAGAGAGGTGTAGGATGTGTTTCACATGCTTTAGGATGGTGAGAGGTGTAGAAAGTTGTGTTTTCTTCTTCTCTAGAGTCCTATCTTTTCACAATTGTGTATATTGTGTTGGTGGTAGCATGTGGGTTTGAAGTATGTGAGTGTAAGAAATTGATACATAGGCATTATGTGCTCAATTTGATGTATATGTGAAAAAATGTGTACCAAGTGTCATATATGTGATTATATGTGGGAATGTGGTTGTTGAATGCATGTTTAGTTCTATGTGCTAAAATTATGCATTGAATGTAGCATGAGTAAAATATGCAGATTTTGAAATTGTATGCATATGAGATGATATATGCATGTGTTTTACATATATGTGCTATATGTGGTGTGTGGTGATGGAAAATATGCTTGTTACTTCTTTCTAGTACCAATGAGCATGAGTTGAGTATAAAAATAAAATATCATGTGTTTATGCATTCATATTGCATATGTGGGAAATTACGGGAAAAATGACGCAAATGAGGTGCACGGGGCTTCGGAGTGGTCCAACCGTGTTGTAAAATGTGGTAAAATTACCCACTATGTATGGCCCTCGGAGTGGACTCGCTATACTAAGGCTTAATGCCTAGGATCGGAGTATGTCCAATACTAATGATCCCTCGGAGTTGTCCCGGTCATAGGATGATTATCGAAGAATGTCCATGATTTGTGAGCCTCGGAGTTGCCCCCTCACTCTATGGCAATCCCATAAATTGCTATGGTAGAATGACCTTTCGGAGTTATCCCGGTCATTGGATGGTTATCGAAGGTGTCCAAGGTTACATGATCCTCGGAGCGGGCTAGGGTATTGGATGAGGACCGAGAGAGAGAGCATTTACTTTCCTTAATGCTTATATGTTTGAACATGTTATACATGATTCGTGATATGTGCAATCCTCTTTAATTGCATTTGTTAATTGGTTTGTGAGATTGTGGATGTGGCATGTAGTGTATTCATATGCATTCCATGTAGGTCGTGTCGAGTCGGCACTTAGAAGGGTTGGGGAACCTTTACTGAGCCGCAGTGGTGCTCACCCCTTTATTATAAACTCTTTTTACAGATAAAGCGTCGATGACGGATGGGACGTGAGTGTCCAAGGGGAACTCTAGTGGTGTTTATGCTATCTTTTGGATGTTGAGCATTTTGTGGCTATTCATGCCGGCTTGTGGCATGTGACTTATGTTTTGAGTTGTGGTTGTACTTTGGACATATGTACTTTTGATGTATGTATTGGATTATAAACTTGTTGGGTGTGAAAAGACAACAGTTTAATTTATGTAATGCCCATGGCGGCACTTGATTCATTTGATGATGTTTCCCTTATGAATGAATGGTGTTTGTGAAAGAAAATGATTCATTTTGGTGTATGGATTCAATTATGGATGTGATCTTGAGAGTGAAATTGATGTTGGAACCTTTCATTTATGTTATTAATCTTGTTTGAGGGGTTCTAGGATGATAGGATGTTGATTGGGCTTCAAATGAACCATGTATAGGGTTGTTGGAGGTCCCGGGTAGTGCATTTCGATCAATCGAGATGCCTATTTCGATCAATCGAGATCCCTATTTCGATCAATCGAAACCCCCATTTCGATTGATCGAAAGGGTGATGATTTATGGTGATTTTTAGAGTCTAGAAAAGAGGAATTTTGATCAATCGAGACCCCCATCTCGATCAATCGAGATATTGCAAGTCTGGGGTCCCGAGAGGGTGAAAATCTCGCTTGAATTTCGATTAATCGAGATTTAATCTCGATCAATCGAGATTACTATTCACAGTTTTTTCCAAAACTTCATTTCAATGTAATTTCTTCGTTCTAGATCGGAATTGAGCGTGGTTTTTTTTGAACTTGAGTATTTTTGGATTCTCTATCCAATGGTGTAAGACTTAATTCCAGATTCTAAACACAAAAAGTTTTGAGGCTCGAAAGTGAGTGATTCTTAAAAATGTGGGCATGTAAATGTTCACTAAGGTGTGCAATTTGATGTGGGGCCCATGGGGAATAGTTAAGGTGGATTTGGGTACATTCATATGCAAGAATTGAGTTAAGCTTTTGCGGTGAATGAGGGTAATGAGGGCCTATTGGGCTGAATGGACGGTTTAACCTCCGGTTCTCCGGGAGTTAGGAATCGGGGCGTTATAACATGGTATCAAACCTTGATACTAATGCATTGAGTGTAATTGAGATTTTTCATGGGGTTAAGTGAACAGGTTCACACTCGGGATTCGGGGTCAGTCCAGGGGAGTCCCGGCGGTCCGAGTTTCGGGGCGTGACAATACGCCCATAACACCTCACTCAGTCGCAATGATCAATCTCATCTATCCGGTCTCACTATCTTTTTGAGAACATACTTAATTTCTCAGTTGGACAGCTCTACTTGCCCACTTGTCTGAGGATGATAAGGTGTTGCCACCTTATGTGTCGCTGAATATTTAGCAAGCAAACTTCTCAAGAATTTATTACAAAAGTGAGAACCACCATCACTGATCAAGGCTCGAGGAATTCCAAATCGACTAAGAATATTCTCATGCATGAACTTGATTACTAACTTGTGATCATTGGTTCGAGTTGCAATGGCCTTCAACCATTTGGAAATGTAGTCCACACCAACCAGAATATACTCGTAGCCAAAAGAAGGTGGAAAGGGTCCCATAAAATCAATTCCCCAAACATCAAAAATCTCAACCACCAGAATGGGACTCATTGGCATCATATCGTGCCTCAACATTGAACCCAATCTTTGACAGTGATCACAAGTTTTACAAAAAACATATGTATCATGAAATAGAGAAGGCCAAAAGAATCAGCATTGAAGTACCTTTGCTGCAGTCTTCCTCGCACTGAAGTGGCCTCCACATGCCAATGAGTGGCAGAACTTGAGAATATCCTGAAACTCATGGTCTGGGACACATCACCGAATAATCTGATCTGGACAATATTTAAATAACTCTAGATCCTCCTAAAAGTAATGATGAACTTTAGAGAAGAATCTATCACGTTCTCGCTTGGTCCAGTCTTGTGGCACTTTTCCTGTGGCTAAATAATTCACAATATCTGCATACCATGGTGTGAAGTTATCAGATACTCCAAATAATTGCTCACTTTGAAATGTTTTGGAAGGTGTAGTGGATACAGAACTTATCACAATGGTAGAAAATTGATCTTCAAACACCTTTTTTTCTTCTGGTTTTCTTGCACCTCTATTTTATCTATAGCTTCAGACACATCCGCAGAATCTATGAAAAATACATCAGTTTGATCTAGAGGATTCTCAACAGCATTGAAAATATTAAGCTTAACCTTCATATTGCCAAATGAAATATCCATGATCCCTGACCTACAATTTATACAAGCATCAGCAGTAGCTAAGAAATGTCGACCAAGGATCACTGGAATGTGCCTCTTCGAATTATGAACTGGCTCAGTGTCAAGCACAATGAAATCAACAGGAAAGTAGAACTTGTCCACTTTAATGAGCACATCTTCTATGATTCCTCAGGGTTGCTTTGTTGATTTGTCTACAAATTATAATACCACCGAGGTAGGCTTCAATTCTCCCAAGCCTAATTGTAAGTAGACTGAATAGGGTAGCAAATTCACACTTGCACCCAAATCAAGAAGAGCTTTATCCATATGGTGCCCCCCAATGATGCATGAGATAGTTAGGGCACCAGGATCTTTGTACTTGGGAGGAGTGCACTGCTGAATTATAGAACTCACCTGTTGTGGCAGCATCACTTTCTTTGGCATATGGCTTTTCCAACGCCTTTTCTGAGTGCACAAATCCTTTAAAAATTTAGCATAGGGAGGAATTTGCTTGATGACACCAAGTAGTGGCAAATTAATCTTCACCTGTCGAAACACCTCCAATTTAGATGCTTCAAGGAAACGTTGTGGGAAAGGAGCCTTGGGCTCATAAGGAATTTCAGCACTTGGACTTGTGGTCACTTTTTCTTCTTCTTTCTTCTCACCCACCTTATTATCAATTATTTAGCAATTGGTTGACTAGGGAGCTTCCCTTTTTCTCTTCTACTCAATGAAGTAGTAAGCTGTCCAAACTGAGATTCCAGTTTGGCAATGGATTGAGAATGCGAGTGCACTAGCTGAACTGTAGATTGTACTGTTACTGTAGTAGCTTGCATTATCTCTATAAGAGAATCAAGCTTGTCAAATTTGGACAAGGTAAGTGTCAGTTTGTCTTCAATAGCAGAAATTCTTTGGGCCATAGGACTTTGTGTTTGATACTGTTGTTGAGGCACAAAAGTCCTAGGTTGAAATGAAGGTTGCATTGCTGCCCCTTGATTACTGTAAGAAAAACTAGGATGATTCCTCTATGTAGGATTGTAAGTGTTACCTCGTGGAGGATTCATTGGTCCAGTGAATGTAGCTTGAACTTGCTCATGTTGAACATCAGAAAATTACCCCATTGAAGGACAATTGCTCACATTATGTATAGGATTAGAGTAAAATTCACAAGGGCCTAGCAATGAAGAATTTGAAGTAGAAGGAGTTTGATTAGCAGCCATAATTGCTGCTACCTTCTGTACAATTAAATCAATGTCAGTTGGCATAGCTTCTGAAGTACCAACCTCAAAAATCCCATCGGTCTTCCTTGTAGTGGCAGGTCTGCTAGAACGAGTAGAGGACACATGTTGTAGAGAGTTGTCACTAAGATTTTCAAATAAGGTCCATGCCTCTTCTTCACTCTTCAACATAAAATTACCTCCACAAGACGCATCAACCATCTGTCAATTGGATTCTGTGAGCCCTTCATGAAAACTTTGCACTAGTTGCCACTTAGGAACTTGATGATGGGGACACTTCCTAAGAAGGTCCTTGAATCTTTCCCATGTCTCATAAAATTGTTCCCCCTCATGTTGGGAGAAAGCAGTGATAGCACGTCTGAACTGATTGGTCTTCCCTATCGGAAAATACTTCTTCAGAAACTCGTGTTGCATCTGAGTCCAAGTCGTGATAGAACCTGCCGGTAGAGAATTGAACCAATACTTTGCTTTATCTTTCAGGAAGAATGGAAAAAGTCTCATTCTGAAAGCATCTTTAGAGAAGTTGTGAATTTTGGTAGTTGAGCACACTTCAATGAAGTCATCCAGATGCTTGTAAGGGTCTTCTTGAGTCAACCCAAAATAAGATGGTGATAGGCGTTGAATGTTACGCATTCTAGCCTCTTAACTTATATATTTTATTCTCTTAGTGATAGATTATTTTGTGATTTTACTTCATTTTAGTGTTTTCTGTATTTCAGGGCCTTAGTGATTATTTCAGTTAAAACCAAGCTTTTGGGCTTTTAAAGAAGACATCCAAGATGGTGAGATGAAGCCTACACCAAGGAGAATCATTCAACCATTTATTTTAACTCAATTTAGCCCAAGAAAGAGGTCCAAGAGAATTACAACTGCTTAAGAAGGTTTCGGGCCTGAAGCCCAAATCTGCGCATAATACAGTCTTAATCCTATTTTGGAAAATGGACCAGAAATCTTATTTTTGAGCCTCAAATTGACATTATTTTTGTGTTAGGTTGAACGAAATTTGATTCTGCACACCTTTGTATTTCACAAAAATTCCGTAAATCAGACTTCTAGTAGGTCAAAAGTTGGGCCGAAGTCAGTAGGAAAAACCCACCTGATTAGTGCTGCGGGAAACCCTAATTTATTCCTAATTGGATTAGGACTTTGGTGCATTCTCTTGGGGAATAAAGTGAAGACTTGGAGGATGAATTGAGGAGAGATTAGACACAGAGAGAGAACAGAGCTTGGAGAGTCTGAGAGGGCTGAGAAGAGAATAGAAACATATTGCAGAGCCATTGGAGAACAAAGTCATACGCATAATTCAGAAAGATGATGTCTTCTTCCTTAACAGTTGAAGCTACTTCTTCTACCATGAGCGGCTAGTTCATCCACTAGGGTTTTGATGTAGCCCTAACAAAGCATCAATGGTTTGATTGTTTTAATTATTGGGGACCTTTATATACATGCATAGATTGTGTAATTCAGAGGATTCTTATTATAGAATTGAGCAATAAAAGTCTTATAAATTCAGTTTCAATAATTTCTTATCTTGTCTTAGATATTTAGTTGTTATTATTGAACTCAATCTCTCTTGTTTTCTGTGATCATGAGAGAGATTATTACACAATGGTAATCACTGAATATATTGTTAAGAGCTTTGATGGATTATGCCTAGAGAAGATGAACCATACTGCACCCTAGATTAGAGTAGTTAGGCAGATGGCCCATGCCAATCGAAGATAGTCCATGGCTTAGCCTTAATCATATGTTATCTTCTTGATGGATGAAGGTGAGTTTGTAGCCACCGACACCACTTATGCATGATGTAATTCCCCCATAGTTGATTCAATTGACCATTGATTGTGGAGTTAGTGGTGAAGTCAAACACCCTAGATTTCTCTCCTATCATCTTCATTATCTATCTTACTTTGATTTAATTTATTTTACTTTTTAATTAGTTTAAAAATTAGAATTCTTTTCTTAAATTTAATTAGAATTAATTCCGTATTTCAACTCGTCAGACCATAATCCCTGAGGTACGATACCCCTTTCGATAGCCCTATTCTGCAAGGACGAATCAGATGGTAGCATCTGAATAATGCTGAACTTGATCTCATAATTCTGTGCTGTGATATTGGGCAGTTGAAAACCTACTGGTGAGGTATATGTCTCAGGAACATAGTAGTCCCTAAGCAATCTAGCTCTTTCTTCATCAGCATTCGGAACATGGTTGTTATTCCTCTCTTCTGCCATGTCTTCAATTAATTCTTCCTCTTACACAATGGTATCAACAAGGATGTTCCTCTGTTATCTAAGAGTACGTTCAGGCTCAGGATCAAGAGGTATCAAAGGACCAGCTACAGAACAACGACCTTGCAAATATTAACCAAAAACACCTGAAAAGAAAACAAAAATAAAATTAAAAACAAAAAATAAAATTTCCTAAACTAAAAATCCAATTAAAATTAATTCTATAAAATCCAATCAATCAAATAGATAATCCTGGTAACGGCGCCAAAAATTGATTCGTGTGTGAGTGTGGCTCAAAAAGTATATCAATTAAAAATTTTCACACTTCGCAATAGAACGAATTCCTTGCAGTATAGGGCTATCGAAAGGGGTATCGTACCTCAGGAATTATGGTCTGATGAGTTGGAATACGGAATTAATTCTAATTAAATTTATAAGAAAAGAATTCTAATTTTTAAACTAATTAAAAAGTAAAATAAAATAAATCAAAGTAGATAGAAAGTGAAGATAATATGAGAGAAATCTAGGGTATTTGACTTCACCACTAACTCCACAATCAATAGTCAATTGAATCAACTATGGGAAATTACATCATGCATAAGTGGTGTCGGTGGCTATAAGCTCACCTTCATCCGTCAAAAAGATAACATATGATTAAGGCTAAGCCATGGACTATCTTCGATTGGCATAGGCCATTTGCCTAACTACTCTAATCTAGGGTGTAGTATGGTTCATCTTCTCTAGGCATAATCCATCAAAGCTCTTAACAATATATTTAGTGATTACCATTGTGTAATAATCGCTCTCATAATCACAGAAACACAAGAGAGATTGAGTTCAATAACAACAACTAAATATCTAAGACAAGATAAGAAATCATTGAAACTGAATTTACAAGACTTTTATTGCTCAATTCTATAATAAGAATCCTCTGAATTACATAATCTATGCATGTATATAAAGGTCCCCAATAATTAAAACAATCAAACCATTGATGTTTTGTTAGGGCTACATCAAAACCCTAGTGGATGAACTAGCCACTCATGATAGAAGAAGAAGCTTCAACTGTTGAGGAGGAAGGCATCATCTTCATGAATTATGCGTATGACTTTATTCTCCAATGACTCTGCAAATATGTTTCTGTTCTCTTCTCAGCCCTCTCAGACTCTCCAATCTCTATAATCTCCTCCTCAACTTAGCCTCCTATCCTTCACTTTATTCCCCAAGAGAATACCCCAAAGTTCTAATCCAATTAGGAATAAATTAGGGTTTCCCGCTGCACTAATCAGGTGAGTTTTTTCTGCTGACTTCGGCCAAACTTTTGATCCACTAGAAGTCCGAATTACAGAATTTTTGTGAAATACAAAAGTGTGCAGAATTAAATTTTGTTCAACTTTATGCAAAAATTATGTCGATTTGAGGCTCTAAAATAAGACTTCTGGTCCATTTTCTAGAACGGGATTAAGACTATATTATGCGCAGATTTGGGCTTCAGGCCCGAAACCTTCTTAAGCAGTTGTAATTCTCTTGGACCTCTTCCTTGAACTGATTTGAGTTTAAATAAATGGTTGAATGAATCTCCTTGATGTAGACTTCATCTAACCATCTTGGATGTCAAAAGCCCAAAATTATGGTTTTAACTGAAATAATCATTAAGGTCCTAAAAATACAGAAAACACTAAAATGAAGTAAAATAACAAAATAATCTATCACTAAGAGAATAAAATACATAAGTTAAGAGGCTAGAATGCATAACATTCAACACCTATCAGCTACTAAGATTTTCTACCAACGACTTGATCGTGTATTCTACAGGAACATGTCCTACCAACTTGATACCCTGGATATACTGCGCACCACTGTTGATGGTGTCACTATTACTATCACAATTCAGAACATTGTTGACTGCATTGGGTGTCCGCATGAGGAACCCGACGACCTCTACTTGGAAGAGGAGATATCTCATTTTCCTATCATTCCTTCCTACCTATCTATTTATTCCATAATCTGACGTATATGTCAGGGTCGCTTATCAGATCCTCCCACCAATTCCTATACCACTAAATCCTTGTGCCCACGATAATTGTGGTTTTTTGACACAATCTTTCAATGGAATGCACATCCCATGGGCCACCGATCAGATCATCATGGCAAATTTTTTAGGGCTTTGTATGCCCTTCATTCTGGATTTTGGTTCTCTATTCTGGCTGTTATCTGGGGCCAGATGTCCTGGGTATTTGAGCAGCTTGTTGACCATCCCACTCTGAGGACAGCCAATGTTAGTTTGCCCTTCCCATTCCTTATCACGACTCTCCTTCATCATGCACACCTCCATTTTCTTCCTGACGAGGTTCCAAGTGAGGCACTCCCTCACTTTACTTTTCAGAGCTGGAGTAAGATACTTACCCACATACTACTTGTTCCCAATGTCACCCCTGAGGTTGAAGAGGGCAATCTAGATATGTATGCCCCCGAGAAGGAGGACACTGGCACTGATACTAACATGGCTAAGGCAGACTCAGATACCCCAACCATGAGTCATACCGATTATGATTATTTAGCCACGGGCTTAGAGTGTCTCAGTGCCAGCCTCCAACAGCTGCAGGTGGAGTTTGCTGAGCATCACCAGCAAACCAATGATTTTTTAGGTACTATCGGCGAGGGTATGGTTAGTTTGATGCAAGACAACCAACTTGCACTTCAGCATCGCTGGCTGACTGATGCACGCTTGGATACCATTATTGCAGGCCAGCGGCAGATCCAGCAGTTGCTTCGGCAGGCGCTTGGTTTGGATGCTTCTACTTTTGCACCACCACCACCGCCCCCTCAGCCCTAATTATTTTATGTTTCATGTTTCTTGTATTTTCATTTTATTTCCAGTATTTTGTTTTTATGTACTTACAGTCATAGAACTGTCTAGTGTCGTGTTGGAATTTTATTTTGTTGCCTTGTAAAGCAATTCTTTTGTGTTCCATAAATTCCCGCATTTGTATCACACGTGTTTGAATTAATGGAATATTATCAGTTTTTTGTTAGGTTTGTCTTTACTATTTCCTTTTTTAGTTCATGTATGTTATGCTAGTATGTACTTGTACTTGTGCAGGTTTTGATGCCCCCCATACCCGTGTACCTACTACCCTTACATGGTTGATCTTTTCACATTTTGAAACCCATCAACCCACCGGTAACATTGTTCAAACTCTTTTTAGTTCAAACATTGAGGACAATGTTTACTTTAAGTTTAGGGTTACGGTACACTTACATACACTGGCTATTTTTATTTATATATGTACATATTGCATCTTTATTTCATGTTTGCCATAACGTCCTCTATTTGAATAAGTAATACCCATAACGTCATCAATAAATGTATTTTGTAATTAGGAGCTTTGACATTTGAAAATACTCAAACTTTTAAAAATTATGTGTTAGGGTAGAACGGTATACATTTTTGTTCAGTCTTTGAATATTGTACAGTTGTTCCCTAAATTTGTCCTTAACGGCATAACACGCACACATGCATTCATTTGTCGGGTATACGTCATTTGGAGAGTTTTGAAAACGTTTGTTTCTATTTGAATTCCATGAAGAGCGAATTGCTTTGAAAAAATCAAAAGCCAAAAAATAAAAAGAAAAAAAAAATAAAACAAAATAAATGTGGCAATAAGCCTTCTCACTCATTAAACCGGGCCTCTGTGCCTCAGGAAGTATGGAGTGTTCACGTCTAAAAGGTGTATAAGGTTGAGCAATAAAGAAACAATTGGCTCATTTAAGTTCGTAGCCTAGTAAGCTCGGTTATTAAGTCCGAGGGGTGTTTCTTCACCCAATGCCCTAAAATCATCCGATTTGGGAGTCATTGACCCAACACTTTACATGGGCTTACTAGAAAGCTTACAGGAGTTAGGCATTGCACGGCCAATTGTGCTTAATGTTAGTAAATAATTTGGTATCTAGAGTTGTGCTTTGGTGATCCGTTTCAGAAGTTGTTTCTTCTAGGAACGGATGGTTCTCCTTTTTCTCCATTAAGGACAATAAACCACGCATTTGAATGTATGTTCACTCTTCAAAGAGGATTTTAGGGTTTGCACTTGTATGTGTATCGGCCTGCCCATTATGTGGGGACTGTCGCCTAACTCTGATTTTTGACGGTTTATATCTATTGATGTTCATTTAGCTCCATAATACTTGTTGTATTTGTCATTTTGAACAATCATTGGGGAATCACTATTTTCTAGTTGATGACTGAGCATTCTATCATTTTTGCATACTTTTGTGAGTTTAACAAGTGTGTTAAATCCAATGAGACTTCACTCGTCCACTAGACGTGTCTGGGGTTTAAATGGCTTGTTACATTCACTAAATGCAGTCGTGTTTCCCACGAAAGTGGAAGTAGAGTAGTTGTTTTATTTTATTTCTTTTTGTATTGTTAAGGAACTAGCAATATCTAAGTTTGGGGGTGTGATAAGTGTTGAATGTTATGCATTCTCGCACCTTTACTTATGTATCTTGCTCCCATAACTGCACATATTGTATAGTTTTTATGCGTTTTTATGTTTTCGATGATTTCAGGTTCAAACTCAGACTTTGGTGTAATTCGACTCCTTTATCAGTTCAACAATGTATTCCTATTTCCTATCATACTTCATGGAAAGTCCACATTAAAGAATACTGAATGGCATGTCAACACCGGAGTCAGAAAGTTAGAAAGTTTAAGATTTGCGGAAGAAGGAAGATCGATGCAACTTCGATGCATCGAAGTGCCTACTTCGATGCATCGCTCGAACCTGCTGAAGATATTTTTCTACAGATATTTTCTTCACTTGCCACTTGTCCAATTTTGCTTTGATAAAGCCTTGCACGAAATTTCTATGATATTTTGAGCCTCAGATCAGTTATATAACTAGAGAATATGTGATAGAGATATATCACAATTCTTGTAATAGAGAGCATATTTTAGGATTTTAGAGAGAAAAAGTGAAGTTCTAGAGAAGGAAAGCTTCAAAGAGGGCTTTGTAAGGACTTTAAGACCATCTTGGGCATGGGATCATCTCTGTCTATGGAGTGCTTCCAGCCATCATGATCAACCAATCAATCACTAGGGTTTTGACAAACCCTAGCTTTGTAACTATGTTTAAACTTCAATGAATTGGGGATTTTTATGTATTTTGTATATATGTCTTTTGCCTTGAGCCTTATATAAATATGAGTTTACAAATTCTTCATGTTCATGTGTTGTGATTTATCTTCTTGTCTTAGAATACTTAAATTCCTCACATGATCCTCAAACACTTGTAAGTTTCACAAGGAGTACAAGTGATGGCTGGAGACTAGTTTTCACTATAACATGCATAGCTAGATTTGCATAGTCCATGCCTAGAGAAGGTGATTTCTCTACAATTAGGTAAGTAGGTAGGTAGGGAAATCAAGTGACGTTGATTTTGCTTGAAGTAGGTCATTAGGGAAATAACGCTTTTTGAAGATGGATTGTAGTATATTAAGGTGTGTGTATCCTCTTGGTGACGTCGTTGTAGGTGGGACTTGTCAACGCGTCATTAGTACACATTTGCATGAATTCCTCCAATTTTATAAGTATAACATACTACGAGGCTAGTGGTGAAGTTTAACCCTAGTCCTTTATTCTTCTCTCAAACTTTGTATTTAAATTATCTTTTATGCTTTCACATTAGAGTAAGAAACAACCACACACAGTTGTGATTTAAACAAGAACCAACCCTTAACCCTTAGCAAGTTATACCTACGTAGTCTCTATGGGATCTAAACCCTCAACTTAGAGCCATATCCTTCAAGGATTCGTTCTATTGCGTGTGGTAAATTTATAAATTGCGAGTAACGCAACCGTACACAACAAGATGAATTTGACCACAACTGCAAGGTCATTGGTTCTAGTAGCCATAGCCTCAACTCATTTAGATACATAATCTACCGCTACAAGTATGAAGTCAAACCCAGTAGATTTTGGAAAAGGGCCCATAAAGTCAATGCCCCAAACATCGAAGATATGACTGATCAAAATTGGGTTCAAGGGCATCATATCTTTATGAGACATAGCGCCTAGGTGCTGACATCACTCACAGGAGCGGCAGAATAAGTATGCAACCCGATGTATGGTTGGCCAGAAGAAACCGCATTTGACCAACAAGATGAATTTGACCACAACTGCAAGGTCATTGGTTCTAGTAGCCATAGCCTCAACTCATTTAGATACATAATCTACCGCTACAAGTATGAGGTCAAACCCAGCAGATTTTGGAAAAGGGCCCATAAAGTCAATGCACTAAAAATCGAAGATATCAATAATCAAAGTTGGGTTCAAGGGCATTATATCTTTATGAGACATAGCGCCTAGGCGCTGACATCACTCATAGGAGCGGCAAAATAAGTATGCATCCCAATGTATGGTTGGCCAGAAGAAACCGCATTAAAGAATTTTAGAAGTAGTCTTTCGAGCACTAAAATGACCTCTATATTCCAATGTATGACAAAAAAATAAGAATACTAAGATTCTCACTCTCTGGTACACACCGGTAGATGATTTGGTCGGGACAATACTTAAATAGGTGGGGATCGTCCCAAAAGTATGAACGTACTTGGGAGTAAAAATGATTATTTTCCTGTTTGTACCAAAAGGGTGGAATATTCCCGGTAGCTAAGTGATGTGGCCAAAGTTGTCTTTATTTTTGTAGCTTACTATTGCCTATCAAAATATAATTTACACCACTCGCAAGAGAACGAATCTTTGTAGATACGGTTTTTTATAGAGGGTATCGATCCCACGAGAAGTACGTGGATGAATTGCACTATTGAGAGAGAATTTTCAATTTAATCCTAAAAACAGAATTTTTGATTTGAATTTAACACTACTTCATATAATGTAAGAACATTAAAAGTAAAAATTTTATAAAGTTGAGAGAGAGAGAACTAGGGGTGGTTTCCACCTCTAGCCAATTGACAATTCCAAGTATGTAGCAAATGAAATCTTCTATAAGTATATGTAACATAATGTCATTAGTCTTGTGGCCTATAAGGACATATCAAAAGATAAACATGATTTCTAACTAAACATAGCCCATCTTTAATAAGCATAGTCCTTCAACCTATCTACTTATCCTACCTTCTAAATGCACCTACATGTGTCTGAACTACCCTATCTTGGCATGGGCTATATAAGCAAGAAACATCACATTCCATTAAAAACCATTACAAAGCCATCATTTACATTTTTTTGTAAATGTTGTAAATGTTGAACATTCAAAATGAAATATTTCTACTCTAAGACAAGATGAAGAAATAATATCAAATGAATATATTGAAGAGGTTCACAAATATTATGCAAAACACTAGGCTAAGTAATCAACATATACATATAGATCCCAAAGTTGCTACAAAATGAACAAGTTACATGGCTAGGGGTTTCAACCACACCCTAGATGGAAAGTTACTTGATTATAGGAGACTTGCAATCCTCCATGGCCAGAGATATGAAGCTCCAAAGGTCTGGTTCAGCACTTCCTTCTCTCCTTCTCCCAAAAGTCTTCCCTTTCTTGCTCAAAAACATGCATATATGTCCATCCACTAGAGTCCTTAAGTCCCACCTTGTCTATATATCTATATAATCCACCTAATATATATATACCCCCTTCATATGTCTCTTTGAAGTCAGAAAATCCTCCAAAAGGATGTGCAAAGGTCATTCATGGATGCAAGTGGCAAGACAAGTGGACAAATGGCCAACTTGGAGTCTGCAGAATCTCGATTATGCGAAATTGAAGTTTCACACAATTGAGATTTTGATCATGCGAAATCATCATCTTGATTGTGTGAAATGCCTTCATGAATTTCTTGATTTCTTCACTTGCTCAGCATTTGATCGGAAACATCGCCCTTTTTGGGACAAAACCTAATATTCAACAAAAATACAAAAATAGCATAAAAATACCAAGGTAAACATAAATACGGAATCAACATATGCAATTAAAAAGGCTTAAATGTGCAATATTTAACGCTTATCACTAAGAAATTGACTATGTCAGCATACCATGGAAGTTTCGTATGAATGACTTCCAGCAGTTGTTTATCCGGGAAGGATTCGCTAATTGGAATTTGGTCGTGATGGCACTCCACAACGATCCGAGATAAATGGTCGGCAACCACATTCTCAATATCCTTTTTATCCCAGATCTCAAAATTGAACTCCTGTAACAAGAGTATCCATCAAATCAACAGGGGTTTAGTATCCCTCTTTGCCAATAAATACCGAAGAGTGGCATGGTCTGAAAAAGCAATAACCTTGGATCCTAAGAGATAGGATCTAAATTTGTCCAATGTGTTGACAACTGCAAGCAGCTTCTTTTCTGTAGTTGTATAATTCAATTGATCTTCGGAAAGAGATTTACTTGCATAGTAAATCACGTGTGGTAACTTATCTATACGTTGCCCTAAGATAGCACCTATAGCAAAATCGGATGTGTCACATATGACTTCAAATGGGAGAGCCCAATTTGGAGGGAGTAGAATTGGAGTGATTGATAAAAGTGTGTGGAGCGTTTCAAAAGATTTAAGGCACGTTTCATCAAAGTAAAAGGGGTATCTTTCTCAAGAAGTCAGCACAAGGGCCATGATATCTTGCTAAAATCCTTGATAAAACAAAGATAAAAACCTTCATGGCCAAGGAATGAACGAATACCCCTCACCAAATAAGGTGGAGGAAGCTTAGATATGAGTTTTGCCTTGGCTCTATCATCCTCTATACCTCGTTTGGACACAATATGCCCAAGTACAATTCCCTCTTGAATCATAAAATGGCTCTTTTCCCAGCTAAGAATGAGGTTCGTGTCCTTACAACGCTTGAGTACGAGTGTAAGATTATGAAGGCACGAATCAAAAGAAAGTTCAAAGACTGAAAAGTCATTCATAAACACTTCAAGGCATTTCTTCACCATGTCCAAAAAAATAGACATCATACACCATTAAAAAGTCAATGGTGCATTGCATAACCCAAAGGGCATACGTCTATATGCAAATATTTCGAATGGATAGGTGAAGGTGGTTTTTTCTTGGTCTTGAAGGTCGATTGCCACTTGATTATATCCTGAATATCCATCTAAAAAGAAGTAGAAACTTTGGTCCGCAAGCCTTTCTAAGATTTGATCTATGAATGGGAGTGGAAAATGATCCTTCTTAGTTGAGGAGTTTAGCTTCCTATAGTCAATACACATGCACCATCCTATGGTGGTGCATTAAGGAACTAACTCTTCTTGTTCATTAAGTAGCATGGTAATGTCAGATTTCTTTGGCACCACTTGGGTGGGGCTTACCCACTTGTTATTCAAGATGGGGTATATAATACCTGCATCTAGCAGCTTGATAACTTCTTTCATTACTTCCTCCTTTATATTAGGGTTCAACCTACATTGCACCTCTCACGAGGTCTTTGCATCATCTTCCAAATATATGTCATGCATACAAATAGAGGGGTCAATATCTTTTAAGTTAGTAACGGTCCACCCTATGGCTCCTTTATATTCTTTTAAGACCATTATGAGTGAACACTCTTGGTTATGAGTTAGATTTGAACCTATGATGACCAGTAGCGTGTCACTTAGGCCAAGAAAAATATACTTAAGATTAGATGGTAAAGTCTTAAGCTCAAGTTGAGGGGGAAACACAAGGGATGAAATTTGAGGAGTACTTGAAAGAGTAGGGAGAGGCTCAATTGGTGTCCTTCACATGGGAAAGTCATTAATGACATTGGCATCAAGCATTAGATTTACATCTTCGATGGATTGCTTAATATCAAAGTCTTCAAAATTGAATTGACCCAAACACGCCTCAAGAGGATCTTTTGACGAGATTTGGGGAAGCATCTCATCCACAAATTCATCCATGACATCCAAGCAAAAGCGATCGCCTTCATCATTGGAGGTGTGGTGGAATGCATTGAAGATATTCAACCTCACAGTCATATTCTCGAAGGAGATGCGCATCACCCTAGTATGACAATTAATGCAAGCGTTAGCTGTAGCCAAGAATGGTTGACCTAGAATGATCGGAATATGCTTTGTAGGATCTTGGACAGGTTCGGTGTCAAGGACTATAAAGTCCACCAGGAAATAGAATTTGTCCACTTTGATTAGAACATCCTCAATTATTCCACGTGGTTGCCTTACCGAACGGTCGGCAAGTTGCAACACAATTGTGGTGGACTTAAGTTCTCCTAGCTCTAATTTTCTATAAACTGAGTAAAGAAATAAGTTAACACTTTCTCCCACGTCAAGGAGGGCCCTCTCAAATTCATGGTCACCAATGACACAAGAGATTGTTGACGCACCCGGATCTTTAAATTTTGGAGGGGTATTATTTTGGAGAATTGAACTCACTTGCTCAGTTAATTGAACTTTATTAGGAACATGGTTCCTAGATTTTCACTTTTGAGTGCATAAGTCCTTTAGAAATTTAACAAAGGAGAGAATTTGATTTATAACATCTAGGAGAGGAAGATTGATTTTAACTTGTTTGAATTTCTATCATATCTTACAATTTGAGGAAAGCGAATAGGAGGTTCATAAGAAGCTTCTTAATTGGAATCGATGAGAATTTAGCTTCAATGAACTTTTCATTTCTTTTATCTTTTGGATTATTAGAGAACTCTTTTGGATTTAAAGGAAAATCATTTGGATTTAAAGTGGAAATTTTTGGATTTATCGAACACTCACATTCTTTCTCCCTTATTTTATCAACCGAATTTTCTAACACTCTACCTCTCCTTAAAGTAATAATTGATTGAGCTTGTTCTTTGTTTAACTCAAAAGAATGAGAAACATCATCAATTACTTGAACTCCATTAGGGTTCACCACTGTTTGGCTAGGCAATTTTTCACCCTCTCAACAACTCATTGCGTTAGCTAGTTGTCCCAATTGGGACTCTATCTTTGCAATAAATTGTGAGTGGGCGTTGATCTTTTGGGTATTACTTTTAATATTGCCTAAAGCAGCCAAAACCTTTTCCTCAAAACTAGGGCTTCTAGAAGGTGGTTGATTGGGAGTATAATAGAAACTTGAATTTGGATTAGGTACTTCTGTCAAAGTACTTATAAGGATTTAAACAACTTGAGTATATCTTATTGAACTACATTTAGTTTTCATTTCACATCTCAAGCTTTGCTCAAGCTCCATTTTTTTAAAGCATAGAACAGGTTTGAAGTACAAATTCTATATAAGAGCTCTTTGAATAGCCTGTTTACTTGAATGTCATATTGTATTGAATTATAGGTTGTTGCCAAGACAATCCTCAATCTTGCTAACATTAAAGGCTCAAGCATACCATGTGTGTTCAGTTATTTATAAATATTTTGATGTTGCACTTAAGTTTTCCTTATTGAAGTCTATCATTGCTGAAATTCAAGTGTCATCATCTGCCAAAAGTTTAATTGGCCTTACTATCCTCAAGCTGTGATTTGAAGATTGATTATTATTAAATCTTGAAGAGCTATTGATTCCTAATTGTATTGTCTCCACGTTCACTACTTTGGACAAGGGGAGTGTTTTGTGAGATTAAGTGAGTGATAACTTAAGTTTAGGAAAGCTTGAGCTGGGTTAGAACTAGGAGATCGTGTGTAAGCTTTTAGTGAGAGAGTTCAAGCCAATGAGGTTATAAACTAGGGTGAGAGCTGGAGTGACTTGTATGTAAGCTTGGGTGTGAGATTTACAAGTGTACTCAATTTCATCATAGTGGATTGGACTAGCCTACAGGCAAGAGATTTTTTCCCCCACCTTGGGGTTTTGCCTCTATAAATCACTGTGTCAAAATTGTGTAGATGGTTTGTGTCATACTTCAAACAAACAAAAGTTAAAAATTGGACAGAACCTATTCACCTCCTCCCCCTCTAGGTTCTTTAAGATATTTCTACTTGTCCATTTGTTTGCAGGTAGTAAGGTGTAGCAACCTTATGTGTGACATAGTACTTAAGTAGCATGGTTTGTAGGAACCGATTACAGAAGTGTTTGCCATCATCACTGATTAAGGCACGCGGTGTACCAAAATAACTAAATATATTCATTTAGAGGAACTTAACCACAACCGTATGGTCATTGGTTCTGGTAGCCACAACCTCAATCCATTTAGATACATAGTTTACTACTACAAGTATGAACTCATTATCGACAAATAAAAGAAATGGTGCCATGAAGTCTATACCCCAAACATTGAATATCTCGACAATAAGGATAGGGCTTAGAGGCATCATATCTCTATGAGATATAACACCTAGGCACTGGCATCGCTCCCAAGAGCGGTAGAAGGAGTATGCATCCTGAAGCATAGATAGCCAGAAGAAACCACATCAAAGAATTTTTTATATTATTTTCTTAGCACTAAAATGACCTCTGAATCTCCCTTTAATGCACACATTGGTGGATAATTTGATTGGGGCAATATTTATATAGTTTAGGATCATCCTTAGAAATACATCTGTACTTGGGAATAAAATAGATCAATTTCTTGCTTTGACCAAGAGGAAGGGATTTTTCTGATTACTAAAAAATTAACAATGTCAGTAAACCATGGAATAGTCTCATGAGTAACTCCAAAAAGTTGCTCATCTAGAAAGGATTCACAAACTAGAATAGGATCATTATGAGACTTAACGAGAATTTGAGATAAGTGATTAGCCACCACATTCTCGGTACCCTTTTTGTTCTGGGACTCAAAATTAAACTCTTGTAATAAGAGTATCCATTGGATCAACCAGGGTTTAGTATCCTTCTTGGCCAATAAATTCCGTAAAGCAGCATGGTCCGAATAGACAATTACCTTAGATCCTAAGAGATATGATCTAAATTTATCCAAGGCATAAACTATGGCAAGTAATTCCTTTTTCGTTGTTGTATAATTCATTTGAGCATCAGAAAGGGTCTTACTTGCATAGTAAATAACATGAGGCAATTTGTCTACACATTACCCTAAGATTGCACCCATAGCATAGTTAGATACATCGCACATGACCATAAATGGGAGAGCCCAACTTGGAGGGGTAAGAATTGGAGCAGTTGATAAGAGAGTGCAAAGCTTCAAAGCACGCTTCATCAAAGTGAAATAGAGTTTCTTTCTTAAGAAGCTGACACAAGGGTCGTAAAATCTTGCTAAAGTCTTTGAAGAAATGATGATAAAATCCCGCATGTCCAAGGAATGAATGAATGCCCATCATCAATGAAGGAAGAGAAAGCTTAGATATTAGTTCAACCTTGGCCTTATCAACCTTTATTCCTCTTTTAGACACAATATGCCCAAAGACAATACCCTCTTGAACCATAAAGTGGCTCTTCTCCCAACTAAAAATCAAGTTCATGTCCTTACAACATTTAAGTACAATTGTAAGATTATGAAGGCACGACTCGAAAGAATGTCCAAAGACTAAAAAGTCATCCATGAACACATCTAAGTATCTCTCCACCATATCCAAAAAGATAGACACCATACACCATTGAAAAGTTATCGGTGCATTGCATAGCTCAAAGGGCATACATCTATATGCAAACGTTCAGAATGGACAAGTGAAGGTGGTTTTCTCCTAGTCTTGTAAGTCAATAGCTACTTGGTTATAGCCAGAGTATTCATCGAGGAAGTAATAAAAGCTTTGCCCCGCAAGCCTTTCTATGATTTGATCAATAAATGGAAGTGGGAAGTAATATTTCCTAGTAGCTGAGTTTAGTTTATTATAATCAATACACACCCTCCAACTAGTAGTTGTGCATTGAGGAACGAATTCTCCTTTGTCATTTAACAGCATGGTGATGCCAAATTTCTTTGGCACCACTTGTGTGGGGCTTACCCACTTGCTATCCAAGATAGGATAAATAATACTTGTATCTAGCAATTTCATTACCTCTTTCATTACTACATCTTTCATATTTGGATTAAGCTGATATTGCACCTCTCTAGAGGTCTTTGCATCATCTTCCAAGTGTATACGATACATACAAATAGAAGGATTTATGCCTTTAAGATCATCAATGCTCCACCTTACAGCTCCCTTGTGCTTTTTAAGCACCTTTATTAGTTCACTATCTTGGTCATTTGTTAAATTTGAAGCAATGATGACTAGAATAGTCTCACTAGAGCCTAGGAAAACATACTTAAGCATAGTCGGTAATGGGTCAAGCTTAATTTTAGGTTGAGATACTAAAGATGGAATTGGGGGAGTACTTGAAAGAGTTAGAAAAGGCTCAACTGGTGCCCCTATTTAAGAAATTCTATTACAACCGTGACATCAAGCATTGAATTAGCATCATGAATTGATTGCTTAATGTCAAAGTCGTCATAATCAAAATGACTAAGGCATGCCTCTAGCGGATCCTTGGACAAAAGAAACAAGCTCATCCACAACATCAATGCAAAAAGACTCACTTTCGTCATTAGAAGTGTGGTGGGTAACATTGAAGATGTTTAACCTTACTTTCATATTCCCAAATGATATTTCCATTACCCTAGTACAATAATTAATGCAAATGTTAGCCGTAACCAAGAAAGGATGACCTAGAATGATTGGAATACGTCAAGTAGGATTTTGGACGGGTTCCGTGTCAAGGACTTTAAAGTCCACCGTAAAGTAAAATTTTTCCACTTTAATAAGGACATCCTCAATGATACCACATGGCTGCTTTACCAAGTGGTTGACAAGTTGCAAAACAATTGTAGTTGGCTTGAGTTCCTCTAACCCTAATTGCTTATAAATTGAGTAAGGTAGCAAGTTAACACTTGCTCCTACGTCAAGAAGTGTTTTTTCAAATTCTTGGTCTCCAATAACACAAGAAATTATTGGGGAACTCGAATTCTTGAACTTGGGAGGAATGTTGTGTTAGAATATTGAACTCACTTGCTCAGTTAAGAGGACTTTTTTAGGAACTTGGTTCCTAGATCTACACTTTTTCATGCATAAGTCTTTTAAGAATTTAGCATATGGGAGAATTTGTCTTATAGAATCAAGGAGAGGGAGATTGATTTTGACTTGTTTAAAAATCTCTATCATATCTTGTATTTTCTCTCCTTGCTTTCCAAAATGAGAAGGCTCTCTGAATCTTTGATGAAATGGAGATTAAAGCTCAAATGAAGTTCCAAAATTTGGAATAGATGAGGAAGGAACCTCATTTGCCTTTTCTTTCCCTTTTGATAAATATGAATGTTTAGGAGAAGCATTTGGATTTGGAATATATGAAGCTAGATTTGGATTTAAAATGGGACAATTTGGATTTTTAAGAGTCTCACATTCTATCTCTCTTATCCCCAACTTTATTATCGATAATTCTTCCACTCCTCAAAGTTGGAATTGATTAAGCTTGTTCTTGATGAACATTCAATGAAGAAAAGGAAGGCTCGTCAACCACATGTACTCCCTTAGGATTTGCCACCAGTTGGCTTGGCAATTTCCCTTCTTCTCGCCTATTCAAAGTATTTGCTAGTTGTCCCATTTGGAATTCTAGCTTAGATATGGATTGAGAGTGGGAATACAATAATTAAGTATTGGACTCAAGGTTGCCTAATGCCACCAACACCTTGTCCTTAAAATTGGGATTTCGAGGAGGAGGAGGTGGAGAAGTGTAAGAATTTGGATTTTGTTGATAAGGTCTAGGATGGAATTGAGGTAGACCTTGTTGTCCTTAAGAGGCTGGAGGTCCTTGATTTTGATATTGACCTTGGGTTCTATATTAGAGATTAGGATGATCTCTCCATCTCGGGTTGTAAGTACTTGAATAAGGATTATGCACCGGTCTAGAGTAGATTGCGTTCGCTTGCTTGGGATATTGCCCCGCCAGAGGACAATTCCTAACATAATGAGAAGGACTAGAGCAAAACGAATATACCTTAATGTTTTGAGGAGGAGAAGGAGCAGAAGTTTGAGTAGGAAAAAGAGAAGAATGAGGAGATCTGGCCAAGATAAATTGGTTGAATTTTTAAGTCAAAGCATTTACTTTCATAACTATCTCATTCTCTTTGCTTAGTTCATAAATACTCTCACTTTTACGAGCAGTGATTAAAGTACCCTTCCCCTTTTCAGAAACAAAAGAACATTGAGACGAATTCTCGCTCAAGTTTTTTGATAAAGCACAAATTTACCCTTGCGCTAATCAAACACTAACCTGTAAAGAGATAAACAAAGAGTAATTGAAAGGGCACCAGACAGTGCTGGCCAACTATGCTTTGACGATTAAGTTAGAAATTGGAGAAGCTTTCAAAGCTGTAAAGGAAATCAAAGGGTATTAGTTACGCACCTGGTACATAGACCACTTTCTGTATTTATAGCGATCAATTGGGAACGTGTTTCAATGAGAGACTGACTCTTCAATTCCCTAGACTTATCTAGGAGAGAGAAGCCTCATCAAAGTCTACTTTCTGTCCATATCACGTAGTTTGTAACCTTCACACGTGTCACTATCAGAATCAAATATCCCATCAGACACCCCCTGTTCATAAGGGTCGCTCGCGATCCTTATGAACAAAGTTATTGACTTTTCAGGCCAAAAAAGTGTACTCAGGCTTAAGTCGTTGGGTCCTTCTCGTAGCCCACAATTTTCAAAAATTATATATACATACATACATATATATATATATATATATATATTGGCAGGACCCATCCCTTAGGGGCCACCCTTGGGTGGGCGGCCTTGGGGCCGCCCTTGGGGGGCCTCCCTTGGCAGCCTTAGCAGCCCTTGGGGATGTCCTTGGCGTTGAACTTGGTAGCACTTGGCACTGAATTTGATCGCACTTGGCCCTGAATTCTTTGATTGCTGAATTTGATCGCACTTGGCACTCAATTCTTTGATCATTGAATTTGATCACACTTGGCGCTGAATTCTTTGATCGCACTTGGCACTCATTTTTGGTCGCACTTGGTGTTGAATCTGATCGCACTTGGTGCTGAATTCTTTGATCTCACTTGGCGCTCATTTTTGTCGCACATGGCACTGAATTTGATCGCACTTGGCGTTGATCGCACTTAGCGTTGAATTTTTTGATCGCACTTGGAGCTCATTTTGGTCACACTTGGCGTTGAATTTGATCACACTTGGCGATCATAGAGTGTTTAGCTGCGGAAGGGCCTTCAAAAAAATTTTTAAACGTTTCATTTTTGAATTGTTGCTATTTGAACGTTGGAGTTGGACCGTTGTTTTTTGAATATTGGTGTTCTTTTTTTTTGCCTATAATACCCCTTTGGCTTTCTCACTTACTCCTACAAGCAATCAAGCATTTTATTTATCCTTGCTCTGAGTGCGCTTCTCTCCTCTCTAACCTCTACTACCAACTTCTCTATTTCTCTATGGCCGACCATCCTGAATGCCAAAATGTTCCTTCCACCATGACCAACCAAGACATGGAAGATCTAGCTATCCGTTACTCATTTCTTACCGGAGTCAGGATTCGAGCCCCCTCCCCAACCGACCAGGTTTTCTCAATCTACCCAGGAGAAATGTGCTTTTACGAGGGTGCCTTCGCATTTGGTCTCCATTTCTTAGTTTCGGTATTTGTATAAGAACTAATTCTTCAAGTGGCAAACCTCTACCCTTTGCAGCTTATGCCCATTTCTTGGCGTACTATTATGGCTTCCATTATTCTATAGAAGACTTGTAATTTTGACATCGTGCTGTCAGCGAGCGGGTCTTTTCCCATTACAGGCTTTTCAAGAATAGCAACTAGCGCCATGTTTATAGCAAAATGGGGGGCTCAAGCGAAGGTCATTCCAAGCCATACCTAGTTGTAGTAGATCACAACAAAAGCCTTAAAACATGGAGGAGCCAATTCTTCTTTATTTCTGGCTGTTGGGAGCCCACTCCCCATATCATTCCCCAAACATGGGTTCCCGGGGATGCGCCTCATAAGCTTACTATCTTTCTCTCCTTTATTTTTCATCGTATTATTATCCCTGTATTGACTTACTTTTCTCTTTAGCTTGGAAGTCCCTTCCGCCCGTGAGTTGGGCAAAAGAAAAAAAATTGGAGGAGGCTACTAACGCCAGAATAAGAGATGCCCAGATCTTGACACTTGATGAAGGGCTGGGTTTTTTGGGTTACTCTCCTCACATAGACATTATCAGGACGGGTATGTACACTTCTTTTTCTTTCCACACCCTTCCTCTCTAAAAGATTGTTCTTATGTTTGTTCATAGTTCTAACACGCAAGAGGTTGGCAAAGGCAATTGTCGAAGGCCCTTGTCAAGGGAAAAGGGAAAAGTGTCACCACCTCCTCCTCCCCCTCTGGGTAAAAAAGGCTAACATTCTCAATTACACGAACTGGGGACCTATCGTCTCCTCCCTCAGTTGGGAATCCTCCTATGGTTGTTGCCCCTAGGAGCATTCCTGATCCAGGGCTCTTTTAGAGTTCCACAGACTCAACTATTTGGCAATGATGGTTCAAACCGAGGCTCCTTTAACGTCCCTACGACCCTATTTTTCGGGAGTGAGGGCTCTTAGGCGTCTTTCTCGTGTGCTGATAGCAGCCTCGGGTCCATGTTAAATGACCCAAACTTTGCCCTCTAGCGCACTCGTGAGTACGTTATGCAGAGTGATCTTGATGAGGCAAATTCGCACGGGGCTCTTTCCTGCACTGGGAACCTTCTAACCCTTATGGCTAAGGTTTGGACCTATTCTTTATTGCTTCATCCCACTAGTTTCATTGAAGAGTCTGCTTAAACATATTTTAATGTTTTTCTACAGAGCGTAACATTCGCCCAGTCTATCTCTAACCGTTATACGCTTACGGTGGACCAACTTAGGCAACAACAGGCTTCTTTTTCTACCTAGCATTCTGAGCTTAATTCAAAGATAGAATCTCTGCATGCTTCTCACACCTCTCAAGCAAGGGAAATTCATGTTCTCTTTTCTCAACTCCGCCACGGCTAGGAGGATATGGCGCGCTGGGAGGATGAGTTACCGAGCCGAGAGGTAATGACCGTCAAAAAATTCAAGGACTCCCTTGATTTTGAGAAGATATGCGATGAGTCGTATATCAAGGGCTTCGAGTTTTTTCCAACCATAGCGTAGGGCGAGTGATCGGCATTGAATGTTACACATTCTAGCCTCTTAACTTGTGTATTTTATTCTCTTAATGATAGATTTTTTTGTTATTTTACTTTGTTTTAGTGTTTTCTGTATTTTCAGGACCTTAATGATTATTTCAATTAAAACCAGGATTTTGGGCTTTTAAAGATGACATCCAAGAGGGTTAGATGAAGCCTACATCAATGAGATCCATTCCACCATTTATTTCAACTCAAATCAGCCCAAGGAAGAGGTCCAAGAGAATTACAACTGCTTAAGAAGGTTTCGGGCCTGAAGCCCAAATCTGCGCATAATACAGTCTTAATCCCATTTTGGAAAACGGACCAGAAGTCTTATTTTCGAGCCTCAAATCGACATAATTCTCGCATAAGATTGAACAAAATTTGATTCTGCACACTTTTGTATTTCACGAAAATTCCATAGATCGGACTTATAGTAGGTCAAAAGTTGGGCCGAAGTCAGTAGGAAAAACCCACCTGATTAGTGCTGCGGGAAAACCTAATTAATTCCTAATTGGATTAGGACTTTGATGTATTCTCTTGGCTATTTAAAGTGAAAAATTAGGGCTGTATTGGGAAGGCTTGGCAGCAGCTTTGAAGAGCTTTTGGAGTAGAGAATCATTGGAGAACAAGGCGTATCATGAGCGGCTAGTTCAGCCACCAGGGTTTTGATGGAGCCCTAACTAAACATCACTGGTTTGATTGTTCTAATTATTGGGGATTTTTGTATTCATTCATAGATTGTGTAATTTAGAGGATTCTTCTTATAGAATTGAGCAATAAAAGTCTTATAAATTCAGTTTCAATGATTTCTTATCTTGTCTTAGATACTTGATTATTGTTATTGAACTTGTCCCTCTTGTTTTCTATGATCATGAGAGTGATTATTACACAATGATTTTCATTGAATATATCATTAAAAGCTTTGATGGATTATGCCTAGAGAAGATGAACCATACTGCACCCTAGATTAGAGTAGTTAGGCAGATGGTCCATGCCAATCGAAGATAGTCCATGACTTAGCCTTAATCATATGTTATCTTCTTGATGGATGAAGGTGAGCTTGTAGCCATCGACACCACTTATGCATGATATGATGCCCCATAGTTAGTTCAATTGACCATTGATTGTGAAGTTAGTGGTGAAATCAATTACCCTAGACTTATCTTATATTCTCTACACTCCTTAGTTTTTCTTGCTTTTGGTCAATTGCTTCATTAGTTAATTTAGATATAAAAATCAGCAACTTATTTCTTTTAAATTTAATTAGAATTAATTCCTTATATCCAACTCAGTCAGACCACAGTCCCTGAGGTTCGACACCCCTTCCTTTCGATAGCCCTATTCTGCAAGGAATTCGTTCTATTGCGAAGTGTGGTAATTTTTAATTGATATACTTTTTGAGTCACACTCACACATGAATCAGCGAGTGGCCAAGGATAGAATTTTCTCACTTACAGTTGAAAGGGGAGGAGGACGAGGAGTCTAACTCCTGATGTACCTCGTAGCATATTTTTCTGTGTCTTTTCTGCTTATGATCTTGTAACCTCTTTTGCTGTTGAATGAAAAGTTATTCTTTATAAAGAACTTTTATAAGATTATTTTGTAAAAGGATCTTTAATATTGGGTAGTTCTCTATTGATTGAATAATTCTATAAGAACCTTGTTTTCAAGAGACTCATCTCTTGACGAACTGTGCCCCATAGGGCTGTGTTTTTTTTCTTGGCATTACTCTACTCCCTCTTTAAAAAGAAACTCCCTTTGGAGGCGTCCCTCTACAGGGGTAGGGGCAACTTTTTCATTAAAGGCCCTCATTGGAGGTATGTCCCCGTAGGGTTGTTTATACAATGTTCTTAGAATTAATTCATCCCGTCTTTTTCATCAAAGGCCCTCTTTGGAGGTGTGCCCCCATAAGGTTATTTATACAATGTTCTTGGGATTAATCCATCATGCCTTTTTCATCAAAGGTCGTCCTTGGAGGTATGCCCCCGTAAGGTTATTTATACAATGTTCTCGGGATTAATTCATCTCACCTTTTTCATCATAGACCCTCCTTATAGGTGTACCCCCATAGGGTTATTTATACAATGTTCTTGTGATTAATTCATCCTGCCTTTTCCATCAAAGGCCCTCCTTGGAGGTGTGCCCCCGTAGGATTATTTATTGATAACTTTTAGTTTCTAATGCATTTCAAGAAAGTTATTTTATTAATATTTTGGGATTAACAGAATTTTCTTAAGAAGAAGAATAAACAAAAAACTGTGGCCTTACTCTAAGGCTTGATAGCGAAGCCAAGCTCTAAATGGAACTGCTAAAAGTATATGCAAACTAAAGAGGAAAGAAAAAAGAAAAACTTTACTGATAGTATTTCCTTAGATGCTCAACATTTCAATGATGAGCCAACTGCTTTCCTTCCAGGGTTTCTAACCAATATGTACCTTATCATTGAGTCCTGACCACTCTGTAAGGGCCCTCCCAATTAGGAGTCAACTTTTCGGTGCCCAGAGGCTTTGTAGCCTGAGTGACCTCACGAAGGACTAGGTCGCTAGGTTGAAAACTCCTCTGCTTAACCTTAGCATTATAGTATCAGGACATGGCCTACTGATATGATGTCATCCGTACTCGTGCATGCTCCCTTCTTTCTTCAATGAAGTTGCATTCATTATGACTGGGGTCATAATGCTTGATTCGATGACTTGCTACGTGTCCTATTTCAATTAGGAGGACCGCTTTACTTCTGAAAGCCAAAAAATACGGCGTTTCTCCTATGGGGACTTTGGTTATGGTCTTGTAAGCCCATAGGACACTCGGTAGTATTTTCTAGCCATACACCTTTGGATTGTTCCAAGCGTGTTTTGATCATTTTGAGTATTGTCCTATTGGCCACTTCGGCCTGCCCATTAGCCTGCAAGTGACTTGGTGAGGAGTAATGGTTTCTTATGCCATGCTCAGCACAAAATTTTTGGAAACGTTAGCTTTCAAACTGCTTTCATTGTCTATGATAATGACCCTCGGGACACTGAACCTACATATGATTAACTTCCATACAAAATTGATGACATTTTCTTCCCCAATCATGGCTAAGGGCTCTACTTCCACCCATTTGGTGAAGTAGTCGATTGCTACGATTGCGAACTTTGTCTACCCCTTTCCCATGGGTAAAAGGCCGATCAAGTCCATTCTCTACTAGGCGAATGGCTATGGAGCGGTTATCGGAGTCAACTCTTCTGGGGGCTACCTCGGGATGTTGGCAAAGCGTTGGCATTTTTCACACTTTCTGACAAAGTCCAATACATCTTGCTGCATCATGGGCCAAATAGTATCCCTACCTGATGGCTTTGTGAGCCAAAGATCTACCCCTTGCATGATTACCACACTCCTCTCCATGGATTTCTTTTATGACATGTTGGGTTTCCTCCATCGAAAGACATCGTAGGTACGGCAAAGAGATTTCTCTTTTATAGAGGATTCCATCGATCGAGGTAAATCTGGATGCTTTGACCCTTATTTTGCTTGCCTCGGCCTTATCAAGCGGTAGCTCACCATCCTTAATGTACCTGACAATTGGATCTGCCCATTCCATGCCTTGGACGACTTGATTCACCCCACACAGTACTTCTTCTGTTATATTAGGGTTATCTATGCGTTCCACCAGAACTACTCCATTTCTAGCCTTTCGTGTTATTACTAATCGAGCAACAGCATCGGCATTAAAATTCTCATGGCGAGGGACCCGTGTGATGGAAAACTTCTGGAAGTGAGTGGATAACTTTTGTACCTTCCGCAAGTAGGATTTCATCTTTTCTCCCTTTGCTTCATATTCTAAGTAGATTTACCGTGCAACTAGCTAAGAGTCAGTATATGCTTTTAGCTGTTGTATTTTAAGGATCTTGGCTATTTTCAATCCTACAATCAAGGCTTCGTATTCAGCTGCATTATTCCTTGCTTTGAATCCGAACTGTAAGGCATATTGGAATGTTTCCCCATCTAGGGATATGATCAGTATTCTTGGGCCACTGGTCTGTGCATTCAAGGATCTGTCCATAAATAACTCCCACACGCAGTCTGGGTCCATTAGGTCCTCTCTATTCTACTGAACTAGTTTTTCCTCCTGTTCGTGTCAAACTTGCTCCTCCTCTAGGGGATGGGTAAACTCAGCTATAAAGTTTACCAGTACTTGGCCTTTTAGCACCGTCCTTAGCCTATACTGGATGTCAAATTCTCCTAGCTCTATGGACCATTTCACCAGTTATCCAGAGGTTTCAGGCTTGAAAAGGACTTGACGAAGTGGTTGATCAATGAATACCACTATTATGTGTGCTTGGAAGTAAGGCCTGAGTTTCTTGGTCGACATGACCAAAGCAAATTTTAACTTTTCAATCGAGGGATATCTCTCCTCCGCCCCTCAAAGCACTCTACTAGTGTAATAAGCTGGCCTCTGCAGCCCTTCTTCTTCTCATACCAACACAGAGCTGACTATTGCGGGGGAGACTACCAAGTATAAGTATAGTACTTCTCATGCATGCGCGCAAGATATTAATAGGGGTGAACTGAGATAGTGCTTAAGTTCAGTCAAGGCTTGCTTGCACTCTGGTGTCCACTCGAAGGCTTGCTTGAGGACCCAAAAAAATGGGAGACACTTATCTGTGGCACAAGAGATTAGTCTACTCAATGCTACCACCTTTCCTATCAACTTCTGTACGCCTTTGATCATTTTGGGTGACTTTGTATCTAAGATGGCTTGTACCTTCTGCGGGTTGGCTTCTATTCCCCTTTTGTTGACTAAGTAGCCCAAGGACTTTCTGGAAAGCGCACTTACTGGGGTTGAGCTTTATTATGTACCTTCGAAGGATATCAAAGGCTTCCTGTAAATCATCTAAATGGGTCGCTGCCACCCTACTTTTGACAAGCATATCATCAACATATACTTCCATATTTTTGCCGATTTGCTCTTTAAACATCTTATTCACCAATCTTTGGTAGGTTGTGCCAGCATTTTACAAGCCGAAAGGCATTCCTGTGTAGCAGTACAACCCTCTTTCTGTTATGAAGGATGTTTTTTCCTGGTTCGATGGCAATATTAGAATTTGATTATATCCTGAGTAGGCATCCATGAAGCTGAGTCACTCGCACCCTACAGTTCCTTCCACTAGCATATCAATCTTTGGAAGGGGAAAACTGTCCTTTGGGCATGCTTTATTCAGATTAGTGAAGTCTACACATAAGCGCCACTTGCCATTAGACTTTTTTGCCAATACCACATTCGCCAACCAATCTGGGTAGTGAGTTTCCTGCACAAAGTTAGCCTTTCATAGTTTATCCACTTCGTCAGAGATTGCCAAATTTCTCTCAGGGGTGAATGTACGCTTTTTCTATCTAATAGGCTTGGCGGCTGGGTCGACATTCAACCGATGCATGGCAATGGCCAGGTCAACTCTGGGCATGTCTTCATGGGACCAAAAAAATACATCCCTATTAACTCTGAGAAATTGGAAGAGCTCTTCTCGAGCGGCGGGCGAGAGTGACGATCCCACACTCACCTTCTTTCCTACCTCTTGTTCATACAAGTCAACCTCAACCAGCTCTTCCATTGGTTTTGCGTGGCAAATTTTCTCTTTTTCCTCCACCTCAAGGCCTCCTATACTCAGAGTTTCAGGTATCTTTTTTTCTTTTAGGGAAACAGCATAACATTCTCGGGCCACGGCCTGATCCCCTCTTAGCTTCCCAACACCATGGTCAGTGGGGAAACGAACGAGGAGATGATAAGTAAAGGTTACTGCTCTCATGGCATTCAACATAGCTCTTCCCATAATAACATTGTATGTAGTTACAAAGAAGGCTAGCATCTTAGTGATTTGCTTAGGATTTGTACCTGCGGTGACTAGAAGGTCTATGGTATTAAGTGGGAGAAGCTTCTCTCCAGAGAACCCAACCAGTGGGGATTTATTGGGCTTAAGTCTTTCCCTTCCAATCCTCATCTGGTCGAAGGCTCCCACAAACAGGATGTTAGTAGAACTGTAATTATCAACTAATACTTACCTTATTATGAAATTAGCGATAACTAGTGTAACTACAAGAGCATCATCATAAGGTTCTTGAACTCTCCTTACATCATTCTCTGAGAAAGTTATTATCTGATCATCCAGTCGAGGGCACTTGGAGGGTAATTGGCTCACCTCGCTTACTTCAGAAAAACTTCTAACTTTCCTTGCATGCACTTTACGAGCCACATTGGATTCGCTGCCGCCCGCGAGTTCTCTATAGATAACTCTGATCTCCCCCAACGGGGGATTCCTTCAAGTGTTATCTTCTTTACCATCCCATGGGCAGTCTTGTACTCTCCTATCATCGCCGGCTGATAAGCGTTAAATGCTATGCATTTAAACCTTCTTAATTGCATATGTTGATTCCATATTTATGTTTACCTAGGTATTTTTATGCAATTTTTGTATTTTTGTTGAATTTTAGGTTTTGTTCCAATTGAAATGCTGATTTCGCACAATCAAAATCTCGATTGTGTAAATCATCCATTTTGCATGATTGAAATCTTGATTTTGCAAAACCTTGATTTTGCAGAATCGAGATTTTGCAGACTGCAAGTTGGCCACTTGTCCACTTATTTTGCCACTTGCCTCCAAGAATGACCTTTGCACATCCTTTTTGAGGATTTTTTGACTTCAAAGAGACATGTGAGGGGAACATATATTTATTAGGTGGATTTTATAGATATATAGGCATGGTGGGACCCAAGGACACTTGGTGATAGACATATATGCATGTTTTGAGCAAGGGAGAGACACACCAACTTGGAGGGGAGAGAAAAGGAGCTGAACTAGACCTTTTGGAGCTTCATATCTCTGTCCATGAAGGACTGCAAGTCTCCTATGTTCAACTAACTTTTCATCTAGGGTGTGGGTGAAACCCCTAGCCATGTAACTTGTTCATTTTGTAGCAACTTTGGGATTTATATTTATATGTTGATTACTTAGCCTAGTGTTTTGTATAACATTTGTGAACCCCCTTCAATATATTCATTTGATGTCATCTCTTCATCTTGTCTTAGAGTAGAAATATTTCATTTTGAATGCTCAACATTTACAACTTTCACAAAAAGTGTAAATGATGGCTTTGTAATGATTTTTAATGGAATGTGATGTTTCTTGCTTATATAACCCATGCCAAAATAAGGTAGTTTAGATGCACTTAGGTACATTTAGAAGGTAGGATAAGTAGATAGGTTGAAGGACTATGCTTGTTAAAGATGGGCTATGTTTAGTTAGAAATCATGTTTATCTTTTGATATGTCGTTGTAGGCCACAAGCCTAATCACATTGGGTTGCATATAATTCTAGAAAGTCCCATTTGCTACATACTTGGACACGTCAAATGGCTAGAGGTGGAAACCACCCCTAGCTCTCTTTCTCAACTTTACAAACTCTTTATTTTTAATGTTTTTACATTTTACGAAATAGTTCCAAATCCAAACCAAAAATTCTACTTTTAGGATTAAATTAGAAGTTCTCTCTCAATCGTGCAATTCACCCACATAGTCCTCGTGGGATCGATACCCTCTATATAGAACCGTATCTACAAAGATTCGTTATCTTGTGAGCGGTTCAAATTATATTTTCATAAGCAATAGTAAGCTACAAAATAAAAACAATTTTAGCCACATCACCGGCCACAAATCTCCGCAACTAGCCCCTCTGAATTAGACATTCAACTTGCCTTTTTAAATCTATGAACTCATTTGTATCGTGCCCGTGGTCGCGATGAAACCTGCAATACTTGTCACGGGATCTCTTGGAGGGGTCGATTTTCAACTTAGGGGGCCACGCCACAGTTGGGTCATCTTGGATGTGAAAGAGGATTTGGCTTATTAACGTATTTAGAGGGTTAAAGGTACTGAACCCCTTATCACGCCGCGAAGGTCTATCGTTCTACTCCTGTGAAACTCTGCTATATTTGAAATCTTTCTCGTCCTTGTTAGACTGTCCTCCCCTTTTCCTATCTACCTTTTTATCGCAATCTCTTTTTTCTTTCCTTACATCAAATGTGTCCTCTGCGTTCATGTATTTTTGGGCCTTCATAAGCAACTCGGACATGCTCTCTGGGGGGTGCTTGGATATTGAGAACAGGAATTTCGAAGGCAACAAACCTCCCATAAACGCAAAAACTGCCAACTTGTCATCCAGAGCATCGATCTGCAACATCTCCCTATTAGACCAATTGATGAAGTCTCGTAATGACTCCCCTTTAGTCTGTCTTACATTCAAGAGGTAGATGGTAGGTATTCTGTGTCTTCGGGTAGCAATAAAGTTGCCCATGAATAATTGGCTCAGTTCTTTGAAGGTACGTATAGATACTGGCTTCAGACTGTTAAACATGACCAGATTGAACCCTTCAATGTAGTAGGGAAGGCTCTGCATAATATTTCATCTGATACTCCTTGGAGGTGCATCAGAGCCTTGTAAGTCTCCTGATGATCTAGTGGGTCCCTGGTCCTGCCAAAGCTTTCAAGGGTGGGCATCTTGAACTTGCTAGGCAATGGACAGTTTATTACCTCACTAGAGAAAGGAAGATTGGTTTGCTGAACCAGATCTTCTACTATAGTAGGGCATTTCCCCTTCATGGCATGAGACATGCTTTCTACCTTAGCCTTGAGGTCCTACATCTCCAAGTCATAATAGGCAACCTCTCCCGAGTGCCCTGAGTCTCCATAGGTACGGGCCCTAAACCTTGAATCCCCTTGGGTACGAGGTCTCTCTTGCGGGACTAAGTGAGTTGGATTCGTTCTTTTTTGGTCACTTCTCACTTGGCTCTAGGCCGTGTCTTCTGCTAGTACTCTACTGTCTCGCCTTGTGTCATCCCTTTCTAGATCAACCAGCATAAGATCACTCTATGATGGCACAGGTTCTACAGGAAGAAGGCACTATAAGATTGTTGCATTTTGCTAGAGTACCTGGGCCAAACTTTGATTCAAGTTCTAAACCTGATATTCCAACGATGCGACTCGCTCCTGGTCGTTTGGGACTCCGAGGCATGCCCTAAGAAAGTATCCTTGACCAGGAGGCTACGTGCCTCCTTCTCCTGCTATCGGAATGTTATGACTGGGATGATCCGGGGATGCAGGCGGACTTTGTATAAAGGGGGAATCCTGACCTACAGGAGGATCCTGTTCGAGTGAAGGATCCTGTCCCTGTGGAGGATTGCAGAGAGGAGGCTCTTGTATGGTGGCAATCTCTATCCCAGATCGTAGGTGCATCATGCTTCTTTTTTGCTTTTAGGTAGGACAAGAGTCTAGTTCATAGGTTCAAGTTTTTTCACAGACGACACTAACTGATGAAGCACAATACCCTTGGACTAGTCAAACGCCAACCTGTAAAGAGACAAACAAAGAGTAATTGAAAGGGCACTAGACAGTGCTGGCCGACTATGCTCCGACGATCAAGCTAGAAATCAGAGAATCTTTCAAAGCTATAAAGGAAATCAGAGGGTATTACTTGTGTACCTAGTACATAGACCGCTTTCTGTATTTCTAACGGTCAATTGGGAACAATCCACCATTTGTCTATGTGGTTCATTTAGACATTCACAAAAATCTTGCACTAATCGCCATTTTGGAACAATACAGTGAGGACATGTTTTAAGTAAATCTTTCAATGTTTTTCATGTTTCATGGAAAAGTTCTCTTTCATGGTGAGTGAATCCGGTGATTGCTCATCGAATATGACTTGTTTTACCCATTGAAAAATATTTTTTAAAAAACTCTTGTTGCATTTGTGCCCAAGAGGTTATAGAATTGGGCTCTAAAGAATTAAACCAATATTTGGCTTTATCTTTTAGTGAGAAGGAGAAAAGTCGAAGTCTTAGATCATCTTCTGAGAGGTTTTACAACTGGAGAGTTGAACAAACTTCTAAGAAGTTATCAAGATGTTTACAAAGATCTTCATTAGGATTACCATGAAAACAAATTAATAGATTGATTATAGAAGATTTAATCTCGAAGTGATTTGTCGCGACATTCAAGGAACAAATGCATGATGAAGATGCATAGGTAGATGGAACATAATAGTTCTTAAGGACATCTACCTTTGAGGGAGGTGGTGGTGGAATTTGTGGATTAATAACATTATCATCATTGACCATGTTTTCCCTCCTATGTTATCTAAACAGAATAGGATCCCTAGAGATTCCTCTATGTTGTCTAAGAGTTCTTTCGAGTTCAAGGTCAAAAGCAACAATGGTAATGATAAGGATCTTCTACTTTGCATGTGATACAACTAAAAACAAATCTAATTGCACAATACCAAAAATAAAGTAAGTGCAAAAAGTTGGCATACAGTACTTACAAAAGGTCATGAGCTTAAGTCTCGAATCCTTAAATGAAGAATTAGTACCTAAAACCAAGCACTTGAGAAGTAAGAACAAAAGTAAAATTACAAATAAAGAATTGAAAGAATGGCTAGACTAAGAATTCAACTAGAATTAATCTCTCAATTAATAACAATTAAACTGTAGTCCCCGTCAACGGTGCCAAAAATTGATGTGTTTCTTTTGTTTGACAATCAAGATGTATTTTTTTCACTCGCAATAGAACGAATCCTTGAAGGATATGGCTCTATGTAGAAGGTGTCGTTCCCACAGAGACTACATAGGTTAATTGTTATAATGCGAGATTAATTCTGGTTCAATTTGTAAACAAGTATGATTATTTGTCTAAACTAGAGTGAAAAAATGTAAATGTCAATAAATTAAACAAAGTTTGATTTTGAGAGAGGGAACTAGGGCTTAGACTTCATCACTAGTCATATAAACTTGTTTAATTGTAATACAAGTGGGGAATGCACAAATATATGTAGAATATGACTCGCTTGGCTTGTAGCCTACAACAATATCACCAAGAAAATATGTGAACCCTAACTAAGCATAGTCCATCTTCGATTAGTACAATTTATCTACCTACCTACGTCATGCTAATTACCTAGTTACCTAAATGTATCAAAATTATCTTCTCTAAGCATGGACAATCAAAACTAGAGTTGACACGTTCAAGTGAAAGGAGATTCAAAATCATCCTCCATATTTTCATAGAAAATAAGGATGTTGAAAAATCATTTGTAGCAAATCAAGTTCTAAGACAAGAAAAGTAATTTGAGACAAATTAAAGTAATTAAGGAATTTGCATACTTGTATTGAAAACAAGTCTTAAGGCAATGTAAAGTACATATATACACACAATCCTCAATTTATTACAAATAAAGACAAGTTTACATGGCTATTGTTTTGTCAAAACCCTAGAGAGGAAATTAGTTGATCATCTTGAGGTGGAAGAGCTCCATAGATGGAGGAAATTCCAGCTTCATTTGATCTTCAAGGCCTTGTCAAAACCTTCTTTGATACTTTCTCTCTCTAAACTTCTCTTTCTCCCTCTCTAGCACCCTCTATATTGTATATGTCTAACTATATCCCTCCTTGACTAATTGTCTTAATAATACATGAAAAACAGAATTACAACTCAAAATATTCCAAAAATATCATGCAAAGCTTGTGGGAGAAGTTTGGGAGTCAAGTGACCAAATGGACAAATGGTTGAAAATATCTGACATCTGTTGTTTGCAATGGACTCTTTGATTAATTGAAGCTTAGATTAATTGAAGACTTCACTTCGATTAATTGAAGACTCTGTTTCACAAATTCCTGTTCTGCCCTTCTTTGCTACTTAGCTCACATCATTTCTGACCCTTCACATGCTTTGGCACAAAGAATGATGATGCTCACTCACAGAATGATAGAAATCACCAGAAATGGCGGTATTTTTGGGATAAAACCTGTAAACAACAAAAATAAGAAAATAACGTAAAAATTATACAGTAAATGCAACTAAAAGATTATAATACGCAAGTAAAGGCACGCGAATGTGCAACATTCATCACTTATCACAAATGTTGGTTCGTCGGTTCAATTAATTTGGAGTGTTGCTACTAATTGAAGAAAGATTGTTGTATCTTAGGAGACAAGTGTCACTGGATCTGTACAACACCAAGCGAAGCGTTACTTGTCTTAAAGAGATAGTATTAAATACTAGCCTCATCCTAATTCTAGGTTTTTCGTATTTATTTTATTTTATTTGTGTTAACTTATGTGTTATTATAATTTGCATGATATTTTGTCTATGTTTTATATATAAGTATAAATTACACTAGATATTAAATAATATCATATATGCATATATTTTCCAACACTTGGCCACTCTTCCTTATAGACCTCCATTGAACGTGGTTTTGGTTTAATAAAGAAACGCTTTTGTGTGCTTAATTGCTAATATTTTTTGAAACTATCCGACCCAAGTTGATATGGTACTAGCATGCTGTGTCTTACACAACCGCACAATGGGAGTTGATACAAATGACTTTGTTATGCAAGATACCAACCATGAATTTCAAATCAAAAGACAAAGACCGAAGACAAACAGAAAGAAAAGATAGGGCATAAAATAGGGAATGGGCAATTAGAAGGAATGCCATGGCCATGCTATGTATAATGAATTTAGAAACAGAAGGAATTCGTGAAGATCATTGTGGATCTATTGTCTTATTTTTTTTTTGATATCAGTGTACTCTTGGATCTTGGTGTAGATCATTTTGTACTGAGAGTTGTATGCAAGTAAAAAACTCATTTGTTTTGATTCATAGGCTGTATGCTCTAATTGGTCCCTATTTTAGTTCCCAAACAGATTGCGGACTTATTTTATCCTTAATTGGTTATAGAGAGAGTATAATTGCACTACATTAATCTTTTGGTCTATATACATAGAGAGTGTATATATATATATATACACAGACATAGATTGAATAAGTAGTGACGTAGCTAAATTAATGGCTTTTGATAAGAAAGAAAGTTTGATTTGCACAAGGGATTTGATTTTCACTTAAAAACATTTTTAGAAGTCCAACACCCATAAATATATTTTCATGATATTTGCTAAACATTAGAAATAAAAAAAATAAAAACATTTTACATGAAAAGGTTTTACATGGAAGATATTTTACAAGGAAAATATTTTATGTTGAAACAAATAGAGCCAAAATTAAAAAGCCCTGAAAGGGCCAGCTTCATTTGTCATTCAAAAAATAGTTCTCAAGAATTTAAAAAGCAAGAATTACAAAAGACTAACTTGATTTGTTACCAAAAAAATATTTATTAAAAACTCATAAAATAACAGTTTTATGAAAACATACATAAAATAGTTCTCAAAAACTCCCAATTAATTAAATTTTTATACAGCTTTTTGATTAGTTTAACTAAGAAGATCGAAATATTTTTTTAACTGAATTTTTAGAAAACACTTATTAAAAATCAGTTAACCAAGTATTTTTTTTTACAATTTAACACTTTATTTTTTTTTTAAGAAAACTGAACCAGTTTGAGGGCTATTTCGGTCATTTGACATAATAAAATCGTACAGGTGTTTAATTGTCGAGGCAAAGGCGTTCAAACCGCTGAAGCAGAGCCAGACCGTGTACTCTATCTGACTCTGATCTGCAATTTGGCCGGCGTTGGCTATTGTGAGCTTCCTGCTTATCCCAAGGCTCCACCTGTTCTTACCTTATAAGCGTCGATTTCTATGTGTACGCAAAGATACCACCGTTATATATCTCACTCTCTCATTCATACGAAATACTAATTACAATAATAATATTACTCTCCAGTTGCCTCTAACATCGCATGAACTCTGAAACTGAAACCCTAGCTCGACGCCATTGCATCTCCTTCACAGCCTTCTTCGTCTCGTCTTGCTTTGAATCTCTGGCCGTTACGAAACTACTTCACAGGCAAGATTCATCTGACAATGCACGCTTCTCTAGGAATTTATTTTTAGTTTTTTTTTTTTTTTTGAATTCCCCATATTTTTATCAACTCGGAAGTTCAGGAAATGGTAAGAGAGATTCGTCCTTGTTAATGACTTGTGATTTAATTTATTCAATGCATTTGATGAATTAAGAGTGAGTTTTTGGTAGTCCGGACTAATTTTTTCAAATCTAGTTATATGAACGAATCTAGGGTTTGGTTTCAACGAGAAGATTGCGATTTCACCAACTGTGCTTGTCCTTTTCATGATAATTAAAATTGTTGATTTGTTGTCTATATATTTATTTATTTATTTTTTAACTTTGTACAAAGAACAGTATTATTACGTGTTATATAAATGTCATTTATTATTATATTTGTTTTGTAGACTTTTGAATGGATGATATAAACGAGGTGGAGATGGAGGATAGAGAAAAACAGGGGTCAAATTTGGCGGTTGAGGAACAAGATTCTGAGAACAACCTGGTTGATGCTACAGTTGAACCTGAACACGAAGAATCACCTCACTCAGTGGCTGCAGGTGATCAAAATGCTAACAGAGGAGGAGAGGAGGAGAAGCAACCTAGCAAAAATGAGGCTGAAGACCAAAATCCTAATGAAAATGCATCAGAGCACCAAAATAAAAGCGAAAACAGGCAATTGCCTCTTGAAATCCCTGTGAACGAGGCCCATCAGAATGAAAATGAAGGATTAGTAGATGTGCAAGGTGAGCCTGACCATAAAACCACTGCTGCTCCAGCATCTGTTGATGGTGATACTGGTCTTAGTGAAGCTCCAGATACTAAAAATGTTTGTGATGATACTGGTATTGCAAATCAGCGTGAACTCACTATACCTAATTCCATTGTTAAATGTTCAAATGCTAAAGCTCAAGACGACATCAGTGAAACACCCAAGAATTGGGTGAATGGAAAAAAGGTGCTTCCCTATAATCTCCACTCAAAAGGAAAAAGGCAAATAATGTTTGCAATTTCAGATAAATGGGCTGAGAAATTGAGTTGTGAAGTTGAATGACATCATGATAGTTTGAATGTTTATTAAGTAATAACTATTATTTCTTGTTTGAATTGCAGAAGGCTGACGATGATGAATCGGGAACACCAGAAGACCAAGCAGCATTCATGAAAGAGCTGGAAAGTTTCTATAGGGAAAGGGCCATGGAATTTAAACCCCCGAGGTTTTACGGGCAGCCATTAAATTGCCTCAAGTAAATTTCCTCTGGCTTTGATTGTGCATATTAGTGTATAAGGCATTTTAACTACCGGCTAATTTTTTGTGTGCTTTTTAACTGGTGGCAGGTTATGGAGAGCTGTCACAAGATTGGGTGGCTATGATCGGGTATGCATGTGCTGTATTCAGTTATATTTTGTTTTCATGTTCTTCATAATTTGGAGGCATCAATCATGTTTTTAGCTACCGCTTATTGTACTTGGTAGGTATTGAGTAAAAGCTTGAAGACAATTAGATATTGTTGATGTCCCTATTAGTATGGTATTGTTCTGAGAAATATTTAAATAGTTTAGAGGATCAAATGTAATAGTGGTCTATATTTAATACTTAAGAAAACGAATTGCTAGAATATTACAAACTATACTCATGATTTATGGGTTAGTTTGTAAGTTTATGATTTGGATTAAAAAAAATTGATGAATTTTAAGAATATTCTCGCCACCTCATTTTTTTTAAAGATTAACCAGAGTATCCGAGGCTTCGCCCTGACTAATCACTAGGACTCACGAAGGGCGCCTCCCCACCTTAGGTCGGGTAAGTCACGGAATTGTTCGAGGAGGCTGGCCCCAATTTTCTTTTGTCTTCATTTTGTTATTTTAAATATGGTAAAACTTTATAATAAATATTAATTAAACCTTTAATTATATTTGTCCAAAAAATTATACTTCTTTTTCCATGCTAAAAGAAATATCTCAATGTTTAGGTTTAGGACTGTAAATGAACCAAACGTTCGACGAACAGCTCAGGCTCGGCTCGACATGGGTTTGGTTCATGTTCGTTTGCTTAGTAAACGAATTGAGTTCAAACAAAATTCATAGGCTCGTTTATTAAACGAGCCAAGCTCAAACACCTCCTGGGTCGGCTCGATTGTTCGTGAACAAACTCGTTTAAATACTCGTTTTAAGCTCTTTAAAATATATTTGAATATATATAATTATATAAAGATATGAGATATTTAGTCCAGAATATTAAAAGGCCCACTGAATTATTTATTCATCTCCGCCCCTTAGTTAAGCCCAATCCAAACAATCCTTTAAAAGTCCATTACTAGTCTCAAGCCCATTGCTAATAACTATGTAACCCTAGTTTTCTCATGAGGCCCATTAAGTATCCAGTCCATCCTATATACTAATAACTATGTAACGGTTGTAACCCTAGTCTCCATTTATGCTTCACCTCTTCAAAACAACCAGACCCTAGACGCACAAACTCAAACTGGAAATTTCACATCGACGACAAGTTGAAGAACAATCGTCGGCGATTGCAACATCTGCCATGCTCATCATCAACTCATGAAGGCTAGTTCTCTTTCTCTCTCTCTCTCTCTCTCTCACACACACACACACACCATATTAATCTGAATCTATCATCTTTCTAATTTCTGTCATGGCATCAATGGAGGAACTCTGAGTGCCTTTGGATGAAATGATTTATGGAGATCGAAGATGACAGTGAAGAGTGAAAACAACCTGCAACTTAGTGAAAGGTACAATATATACGCACATATACAAATAATACGTACAGAGACGAGCTTGGTCCAGCCGAGGTCAAGCTCGTCGAAAAAATTCCGAGCCGAGCTCGAACCCTCACATCAGAGCTCGACTCGAGCTCTAACGTTACTACCATGTGATCGAGCCAAGCCCGAACAAGCCACTACTTGGCTCGGCTCGGCTCATTTACAACCCTATTTAGGTTTGTGGGTCATATGTTGGCGAGTAGTGTATACCAGGTGTTCAAAATATATTTTATTTATAAACTATCAACACATTCAAGACGTGTTAGAGTGTTCAAGGAATGTCACTATAAAAACGCGTTTTTGACCTATACATGACTCTTTCTTACAATTGTTTGCACTTCATAGATGTTGGCGTTTAACCATGGTGTTATAAATTTTTGCTCCTCACATGGTACTATTAGAAGCTAAGATATGAAATTTGGAAATTTTGATATGATAAGTTTAATTTTTTATTATAATATTTGGGATGGAATATTCAAGAGTTAAAATATTCTAGAGTAGGTACTTTTGTAGTTGTCACTTATTCAATAATATAAATATAAGTGGTTGCAGAGAACAAATAACTGTCATACTTTAAATCTCTACTACTTCTTCTCCTCCTCTTCTCTAACCCTAATTTCAACCAATACAAATTCCAACTTGGTATCAGAGCATCTGATTGGAGTTCTGAATTCACCATAGCGTTCAGGAGGATGTCATGAAGTGTTAGAGGTGTGTTGATGTCATAATCTGTATGATGTATGATGATGTCAACATCTGTATGAATTGGATTGAGCAGAAAATTTCATGGTTGATTCGTCTCTTTATTCTAATATTTATGGAAATTTTCTGGAGCCATTAGATAGGACTGCTTGATTTTTGAATGTTTTTAGGAAAAAAAGGTTTTTTATTTTTGCATGTTTTTAGGAAAAAAAGGTTTTTTTTTTTTTTGGAAAAGGACTTTTTTCGCAGATATATCTTTCAGTGAGATTTGGGCTGTTTTCTTTTGATCAAATCTATGCTATGGGGTGTGCCTAGGCCTTGCTAAGTTGTCTGTGAAATTTTGCTGCATTCTGATTTCGTCTTGAAGGTTTTTTGATGAATTTTGTGGTTCGGTTGGTACAATGGATTGTTGTTTGGCCACTTCATATTTTTTTTCCTGTAGAAACTCATCATATTTTTCATGTTCTGAGCATGATATTGATTTCTGGTGAATATTGAGCATGTTTTGGCTATTTTGAGGATACAATATCGATTTTGACGTTTTTTTTTTTTTGTCCTTGGCTTCAAGTTTCCCTACTTTGTAGGTAGCTCTCTTTATGCTTCGTAGACATGTAGAAAGTTAGTACAGGATCTGCCAGTAGTGAAAGAGGTGGGTTCAGTCATGTAGGGACTCTTGGAGATAACCCCTCTCCTCGGATTAGTCTAGTAATGTTGGATGAGAGCAATTATTTGGCTCGGTCATGATATTGCCTATTATTTGTTCAGACTTGTGGCTTGTATGGACTATGGATACTTGACTGGTGTGACTAAGAAGTTACAAAATACTCTTTCTAAAACCAATTTTGGTTTTAGAAAATTCATTGGTCATGTCAAGTTATTACATTCTATGCAGCCTTAACATAAACCATTTGTATCTTCCTGATACAGCTCATGCCCTTTGGAATGCTATAGCCCATACCTATTTGCAACTGCAGAATAATCCCCAAGTCTATGAACTAAGGAAAAAGGTTGACGAGACCAAATAGAGAGATATGACCATTGTTGAGTACTATGATGAGCTTAACAGTTTATGACAGGAGTTAGACTACTATCACGATTTCTAGAAGTGATACAACCGAATTTCAGAAGTGGATTTAAAAGGATTGAGTGTATGATTTTAGCTGGCCTGAGTATTGAGTATGATCAGATTTGTTTCAGGTATATGGTAGAGATCCTTTTCCTTCATTGAAACATGTTTATTCATGTTGGCAGATCATATCTCCTCAGATCTGATTTCACAGATCATGCAATATGATTTGGCAGATTCGTACAAACAAATCTGCACGTGAGCTGTCCTTATTTATGACCAGGATTAGTCTCTGATTTCAATGTATATATTTAGGAAAGTAATTAGAGTGTTTATTACAAATTTTATACAGCTGTAGTTGACTATTTATTATTTCCTTTTTTAGCCTTTATTAGCTATACACTTTGTGTATATATACTCATGTAATACCTCTGAAATTAGTTAAGTGAGAATTATTTTTTCTCTCATCTTTCTTGTCTATTTCTGCTTCAATTCAACAAGAGGAAAGTAGGAGAAGTGCTATGCTACATTCCTTGACCCACTCAACGTTAGTCATTGCTCCTCGGTAAGATTTTAGATTGGGACATACTCGAGGTGATAGTAATGTGGTAGTCTTGAGAAGAATCAATTGGAGTGTGATTTTTGTCGGAAGATGAGGCACACTAGAGAGCTATGTTGGAAGGTTCATGGTTGTTCCATTCATGGACGTGATGGTGGACAATTTGGTCCTATGAAGTCCCGTGCTCATATGTCTCCGACATCAGAGGCTCTATCGCACTCTAGCAGTATTGATGCTAATTTTACCACAAAGGAGCTGCAAACTCTTAGGTGTTTGATGGCCAGACTTGATACCTCTTCCATTTTAGCTTCCACTTCTGCATCTTGATACCTCCTAACAAGAAAATCATGTTTAATTCCTGTCAAGACCACAACCCATATTGTGATGAGAACCCTAAGTTTGTTCTCATTGGATCTTCTAACCAAAAACCCAAATCAAGTACCTCCCCCCCACCTCCATCTTTTTTCCTGCTCTAAGTTTTCTTTGTAATCAAAAGTGAAGTGGAGAACTTTGAGAGAGGAAAGCATATATTGCCGGTGAATTAGTTTGTCTTTAAAGGGCAAAGTTGGTATCTTAATAATTATTATTTTTAAGTGCCATGGAATTATCATTTGATTTTAGGCAATAACTCCACCCAGAAAAATTGTAAGGTTTGTGCTTTGAGGCACAACCTTAAAGTTTTTAATCATTTTAGTGAGGCTGGTAAATTTGTTAAGCAGTTCATGGATTGATTGACCTTGCAATTCAATCTCACTCTCTCTCTCTCTCTCGATAAGGTATTCTTTTCAATCTCTTTCATTATTTCTTCCTTCTCCCCCCTTTTCCTTTTTCCCTTATATTTTTTCTTTTCTTTTTATTTTTTTGGGGTTGCAGGGAAGGTGTCTGAATTTTCATGCTCTCATACCAACTTAAGTAATCCTAACTGGAACTAGATATCCAAGCTTGTTTTTAGAAAAGTTGGATTCAGAACAATGCCGAGTGAAACTTGAGCATCTACCATTTAGTGCAGTGATGGCTGAAAATAAAAGCTTTTTCGAGACTAGTTCAGGCGGGTCTGAGCAGCTGGGGGAAGGAGAAGTTAGTAAACGTAGTGGCTACTGCAGAATAACGGAAGGGACAAGGAAGGATTTTCCGATAGGCAATAGTGAAGAAGAGGTCGAAGCAGGGTTTTTTGAATCTTTGTTCCTTCCACCGCCAGTATGGGAGTGCAATGAGGAGCCAGGGGTTGGCATTCCTTTGGCAGTAGCTAGGGGAGCTAGGGTGGAGGATAGAAGATTAAGTCTGTATATGGCAGAATCACATGGGGACTGAATTGTGAGAAGTGTTGGGGAAATGGGAGGGTTGATGGGTCTCACATACACTAGGGATGATGGGTTAGACCTTGAAACGTTACATTCTCTCGAGCATGGGTGGGATCTAACTAACTGCGAGAAAAGTTCGCCCGGAAGAGGGAGAGAGAACTTAGGAACTTGATTTCCTATGTGAACTATGACGGGAGGAGTGATGCGGGAGTATGAAGAGTAGCGAAGGTAGGAGGGGGGGGGGGGGGAAGAATTAGTGTGCTTATGAAGCTCAAAAGAGTGTCTTGGAATGTTCGGGGGTTGAATGACCCGGACAAGAGGAGAGTGGTGAAGAACTAGGTTTATATGTCGCACGTTGTTTGCTTGCAAGAATCTAAGCTAGCAAATGTATCGGATGGGTTGATGAGGAGCCTTTGGGTAGGTAGATTTATTGAATGGGAGGCTCTTGAAGTAGTGGGGACCTCGGGGGGTATTGTGGTTCTTTGGGACAAGAGATGGGTTACCAAAATTCATATGTGGAAAGGGATGTCATCTATCTCTCTTTTGTTTTCCTTGGAGGAGCACGGGTCCCACTTGATCTTCTCGGGGGTGTATGGGCCGGTTGGGGATGTGGAGAGGAGAGGTTTGTGGGGGGAGCTGGAGTCTGTCAGATTGAGGTGGTCGGGCCCGTGGTGCGTGGGAGGGGACTTTAATGAGATCAAGGATCCTAGTGAGAGATCTTCAGGGGGGAGAAGGACATCAGCTATGTTAGAGTTCTCCGAATTCATTGATGCTCGTCAGCTTATTGACCTCCTATGGAGGGAGCTCATTATACTTGGACTAGTGGCCGAATTTACCCTACACTATCCCCGCTGGAGATATTTTTGATCTCTAGTGATTTGGAGGAGAAGTTCCCGATTGTGGCACAAGTGGCTTTGGCTAGAGCGGTGTCGGATCACATTCCCATTCTCTTGGATTGTGGGGGGTTGAGAAAAGGCGATCCCCTTTTCGGTTTGAGAACATGTGGCTAAAAGCAAAGGATTTCAAGGAAAGAGTTCAAAATTGGTGGGTAAGTTATGATTACAAGGGCAGCCCAAGCTTCCGTTTGGCGAACAAACTAAAACGGTTGAAGGAAGATATCAAAAAGTGGAACAAGGAGGTCTCGGTAACCTAAATTGGTGTAAAGCTAGAGCTCTCTCTGAAATTTCAGAACTTGATCGTAAGGAGGGGGAAGGGGGTCTAAGTGACATGGAGCATGCAAGAGAGAGGAGTGTAAGGGTGAGTTTGGGGAGATTGCGGTGATGGAGGAAATCTCTTGGAGACAGAAGTCTAGAGCTTTGTGGTTGAAGGAAGGAGATTGGAATACAAAATTCTTTCATAGACTTGTGAATGCTCATAAAGGGGAAACCACATAGGCAGGATTAGGATTCGCATTGATGGGAACCTGATAACTAGAGGGGAAACCATTCAGAGAGGGATTGTGTCTTACTGTCAACAACTATATATGGAGACCACTAGACACAGGCCTCTGCTTGGTCGTCTTGAGTTTGCAGGCATATCAGATGAGGAGAGCGTTTGGGTGGGGAGGCCTTTTGAGGAGGAGGTGGTGGAGGCTTTGAGGAGCTGTGCCGGGGATAAAGCTCTTGGGCCTGATTGGTTCACAATGGCTTTCGTGTATCAGAACTTGGAAGTGATTAAGGCAGAGGTGATGGAGGCCCTCTGCGAATTCCATTCAACATGATACTTTAAGAGAAACCTTAATGCATCCTTTATTGCCCTCATCCCAAAGAAGGGTGGAGCTATAGATGCTAAGGATTTTAGGCCAATTAGCTTGGTGGGTGTTATTTACAAGCTTTTTGCTAAAATTCTAGCCAATCGGTTGAGGATGGTTTTGGATGTGGTGATCTTGGACACTCAGAATTCTTTTGTGGGAGGTAGACAGATTCTGGATTCAGTGTTGATTGCTAGTGAGTGTGTGGAGGCAACTATTAGAAGTGGAGTACCAGGAATCATTTGCAAGTTGGATATCGAGAAGGCATATGATTATGTGAGTTGGGACTTTTTGCTGAATATGCTAGAGAGGATGGGGTTTGGGCACAGATGGAGAAGATGGATCCATCATTGTATTTCGACAGTTCGGTTCTTAGTTTTGGTGAATGGATCCCCAACTGGTTTCTTTCCTAGTTCGTGCGGTTTGAGTCTGGGTGATCCACTTTCTTCTTTCCTGTTTATCATCATCACGGAGGCCTTTAGTAGGATGATGAAGATGGTGGAGGATTTAGGGATTATTAGAGGATTCCTAGTAGGGAGAGAGCCCAATCAACTAGTGGTCTCCCATTTGCTATCTCCCATTTGCTATATGTAGAAGATACCATTGTCTTTTGTGATGCGAGGGAGGATCAGTTGAGGCATTTGAAATACATTTTGATATGCTTCTAGGCAGTGTCTGGCCTGAAAATTAATATCGGAAAGAGCGAGTTGGTGCCTGTTGTGGTAGTGGAGGAAATTCACGAGTTTGCTAACATTTTTGGGTGTGGGGTTGGTTCCTTCCTGACCACTTATTTGGAGATGCCGTTTTTTTTCCTTGTCAAGGATGGTCTCCATTTGGGATTTAGTGATAGAGCGGTTTGAGAGAAGACTTGCCAGATGGAAGAAGCAGTATCTATCGAAAGGGGGGCGTATTATTCTCATGAAGAGCACTCTTTTGAATCTTCCAACATATTTTATGTCTTAATTTTTGATGCCTATGTCAGTTGTCAGGAGTAAGTTTTTGTGGGGCGGAATGGGGGATGAGTTCAAATACCACTTGGTGAATTGGGGGAGGGTGTGTTCCCCGACACAAAAAGGGGGATTGGGAATTAGGAGGTTGGAATTGTTCAATAATGCGTTATTGGGCAAATGACTTTGGCGTTTCGGAGATGAGAGATCTAGATTATGGAGGAGGGTAGTTGTTTGTCGAAGCGGGGAAGGAGTTGGTGGTTAGTGGTCTAGGGAGGTGAACTTTCCTGTGGGTTGGGGGTTTGGAAGTGTATTCAGAGGGGTTGGGATGAGTTTTCCAAACACATCCGCTTTAGGGTGAGGAATGGGAGACATATTAGCTTTTGGGAGGATCTTTGGTGCGGGGACACATCTTTGGCCGGTAAGTTTCCTAGACTCTTTGGGATTGCTACGAACAGAGAAGCCCTAGTCACTGACTGCTATCAGCTTGATAGCGGAAGATTGACTTGGGATGTGCGTTTTCGTATAGCATTCCATGATTGGAGCTTACAGAGGTAGCGGAGTTTTTAGCCATGATATACAACCAGGCGCTTGAGGGGGGAGGGGACAGACGAGATGGCGTGGATGGAATCCATGAGGGGAACCTTTGAGGTTCGCTCCTTTTATAAGAGACTTTCGAATATCACGGGTCCCACCTTTCCTTGGAAGGCAATTTGGAGAACAAAGGCCCCTTTGAAGGTGGCCTTCTTTACTTGGACTGCTGCCTTAGGTAAGATTCTTACCATAGATAATCTCAGGAGAATCTCAGGAGAAGGGGACGGATTATGGTGAATTGGTGTTGCATGTGCAAGAAGTCGGAGGAAATGGTAAACCATCTTCTTCTACATTGTCCAGTGGTGAGGGACGTTTGGTATATGTTCTTGGTGGCATTTAGTATGCTTTGGGTATTTCCTAGTTCCACGATGGATATGATCGAGGCTTAGAGAGGGCCTATAGTGGATAGCCGAGCTAGAGATGCTTGGAGGGCCACTCTCCTTTGTTTATGGTGGGGCTTGTGGCAAGAGAGGAATAGGAGACGTTTCGAGGACGTGGAGTCTCCTATTTGGTCTCTCAAATACGATATATTGAGATCTTTATTTTTTTGGGTAAATGGGAAAAATTGTACATCTGGTGGACAGGTTGCGAATTTCATTGATAACTTAAGCTTATAGTTGGTTGTGTTCGGCTTTTTGTAATTTCTCGAGAGCACTCCCCTCTTGAGCGCCTGTAAAGAATTATTATTTATCAAAAAAAATTTAATGCTGTTGCAAATTAATGCTTTATTTCTTAAAATTGTGAATCAAATTATTGATCTTTTTGTTGTGTTTATTAAATGTAGACATTGTTTGAATAAATTAAATGTTCTTGAAATTCTTTATTAAACTCATTATAATTATATGGCACTTTTTTTTTGTGATGAGTAAGATTCCATTAAAAGGCGCGCAAAGGAGAGCGCAACCTAAGAACAAAAGCAAGACTTAGATGGTCTGCTATACAATCAATGTATCCACAAAAGACACTATATCCCCTGCTTATTTACAATTCCAACCCCACACCTAAATAAATAAACTATGAAGACTAGAAAACTTAAGCACTCGTGTCAGAACCTTGACTCCACGAAAGGACCGTCTGCTATGCTCACACCACAACACCAACCATAAACAAAGGGATGCTTCCCTCCAAGCATCTCAGACTTGCCTCCTCACTTCCTCACTGGACACCCTCTCCAAGCCTTAAGTATGCTCTGCAGGACTTCGCCATAACCCAATGGACGCCAAAAGGGCAAAAAGCATAGCCCAACTATCTCGAGCTACCGGACAATGCAAGAGAAGATGACTGACTGACTCTTCATCTCTCTTGCACATACAACACTAGATGACAATAATCTGATGCCGCCTTAGATTATTAATAGTCAGAATCTTCCCCAAGGCTATTGTCTAACCAAAAAAGGCATCTTGAGCAGAGCCTTGGTGCACCACAACTTTCCAAGGGAAAGAGGGACCTCGGACAATCGCACCTCAAAAGTTTCATGACTAGACTCCAACCAACACGAAGCATTGGGCCCTGCTCCTTGCACCTCGTGACGATACAACATTGCTAGAAGCTTTCCGATATGACCCAGCTCCAATACTGGAAGGGTCTCACAAATTGAATGTCCCAAACCAATCTCCCACTATCGAGGTGATTGTAGTCGGCCACCAACTCCTCCTTGTCCACAACTATCTGGTGAAGGTGCAGATATGTGGACGCTAGCAAACGATCCCCACACCAGGCATCTTTTCAGAATCTGATCCCCCTCCCGCGCCTCACCCTAAATTGAATATATTTGGAAAACTCATCCCACCCTTTCCGGATGGCTTTCTAGACACCCACCCCAGTCGACACGCTCCTCCACAACTTGGATCTGTCCACCACAAACCTCCACAACCACTTCCAAACAAAGCCCTTTTGAACAAATCCAACCTTCGGATGCCAACCATCTTGATTGATTAGATCGACAAACTTGCTCCTAATTCATAAGGTGGTATTTGAACATGTCTCCCATACGACCTCACAAGAAGTTCCGTTGCAACTTCTCGATTCTCCTCACAACGGAGATGGGAACCTGAAAGAGGGAGAGAGATGGTAGTGTGGCCCAACTATTGAAATGCGAGGGTGGTTGAATTGGGTCTTTGGCAATTTTATTTATTTATTTTGATAAGTAATATTGTATAAAAGGTGCTCAAACAAGGAGCGCATCCCAAGAGAATACACAAGGGCCAGAGAGGACCCTAAACTCTTAATCTGTCCAAAAAAAAATCAACTATTTCCCCCAATAATATACAATTTCTCCCTATAACCCAACAAAAAAGAGAACAAAGAATAGAGAATTTCAAAGATCCAATAGGAGTCTCCTCGCCATCAAAAGATCTCCTATTGCGTTTCCTCCAAAGGCACCACCACACACACAAAGGTGCCACCCTCCAGAATAGAAATCCCTGGCCTGGAGTCCACCATACAATCTCTCCAAGCTTCTATCATGCCTCTAGAGGATCGAAGCATAACCCATTCGACACCGAACAACGTAAGGAGCAACCCTAACTATCCTGAGCCACTGGGCAATGCAACAAAAGATGATCCACAGATTCTTCATCCCTTTTGCACATGCAATACTAGTTAACAATGATGTGTCTTCTCCTCTTCAAATTGTCTAGCGTCAGGATCTTCCCCAAAATAGCTGTCCAAGCAAAGAAAGCCACTTTAGGAGGATCCTTAGTGTGCCAAATCGCTTTCCACAGGAAAACCGACCTCCACGAATTCTCAAAGCTCTCATAGAAAGATCGAACATCGAGCTTCCCCTGAGAGGAAGGCACCCAATAGCATTGTCCAACTCCCAATCTTGAAAGTGCCTCTAGAATAGCACTCCCCAAGTCAACCTACCACTATCAAGTCGATAGCATTCGGCGATCAACGTGTGTCTATCCTGAGCTATCTAGAAAAGAGAAGGAAATGAGTGTGCCAACGCTCGATCCCCACACCACACATCCTTCTAGAATCAAATGCCCCTGCCATCTCCAACCTTGAACTTGACATGTTTCAAAAATTTGTCCCAACCCTTCCGAATGAAATTCCAAACACCAACCCCTCTGGCAGTCCTCATCTCCAAAAAAAAATACCACTCTTCCCTCTCCTCCCCAAATTTGTTGGCAATGACCCTCCTCCAAAGTCTGTGTCTTGCCTTACCAAATCTCCACAACATTTCTGATTTCCCCAAGTGGGCCTTATTAAAAGCACCAATCTCGAGTTCCAGACCTCCTGTTTGAATCGGCCTACACACTGCACCCAATGAACAAGATGGTATTTGAACTCTTCAACCATTCCGCCCTATAAGAAATTACGCTGAAGCCTCTCGATCCTCTTAGCCACTGAGAAGGGAATACGAAAGAGGGAAAGAAAATAGGTAGGGAGGCTCGAAAGAGTACTCTTCTTCAAGGTGACCCTTCATCTCTTTGAAAGACATTGTTTTTTCAACCTGCAGGCCTCTCTCAAACCTCTGAATCATTAGGTCCCATTCTCCCACACTCCTCGAGGGCGCCCTTAATGGTAAACCCAAATACGAAATTGGGAAATACGCAATACCACAACCAAGAGTGTCGGTCAAAGTAGAGATGTTTGTGACTTCCCCTACCGAGATAGATTATAATCTAATGTGCATAATTGAACATATAAAGAGATATAATCAAACAAGTGCAAATGAAAGTATAAGATTTGCACTAATGATAATCAAGTGAAGAAGAAGGAAATGTTATCAAATATAAGAAATTGTAAATAAAGAGATAAGGGATAAGAGAAGCTAACATGATGTTGTAAATGAGGTTTAACACTCCCGCCTACATCCGCACCTCAAGATACCCTCTTGAGGATTCTCCCAAATCCATGGGATTCTCCTTACAGGTGGAGAGAAGACCTTTTACAATGGCTCTTACTTGCGGGTGGAGAGAAAACCTTTACAAGCACTCTCACTTGTGGGTAGAGAGTAAACCTAAACTGCTCTCTCTTGCAGGTGGAGAACACACCTAACCACTCTCACTTGCAGGTGAAGAGCTCACCTAACCACTCTCACTTGTGGGTGGAGAGTAAACCTTTACAAGCTTTTCCAAGCTCCCTTAGCTAAGTGATATTATCTTCACTTAGACTTTGCACTCTTAATAAATTGGAATTGAAGTTGGGAGTGCAACTATGATATCTCTCAAAGATAGATATACAAATTTAAGCCCACATTCCTAGAGTTACAAATGAAGTATTCAAATTAAAGCTCAGTTCTAGGATTGACCACTATGAATGATGTTCAAGTGTATAGATTAATAGTGGTTTTTGCCAATGAATGATTTTCATCTGTTGAGCTCAATGGTAGTGTCTACCAACCGGAGATGTTCAAGTGTAATTCATAATGGTAGATCTCACTCTTAAATGTTAATTTAGAGAGTATTTATAGTCCCCATAAGAGAGATAGCACTTAGAGGCATTTTAGTATACATTGGGATTGCTAAAATAGTCGTTAGATTGGTGTATTAGACTAGTGATAGCACTAGAGCAAATGAGTCGATTGGTGCTCATAGAGCAGTCAACTGAATTGGCCTAGCTTTTAGATGTTATCTTTCTAAGTTTAGTCATAGGCTCAATTACTTTCTTGACCATCTTAGGGCTTTAAAGATTTATGCATTCTAGTTCAAGTCCTAATTCTATGGATCTAGGGACCATTAAAATGATATGAATCAAATTGATCTAAGGTTTTTGAGCCCACCAAGTATTGAATTGAGATCCTGAAGCTTATACCAAGTTGGAACACTCTCCATGTGAAACTAAGGCTCTATAAGATTGAATCAATTGAATTCAAAGCCTGAGTCAATAGTTCTAGGGACTTTTAAATGATGTAATTCATTTCAAGTGAGGCTCCTAGAATTTGCTAAGTTAAGAGTTGGATTCTTTGAAAGCTTGTACAAGCTTGAGCCAACTCAAATTCAACAGTGGCCTTATGAAATGAGTCATTGAAGTTCATGACCTATTGCTAGGCCTCGAGGGACTATTAAAGGATATGCATGAAGTGCATTGGGTCCTAGAGTCCACTAAGTCAAGAGTTGAGAGCTTTCAAGTAAGTTACTTAAGAATAACTTTACAATTTAAGTCTTACTATCTACCCAAGTCTTCAATTATCTTTTGTGCCTTGAGTTGAATTCTTCATCTTTGACTTCAATGTCTTTTGAGCTTTGATATTTGATCTGTAAGTGTAGGATCCTCCTTGGCCTAGCCATTGATCCACAATCTCACTTGAATTGAAAATACACCTTTTGAACACATTCAAAATTACCCATTTATCCTTGGGTTGAAACCTTGGGATCAACAAGTAGGTTAGAAGTTTTGAAAGGGTACACTTCATAAGAGTTATTTGCTCCCCTCGAAAGATATTGCTTCTTCCAATCCGCTAACCTCCTTTCAAACTGCTCCACCACTGAATCCCAAATATAAACCCTCCTCGGGGGAGCGGCAAACCCAAATACGCCATAGGAAATGACCTGATACCACACCCCAAAATATTAGCCAGCTTGGCTATGTCATCAAACCCCTACCGGAACAATTGCACTCTTCTCGAGGTTGATCTTCAGCCCAGAAACAACATGAAAACAAACCAGCACACATCTCAAGCATCTTAGCTGCGCCACATTCGCATCACAGGAGACAATAGTATCATCTGCAAACAAAAGATGAGAAATCTCTAATTGGTTAGGGGAAATCCTCCTCGCTCTGAAGCCTTTGATATAACCCAAGTCCATCACTCTCTCCATCAACCTACTCAGAGCTTCCATCACAAGGATAATTAGGAACGGAGACAATGAATCCCCTTACCGCAACCCTCGAGAAACTTTCAAAAAAGTCTGATGAAGTCCCATTGATCAAAATCGAGAATCTCATTATAGAAATGCAGAACCATATCCATCACCTCCAGGTTTCCCGAAGCCTATCCTCTCCCAGATATACAATAGGAAACTCCAGCTGATGCTGACATGATCATAACCCTTTTCTATGTCCAGCTTGCATAGCACTCCTGGCACTCCGTTAGACAATCTGGAGTCTACGGACTCGCTAGCAATCAAGACAATTCAGAATTTGCCTCCCTCCGACAAAGCCAATCTGAGATCATGAGATCACCCCATCTATAACTCCCCACAGGCGTAAGGCTAAGAATTTAGCTACTAGCTTGTACATGCGCCCCATCAAGCTAATAGGTCTAAAATCCTTCACATCCGTAGCCCCATCTTTCTTGGAAATGAAGGCAATGAAGAGACATTCCAACTCTTCTCAAAGCTACCGTAAGAGCGGAAATGATGAAAAGCTGCCATAATATCTCCTTTGACCACATCGCAGTTTTGTTGAAAGAACCATAGTGAAGCCATCCGGACCTGGTGCCTTGTCCCCATTGCAGATTTTCAGGGCTGAAAGGACCTCTTCCTCCCCAAATGGCCTCTCCAACCTCTCTCTATCTGCATCCGAAATGCTGGCAAACTCCAATCCATCTAGCTGAGGCCAAAAACTTGTATTAAATACATTATGCTGATCCTAACAGAGCTGGTAAAACCTGAACTGAGATCTGACACTTTGCCCTTTGCTCTGCAATGTGATTTATGTTAAACCGATAAGTTTGGAATTGATTATCCCATGAATATTCTTGTGAAGCTTTAAATAATAAGGTGATATAGCATTTTTGATAATGTTTTTAATCATTTTATTTTGTTTAAAGCTTGTATTTTCATTGAAGAAATATACATTATTGTTTTTCTTTTAATATGGTGTAAAGTACAGTTGCAATCTTGTTTCCTTGTCATTTGGGAGAAGTGGAGGATAAACTTGTTACTGGATTAGGAGAGTTATATTACTCTTGCAATGCTTGATTATGACTGTTTTTAACAGTCAGTAAAGATTTATATCATATAGGATATCTTTGTAACATAAATATTACAGTTGTGCAATTAACAATTTGATGAATTAAAATCTCAATAATAATAATAATAATAGTCTCAGCAGTCTCCCAATCACCATTTATGAGGAAGCTTGAGTTTATCTATACTCAAAACTTGGATAGAGACTGCAGACTTGTTCAAATTTGAAATGTTAAATCGCATGATTCTTATCTGCGTATTTCAGATGGAGACTCGATCGAGATCACTTGTGTACTGATTTTAGGTTCTCGAGAGCTTGATAATTTTTAATTATGGATGATATAGAAAGATGTTTGTTACAATGATGACATAACAGACCTACTTTTACTCTGGGAATTTGTAGGTGACTGCATCCAAGTTATGGCGCCAAGTAGGAGAGTCATTCCACCCCCCCAAGTAAGGATAGCATGATGGTTCATTTTTTTAACTTCATGGTTGTTTCCAGCCAATACGTGCAATCTCCTTTTGGTTTGACTAATCGTCATCACTGTCATCATATTTGCCTTTGACATATGAAGTATAGATTTTTTTATCTGTTTCTGTTCTTTTTACTTTTTGGCTGTTAAGCTGTATTAAGTTGACATTTAATTAAATTTTATTACAATTTATAAAGCTGGGAATTATACTTCTTTTATCAAGATTCTGTTCCCTGTCTAAATCATTTCTGTGGTTAAATTCAAAACTGAGTATATTTCTAACTTGGTTCTCTTTATAAGTTGGTTTCATTTGATCAAATGAATTTTCTCTTTCAGGACCTGCACGACAGTGTCTTGGACATTCCGCATATTCTATGAGAAGGTAACATTTTTTTTGCTGGACTGTTCCCCACCCTGCCCTAGTATTCAGGCATTTTCATGTGTTTTTCTTTCGTTAGACAACAAATAGTTGGTATAAATATATAATTTTGTTATCCTAGTATGAGTTTTAAGTTATTGGGCATCTGATTTCCTAGATGACCCCTGATTAGTTGTATAAAGTTCAAAGGATGTCTACAACCACCTTTTGTTTTTTTATATATATATATATTTATTTTAAATCCTCCTGATGTTACCTTTATGAATCGTGTGTCTTAGACAATGTTGCTTTTATCATTTATTTCAAAAATAAAATCGTTTTTGTTTTATTGATGTATATATCTTTGGAGAGGTCTGGTGGAGAACTTCAGTGGCACAGGCAGCATTTGCACTGGAGTTTCTTTTTTAGGATACCCATTTGGGTCAGTTACAGAGATCTCAACAAAGGTGACAATTGCAAATACTCCCCTGCTTCTTTAAAAATTACAAATCCATCCCCTCTGGTATAGTTGTCGATACAGATTTCCTTTTTATTGATCCGTTACTGACAATGACTATTTGCTGATGTTAGCTAATAAAATATTTTTTCCTTCTTGAAGTGGAACAATAAATACAAGGTCAAATGTAACCTAAAAATCTAAAATCAAATTCTCAATATTTGCTCACCAATTTGACCCATCTGGCATCTTGTCAATAGAAGCCCATCAATGTTCACCGTCTCTTCTCGATTACCTGCAACTTCCACCTGCCAAGAAGATAATAATTACACTACCAGTAAGAAACTTTCATCATTTCTCTCTGGTTACTCTCTCTCTCTAACATTCCTTTCTTTTACCTTTTTTTTTTTTTTTTTGTCTTTCTTTTACCTTTATGGCATCCTGAACCATATTCTTTCTAGGAGTGTAGGAATGTTATGTCCAACATAGGGCTTCCCTTGATTGGTCCCTACACCATCCATCTTGTTCAAAGCACATTAGTGCACCACTGATGCAATAATTTGCTACAGTGCTACTCTTTTACAGGATAGTTAGCACAAAATTACACTTAATATTCTCTTGTAGTGACTAATCATGGGATAGACTACGATATGTATGCTTGGCATTTATGGCATGTGTAATGAAGTGGGCAGTATCACATGTCTTATGTATAGTTGCTACTCCATTTTTATCCTGAAATAGCTTTGTTTAGCTATTTCTGTAATTTTTTCTAGTGATTGCTCTGGATTTTTATTACAAATCTTTGTTACTAGTTTGCAATAATTTGCAAGGTATATCATGTGTCGAGTTTTTTCAATTTTTGCAGGCACTTTTGGAATATGAAAGGCATAAGAGCCAAAATGGTGAGCTCCAACTCGCTGTTGCCGTCATCCCTGAGCCTTCAAGTGTTGAAAATGAGGTAAACTGTCATCTGAATGTATTTGGATCTAATGGTTGGATGAAGATTTAAATTGTATGATTGTCTTCTCCTTCTCATAGATAGGTAAGTTATTTTAGACAGATTTAGGACTAAAAAAAATGTGTAGGGTCTTGGATGTGTTCGAAAGTATATATGGTTGTTAGGAATGAGTGGACTTAGAATTTGACAATTATATATACTTATGGTGGATAACCTGGATTCAGATTTTGGCAGGTATGTGGAGTTCAATTAAGGTCTCCAGCTTTCTTGATAGAAGAAATATGTGGTTGGTGGTGATATCATGCTCGGAGCTGCTGATAACAAGTGGTTATGTATTAGAATAGAGCATATATATCCCAATATAAACCTGAACCTATCAAAAATCTTACTAGTTACTGGAGATGAAGTAAAGGGGCCTCAACCATGCGGCTAAGATGCAGGATTAAGTGGAATCTCTGCAATAAATTACCAATTAATGATTAAATTCCCCATCATTGTGTCTTCCCCTCTACTAGGAAAGAGAGGATCAACACCAATTCTAGAGCACATTATTGCATCACTTGTATGAATATACAAAGATGCTTATGTAACAGTGCTTGATAAATTCTCATGCAATAATGTCTGGTTTAAGTGGGTGTTTTACTTTGTTGTGGATTCCCTTCCTTTCTTTCTCCAAAATCTCACTCTTTCCATGTCAATTTTTGTTTCTCTGGAAATAATTGTTCATACTCTCTTAAAACACAAAAATAAGGAGTGGGAAAGGAAGAGAAAGGATAGGATCTTTCTTATCTGAAGCAGGTGAGGTCATATTTGAATATTAAATATAATGCAGGTTTTCTCTGCATGGTGATGTTTGTGGCTTATGCATACAATCTGTAACATTTATCTTATATGAGTTAATTGATTATTATTAAAGGCTACTTTGGGTTTTACACTTCATTTCTTGAACTTCATAAAATTAATTAACTGTTGCTTTTAATAGAAATATTTTTCTCAGTTCCATATTTTCCAGCTTGCTAACAAGCATCAATTAACTATATCTGATGCCAGTGGTTTTTTCTCTGAGGTGTGTTCGTATTGTTTTCAAGATTGTCGGTCGTGGCTTCTTATAGATAAGTTTGTGTAATATAAGATTAGTGTTGGGAAGTGTTGATCAAGTATCTGGGGTGTAGGTTGTCTGAAATAATTAAATTTATTTTCAAAATTATGAACAAGTCTAGGAAGTGTTGGTAAATTGTCCAAAAGTGTTTTTGAAGTACAGTGTCTTCATAGAAGTGTTTCTGCTTCATATTTTGTGAATATATGTAACGATGTATGAAAAGAGGGAGGTAAATTCTGACATTTAACCATTACTAAGAGGTGTATGTCAATAAAGGTGAGGCAGCCAAAGTGTGAACGCCTCCCACTTGCACTTCGGTTGCTAGCTGGGTTTGGCAAAGGCTGGCTATTGAACCATGACTTTTGTGCTACCTGGCCCTTCCCTTGTTTGGCTGACCTGTGTCCAAATATATGATGGTACAATTTGGCCATAGTGAGCATTTTTTATTCTAGCCCCCACCTGTTGAGTAGTTTTTGATAAATAGTAAATTTGTAATGTAATTAATATTACTTGAGCACATTTCAATTATATCAACCAAGAAAAAAATAACATCTGTGCTAAACTATGTTAGATGGAGAAAAAATTAAGCATAATGGGAATGGATTTGTCTTAATGAGACGTCCAGGCTTTGTGCTAAAAATTTGGAGGGCTTGGTAAATAAGATTGAATGGGCTATATGAGCTTATGGAAATATAGTAACCAATCATTGCATTGGGCTTGGGGTAAGCAAAATCAGGTAGATCGCAAAGCCGATGGCAGCCTTTACTCATGTGTTCTTGAGGCTTTATTTGTCTCAATACCAAATTTGTTCTTGTAAATAGTGAGAAGAAGTTACTAGTGCACACTGACATTGTTGATTTTTCTAATCTTGTGATTTTATGCCTCTTGAGAGTTGTGACACCCAGCAAGCATGTATTGTTGAAGTTACTCAATTAAACCTCCACTGAAAAGGCTACTGATCTGTGTATTTTAGGTTCAAAGCATTTGAGGCCTATCCAGTCCAAACCTATCATGTGCAGGGAATGTATGTATATTTGTTGTTGGCCTGAAGGGAAATCTTATTAGTTATGCCTATGCCAGCCTGTTGTCATTTGTGAACTTCTACGCTGGCCCATTTTTAGGGGGGGGAAATGATGCAGTAGTAAAGATCTTTAAGGGGACTCGTGGAAACAGTCCATGCAAGTAAGATGGAGAGTGCAGCCCAAGAGTGGTTGAGGTTCTATTATGCAAATTGATGGGTCATAAATTAGGGAGGGAGTATTGTAATATATGAAGTTACAAGGGCAATTTAAGGTCTTAGAGGATAAGTGACGTGACTGCGATACAATGTATTATATCATATCCATTTGATCGTTACTTTTATGTTAAGGTGATTTATCTATATCTTGGATAGCCAAGTGTTTTATGCCTTGCAAGGGTTGTGTAGCCCACCAGTGAAGATCTGTTGATTCCATATTCTCTGATTGCTCTGTGTGTTTTGAAACTGAATTTTTGTCAAATTTTCAAGTTCTAGAGTTAGAATGTGTTTTAAAACTGCCTTTTTGACAATTTCTCAAGTTCCCAAGCTTGGGTTTTTTCAATATGGAATCCAGTGGCAGGAAAATAAAAGTCATTTTTATATATGGAATCCATTGTTTCTCGATCAAACCTGACAAAATGATCTCTTCTCAAGATCCTTATTTAGAAAGGTAGTTAGAAACTTGAACTTTTAGCTTTGCATTGTCAGGAGGTATATTATATATGTACATGTATTTTTGATAGATAATCAAGAGGTATCTTATCAACCTCTACATGACCTTTAATTTGGATAGATGTTCTCTCCGCCTTTCTCTTTAAATTGAACTTTCTAAATTACCTCTGTAGGCAAATGGTCACCAAGCTCCAGGATCAGGTAGGGCTAGGAGAGATGCTGCAGCTCGTGCCATGCAGGGTTGGCACGTCCAGCGTCTTTTTGGTTATGGCGAGGTTGGTGAACCAATTATCAAGGTCTGTTGAAACTCCTAACTTTTAGAGTTGTTCCAGTAGTTTGGTTTTACCCATGTAGCAAAAGATTTATCATACATTTATATATTTTTTCTTTCTGTTCATGAAGCAAACCTTCTGCTGATTTATTTGAGATATTTATGGATTTCCTTTTTATTTTTATTTTTATTGGGTAGGACAAGAACTTCAACCATATGCCGAAGCGTGAAAAAAATCTTAAAAGCATTGGTATGCTCATTTAAGGAACAATTTTTATTTTCTAAAGCATAAGCCTTTAAAGTATTTTTCAGTGATAAATGCTCTCTTACTGATGGATCTACTTTCTAACAGTTTTGGAAAATAGCAGTTCAGAAAATTATTGTACATGCTATTTTCAAGATCAGTTTGAGAGTCTGTAAGATGCGCTTTTAAGATCTGTTAGTGAATGTTGCACTATTTGTTGAATTTGGTCTGGTGATTCAGGTTCACTTAAACACAAGAGACCAACTGAGGTGGAGCATGCTGTGAAAACTGCACGAACTGAAGCAGCTAAGCAGTTAAGGATCCGACCATGTCCCAATTTATACCTTCCATTTTCATTTTTTAAGTTTGTTTTTGCTTAAATTTTTTTTTTAAAAAAAAAAAATTATACTTCTCTTTTTCCTGTTCTATATATATATATTTGCTTTGCCACCCTCCCCCCCCCCCCCTCTTTTGTGGGTTCGATGCTTGTAAGCTTGGTGTCAAAATTGGGTGAAATCACTCTGTACATTATTCATTTGTAACATAAAACCACTATTGCTATAGGTTTTATTGGATCTCTTTTTAGATTCTCTGTCACAGTGAGATAAAATTTGGGTAAAGAAGGTCATTTTTGAAAGAAGGTTGTTTGGCTTTCTTATTTTTATTTTTGGGTTAGTAAATGTAAGATCTTGCACCATTGCAGGGATGAAGCCTCTAAAGGACTCAAATTTGTTTTTATTAAAATTTTTCCTTGATATATATCTTAAAAATTATAAAGTTGCCCCCTCAAAAAAATTCAAAAACTGTCTTTGGGAGAATTATAAGTTTTCAAACTCCACTCTTGCACTCAAGTCGTTTTGTTTTATTTTATTAAAAAAAGATGAAAATGACACAATTATCATTCAAAAGCACACTCGCCTCACAATTATCTAAAAGAACACTTGCACTCTACTTTTGAGGGGTCACTCTGTCATTTTTTTATTTATCGACATGATCAAGTACATTGCAAAAGTATAAAGTAGAGTGCGGAATCACATCACTTTACTGACCATACTTAAAAATTATTGCTATTCGGTGGTAATGCAAAGTTTTAGACAAAATTATTGGTTACTTTTAGTACTTTACAGTTTCTGTGGTCACTGTACAAGAGTTGATTCTAAGTTTAATCACTAAATGATAATTTCCCTGTCTTTGTCCTCCAGCCTAATATATATGAAAAACCTAGGCCGGATCCCATTTATAATCATTTAAAACCTAAATATAATACTAATCTCTAAAATAACGAAAAGTTGGGTCTTCTCACATAACCTATTGAGGTAAGGATATTTGCGACAATGCAATATCAAATGTTGCCCCACCAAAGTAAATTTCTGGCTTTGTTGCTGCAGTATTGCAAGTTGCAACCTTACTAAAACTTTAAAACAGAGATATCTTGTCAGCTCCTCATTTTAAGCTCTACTCGGCTCACAAACAATTTGGTAGCCCTGAACCCTTCTTTCTTCTCTTTTCTGTCCATTTGTTTTCACTGATTCTTTTTGCACCATAAATAATGAGTTTCCTTTTGGAAAATCTTGACTGTTGAATACTGATTGTTGTAATCGGTAGTTACAAGGTTGCCGGTGCATAATATGATATAATTGTATAAGTTATCTCTCTGTATTTCTCTGGCATTTGAAACAAACGTTGGTTGAGTCTTTTTGTTTCTTTTTTCCAATAAAGTTCAATCAGTTCAAAGTTTTTCTGATGTTACTTTTATCATTTGCTATCAATGTTTGGTGCACACAGTTTGACGTGTCATAGGCATATTTATGTTTAATTATTATATTACAAACTCTGTAGTTTTGAGTGGAATCCATTGATTTGAAGATGATCAAGGATTTCTGTACTTTAGTGAGAGTGGTAGTATTTGTGTGCATTGCCTGTTAGTCTGGACAATTTAATGACCTTGACATCTGTCATTTTTATTGAAGTGTTAAATGTTGTTGAACCTTGCTCTCAAAGCTAGGCTGCTTTTCTTTTCCTTTTTATACTGTACCAAATAGGTAATAAATGTATTCCTCCCCCAATAACACATAAACACGTTCCTTTCCTAGCTTTTATAACTATGCTAAAGTGGTCTTCATTTTTTAGATTGGTCACAACAGTTGTTGACGTTGGCCCCCCTGCTGATTGGGTGAAGATCAATGTGCGTGAAACTGTAAGTTTCTTGTAGAACCATTCCAACTGAATTCTTGGTCAATTCTTATTTTATTTTTTTCCCATTGGGATCCTAATTGTGCTGTCCATATGCACAGAAAGATTGTTTTGAGGTTTATGCTTTAGTTCCTGGACTTCTGCGCGAGGAGGTATGTACTTCTTGTGGCAGTTATTTTTCTCTTTCCTTTCAATTACTTCTCCATGGTGCTCTATTTTTCCTTTGGCCCTTATGTTGATAAGACATGTTTTGGTAGGTGTTTTTTTGCAGAGGATACTTGTGTAATTACAGGAAATGTCTTGTTGTTTATTAGCAAGCACAAAACGGATGCATCAGTGATGTTTTCAGCTGTTATGGAGCCCATTTTAGTGAAATTATTGATGAAAATCATTATGATACGAGAAACCCCAGGCCTGCGGAAGGCCGTGATTTAGAAAGAGTGGGGGGGGGGGGGGGGGGGGGGGAGGGGGGGAGTACTTGTTGATTTTAACCGATTGTAACTAATTTTTGAATTTAAAATAAAGTAACAACTATTCAAAAATTAAACTTCAGTAGCAAGCATGTAAATCAATCCATTCATCATGATTAAAAAGCATATAAATAACTTTAAAGTAAAATACTACTATACAATGAACACAAATTTTTTAACATGGATAAACCATGGGATCTAGTCTAAGTAGCTTCAAATCCACTAATGCTATGTTTGGTATGCTGGAATGGAATGCAACGTCCATTCCAGCTCCTCATTCCATTTCTTATTGTTGGTAGGTCACAACAAAGTAAGAATGATCACTCTCTTGGAATGGCTAATCCTAGTCCAATCTAAGGGACCTGGTGGAGGGCTCTCCCCTGAGAGAACGGGCTGACTTCTGTCGGGCAGCAAGGGCGGTCCTCAATCTAGCACGGGGGCAAGCTTAGGAGAGAGTAGGTGCGATAGCAGCTCTTATCTATGAGTGATGCGTGGCGTGCTCTCGCTCTTGTAATCAGGGAAGAAACCCTTCAACAGCAAGCAGAGATTAGATCCAGGAGTCTAAGCCTTCTAACACTCATTTTAAGCTTTCATTGGACTCATTCCATTCCATTAAAGAATCAAAATAAGATATATTAAGATAAAAACGCCCTCACCAAACATTTGTTTATATATATATATATAAATACATTATGTATAACAATTGTTAGGAACTGTCTTAAATTTCTATTGTAATTAGGTTTCTATTTTAGAGTTTAAATTTAGGCAAAAGTGCAAAAAAAACCCCCCTGAACTTTCCTCAATGTGCAAAAATACCTCCTAAACTAATTTTTGGAGCAAATCAGTCTCTGATCTTACAAAAGTGGGCAACTTGATCCCCCTGACAAAACTATAATGACATATATATCATTTACTATGACCATTATGCCCTTCTTTCTATAAATATAGTGTAATCTAAAAATTCAAAACATAAAAAATAATTAGATGAAAATTTCAAATAATAAGTTTAGAAACATAAAAAAATAGAAGATTAATAGAACTTTAAGTTTTTTTTATAAATAAAAGTGCCTTTGTTCAAAGCAATGTGTTGCGGGTTTGAGACTTGAGAGCATCCTCTCCAAAAATGGGAGTAAGACTTGCTGACATCCACCTCTTTCAGACATCGCTTAAGCGGGAGCTTTGTGCACTGAATACGACCTTTTTTTCTATTAGTATAATGTTTTCTAAATAAAAATTTTAAAAATAAAAAAAATAGTTTGATAAAATTCTGAAATAAAATTCTATTGGCCTTTTACTTTTTTATGTTTCTAATTATTTGTTATTATTATAGTAGTGCTTCCTACTATAGTTAGCAAGTCAAAGAAAAAAATATTTTCAATGATAATTTTATCAAATTCTTTTTTTATTTTTAAAATATTTTTTTAGAAAACACTATTGACTATATTAGTAGAGAAAATATATATATGATAGTTATATTTTTATTTAAAAAAAAATCTTAAATGAAGTTCTATTAGCCTTTTATTTTTTTACGTTTCTAAACTTATTATTTGGAAAATTTATCTAACTTTTTTTTTTTTTTTTTTGAATTTTTAAAAACATTATATTTATAGAGAGAAGGGCATAATGGTCATAGTAAAAGGTAAATATGTCATTATAATTTTGTCAGGGGGTCAAGTTGCCAACTTTTGTAAAATGAGGGACTGATTTGCTCCAAAAAATAGTTTAAGAGGTGTTTTTGCACATGGAGAAAAGTTTAGGGTTTTTTTTTTGCACTTTTACCTTTAATTTATTTGGTAATTTCTTGTTAGGCTTGGTCTTGGGCTTCAAGTAATTGTACTCCTTGTCCAACAAGGAATTGGGTTTGAAGACTATAGATAGAGGCGAGGTTGAGAAGAGGAGTAGAGAAAAGAGAGAGAGAAAGGTGTGTATAGAGAGAAATAATGTGTAACCAAAGTATTGAAGTAAAGAAAGTCGTTCTTCACTCGTGGACGTAAGCAATTTGCCGAACCACATAAATCTCGTGTTTTTGTGTGTATTTTTTATCTGTTTAATTTGCCAATAGTGTGTGTGTGATTCTAACAATTGGTATCAGAGCTATGGCGGTAACTATTATAGATGGAAAAGTACGTGGTCGCAAAGTTTGATGGAAGAAGGAACTTTAGTCTTTGACTAGTTCGAATGCGGGATTTATTGATTCAACATGGTCTCATAGGAGCTTTGGGTTTGATATCAAAAAAAATGGAAGATGAACAGTGGGAGAAGATCAACTCAAAGGCAATGAATGCTATTTGATTGACATTGGCAGATGATATTGTGTATGATGTTATAGAAAAAGCTTTAACAACGGATAAGTGGAAGAAATTGGAGAATCAGTATATGAAAAGAATCTCACCGGCCGGTTAGTTTTGAAGCAAGAGTTGTATTATTTTCGGAGAAAAGAAGGGGTAAGCTTGCAAGAATATCTTGGTGAGTTCAATAAGATTATTTGTGATTTATTTAATGTTGATGTTAAGTTGAGTGATGAGGATAAAACAATTAATTTGTTGACATCGATACGCTCTACCCATAAGCATTTATTTAATACTTTGCACTATGGAAGAGAAATTATCTCGGTAAAGCAAGTTAAAAGTGATTTGTTCTCTAATGAAAAGTTGAATGATGAAGAGAGTCACAATGATCAGGCTTAAGCTCTTATTGCTCAAGAGAAGAAGAGGTTTGGAGCTTCAAGAACCCTTGTGCCATTGTCAGAGAAAAGATGTTACAAGTGGAAGAAAGGGGCATATTTAGTGGTATTGTCCAGAAAAGAAGGAGAATGCATCTATTGCTGATGTTATTATGTTGTATATGAGGCTACGAAAGAAGAAAGTGACTGTGATGAAACATTGTCAATTATTGATAAAAAGGGAGTTGCTAAGGAGTGGATACTTGATTTTGCTTATTCCTTTCATGCACGTCCTCATAAAGAGTGGTTTGTTAGCTACAAACTTGTAGGTGGTAAGGTATTTATGGGGAATAATGCTTCTTGTGATGTTATGGGAATTGGAACAATCAAAATCAAGAGAACTAATGGTTTGGTAAGAATCTTAATGAATGTACGTCATATTCCAACTATCAAAACGAATGTGATTTCTGTGGGAGCATTGGATTCCAAGGGTTCTTGGTGTGAAGTGAAGAATGAGTTAATGAAGATTAATTGCAAAGACAGAATGGAAGCCTATTTCGAGATCTACTAGAGTGTTTAGAAGCAAGAAGAATTCAATTTGGTGATGTAAGAGTAGATTCCAAGTTCGATTATTTGAACTCGGAGTTTGCTCGCAATAGGTGAATGCGATAGAATGATGAAGAATGATAAGAAGAAAGAAAATGTTCATTCAAGGTGGAGAGATTTTCAGTCAAGGTGGAGTTATGGAGGAGCACGTGAAGATCAAATTTGAGCCAAGGTAGAGATTGTTAGGAATTGTCTCAAATTTCTATTGTATTTAGGTTTCTATTTTAGAGTTGTAATTTATTTGGTAATTTCTTGTTAGGCTTGGTCTTGGGCTTCAAGTAATTGTAATCCTTGTCCAACAAGGAATTGAGTTTGAAGACTCTATAAATAGAGGCGAGGTTGAGAAGAGGAGTAGAGAAAAGAGAGAGATAATTGTAGAGAGAGAAGGGTGAGTTGAGAGAGACAGAGTGTGTAACTAAAGTATTGAAGTAAAGAAAGTCGTTTTGCGCCCGTGGACATAGGCAGACAATTTGCCGAACCACATAAATCTTGTGTTTTTGTGTATGTTTTTTTATCCGTTTTATTTGCTAATAGTGTGTGTGATACTAACAACATTAATATGTCATACATAAATATTTAACATATAGTATATTATGATAAATCAAATATGTTAAATAATATATCTTATATGTAATAGTAATTATAATATTATAAATTAATTATTAATATACTATTTATGTATAATATTTATTATACATAAATATAGTATATAATATTATAAAATATATATTGTATAATAATTTAATAATATTATGTAAATTAAATAAAAAATATATAATAAATATTTTTGTGTAAAAAATCATTAAAAAATATATAATAAATATTTTTGTGTAAAAATCATTTACGCTATCATATAAAATATTATATATTAATAAAAAATATAAAATAACTTGTATAATACTATATAATATTATATTTTCATAAATTATTAAAAGTACATGATATTTTAGATATCAATATAATTTATAGTATATATATTTAATATAAATTTTATTCTAAATTATTTGTTACATGATATATATATATTATAAGACATATATAAAATAGAGTTTATATAATATCATACATTTTAAATTATTTGGAATGTTTAGGGCCTTAATGACCTAGACAAGAGGAAGGTGGTGAAGATGGCATTGCGCAAGTAGGGTGCCCAAGTGGTTTGCCTTCAAGAAATCAAGTTGGGTAATGTTTCTAAGGAGATTGTGAGCAGTTTTTGTGGTGGGTGCTTTATGGAGTGGGAAGCTCTTGATACTATAGGGATGACGGGTGGTATCTTGGTAATGTGGCGACTTGAATAGGCAGTTGGATGGGGGAGATTCTTAGGGTTTGCTTGGTTCAGTTTTCTGAGAACAATTTTCTGTATTTTGAGAACTAAAAATCATAAAACTGTATCAAAACCTACTTGGTTGGCAGTTTTTGAGAATTGTTTTCAGAAAACTCAATTTAAAAAAATGTCTGGTTTTAGAGAACTATTTTTATAGTTCTATGAAAAGTTTTTTGTTTTCGGAGTTCTTGAGAATTGTTTTCAGAGTGAAAAACCAAGCAGGCCCTCGGTTTCTTGCCTATTTAGAGGAGGATGGGCCTTCTGTGATCTCGTTCTATCATTCTATCAGGAGCTTTATACGGGACTTCAACTTGGAGACCTCTCTTAGGGGATTTGGAGTTTGATTCTATTTTCAGGGAGGATAGGGATTGTTTGGAGCGCCGTTTAATGATGTGGAGGTAGTCTTGACTTTGCGGAGTTACAGTGGAGATAAAGCCCCGGGGCCGGATGGTTTCCCTATGGCCTTCTTTCATCATAATTGGGAGCTGGTGAAGAGGGAAGTTATGACAACCATTCATTTCTTCCATGCACGTGGGAGGTTTGAGAGGTCCATGATGCTACCTTCATTGCGCTTATTCCAAAGAAGGATGATGTCGTGAACATTTGGGATTTTAGGCCTATTAGCTTGGCGGGTTGTATGTACAAGCTGACATCTAAAATTCTAGTGGCAAGTTTGAAAACTTATGACCATGTGAGTTGGGATTTTCTAATTTATCGATCAGAGAGGATGGGATTTGGTGAGAAATGGAGCGGATGGATCTGTTTTTGCATTTCTACAGTGAGATTCTCAGTTTTATCAATGGTGTTCCCTCCGAATTCTTTGGCAACTTGAGATGCCTCATGTAGGGCGATCCCTTTATCTCCTTTGATGGAGGCCTTCAGTACGCCGATGAGGTGAGTAGGCAAGTTGGGCTACTTCTGAGGATTCAAGGTTGGTACGGATCCTCTTAGACATATAGAGTTCTCTCATCTGCTTTTTGCGGATGACACCATTGTTTTTTGGTGTGCTTTCAGGCTGTCTTGGGGTTGAAAATTAATCTCGGGAAGAGTGAGATTTTTCCTGTGGGTGAGGTGGAGCCGTGGAGGAGATTGATTTTCTGGCCAACATTCTTGGTTGCAGTGTTGGGGCATTTCCTTTGGTTTACCTGGGGTTGTCGTTGGGTGTTCGGAGAGCTGCTTCTTGGGATCCAGTTGTTCAACGGTTTGAGATGAGGTTGGCTGGATAGAAGTAGTACTTATCGAAAGGGGGGACATGACATTTCTAAAAAGCACCCTTTTGAGCCTTTCCACCTATTTTTTGCCCCTTTACCCTATTCCAGCTTCTGTGGTGAGGAGGCTGGGGAGATTGCAGAGGAACTTCTTATGGGGCGGCATGGGAAATGAGTTCAAATGCCTATCTTGTGGGATGGGAGTAGATTTGTAGAGCCATTTAGGAGTGAGGAGATTGTACTTTTTTAACAAAGCTTTGTTGGGTAAGTGGCTTTGGAGACTTGGGATGGAGAGGCACAGTCTCTGGAGGAGGGTCATGTGTGATGTTGTGGTTCGAATTTTGTCCTCGCAACCCGATTTTGACCCAAAGATTTTTTTCTTCACCCGTTTTTTGCTTGCGGGTCTTTGACCCTATTTAGGTCTCTCTTGTAGCCTAGTATATAAGGGCATCTAGGGTTTGGAGTGAGATAAGAGAAACCATTGAAATAGAAAAGAGAGTGAGAGCTAGGGTTTGGGGGCTGAAACTTGTAATCTCTTTATTTTCGCAAAGTAAAAACTTTCGTCGGATTTTCACCGTGGACGTAGATATATCGCCGAACCAAGTAAATTCCTGTGTTTTGTGTGTGGTGCATGTTTATTTTTCTGTCAGTTTTTCGATTTGTTCTTGGTTTGTGTCGTAACAAACTGGTCTTAGAGCTTTCGGTTCGAAGTTGGGATAGCGACCAAGCTTCTGGAAATCGAGAAGTTTAATGGTAGGAAGGATTTCAATTTGGGGTGGGTTAGGATGCAGGCTTGTGAGTTCAACATGGGTTATCCAAGGCGCTGAAAGGATGAGATACACTGCCAGAAAAATTGAAGGAAGAAACAAAAGATGAGGTTATGGAGAAAGCACATAGTGCGATTCTGTTGTGTCTGAGTATCGAGGTTTTGCGAGAAGTTTCTGGGGAGACTACACCGGAAGTGTTGTGGAAGAAGTTGGAAGCCCCGTTACATGACAAAATCTCTTCTGAACCGCTTGTACCTAAAGAAGCGGTTGTTCACTCTTCAGATGCATGAAGGTTCGTCTTTGAAAGACCATCTTGACGAGGTAAATACTATTATCATGGATTTTAATGTTAAAATGGGGGATGAGGATCAGGCTATTATTTTGTTGTGTTCGCTACCACCATCGTATGATAACTTAGTCGATACGATGATGATGTATGGTAGAATTGTTTTGTCCATGGAAGTGAAGGCAACTTTGAATTCTAAGTAGTTGTAGAGAAAGGCGTTTAAGGGCAATATAGAAAGTTCGACAGAGGGCTTGGTTGTTAGAGGGTGAACGAATTAAAAGACATGGTATTGCAACAAAGGTCGTTCTAAGTCTAAGAATAAATCGAAGGTGTTGAGATGTTACACCTGTCACAAGGGCACTTTAGGAAAGGTTGTTCGGAGTGTAAGAAGGGAAAGGAAAATCCTCTGAAGCCGGTGAGGTGGCTGTTGCAAAGGATAATGATTTAGATGGTGGTAACGTTCTTACAATTTTAGTCGGCAGCTCTGGTGATGAGTGGATACTTGATTCGGGTTGCTCATATGAGATTTGTCCAAATAGGGATTGGTTTACCTCTTATCGTTCCCATTGATGGAGGGGAAGTTCTAATGGTAAAAAATTGTGCCATGCAAGGTTGTAGGTATGGATATAGTTCGAATCAAGATGTGTGATGGTATAGTGAGAACATTGACTGACGTCAGGCATGTTCCAAAATTAAAGAATAATCTGATTTCCCTGCATACGTTGGATTACATCTTTTATAGTTATAAGGCTGGAGGTAGAGTCATTCAGGTTTCAAAGGGTGCTCTTGTGGTGATGAAACGTCTAAAGCAACATGGTTTGTATGCGCTCAGGGTAGCACAGGTTTAGCTTCAGTATCGTCCTCGGATCCAGATTCAGATACTATGAGATTGTGGCTTGGGCATATAAGTTGGGGGGGGGGATGGATGTTCTGAGTAAGCAGGGTTTGCGTGGTGGTCAGAAAATCGGGAAGCTAGATTTCTGTGAGCATTGTGTCTTTGGAAAACAGTGCAATGCTCATAGAAACAGTTCAGTATGGGAATTCACAGGACCAAAGGTATAGTGGATTATATCCATTATGATCTTTGGGGTCTCTCTTAGGTTACTTCATGTAGGTGGTAGATATATGACGATGCTAATTGATGACTTTTCTCGAAAAGTTTGGGTTTATATTCATAAGCACAAGAATGAAGCTTTTGTCACATTCAAATAGTGGAAGACTTTGATTGAGAAACAGAATGGAAAACAGGTTAAGTACTTCAGGACAAATAACGGTTTGGAATTCTATGATGGAGAATTTAATGAGTTTTGCAAGGCTCACGGAATTGTGAGACACCGCGTAGTGAGCAAGACTCCGCAATAAAATGGAGTTACAGAACAGATGAATAGAACATTGCAAGAGAGAGCATGATGTATGCTGTCCAATGCTAAGTTAGTCAAAGTGTTCTGGGTTGAAGTTGTTTCCACAACTTGTTTCTTGGTGAACCAGTCTCCATTAACTACTATCGGTTGTAAGACTCCAGAGGAGGTATGGTCCGGTTCTCCTACTTAGTTATAGTGATCTGAGAATATTTAAGTGTCCTGCATTTGCTCACATTAATGAGGGGAATCTTGAACTGAGGGCTAAGAAATGCATATTTATTGGTTATGAGCTCGGGGTCTACTATTGAGGCAAAGTACATGGCAGCCACAGAGGTAGTGAAGGAAGCTATATGGCTTAGAGGCTTGTTTAGTGATTTGGGCTTGCAGCAGGATGATTTGACTTTGTTTTGCAATAGCCAGATGACTAAAAATCAGATATTCTGTGAGAGGACCAAGCACATTGATGTCAGGTTGCACTTTATTAGAGATGTGATTACACAAAGTGCTATTGTAGTGAGGAAGATTTGGACAACAAAGAATCTAATGAATATGATTACTAAGGTCATTCTTGTTGATAAGTTCAGACAGTAGACTTGATTGGTGTTTGTAGTTGCTGAGGTTCCTAGGGGCATGTGGAGGAGGTGAAAGGAGTAGCTGGGATCGGAGCTTGGCAGAATTTGAGCCAAGGTTGAGATTTTTTGACCTGAAGAAAAAAAATTTTGGCTGTTTTTTGCTTGCGGGTCTTGGACCCTGTTTAGGAATCTCATGTACCCCAGTATATAAGGACATCTAGGGTTTGGAGTGGGATAAGAGAAACCACTGAAAATCGCAGAAAAGAGACGGCGAGAGTTGGGGTTTGGGCATTGAAACTTGCAATGTCCTTGTTTTTGCATAGTATAAACTTTTTTCGGATCTTCACTATGGACGTAGGCACATTGTTGAATCACGCAAGTTGTCGTGTTCTGTGCCTTGTTCATGTTTATTGTTTTTTCAGTTTTTTGATTTGTTCTTGATTTGTGTCATTTGTCATAACAATATGCTATAGATATGGTGAGTCTAGAGGTAGGTTGGCTAGGATTACGGTGGACAGATAAGCGTTGGTTGTTCACTGCTATCATCTTGATGGCGGGAGATTGTCTTGTGACTTTCTGTTTGATAGGCTCTTGCATGATCTAGGAAGCATAGACACGCCTTAAAGGGCAAAGAATTCGTTTCAGACACGGACATGCGTCGGGCAAGCCAAAAAACATGTCTGAAAGCTAAAGTTCCATTAAAAGAGCATTTCCACGGGGTAGAACCTCCTTAGGGAATATAACGTTTTCACGAGGCTAATCTTGAGCTGCATCTAAGCATTTATTTGTTTGAATTTTCGGACATGGCATGGACACGCCGAGGACACGGGTCCGAAATGCCATGAATTTTTGGACACGGCATAGACACGTTGCGGACATGCCATTTTTTTTCTTCTCTTTTTTCTTTTGTCTTCATGAATCTTCTCTCTTCCATAGATTCTTACTTTATTTTTCACTAATCCTTTCTAACAAAACCCTAAGTTTCTTTGTTTCTTTACTTTTTTCTCCTTCTTTAGTCTCTTTCTTTCTTTTTCCTCTTTTTTCTTTCTTTTTCCCCAACAAAACACAAGTACTAGAAAGGTTGTTTTAAAATTCAACTACAACCCATCCCATCTCTTCATCTTTGTTCTTTTTTCCTCTTCTTTCTCTTGATGATTAAATGATAAGACTAGTTTTTATTCTAATGTCTCGTTTTGATTTGGTTTTATGACTTTTTGACATCGCTCTTTTATAATTATTGTTGTTGTGGAGTAGATTCAATTGTGTACTTGTGACTTATGATTTGTGGATTTTTTCTTTTTTAGGTTGATGAAAAATAATATTACTCTTATTCTTTTAAAGTACAAAATCATATATTATATATAAGAGTAATGCTACTCAGGCAGAATTCATAGGCAGAATGTTTTACATCCATTGGATGCATGTGGTAGGCCCCACCACATACACTCACCACATGCATCCAATGGATATAAAACATTCTGCCTATGAATTCTGCCTACGAATTCTGCCTGAGTAGCATTACCCTATATATAAGTATATATTTATTATTTGTCGTGTCCTTGTCGTGTTTGTGTCCTAATTTTTTAGGATTTTCAATGTTGTCGTGTCATTCCTTATCCGTGTCCTATATCCGTTTCAGTGCTTCTTAGTGCATGATTGGGAGGTGGAGGAGATGGTTGAGTTCTTGCCCTTCCTATATAGTCACAATTTCTGGTGATGGAACAGATGAGTGGCTTTGGATGGGGATTAAGCCACGAGATTTGAGGTCCGTTCATTCTATAGCTCCTGATGGGTGCGAAAGCAATGTCCTTTCATTAGAAAGAATTTGGCCTTTGCGTGCCCCCTTGAAGGTGGCCTTCTTTGGATGGACAACAACTCTTGGGAGGATTTTGACCATTGACAATCTCAGAAGGCGTTGTTAGATTAGTCAATTGGTGTTGCATGTGCAAGAGGGCTGAGGGTGTTAGGACTTACTCTAAGCCATCCTTGGGATGCAATGGGTCATGTCGGAGTTTGCAGTGAGCTTGATTGACATTTAGGGAGGTTGTGGTGTTTGTCCCCAAGTTAGAGATGCATGGAGGACTACTTCCCTTTGCTTGTGATGGGTTTTGTGGAAGGAGAGGAATAAGAGATCCTTTGATGGGGATGAGTCTCCATGAGGGGTGGTTATATTTTCGGTTCCTAATGCTCTATTCTTTTGGGTACAAGGTTCCAATTGTAAATCTATGGAGTCTCTTGTGAATAGCTTGAGGCTATAGTTTTTGTGCAGTTGTTTTGGGCCGCGCCCCCCTTTTTGGGAGCTCTTCAATGAAATTTTATTTATAAAAAAAATAATATATTGTTTATATAATATCTTAAACAATATATATGTTATAAACACAATAGATGAAATATATTATTAATATATAGAAATATAATAGATAATATATATATTTTATGTATTATATAATGGGGTAAATATCACTGACACCCTCTAAGGTTTGACCTTATTTCATACAAATACAATTTCGTGAAATTTCATCACAAACAACCTCCGTTAACTTTTCCATCTAAACGGTGTCAGAATGACGTTAAATTAAACATGAAATGTCATAATTGCTCTTCATTTTATAATGATTTTATAAACAAAAAAAAAAAACTGTATATAAAAGGACAATATTGCCCCCATAATAAAAAGAAAATATTTTCTCTCTATGCCCCACCCCTCCATCTCTCCCACTCACTGTCCACAACCAACCCCTCTCCACCACCCACCTCCATCACCATTATATATAATGGTGATGGAGGTGGGTGGTGGTAGATGACTGTGATGTAGATATATATAGGTGGCCGGTGCTGTATCCTGTCTATATATATATATAGATCACAGTCTACAACACTGGCCAGCACCATAGATATATTTTTGAATGTTGTGTGCAACTTCGGTTGGTGATAGAAGATGACTGTGATGGTTGACGGTAGTGATGAGTGAAGAGGGTGTGTCTTTGGTTGATGATGGTGGCGAGGTGGCTCACAGTGGTGGCATCCATGGTCTGGGCATGGAGTTTCAATGATCGGTTCAATGGAGACCTGGATGGTGGTCGATGCGATGGCAGCAACTGCCCCAACGGTGGCCGGACTTGAGGGCTTTCTCAACAACTGTTCATCATGTACTCTATCTTCTCATTTCATGCTCGAACGACCTGTTACATATTCTGTATGGGATAGCTAGATTCTGTCATGATTTTCGGCCAAAATCTGACATCAAACACCATTAATTCCTCCACCCTCTACACCAATTAATTCCTTGTTTACGCGGTCTATGATTTAGGATTCAATAAAATTAAAATGATTCTTGAAACCCATGTTCGCAACGAGCCACTGCCGCCGACTACCAGTCCATTTTTCGAACACCATTCCACCCCAAATCAAACCAAATCTTATACCAATCGTAGATCCATCTTTATTTTGGCACAAAAATCTTGACCAAACATAGCCTAGATTGGGAGTTCCCAATTTTGAAATTTCTAGGGTTCTTCAATCCCATATTTAACTCAAATTCACCACCCAAATCAACAAATTAACACATTTAATCATGTTAAATGGTTACTGCAACATCTTTCATTTAATAAATTTGCAATTTTTAAGTACATAATTACATATTTTTCAAATTTGAAAAATTGGCAACTTGCCAATTAATAGTTAAGTGCATAGTATTTAATTACTGTTAAATAATATATTTAATATTATGTTCCTTACTTACTATTTTGGTTTTATCCTAAATCACTTAGGATTTCTTATAACCTTTTCTAAACCATCTAGGACTAGGATTTCTTGTCTTCTAAGTTTACTTGGCCTTCAAGATTATGTACCTATAAATAGGCCTTTATGTATTGTTCATAATAAATCAATTCAATCAAATAAAATTTTCTTTTTTATATTTCTAACAATTACATATTTTTCAATTTGCATAATTACAAATTCTTATAACCTTTCCTAAACCATCTAGGATTAGGATTTCTTGTCTTCTAAGTTTACTTGGTCTTCAAGATTATCAAGATTATGTACCTATAAATAGGCCTTTATGTATTGTTCATAATAAATCAATTCAATCAAATAAAATCTCTTTTCTATATTTCTAACAATTACATATTTTTCAATTTGCAAAATTACAATTTTATATTGAATATGTAAAATAAATATTTATATAAATCTAATAGAGAAATATAAAGTATTAGTTATATTATAACTATAGTATAACTAATATAGAAAGGTTATTTTGGTCCATAAAAAGATTGTGTTTGTGTAAATTGGTAATTTAATATGTCAAATATGTTTTTTCACAAGTCAAAGGGGGCATGAAGGACATTTTACAAGTTGTCAGAATCTTGATGGGTTGTTCAGTAGATGGTAGGGGTGTCTATGTCAAACGGAACAAACCTCAGGGGATGTTTATGACGAAATTTCACGAAGTTGTATCCGTGTGAAATAAGCTCAAATCTCAGGGGTGTCAGTGATATTTATCCTATATAATATATACTATTAGCCAAGATACGTATGTAGAATCATGTGATTTGACTTACCATATTAGTTGAGGTATGATTAGCCTAGAATCATGGGATTTGACATACCATAGAATTTGCTGTGATTTTATTTGGTTTCCTTATAATATATAACATGTGTTATTTTCATATTTAAATATCAGAGTTGTGAATAGGTGATTATTCTCATTCAAGCCTTTACATATTTTTCCAGTATTCCTTCTTATGCAATACGTATTATAAACAATAAATTATGATATATATCATATTATAAATATTATTATTTTTTATTATACAACAAAAATATATGTCACTCTATTAATTTAATTTTTATTACCAAAGGTAATTTGAAAAAATTAATTTTAAACTCATTTCATTGTAACTTGTAAGCTAGTCACAAACTTAACACGAGAATAGGAATGATCATGTCACTTCTACATCATTCCATGATTGCAACCAAACATTGCAATGAGAATGACCATTCCATTCCTACGCCAATCTCATTTCATTCTCACTTCATTCCATTCCTACGTACCAAACGTAACCTAACGAGAAAGAAATTTACAACTTGGTTAACATTTTCTCAAATTCTAGAAAACCCCTTGTTACCTCTCGATACCGACTAACTCTAAACTCTCCACTCAAGTCTCTAGGCTGTCCTCTCCTTTAACATATCCTCTCCTCATGTAATTACTCCACAAGTACATTGATCTCCTCAGCTATTTGTCCAGGTAGATTGGTTGTTGTGTGGATCTCCTTGTTGGTGTTCAAATCTCCGTGCAATATGATTAGATGATCGACAGATAACTCACCAAGCTAGATGCAATGTTGAATGGGGGTGGAAATTCGTGTTGGCGTGTCTTGATCGTGTTGGGTCAAGACATGGGTCTCTTGATTTCTAGGTTGACACGAATACGACAATTATCATTTGTTTCAAGAAAGTTTGATATGAACACATCGTGATGATTACATGGGTAACACGACACGACATGACACGCATAACCTGTTTAATAAATGGGTCAGACATGACTTGATAAGACACATTTAATTAAAATTCCTTACTATTAGGGTCATTTCTAATATGAACACGACACGTTTATCCGATATGTTTAGTTAAACGGGGTCATTTCTAACACGACACGTTTAACTAAACGGGTCATTTCTAACACGAACACAACACGGTTATCTGACACATTTAATTAAACGGGTTAATCGGGTTATAAACAGGTTGGCGAGTCAAACACGAATGCGACACGTTTAATTTTTGTGTCAATTCAGGTTGACACGATTATGACCCAAACACGATTTATCTAAACCCAAATCCAAATCCACTTATCCCGTGTCTTGTTCAAGTGTTAGCGTGTTGTGTCAATTTTTGCCACCCCTAGTTGAATATGAAAGAAACAAAGGTGGTGCTCATTGCCTTTATGGAGGATGCTCAACTTATGCTCTCATAAGTTAACATTTTACTTGTGGTCTTTATTCTCATTTGACACATTCTACCTATGAATGGAGAAAACTGTGCTGAACTGATTCTGATGCCTATGGGTTTATATTTAATTTGAAATTTCTTGTAGGAAATTTGAACTCAATGCCTGAATTGCAAGTTCCTAATATCTCATTCATAATTTCATGTTATAATACACCGAAGGGCCTCTAACCTAATGGGATAACCACCCTCAAAGAGGAGGGGAGGGGTTCAAGCCCCGGCGTGGGGCAAAAGTAGGTTTGAGTACTTACCTGATCAAAAAAACAAATTTTTATAATACAATGGACTTGCTGCGTTTATTCTTATTTGATACATCTACTTCTAAAAGAAGAAAGTTATGTTGCCAATGCTGTTTTAACAAAATAGTCAAGTGTCAGCATGAGATCTAGAATGAAGGGGTGAGGTTATGTGAAAGTTCTCTTGGCTCTTTGCATCTGCTTATGGGGCAGCAACATTAAATCAGGGTCAGAGGTCAACAAAAGGGCTCTGAAAAGAAGCTAGGGGTTCTATTATTGCTGTTGATAAAAACAGAGAAACTTATGCTAAAGTAATGGTTGATAAAGGAAAGAGAGAAAAATTTAATGGTTGGTGAAGGAAAAGGAGAAAATTATTTACTAAAAAAGAAAAGCAGAAAATTATGTCCAATCAATCCTCTAGTGTACGATGTGTATTACCTTTAGTCGGATCTATTCATTTCTAGGCCCTAGTTACTGATTAAGGAAGGTCCACTACTTTGCTACTCACTAGGTTTTTAAGGTATATATATGCATATATTTTGTCAAGTCTGTAATGTTAAAAAATGCTGTAGCAAATACACAAATGTATATAGCTGTATAATTCTTATTACAGCACATTATTTTCAATCTATGGAATTGGAAATACAAAAGATCATGGGGACAGATTCAATTCTTTTAGCAAAGTGGTGTTATACATGTATAGAACATGTTAATAGCATCATCTGGTATATGATATAACTTCCTAGATTTTGTGTAAAATTTATTGCATTTTTCCTCACAAGTTATGAATCATCATCATCCTTGCCTTTTTCCCAAATAAATGCGGTCGGCCATTTTTCCTTGCAAGTTTTAAATATACGTCTTAACTCGGTATTTATTGTGTTGTTTTTTGGTGGTGTCAGGTGCGAGTTCAATCAGATCCAGCTGGACGTTTGGTTATAACTGGTCAGCCTGAGCAGCTTGACAATCCATGGGGTATCACAGCCTTTAAGAAGGTGTGTCATTGAAATTAATGTTGACTGAGGAATCTGAAACTCATTTGATACTATTAGAACTGTGCATGATACAAAGAACATTCGAGTAACAAGAAATAGAAGCCACCTTATTTCTTTAAGGTGTTCGGTGAACTTCATTATATTATCATTATATATATACCTTGTGGTCCTGATAAGATCATCATATCACAGATTAATGTCCTGGATGCATGAGACCAGCTCTTGGGCATCATCACTTTCATGATGCCTGCTTGGGCAAAGAGGACTTAAAAATCACCACTTAAGCATTTTATCTATTTTTCTGGGTAAATTGCAGAATAGAACCCCTGAACAATCAAGTTTTTGCAGATTGCTCCTTACATTGCAAATAACACCCACACCCCAAGCAATAAAAAATGTGCCACTAAGACTACGGCTTCTGATTGCCGTTAGTGGTGATGAGAAATTACAAACATACCCCTCACTTGAACAAAAGTTGCTTTATTAAAGAATCTATCCATTCAATAAGATCATGCCACATGTCTACAAAATAAAGGAAAAAACTTGCCCAAGACCTTTTTGTTTTTATTAGACCCATCCTTTTCCTCTAGAATTATTCTCTCTTCTAAGCAACGTTGCCAAAGCTTCAACCATCTTTGTGAGCATCACAAAAATCTTTTACATCATGGCCTCATCGAGTTAATTGAAATTATAGGCAATTCCCATACGAAGCAAATGAATTCACATAATTTGTGTGGATTCGCTAGCAATTGCAGATATAGAGCTGTCTCCAAGAGTACTTAACAATTCGTTCAAAGTTGTTTCACAAAGGATTACTTCGAAATATCCTCTTTGTGCCCCTCCAATCCTCTTGCTCTTCTGTTTCTCTAACTTCTCGCTCTTCATCCTCTCTCTCTCTCTCTCTCTCTCTCTCTCCCTCCTGTTATTCTGCTCTTTTATATCCTGTTTTTGCTATTTAATCTTTGCAAAACCCATTCCAAACCCGCATATACCAGTCAATTTCAAGCATCAGTTTGAAGGTAGAGAGAGAAGCATTCATGCCGTCATCCTTGGTCTTTCTGTGATTGTTTCTTGTCTATTTAATTGCATCTTCTTATTCTCCTTCAATCCAACCAACACTGTGAGCCCTAGTTAGCATTTCTTGGTGTATTCTCTACAAGATCGTTTTTGTCACGACCCGCCCCACAGTGTAGATATTGTCTACTTTGCACAATCTTTTTGCTCATGGTTTCAAAACGCGTCTACATAGTTAGGAGACATCTACACATTAACTTCCAGCAACTTAGCAACTTCTCCCCCCAGGACCCCTCTTGGGAGCCAGCGTCCTTGTTGGTTTGACCCTCATGCGCCGCCGCCGCACCCCCGCCGCCGCCCCCCCCCCCCCCCCCCCCCCCGCGCACGCGGCAATGTGGAGAGATTCCACGTCCTCGAAGCGCCTCCTATTCCTCTCATGCCACAAACCCCACCATAAACAAAGGAAAGTGGCCCTCCAAGCTTCTCTGACTTAGCTATCCACTATACACCCTCTCCAAGCCTCAATCATATTTGTCGTGGTTCTGTGAAACACCCAAACTATACCAAAGGCAACCAAGAACATGTACCAAACATCCCTCACCACTGGACAATGAAGAAAAAGATGATTCACTGTTTCCTCTGACCTTTTGCACATGCAATACCAATTCATCATAATTCGACCTCTTCTCCTTAGGTTATCAATAGTAAGAATCTTGCCTAAGACAACTGTCCAAGTAAAGAAAGCCACCTTCAGGGGGGCCTTTGTTTTCCAAATTACCTTCCAAGGGAAGATGGGACCCGTGAAATCCGAGAGATTTCTATAATAGGAACGAATCTCAAAGGTTCCCCTCTTGGAACCCAACCAAACCATCTCGTCCATCCCCTCCCCCTCAACCACCTGACTGTACAACAGGGCTAAGAACTCTGCTATCTCTTAAGTTCCCATTCATGAAATGCCCTACGAAAGCGCACATCCCAAGTCAATCTTCTGCTATCAAGCTAATAGCAGTCGGCAACCAAGGCTTGCCTATTCAAAGCAATCATGAACAGTCTAGTGAATCTACGGGCCAAAGAAACTTCCCCGCACCAAATGTCCTTCCAGAAACTGATATGCCTCCCATTCCTCACCCTAATACGAATGTGTTTGGAGAACTCATCCTAGCCTTTCCAGATGCATTTCCAGACTCCCACCCCCATTGGGAGGTTCATCTCCGTAGACCACCACCCACCAACTCCTTCCCCACTTCGACTAGCAACAACCCTCCTCCATAATCTGGATCTTTCACCTCTGAAATGCCAAAGCCATTTACTTAAACATCGCCTTATTGAACAATTCTAACCTCCTTATACCCAATCTCCCTTTCTGAATCGGGGAACACACCTTCCTCTAGTTTACCAGGTGAAATTTGAACTCATCCCCTAAACCGCCCCATATAAACTTGCTTTGAATCCTCTCTAACTTCCTGACTACTGACATAGGAATTGAGAATAATGACATGTAATACGTTGGAAGATTCGAAAGGGTGCTCTTCACGAGGGTGATGCGCCCCCCTTTTGATATATATTGTTTCTTTCAACCGGCAAGCCTCCTCTCAAACCGCTTTATAACTGTATCCCAAATTGAAACCATCCTTGACGAAGCTCCCAACGGTATTCCCAGATAAGAGGTCTGAAAAAACCTAACTCCGCAACCAAGGATATTGGCAAACTCATGAATACCCTTTACTGCCCCAACTGGCACCAACTCACTTTTTCCGATATTAATTTTTAGGCCGGACACTACCTAAAAGCAAATCAGAATGTATTTCAAGTTCCTCAACTGATCCTCCCTCGCATCACAGAAGACAATAGTATCGTCTGCATATAGAAGATGTGACACTACTAAACGATTAGGTTCTCTCCCTACTAGGAATCCTTTGATAATCCCTAGATTCTCTGCCCTCTTCATCATCTTACTGAATGCTTCCATGACGATAATGAACATAAAAGAAGAGAGTGGATCACCCTGCCTCAGGCCTCAAGAATTGGAAAAGAAGCCAGCTGGTGATCCGTTCACCAGAACCGAAAATCGAACTGTCGAGATGCAATGGTGGATCCATTTTCTTCATCTGGCCCAAACCTCATCCTCTCTAACATATATAGCAAGAAATCCTAGCTCACATTTTCAATGTCTAGTTTACAAACAGTTTTGAGTATGCCACTTCTAATCCTTGCCTCCACACACTCACTAGCAATGAGAACTGAATCTAGGATCTGTCTGCCTCCCACAAAAGAGTTCTGAGTGTCCGAGATCACCACATCCAAAACCCTCTTTAACAGATTAGCTAGAATTTTAGCAAAAAGCTTGTAAATTGCTCCCACCAAGCTTATTGAGTGAAACTTACCGAGTGCCTCCATCACTTCGATTTTAACCACTTCCCAATTTTGATGCATGAAAGCCATCGTGAAGCCATCTGGTCCGGGAGCTTTGTCCCCAACACAACTCCTCAAAGCCTCCACCGTCTCCTCCTCCTTAAAGGGCCTCTCCACCTAGATACTCTCTTCCTCTGAAATACCTACAAACTCAAGGCCACCGAGCAAAGGCTTGTGCCTAGTGGTTTCTGTGTAAGGCTGCTTATAATAAGTCACAATCCCTCTCTGAATGTTTTCTGCTCTAGTTAGCAAATCCCCATCAAAACGTATCCTGCCGATATGATTTCCCCTTCTGTGAGCATTCGCAAGTCTATGGAAGAACTTTGTATTTCGATCCCCTTCTTTCAACCACAGAGCTCTGGTTTTTTGTCTCCAAGAAATTTCCTCCACCGCAATCTCCCCAAACTCACCTTTGCATTCCTCTCTCCTGTGGGCCTCCATGTCACTAAGGCCCCTTTCCCCCTCCTTATGGTCAAGTTCTGATATTTCAGAGAGAACTCTAGCTTTACGCCAATTCAGGTTACCGAAGATCTCCTTGTTCCACTTTTTAATATCTTCTTTCAACCTCTTCAGTTTGTCAATAATTTCATTCCATGTTAATTTCGGACACCCTCTTTGCTTCCTGTTAGAAGTTATAATAAGGCACATATGTAATTAGTTTACCCCAGGTCTTTTCCTTGTTTCTTTGTTCTGATGTGTGTGTGTGTGTATATATATATGTATATATATATAAGATATTGATGTGAGAGTGTAAAAAGATATACTCTCTCAAACCATTCCCCAATTTTATGTTCTTTCTCTCCTTCTTCATCTCATTTGACCTAACCTAATTTGCTAGCCCTAAAATCTACATGGTATCAGAGCATGATCCTGGGTAGGTAATTTTTTTTTTCTCTCTTCTTTGGTTTCATACTTCTCACGTCGTCAACTTTATCCCTTGTAATCATCGTTGGATTCATCGTCAGATTCATCGCAAATAGAGTTGGTCTTTCTTCATCTTCAATTGATTCACAATGTGGAGGTTGTCAGAACTTGTGTATGGTGGTAGTAGTGTGGTAGTTGCTTGATTTTAAGAGGTTTTGCATTGTTTGATGGTCGTCGGATAGTGAGAGTTGATTTCAGATCATTGTCGTCATCAGGCAATAAGAGTGTCCATCGTTAATGGTATCGATCATTGTGGCCAACGAAAACTGAAGACTCGTTCGTTTGTATATCTAGGTTTAATGGTATCGATCATTGTGGCCAACGAAAACCGAAGACTCGTTCGTTTGTATATCTAGGTTTCCAGTGTGTGGTGGGTTTTGTGGGCGACCAGATTAAATCCGACCCAAGATGCTAGATCTAATCAGGTTAAATCCGACCCGATTTAACTGAACCGACCCAACTTGAACCGACCTGTTAGATTCAACCCGATTCGGTAGAGTAAATTGAATTTCTTTTTGTCCAGTTCTGCCTCTACTGCAGTCACTGTATTGATCTTCTCTCTGTGGTTCAGGTCAGTATTTACTAGTATCATCATTCTTCTTTCTATTCTCAAACCTTGGGTTTGTCCATCATCACCATGGCATCAAGTTTAGACCCTTTCTCATCCATTACTTCCTTTAACCCCCTGATGACCTCTGTGAAGCTAAATGGAAAAATTACACACTATGGGCCAAGTTTGTTGAAATTTTTCTCAAGGCCAAAGGCCTTGGTAGTCATCTGATTAACGATAAACCTAAGGACAGTGATTCTGATTTCAATACCTGGGAGCAAAAGGATGCACAACTTATGTCTTTAATGTTGACAAGTATTGAACCCCATATTAGCTCCAATTTTCTTTACTTGAATATTGCCAAGGATATATGAAATCGTCTGATGCAATTGTGATTTGGCACTGGTAATATTACTCGCATATACGAGGTGTACAGACAATTTTTCACTCTTGAGCAAGGTAATCAAAATTTGGAAGACTACTTTTCAAAAGTCATGGGAATTTGTGGGAAAATGAACATGTTCCAGCCCATCACCAGTGACATTCACGTTATACAGCAGCGTGCAGACTTCAATGTTTTTCGATTTCTTGTTGGCTTGTCGCCAGAATATGAACCAATTCGTGCACAAATTTTGGACAGTCCTAGTCTCCCCATCACTTACTGATGCATTCTCCCACCCTCAGCGAGCTACTTTATCTAGTGGTGCTTCAGGTATTCCATGGTAGTGAACGATCTGCATTAACAGCTTCCCAGGGCGGACCCAATAGTTCTCGTAGAGGCCATGGGGGTCGTTCTACACGTGGCGGTCGTGACTCAAGGGGCGGCCACGATCGAGGTAGAGAATTTGCGGACTCACTAATCACACTTTCAATTTTACATGGGGTTCGTGACTCGAGGCCATGGGGGTAGTTTTACATGTGGCGGTCGTGTGGTGAGTCAGTTCATGGGAGCTCCTAGGGTGCCACATTGGAACGCTATTATTCGGATTATTTGGTATCTTAAGCGAGCTCCAGGCTTCGGGCTGTTATATAAATCAAATGGGCACTTAAGGTGGAAGGCTTTACAGATGCTGACGGGGCTGGTTTCCTTTCTAATAGAAGGTCTACTACAAGATACTGCACATTCTTAGGAGGTAATCTAGTTACGTGGAAGTGTAAAAAGCAAACAGTAGTATCACGGTCTAATGCTGAAGCTGAGTATAGGGCGATGGCTCACACATCTAGTGAGTTGACATAGCTACAACATTTTCTTAAAGAACTTGGTCTGGGAGTTCAAACTCCTCTTCTATTGTTTTGTGATAATCGAGCGGCTATTCATATTGCCTCTAATCTAGTGTTTCACGAGAGGACTAAGCATATTGAAGTTGATTGTCACTTTATTCGAAACAAAGTATTGAGTGGAAACATCTCTACACCATTTGTGAAATCTGAATACCAATTGGCTAAGGCACTAGGTTATAATTGTTTGAAGACTATTTGTTCCAAACTAGGATTATATGATATATATTCTCCAGCTTAAGGGAGAGTGTTAGAGGTCATAATAAGGCACATATGTAATTAGTTTATCCTCATAGAGTATCTTTGTCTTTTCTTTGTTTCTTTATTCTGATGTGTATATATATATATAAGATATTGGTGTGAGAGAGTAAAAAGATATACTCTCTCAAACCATTCCCCAATTTTATGTTCCGTCTCTCCTTTATCTCATTTGACCAAACCCTAATATGCAAATCCTAAAATCTACACTTCCTACCTTCTATGAAAATTTCCCTTCCCCTTCTAGGTCTTCTATGTATACGTTCATACCACCTAAGTTTACTCTCTCTAATCTTGTCACTAATAGGGGTTACATCTAGCTTCTCTCTCACATTTTGGTTTGAAATCCTATATTTTCTAGTCACTCCAATCATCTATCTTAACATTCTCATTTCTACTACATAAATTCATTGTTTTTGTTTTTGTTTTTTTTCTAACGGCCAAACACTTCATGCCATATAAAATACTTGGCCTAATAACTGTTTTATAAAATTTTCTTTTTAGTTTAAATGGTATTCATTTGTCACACAACACCACTAGCTTGCCTCCATTTTGTCCAACTTGCGCCTTATCCTATAGTTTTTTAAACCTAGTCTCTTTATTTGGTTTCAAAACCAATTGCAACTTGCACTTCTATCTAGTTTACTCTGGGAGAACTTTGTGGTCATTTAATTGTAGTAATAGTTGTTCATTATTATTATCTAGTTAAAAAAAAACCAATACATGTTGAAAGAAAATAAATATGTTTTGCAAAATAAAACGAATATAAAGAAGACTGCTTTAATAATAATATTTTTTAAACAACTTTAATAATAAAAATCAAGATAGTATAATTAATTTGAACATTGCAACAAAAAGTAGATAACTATATACATATATATATGTATGTATATATATATTCATAGAGAAGAGAACCTAAGATTATGCGTAGATTTAGAGAGGAAGAAGAATCTGAGATTGTTCTGTGGGTTTACTTTGTGTTTGCAATTCCAAGAGAGACCGAGTTCATGAAGTAATTATAAAGAGGAAGTTCAAGTGTAGTACAATATCTAGAGATAATTTTGTGTATTTTAGATGCCTATAGAGGATAAATGCCTATAGATTAGAATTTATATATATATATATATATATATATTTCATATCATTTAAGAATATATGGCATTGGCATATATATCATTAAGAATAGATATCATGTGTCTGGCACATGACAACATTTCCTTATGGCAAGGGGCTGTTTTAAAAATTTTGATTAGTCCAAGGGGTTATCTTTATAAAAATTGGGGTTTTCTTTCAAAACATTAATATCTCAAGGTTTTTATTGAAAATATACTTTTTTTATTTTTTGAGAAGGGTAAAAGTTATTTTGCATTAATACTTTGGTATGTGGTTTTCAGGTAGTGAGCCTACCGGCCAGAATTGATCCGCTTCAGACGTCTGCCGTGGTTAGCCTGCATGGCAGACTCTTTGTTCGTGTCCCTTTTGAGCAGTCCAATATCTGAATTTGATGGTTCCAAAATTCAGGAATTGGTTGACCAAGTTTTGAGAAAAAATATAACATCAGTGAAAGTGATCCAAGTATGAAGTTCAGATTGGAGTAAAAACTGGCATTTGCTGATTAGGCACGAACTATCTATCTATCTATCTATCTATCTCATGGCTGTTAAACTTAATTTTATATGTTTGAAGTTTAAATTAGTTTTGGAGGTCTTGTGAATAAAAGAGTAATGTAATTTAGTCAGACTAAGGAGGCTTTCTGTCTTGGGCCCGCCCAGTAGTTTGTGGGGCTCCTTGTAGACTTTATGGAATTCAAATTAGTTGGACACTCTAATTGGTCAGCTGCTTTTGCTACTTGGTTATACAGAATATTATTCCATATGCAATGTTAAACAAAGCAGTATTAGTTGCTAACAAGACCACTGAATTTAATGACATAAATATAAGAATCAAATTTATTTATTTATTTTTTTTATCCTGCCAAGAAAAACACATACCCAAATGCCCCTATGGGTGGATTTGAATGATTGCCTTGTATTTTGAAAGGTGAAAAAGTACCATAGGGTTATAGCTGTGGGTGAGAATAAAATTTTCGTTGAGTTCTTTTTCTTTATTTTCTCTGCAACAACTGCATTAAGAAAATATTTGGCAGGAGACTTCTTAATAGCTTTACTTTTAAAACTTCAACATTGAAGAGCTGGTCTTACCTTTCCTTTTAGTATATTTAATCATTTTCCCATGGACCAGCATGCGACAACCTTCATAATAATATCTTATTTTTCCATAGATGAATGCATGAATCACATGTACTAGTAGATTACCACAACACACTCTAAACTCCCACCTCTTTGCGTGCTACATTAAAGGTTATAACCTTTGCATTTGGCTTTCCAACTCATTATATGATTATAGGCCTATAAAACAATATGAATGAAACAAGTTTTGAGAGATCAAGTTTCATATATTATCTTTTGTTTTGCACTCTATTCTTTTGAATTTTACAGCACCAGACTATTCAATTTGTTAGAATCGGAAAATCGAAAGTGGTAGTATTTAATTATAAAAGGAGATCATCATAATATGTGATAAATAATAATATCTTGAAAAACATAATAAATGAAATTAGAAATAATTTTAAGTCAATGCTTAAAGGCGAGTAATCGCTTCTTGAAGATAGTGGAAGCATCTCCTAAGTGCAATTCAAATATAAAATGGCAGTACTATCTTTGAGATTCAACTAAGCTGAATTTAACAATCTGTATGTCTATAGAATGGCACCATCCTCTATGAACCAATGTATTTATTTTTGTTCAAAATTATATATGTATGTATGTATGTGTATGTATATATATATGTATATGTATGTATGTGTACACACACACACACACACACACACACACACACACATATATATATATATATATATATATATATATATATATAGATGTATATTGACCATGGATGTTGGAAATGTTACCAGAATAGAATTCCTAGAATTTTCATAATTTCGTTACCAGAAAACTAATAGAAATTCTAAAATTCCGTTGTTAAACCTCCACTGGAACCTCTTTGGAATCATGAGTTTGACTACCTAAAATTTCATCAAAATCTCATCAGATTATGGACTTTGTCATTAGAGACTTCAATAGAGTCACAGGAGTTTCTTTGGACTTGGTAACTGCACTCACTCTATATTGGACTCAACTCAGCTTCTGAATTTTTCAATGTGTATTGTATAGGCTCACCCTAGACTCCCATTTATAGGCTCCATATTTATGCGTGATTAAATAATGTATCTAATCAAGCAACCCAAGAGTCTGGAGTTACAACTCATTTATTAGTGATTAAATATAGACATCATGATGGAAGCCTAAGAGTCAGGAGTTACAATAGGTATAAATGACGAATTTATGACAGAATTCTAAGGGACACGAGTTACCTGCAACACAAGAGTCTCTTTATTCATGGATACTTAAATGATATATTTAATCATGTAATCAACCAATTATGACCATTTAATTTTGTAACTGATGAAGGGAGATGAAAAGGCATAATTGAAAATTTAAAATATATATAATTTTGAAACACTTTCCAACAATCCCCCACTTGTTTCAAAATTTAGAAAATAACTTATGGATGATTCATACAGTTGTGTGCATTAGTAATGGTGTCTTTTGGACTTGAACCACTACTTAAGAGAAGATATTTTAGGCTTATCTAGGAACTTGGTGAACAGAATCTTGAATCAAGAACCACATTGGCAAACCAGAAGTACCTTACAGTCACTTTTGATTGGAGATGAAATACTAAAGATTTCAACTATGTGCCCTGAATTTGTTTTTCTAAGCGTCATGAAGGATCAAGCCTATCCAGATCCTATAGAAGTGGCCCCACTCCCATACTCAAATTGGTGTATCCATCAAGAGTGCTCTTGCACACTCCCACTGACATACCGGTTGTGGACTCATTAAGAGAAATTAATCTCATCCTCCTCATTGCAAGATGAGTCGGTGAATTCCATCAAGAGTGATCTTGTACACTCCAATCAAAAAATTGATTTATAGATTCATTAAGAGACCAAGTCTCAACTTCCTAACACACAGGATTGAGCACACATCACATCATAGGTGTCACACCACAATTTTTGACTTTCAAAAATTAAGGGTGATTAAGTTATAAACCCACGCTCCTAATCACAATCACTTTAAACTTACCCAAGTCTCATTCATGGAACACTTGGATTCAACTCTCAATCATCATCATTATAACACAGCGAAAAATTAATTTCATTCACCATGAGTCCCTATGTAGGACCCATGAACTCTCACTGTCCAATTAACACATAATAGGCCCACAGTCAGGTTTTGGTCGGCTGAAAGGTGAACCATCAGTCAGCTGAAACCTGGGCAATTGATCGACATTGAATGTTATGCATTCTAGCTTCTTAACTTGCGTATTTTATTTTCTTAGTGATAAATTATTTGTGATTTTATGCTGTTTTAGTGTTTTCTGTATTTTCAGGGCTTTAATGATTATTTCAATTAAAACTATAATTTTGGGCTTTAAAAGATGACATTCAAGAGGGTTATATGAAACCTACATCAAGTGGATCAATTTGACTCCATATGTTAACTCAAAACAGCCTAAAGAACTGGCCCAAGACAATTATAACTATTTAAAGAGATTTCGGGTTGAAGTCCAAATCTGCGCATAACACAGTTTTAATCCCGTTTTGGAAAATGGTCTGTAACTCTTATTTCTTTTCGAGTGACAAAATGGCCTAATTCTCGTGCAAGTTGAACGAAATTCAATTCTAGATGTTTTTGTATTTCACTTAAATTACGTGAATTGGACTTGTGGGGTGTCAAACTTTGGGATGAAAGTTAGTAGAAAAACCTACCTAATTAGGGCCTGAGGGAAAATCCTAATTATCTCCTAATTAGATGGGGACACTTCATATTCTCTTGGCCATTAAAAGTGACGAATTGGGACTGTCTTGAGGGGGGCTTGAACAACAGCTTTGAAGAGCTTTTAGAGTGGAGAATAAGGTCTTGTGTGTATTCCATGGAGATAGCGTCTTCTTCCTCAATAGTTGAAGTAGTCTCTTCTACCATGAATGGCTAGTCCATCCACTAGGGTTTTCATGTAGCCCTAACTAAACATCAATGGTTTGATTGTTCTAATTATTGGAGATTTTTGTATTCATGCATAGATTGTGTAATTTAGAGGATTCTTCTTATAGAATTGAGCAATAAAAGTCTTATATATTCAGTTTCAATAATTTCTTATCTTGTCTTAGATACTTAATTATTGTTATTGAACTCAATCTCTCTTATTGGATTATGCCTAGAGAAGATGGACTATAATACACCCTAGAGTAGAGTAGTTAGGTAGATGGCTCATGCCAATCGAAGATAGTCTATAACTTAGCCTTAATCATATGTTATCCTCTTGACGGTTGGAGGTGAGCTTGTAGCCATTGACACCACTTATGCATGGTATAATTTTTCATAGTTAGTTCAATTAGCCATTGATTGTGAAGTTAGTGGTGAAGTCAATAACCTTAGATTTATCTCATACTTTCTATACTCTTTAGTTTCTCTTACTTTTGTTTATTTGCTTAATTATGTAGAGTAGTATAAAAATCAGCAACCTATTCTTTCTTAATTTAATTAGAATTAATTCAATTTATCCAACATAGTCAGACCACAGTCTCAAAGGATCGACACCCCTTCGATACTAGTGGAGCAGCCTAACAGTTGGGTTAGGGTTCAGAATTCCTTCACAAAAGGGAATCCACCAGAGTTTTCAGGGTCCATAGAGGTGAAAGAAGCGTATCAGTGGAGGAAAGACATTGAATGACATCTTCGCATGATCATGTGCACCGAAGTCCAGAAGCAGATGCTAGCTACCTTTAAGCTAGCAGGTGATGCCTTACAGTAGTGGGAGTTAGTTACTACCGTGGCGGAGCGGACTACTGGGTCAGTAGGGACAGAGACAACAATCACCCTTGCCGGCACTGTCTAGCTTTACCAGCACTGCCACCACCTGCAGGGTAACCTGTTCAATAAATGCACTATGGGAGGGTCTACAACGTTATGTCATATGATGTGTAGGCTCCTCAGGCGATTGAGGGTATGTTTCTGATCAATGGTAAACTCGGTCGTATTTTATTTGATACTAGTGTATCCCATTCTTTTATATCTCGATTATTTGTTAAATTATCCGGTATAGCCATTCAGCTGTGTAGTTCTCCATTTAATATAGCTACACCATTAGGAGTTAGTACTGTTTACGGGAACACGGTAGTCAGATCACTATAGACATTGGCAGACTCAAGTTTTTGGCAGACCTATTGGTCTTGGATATGCATTCTTATGATGATGTCATACTCAGAATGGACTGGTTATCATATTATCATGCCCAGGTTAATTGCCACGATAAGACAATTATTTTTTCTATACCGGGTCAGGAGATGTGTTTGGTTGATATGGCGCAATCAAATGGAAGGTCTAGCACACACTTATTCTTTATTAGCGAGGAGTCTTAGGAGGGAACTACAATTTCTCTAGATTCCATTCCAGTGGTGTGAGACTTTCAGGATGTGTTTTAGGAAATTCCAGGGTTTTCACTAAGTCGTGAGATAGAATTTGTCATTGATTTAGCTCCAGGCACCAGGCCTATTGCTAGGGCCCCATACAGAATGGTGCATGTGGAAATGAGAGAGCTGAAAGACCAGATTCAGCAGCTTCTTAGTCAGAAGTTCATTTGTAGAAGCACTTCACTGTGGGGAGCACCAATACTGTTTGTGAAAAAGAAGGATGGGTCTCTTCGCCTTTGTATAGACTACAAAGAGTTGAATAAGGTTCCAATCTGCAACAAATACCTGTTGCCAAGGATTGATGATCTGTTTGATTAGTTGAAAGGAGCCACCTATTTCTAGAAGATAGATTTGAGATCTAAGTATCATCAGCTTCGGGTTAGGGAGCAGGATGTACCAAAGACAGCCTTTCTACCAAATATTGGTCGTATGAGTTCAGGGTTATGCCTTTCGGGTTGACGAATGCCCCAACTATCTTCATGGATTTGATGAACAGAGTCTTCAGAGCCTACTTAGATCAGTTTGTTATTATCTTTATCGATGACATTCTGGTTTATTCTAAGCCAGAGGAGGATCACGCCTAACATCTCAGGATTGTTCTGCAGACATTGAGATACCATCAGTTAAATGCAAAGTTTGAGAAGTGTGATTTATGGCAGAGGGAAGTGAAGTTCTTGGGTTATGTAGTATCTGAGAAGGAGATAGCGGTTAATCCAAGTAAGGTGTTAGCAGTTCTAGAGTGGGGGCAGCCTACCTCACCCTCAAAGATTCGTAGTTTTCTGGGGTTAGCTGATTATTACCGCAGGTTCATTCAGGGCTTTTCCAAAATTACTGGTCCGCTCACCTATTTAACCAAAAAGGGTGTGCCTTTCGTGTGGGATGATTCTTGTCAGGTAGCGTTTGATGAGTTAAAGAGAAGATTGACAACTGCACCTGTCCTAGCTACTCCCCAGAGCGGAGTTGAGTACTTGGTATACACCAATGCATCATTGTAGAGTTTGGGTTGTGTGTTGATGCAAGAGGAGAGGCCGATATCTTATGCTTCACGTAAGCTTAAGCCTCATGAGCTTAAATACCCGACTCATGATCTAAAGTTGGTAGCCCTAATTTTTGCCTTGAGGATTTGGAGGCATTACCTCTTGGGTGAGACCTTCCGATTGTTTAACGACCACAAGAGTTTGCAGTATCTGTTCTCATAGAAAGAGTTGAATATGAGACAACATAGGTGGTTGGAGTTCATGAAATATTATCACTTTTCCATCCAGTACCACTCGGGAAAAGCGAACATAGTAGCTGATGCACTTAGTTGCCGACCTTATGCTAGTCTTTCTGCTCTATTTGAAGCATAGTGGAATAACTTGAGCAGCGTTGATAACTTAGCTGATGCCTTTGTTACATGTGTAGTGGCTACACCTGCTATCATTCAGAGGGTAATTCCAGATCAACTTACTGACCCGCAGTGCGTAAAGAAAATGGCTGAGTTAAAATTTGGGGAAGTACCATTTTATATCGTGGGCATAGATGGGGGATTGAGATATAAGGGGCGGTAAGTGGTTCCTCCCAATGATGATTTGAGGAGGGCAGTGATGAGTGAGGCTCATAGTTTGCAGTTTTTGGTACACCTAGGCGGGGATAAAATGTACCAGGACATGAAACGCCAGTTTTGATGGGCAGGCATGAAGAGGGACATTGCTATATTTGTTTCTAAGTGTAGCACTTGTAAAATGATCAAGACTGATCACCAGAGACCGCCGATCTTTACAGCCACTACCTATACTGGAGTGAAAATGGGAAAGCATTTCTATAGATTTCATTATGGGACTTCCCACCTCACATCAAAATCATGATATTATTTAGGTGATAGTGGATAGGTTGACAAAATTAGCCAATTTCTTGTTAGTTCGCTCGAGTTACACCTTAGAGCAATACGCGAAGCTTTACATTGCAGAGATAGTGAAGCTCCATGGCATACCTTTGTCCATTATATCAAATAGGGATCCAAACTTTGTTTTAGGGTTTTGGGAGAGTTTTCAGCAGGTTATGGGTATAGCTCTGCATCTCAGTACAGCCTATCACCCTCAGACCGATGGTCAAATTGAGAAGGTTAATTAGATATTAGAGGATATGTGCGAGCATGTGTACTCGACTTCAAAGGTAATTGGGTGAGTTACTTGCCACTCGTTGAGTTTGCTTATAACAATAGTTATCAAAAGACTATTGGTATGACACCATTCGAGGCTCTATATGGGCGCCCATGTAGGTCACCTGTATGCTGGTTGGAGGTTGGAGAGAATAGATTCTTGGGTCCTGAATTTATTAAGGACACATCCGAGAAAGTTGCTCTTATTAGAGATCGTATGTGACTGCTCAGAGTAGATAGAAGAATTATGCTAATCGGAGAACTCAAGTACTAGAGTTTAAGGTGGGGGATCAGGTTTTACTCAAGGTTTCTCCCATAAAGGGAGTAATGCGATTTAGAAAAATAGAAAAGTTGTCACCTCGTTTTGTGGCTCTTTCATGATTACTGACAGGATAGGGGCAGTAGAGTATAGATTGGTGATACCAGACACAATGCACAGGGTGCATAATATTTTTAATGTGTCTATGTTGCAGAAATTCCTTAGGGATGAGGATACCTATTAGCACATTGAGGTTGGGGAGATTGAGTTGCAGCCAAATGCAACATATGTGGAGCAACCTTACTATATTCTTGACCGTAGGAACTAGGTCCTTCATTCCAAGACTATTCTTTTAGTTCGTGTTCAGTGGAGCCACCACAATGAGGCAGGGTCTACTTGGGAAAGGGAGGATGAGATAAGGCAAAATACCCAGAGCTTTTTTATTTCAGGTAAGAGGTGAATTCCGAGGACGAAATTCCTCTTTTTAGGGGGGAAGAATGTAATACCCTGTAAATTTTGAGGATATTTAATTGGATTTTAATTCTTTAAATGTTTTAATTAATTTTGTCAATGCCTGTTTTATTTGTTTAACGTGGATGTTTGAATTATTGCTAAGTGTTGATTTATTTTAATTGTGTGTGAAATAATTATTTTAAATGTAGTTTTTTTCTTTTAAATAAAATATGTGAGTTTTTGGGCTACATGTTCTTTCATTTTAATTATTATCAGAGGTTGAGCTAGACAGTTGGGTTGGGCTATATATATTTTTATATAGGTGGGCTAAATATTTTATATTTATTAGTTTAATTATTTAAGAATTTATTTTTTAGTTTTCTAGAAAGAAAATTAAATAAGAGAAAAGAAATTGGGGTTCAGTAGTTTCTACGCACAGACAGGAAGAGAACGGTAGACGCTGAAAAAAGTGAGAGAAGGTGATTTTGTTTAAAATCATAAGGCAAGTTCAATCTCTTCACTTCCTCTTTGAACTTGTAAACATAGATTAATCTTTGTGTTCCTTGAATATACGTATATACATGTATATCTTTGTATATAACTATATAATAGTATGATTATGCGTGGAAAGGAATTTTTGTTGATTAAACATGAGTAATATGTGGTCTCGGTCCTGTTATGGTGTAATTTCATACATGTATATATGTGTATATATGAGTATATAAGCGGATATATATATATATATATATATATATATATATATATATATATAGACACACACACACACATGAGATTTGGGTTGACTGTAAACGTCATTTTTGAAGGTTTTTGTTCTGATTAAATTGTTGATCTTGCTCTCCCGAATAGTCCCTGTAAGTTTGGTGGTAAATCGTTGGGTGGTTTGACGGGAATTTGAATTTGAAGTTTTAGAACCCTAAAACTCGAATTTGGGGCTTTTCGATTTAAGCCACGGTTGGAGAGGATTTTGGTACCAATGCGTAGCTTGGACCGAGAGGAGTCGAATGGTATATTTAAATGTGAGTTTCGGTGGCCGGAATAGGTCCGAGAAGCCTAAGAGTTGCGGCTGGTGTGTGGGAAACTAGAAAAAAAAAGGTAGAAGATGAAGCCACCAGCGCCGAGGCCCACATTGGCCGGCGGGTACCAAAAAATTCCTAGTCCGATCCCACTCGCCGGCCCACCCACTAGGCCCAGTTTGGGCCTAGTTCGAGATATTTAAATATGTTTTTGTAATTTTAAATCATTTTTAAATATAGAAAATTAGAAAAAATATTTTTAAATACCGAAAATTCCAAAAAATTTTCAAAAATTTTAATAAGCCTTTTAGAGACAGAATATGCACAGAAACCTAGGTTAGAGCTAGGATTAGACACACTTGATGTTTAAATGGATGTGTAGGCTTTATTGTGAGCATTCTTTTTAATTAATTATTTGTTTTCCTTTAATTTTATCTTTGCCTTCATAAATGTTCGTGATAAATTATATGATGTTTAGATCAGTTTATAGAATTATGTTAAACTTCGATTACTTTCATGATATGTTGTGTCATTTTAATTGTTTAAATAATAAATGTGACGATAAGATTTTTCAAATTTTATTTAGCATGCTTTTAAGTGTGTTAGATTATTTAAAAGTATTATGCAAGCATGTTAGGATTGCCTAATACCTAATAAGGTATTTATTCATTATATTTTCGGCATGTTAGGATTGCCTAATACCTAATAAGGTATTTATTCATTATATTTTTGGCATGTCAGGATTGTCAGGCATGTCAGAATTACCTAAGACCTAATAAGGTATCTATAATTTCTATTTTTCGGCATGTCAGGATTGCCACTTGTTAAAACTTAGAAACTTGTTCTACCTTTATTGTGATAATGGATGGGTTGGTTCAGAATGTAGTTCTAATTATTTTCTAAGACAGGAGATTAGTTGATAAATGGTATAGTCGTATCTATATGTTGTTCACTGTCCTCATATAAAGGGTGCATTTATCAGTTCTCTGATTGGGTGGTAGTAGAGGGAACTTGCTTGTGGGTTTAACCCACTTTGTTGTTATTTCAGGTCCCAGGCCGATTCCACCGCGAGGATAGAGTCTTGAGTTCGTAGATTGTGGCAGTCATCTTCCCTTATCATTTTTCAGAGTAGGGACCTGTTCTTTTCTTTATGTTTAGGATATGAACTTTTTGGAACGCTATTTTAGATTATTTAATCTTTCTTATATTTTGTGTTTAGGGGTCCTTGGGTTACAGGACTTTCAAGTTGTAGTGTTCAGACTCTCAATTTATTTTATATTATTCATTTTCTCAGTTTAGGTTTTCTTTTTACGTTAAGTTGTTTATTCTTTTATTCTTGTATTCTGTGCTTGCATGCTATCAATTGTAGGTATTCCTTATATTTTGTGTATGAGACTGGCCTCCTCATGCGTTAGATTGTAGGGGGTATTTCAAATATGACCTAATCTAAGATGCCAAAGATACATTTAGTCAAAAGAAACACATTTCCTTTTAACACTTAGATTCTTTGTTGCTACATTCAACTCATTATTATGTAAAATATAAGAGCTAGAAGTTAATAAATAAAAACAATCCACCAATGCACTAGTAGCAAAAACATATCCATCTAATTTAATTGAAGAGACAAGACATGAAACAGAAATCAAATTTCTCCTAACTTCTAGTGCATAAAGACAGTTATTTAAAATCAGGCTTCTCCCACTTTCTAGTTGCAAAATAATGACTCTAATAGCAAGAACAACAACTCTAGCTTGTGACCCTAGGCGCAAATATATCTTCCCTTCATTGAGTCATTGGGTCTCCTGGAATCCTTGCAAATAATTGTAAACATGATTAGTGGCTTCCGAATCTACACACCGGAATTCCGTAGATCCAGCCACGTAATATGCCACAATGACATATATACCTTTGCCTTTGTTCTCTTTGGTCAGTATCTTGGGCAATTCTTTTTCCAATGAACCTTCTCACCACACATATACCACTTGATGGGTTATAAAAGGGCGTATTTTTAGAAAACAATTGCGGAAGCGTGGTTCATTGAAAATAATCGAACCCCTTGATGTATAAAAGATTATGTAAACAATAAAAACAAATTCTCTTGAATACAAATATCTCGCATGTAAAATATGAGATTCAGAGATATATACCTGACGGGGATAATTTTCCAACCCCTTAGTCTTCAATAGTTGGTGAAGCAATCGATCTCCTTAGTGTACTACCCATAAGAATCACTGCTATGACCCTTGAGGTTGATTATCTAAGAACCTTGTTCTTGTGAGAGAACCCTAGGTTTGTGAACTGATTTATATGCACTTGTGTGTGTGGATATGGGAGAATATGACATATTTATAGGAGAGTCTCTTATAAGTCAACTTTTTCCTTACCATATATACAAGATATGATAAATCATATCTGTTACCCAATAATTGACCCTAGAGGGGGGGGGGAGTGAATAGGGGTCAATGGTAAACTATGTAGTTTTCTCCACAAATTTAAATTACAACAAGCAAATAAAATTATGCAAATAATAGATAAAGACAATAAATAAATTGCACAATAATAAAGAGATAGAGATAGAGAAAATTAAACGCAAGTGACTCAAGATGTAGCATGGTTCGGAATCCCCTACTCTACGACTCAAGATCCCTCTTGAGATTTCCCAAATTCACAAAGGCTTCTCCTTTCGGGTGGAGAGCAAACCTTTACAATGAAGCTCACAATTTCCTCCTTTCTCTTGCTAAGTGAAGTCCTCCACTTAGTCTTCTAGGGTTCAACCAACCCTTTACAATGAATGAGAAGAAGATTTGAAGTACAAATGTGGTATCTCTCACAAATAAAATTCTCAAATGAAAGCTCACAACTATAGCTATATATGATTCTCAAGTTTGAAGCTCAAGACTTATTAATTGAATGAGAGTGAGAAGAGTGAATCGTATATTGAATGCTTGTATCTCTGGTAGTTGTATTTGTAAATGCAGAACAAGAGATGTATATAAAGCCTCTCTCACGAAAATAGCTGTTGGAAGGTGGGTGAAAATATTAAATTCACCAACTAGCCGTTTAATTTTGAATCTAGGGAAAAGCAGTCGACTTTCTGCTTGAAGCAGTCGAATTTATATTGGTCCTCAAAGAGTCAGATTCAAGCTGCTAAAAGAGTCAACTTTCTCTAATGAATAAGACGACTATTTTATCAAATCTCATGATCTAAAATAGAAAGATAGTCTTCTATATGATTTGAGATAGTCTTTTATTTTAGTGCTCCAGAAATGCCATTTTCATAAAAGTTCATAAACTAAAATAGAAAGATAATCTTTTATCTTAGTACTTTAGAAAAGCCATTTTTGTACTGCATGAAAGAGTCGACTTTAAAACATGAATAAGTCGAGTGTGTTTGAAATTTATTTGCAAGGCAACTTAGTCAAAGCATTCATGAGCTAAAAAATTAATCTAAAAAGCTAAGAGCCACTCATGAAAATTTAGAAATATGATGCATGTGGTCTTAGATTCAATTTTAGACATTGAGCTTCAAACAGGTCAATCAAATTTAGCTTTACAAAATATGCCTAAGCTATCACCATATCCTGTCTACCCCAATGCTTCTTTATTCTGCATAATTCATCAAGCTTGAGGTGCAAATTCCTTCTTCATTGATATTCACATAAGATGAAAGCTCCTTTGAATATATATGATCATTCTAGTCAATCACTCAAAATAGATGTTAGTACTTAACACCATTAATGGTTTGTTAACATCAAAATTACGAGATTTCCCTTAGGTTAAAACCTTTGGGTCAACAATCTCCCTCTTTTTGATGATGACAACATTTATGTGTTCAAATGAAATATAGAGTGCATTTTAAAATGCTCCCCCTATCGATATGCACAAGATGAACAATATGATCAATAAAGTGATAAACATAATATTTTTTTATATGATCATGCTTCAGAAAATTGATTCAAATAAAATGCATGAGCATAATGAGTCTCCCCCTATCAATATGCTTTTATAGCACACTTATAAGAACATTTAGCATGCTTAAAATATCACGTGGAAGCAAATTTCAGCAAAATTTCAAGCATAAACATTTAGAGACATTCACCACAACCAATAAGCCAAAATCAAAATCCCATCCTCCTCAACACAATGAAACAATATTTTATAATTAAGTTCTCATAGTATTCATAATGCATGATATGCATTAATCATTATACATTCACCATTGAATTCATTGGATAACAATAACAAGCACATAAGCAGGATAATTTCGATGAAAAGACAATTTTTAAAGAAGCATGCATCTAGACATCATTCATTGAAAAATAGCTTAAAGTAAAGTGAGCAGTCACATAATTTGTCCAAAAAGCATATACATAGTATAATGAGACAAGGGAAAAATATCAAACATCACATCAAAAATTTCTCCCCCTTTGTCGTCATAAAAAAGAAATAACTTATCTGCTAAGGAGCTGGTGGTGGTGGAGAAATGCCAAAATGCCTTTTGATCTCCTCAAGTTCATTTAGATGAGCTTGACAAGCATTGAAACTGATGCTCATCTTTTCAAATCCTTCATGTATTTCTCTTTCAAGGTGAGTCACCTGTCCCTCAATCCTGTCAATCCTTCCTTCAAGTATTTTGATATTGCCCAAATGAGTATTAATGCTGTCTAGTCTAGCAAGAACTTGATGAAGCACAGAGGGATCAGTGGGAGGTAGTAGAAGAGGGGTCTCATCAAATAGTAGTTCATCCTCATTTATAGGATCATTATCAGTGCCTTCTTCTGCATCCGCATCGTCATCAACTTGGCCAATCGATTTGTACCAAAAACCTTGATCATTTTGCTTGAATTTCATTCTTTTAAGTGTAGAGTCATCAAGCCAATCAATTTTAGCCACAGGGCGCATTATGGTTTCGGTGGCAATAGGAACTCCAAAATACTCAAAAAGCTTGGTGAAGGGAAGAGCATAGACAAGATGGGATTTGTCCCTCTTTATACACTCTTTCATGTGGGAGAAGATGAGATTGGCAAGGTCCAACTTCTTTTCATTCAACAAACACCAGATGATGAAAGCTTCCGTATAGGTAACATCTATTCGGCTGCCAGATTTAGGTAAAATGTTGTACCCTATGATGGTATGAAGTACCCTAGCTTCAAAAGTGAACTATTTGGCTTTAATCTTAGCTTTTGTAGATATGGAAGGGTCACCACACATCTGTCTTAGGGCATCTATAGGTTCAAAGTCAGGATACAGTGCCCAATCATTTGTAGAGTAGTACTGAAAATCACCTTTAGGAAGGTCAAAAATTTCTCTTAGTGTAGACTTGGTGAACTCAATCTCTTTTCCTTTGATATATGAGAACATAACATTTTTCTCTCTTTCATCTTGCTCTAAGTGAGCATAGAAAAGCTTAATGAGTCTTAGATAATGGAATGTATCAATTGCAACAAATTGTCCCCAACCAATTTTGTCAAAAAAGGCATATGTATTTAAATAATTTTCAGCACAGATACTGTGTGAGACAAGTACTTTACCTCATTTGACAGTATGGTGAAGAAATTTGCATTTGTACTGTGTTTGAAATGAAGGATCCCGAAAAAGAGAGAGTGACGGTGGAGCGGGCAATGTCACCGGAGGTGGTGATGGTGCTTGTGCCTTTTTCAGTGCCAGAACGATCAGGTTATGGCGGTGCTTGGTTTGCCAGTCACGAGATTCTACGGTGGTGAGTTTCTATTTTTCGGCAGTGGATCGTCCTCCTATAGTTCTTGGAGGCATGCTGCATTGTGAGAGAGAAAAGGTGAGATGGTAGTTTTTTACCCCAAAGAAAAATACATAGCAGATTTGTGAAGAAGAAAATAACGAACCCCCAAACCAACGATTAAAAAGAAAGAAAGGATTTTAAAAAGATTACCATCAGTAGGTCATCAGTTCAGATTTGACAATTTGGACTAGAAAATTGCATAGTGGCGTGAGGAAGAGAGCAGGCCCTAAGTCGACTTAAGAAAAGGAGATGTAAATGAGAACCAAAAGCAAATGAAACACAAAAAAAAGGAAAACTAAAGAAGTCGTCTTTTGTAATGGGAAAAGTCTACTGTCCTAAAGAAATATAAAGTTGACTTTGTAATCAGATAAAGTAGACTTGCCCAAAGAATTTAAAAAGTCGACTTCCCCAAGAAAAAGGAAAAAATAATAAAAAAAATTCTAAAATTGGAAGGGTGTAAGGAGTCGACTTTTTCAGCACAGAAAGTCGACTGTTTTTCATTACTTGAATTCCAAAAAGGCTCTGTCAAAAATAGTCGACTTTAAATAATAGAAGAGTCGACTTTTTCCTAAAAACTCAAGTCAGTTCAATCTCACTTGCTTTGGTCATGCCTATTTCTCTTCTAATAGAACAAAACCTATCTTCTTGGAGGGGCTTGGTAAAAATATCAGCTAATTGATTTTTCGTATTGACAAAAATAAGCTCGATATCTCCTTTAGACACATGATCTCTCAAGAAATGATTTCTAATTTCAATGTGCTTTGTTCTTGAGTGTTGTATTGAATTTTTGGAAATACAAATAGCACTTGTATTATCACATCTAATAGGTATGTGATCAAATGTAAGTCCAAAATCTTCAAGTTATTGTTTGATATAAAGCGTTTGAGCACAACAACTTCCGGCTGCCACATATTCGGCTTCCGCCGTTGACAAAGCTACAGAATTTTGTTTCCTGCTTGACCAAGATACAATGGAGTGTCCTAGAAAATGACAAGTACCACTAGTGCTTTTCCTATCTATTTTGCACCTGGCAAAGTCAGCATCCAAATAACTTATAAGATCAAAGAATATATCCCTAAACCAAAGTCCCAAATCAATAGTGCCACTCAAATATTTAAAAATTCGTTTAACAACACTTAAATGGGATTCTTTGGAACATGATTGGAATCTCGCACATAAGCAAACACTAAACATGATATCCGGTCTACTCGCCGTTAAGTACAAAAGACTTCCAATCATACCTCTATATTTCTTGATATCAACATCTTTCCCTTTTTCATCTTTATCAGTTTAGTGGCATTACTCATAGGAGTTTTTGCATGTTTGGCGTCCTCCAAGCCAATTTTTTTTAGCAAATCTTTAACATATTTAGATTGACAAATGAATATACCATCTAATGATTGTTTGATTTGCAATCCTAGAAAAAAGTTAAGTTCACCCATTATGCTCATTTCAATTTCGTTTTGCATGCTTGAGGCAAATTCTCTGCATAACTTCTCATTTGTTGATCCAAAAATGATATCATCAACGTAAATTTGAATGATCAACAAATTCTTATCAATGATTTTTGTAAAAAGAGTGATCAATTTTTTCTCTAACAAAATAATTTTCTAGAAGAAAACCACTCAATCTTTCATACCAAGCTCTAGGAGCTTACTTCAAACCATATAAGGCTTTAGATAATTTAAAAACATGGTTTGAAAAATTATGACTCTCAAAGCCCGATGGTTGTTCTATATAAACTTCTTCTTCTATGAAGCCATTCAAGAATGCACTTTTTACATCCATTTGATATAGCTTGAAGTTCTTATGAGATGCATATGCAAGTAACATCCTAATTGCTTCTAGTCTAGCAACGGGTGCAAAGGTTTTTTCATAGTCAATTCCTTCTTCTTGGTTGAAATCTTGGGCGACTAATTGATGTGGTTGGACTTGAATTATATTGTAAGCTTATTTTTGCCCTTTTTATCAAAATATAATTTAACCACTCGCAAGAGCACGAATCTTTGTAGATACAGTTCTATATAGAGGGTATCGATCCCACGAGGACTAGTCGTAATTGTCTTAAAGAAAGATTAATTCCACTTTAATCCTAAAAACAAGGTTTTGAGTTTTGTTTATAAAACTATTGCATGAATGTAATAACAATAAATTTAAAGAGTTTAAAGTTGGGAAAGAGAACTAGGGGTGGTTTCCACCACTAGCCATTCATATGTTCATAAGTGTAGCAAGCATGGGATTCATAACTTAAATGCCTAACAATGTCATTAGGCTTGTGACCTCAATGACATATCAAAAGATCAATGTGAGCACCAACCTATCATAATCCATCTTCAACAAGCATAGTTCTTCAACCTAACTAATTACCTTATTTTCTAAGTGAACCTACATGCATCCAAACTACCTTATCTTGGCATGGTTTATACAAGCAAACACCACACATTCATTTAAACACCATTATCTAGCCATCATTTGCACTTCTTGTGGAATATGCAAATGTTGTGCATTCACATGAAAGAATCTACTCTAAGACAAGAATAAACTCAACCTCAAATGAATATATATAAGAAATGTATTAGTGTACATGGTCACTAGGCTAAATAATCAATATTTAACTACAAATCCCAAAATGCTACAAAAATGAACAAGTTTACATGGCTAGGTGTTTCAACCACACCCTAGTAGAAGAGTTAGTTGCTCATGGTTGCCTTGCACTCTTCCATTGATGGAGAAGATGAAGCTTCTTGGTCTGGTTCAGCTCATCTTTCTTCTTTCCCGAATGTCTCTCCTTGAGTAGTATGATGTGTATGAGAGATATATGAGAAAAGGCTTCTTTTTGTGCTTTATGGCTACCTTTTTCAACCTTGGGGCCCTCCATATATATATATCAATATATATATCCATTATATCAAGAAGGTCCCCAAGGGTCTTGTTCAAGTCAGACAATCCCCCTAAGTCGTGCAAAAAGGGGAATTTTGTTGCAAGTGGGAGAGCAGGTGAGCAAGTGGGCAAGTGGCTCTGCAGAATCTCGATCAATCGAGATTGGATCTCGATTGATCGAGATCAACATCTCGATTGATCGAGATGCCTTGGCTGCAAATCTGACTTTTCTCTTCAGCTGCAAAAAGCCTCAAATTTTGCTCCTTTTCCTACAAGACCTGCAATACATCAAAAACACAAAAATACCGTAAACATATCTCGGTAAACGTAGAAACGGAACTAATATATCCAATAAAGAGGGTTCAAATGCATAGAATTGAACACTTATCACTAATCTAGCCTTATTTCTAATTATAACATCCGACTCATCCTTTTTATTTCTATAAACCCATTTGGTTCCTATGACGGTTTGATATTTGGGTCTAGGAACTAAATTTCAAACTTGATTCCTCTTAAATTGGTTTAGTTCTTCTTGCATAGCTAAAATCCATGACTCATCATTTTCGGCCTCACGGATATTCTTTGGCTCTATTTGAGATACAAAAGCTAAATGATCAAACATATCTCTAAGAGATGATCTAGTACTTACTCCTTTAGTAGGATCACCTATAACTTGGTCAAGTGGATGATAAGGAATGACTCTTTGACTTTTTGAAAGAGAGCCATGTATGTCATTTTGGGTGATTTCCTCCTTAGAAGCATTTTCTTGTGACTTATCAATGGTGGACTCTTTTGGTTTTTCAACTAACGTAAGTCCATCAACATCCTTTTCAAGTTCAATCACTTCATCATCCAAATTTTGTCTAGGGGTAGGAATAGGAGATTCATCAAATACTATATGTATTGATTCTTCTACTACTAATGTGCTTTTGTTGAAAACTCTATAGCCTTTGCTTTTGGATGAATATCTTAGGAAAACACCTTCATCGGATTCAGCATCAAATTTTCCTAAATTGTCCTTGTCATTCAACACAAAACATTTGCATGTAAAAACTTTGAAATAACCTATATTTGGCTTATAACCATTCCAAAGCTCATATGGAGTCTTATCAAGTTTCTTTCTAATGATGATTCTATTTATAACATAACAAGAAGTACTAACGGCCTCGGCCCAAAAATATCTAGGCAACTTATGTTCATTGAGCGTTGTTCTAGCCATCTCTTGGAGGGATCTATTCCGTTTTGTTGAGGAGTTCTAGGAGCGAAAAAATTGTGATCATAACCATTATCATCACAAAATTTCTCAATGTATCGGTTATCAAATTCTCTACCTCTATCACTTCTAATACTCTTAATCTTACATTCTTTCTCATTTTGGACTTTTCTACAAAACTTAGAAAAAATGACACGTGTTTCATTCTTATGAGAAAGAAAGAATACCCAAGTAAGCCTAGTGAAATCATCTACAATCACAAATGCATAAAACTTTTCTCCTAAGCTAGCAATTCTATCCGGACCGAAGAGATCTATATGAAGCAATTCTAATGGTCTTGTTGTAGTGATATCATTTTTCCTCTTGAAGGAAGATTTGATTTGTTTGCCTAATTGGCAAGCACTACAAGTTTTGTCCTTAACAAACTTAGTCTTTGGGAGGCCTTTGACTAAGTCATTTTTGGACAATCTTGAGATCAAGCCCATGCTTGCATGTCCTAGTCTTCTATGCCATAACCAACTATTATCACTAGAGGAACAAAGCATTTAACATTTTGATCAAGCAAGTCACAAAGAAGGATGGTGTACAAATTACCATTTCTATATGCAACAAAAATTTAACGGTAGTCTTTTTCAACAATGCAATGATCTGATTTAAATCCAACATTAAAACGCTTATCACATAGTTGACTAATGCTAAACAAATTATGCTTAAGACCATTAACAAGAAACCCATTGTCAATAGATAAGGAAGAAGATATACCTATGGTCCCAACAGCAACAATTTTACCTTTAGAGTTGTCTCCAAAAGTGACGTTACCTCCATTATAAGGCTTAAGAGAAGAGAATTTGGAGCGATCTCCCATCATGTGCCTTGAGCAACCACTATCAAGAAACCATTTATCCTTGGAACTAGAAGAGGATATCAAGTATACCTACAAGGCAAGCTTAAGTGAGTTCTTTTGGTACCCAAACCATTTTGGATCCAATTGGGTTAGCAATCCTAGGAAATGTTCCTTTTGGACCCAAATCATTTTAGTCAACTTCCTTTTTCTAAAAGGACAAGAAAATATTTTATGTCCATTTCTTCTACAAAGATTGCATATAGAACCAAAAAAGTTAAATTGAGATCTTTTGACAAAGAAGTGTTTCAAAGGTTTTAACTTATCATTCTTTGAAGAGGGCTTTTTGATCAAAGACACTTGTTTATCATATGGATTTTATTCATCCCTTCTTTGTCATAAACATCCCTTTGTCTTCTAAGAAGAATAGTTAAGTTCTTTCTTCCTTTGGTAAATTTTGCAAGAATCTCAATTTGATCATCAATAATTTTCTTTAAATTTTCATTTTCAATTTGAAGATCAATTGAGAAAATCTCTTTTGAAAATGTATCTCTTTTTTTCTTGAAAGAATCATTTTTCATTTGAACTTTAGAAAACTCAAGTGAAGAAGAATCTTTTTCCTTTTCAATAAAACATTTTCATTTTGAGCTTTAGAAAGTTCTAGTGAAAGAGATGAGATTTTTTTGTTTAAGAGATGAATTTTTCAAAATAACCTTTTCAAGTTCTTTATGCAAATCTTCAAAGGCATCTTGCAATTCATTATAAGAAAAAGAAGACTCAATTGAAAGCTCAAGATTAGAATCTACCTCATCATCGATTGCCATGAGGCAAAGGTTGGCGACTTCGTCATTATCACTATCTGAATCCCTTGAGTTGGAATCATCCTGTGTTGCCTTCATTGCCTTTTTCTTTTGTACTTGAGGCAATTGGCTTTGAAATGACCCAACTTTCAACAATAAAAGCAAGTAGGTGGTTCCTTTTTGCTTGACTCACCTTTGGATTCATTTCTCTTAAAAGGTCTCTTCTTGAAGAGTTGCTCTTTTCTTATGAATTTTTTGAACTTGTTAGAGATGAGAGCAAGTTCATCTTCATCATCGCTAACATCTTTATCATCTACCTCATTGACCTTTTGAATTGAAGTCTTTAGAGCCATGCTCTTCTTTTGCTCGGGCTTTTCTTGACGATTTTTCATCTTGATTTCATGAGTCACGAGAGATCCTATGAGGTCTTCAAGACTCAATGTATCGAGATCTTTTTACTTCTGAGATAGCGGTAGCCTTAGCATCCCAACTTGTGGGTAGGCACCAAAGAATTTTCTCCACATTGTCGGAAGTAAAGTAATTCCTACCAAGATGAGATAAACTATTAATAATGTTAGTGAATCAAGTAAACATCTCACCAATGGTTTCATTTGGTTCCATCTTAAAGAGCTCATACTCACGAATTAACATGCTCACTTTGGTGGCTCTAACTTGCTTAGTGCCTTCCTAAGTCACTTCAAGTTTGTCCAAAATCTCTTTGGTAAACTTACAAGCCAAAATTCTATTGAATTCGGATTTGCTCAAAGCACAATACAAATTTGTAACAACTTTGGCATTGATTTGAACAAGTTTTTGGTCGTTGTCACTATATTCATGCAAGTCTTTTGGAACTCTTAGACCTTCTACAGTTTTCATGGGAACTAAGGATCCGTCACGAACAACTTCCCAAACTTGATAGTTAATGGATTGAAGAAACCATATCATTCTAGGTTTCCAATAGCTATAGTCGGTTCCATCAAACCAAGGTGGCCTATTGTTGGATTGGCCTTCTACATGAGATGGTCCTTTCATGTTTTTCATGATCAAACTCTAAGATGATTAAGTCCTATTCAAGAGTCCAAGCTCTGATGCCAATTGTTACCCAATAATTGACCCTAGAGGGGAGGGGGGGTGAATATGTGTCACGCCCCGATTTCTGGTTCTCCCAGAATCCAAGGGTGAATGGTGTTACACATCATCACCTCACAACAATCCCATACAAATGTGGAAGCCTAAATTTATCCCTACATAAGGATATACATATCCCAACCTCAACCAATTGATACGGGCCTAAACCATGCCATGCTTGCATAACCAACTAGAGGTGGCCCGCAGATTTTTAGACATGCGACCCTGTGTGAATGGAATATGAATCTAAAACATATACCATTGGATAGAGAATAAAAAAAATACTTACTTTCAAAAAAAGAATCACTCATATCGGGCTTAAAACGAAGAAATTATGTCCCTTCAAAGTTACGAAGTCAGGCAGGAACCCCAGGCAGCTCCAGGATTCCTTCGGTCGACTGATGGGTAGTTTCGGTCGATCGAAATTGCACTTTCAGTTGACTGAAATCCTCATCAGTCGCCTGAAATAGGTTCCCAGCTGTTCCAACTCTCTGGATCTCCCACTTACGGTCGACTGATGTAGAGGGCACTCGACCGAAAGTCCAAAAATGCCTCAAAACCTGATTTTTCAAGCCCAATGCACTACGCCACCATACCAAATCATAATCAAACATAAATATGATCAAAAATACACAAAATCAATGAATTTGGGTCTCAAAGAAGCAAAGTCCATGAACCCCTCAAGTTTGCTACAAAGCTACTTTATCCTTGAAACCCAAACAACCATAATTGATCTATAATGTCCATAGCATGGTAAAAATGTACAACTCTAGTCTCCAACATTCATTCTCTCAATATCATACATAAAAACTTAATAAAGTCCATCATTCATTCCATTCCCACAAGATAGTACATAATGGGAGTCTAAACCACATCCTTCTATTCGTACACCAAAAGTCACATGTGATCAATATATATAGTCATTACATATAGACTAAAACATATCAACATACTTAAAAACATGAATACAATGCTTTCCATCTAGTCCACATGCCACAAGCTAGCATGGACATCTATATACATCTCAAAAGGTCACAACTCAAAAGAACTTCAAGAGCCCACCTGGCCAATTATGCCTCATCTTCCATTGGTGCCTTATCTGAAAAAAAATTTGTATATAAGGGGGGAGCTTTATCCTCTCATAGTTCAGTAGAAATGATCCACTCATCCCCACTCTAACCCGTCAGCCATGCATGAGTGCATATGAAAACGCTACATGTCTACATGACAAGTATACATGTTTTTTTACCTATAAACAAACATATTTTTCAATCATGCGTGATGCTTCACATCTCAATGCATATATATATATATATATCAAATTAGACAAATCACAATTCATATATATAACTTACACCACATAAATCCAAAAATCACTTCAATGGGGACTAGCTTATCATACCACCTCCATAGTAAGGGTCTCTTCGGCACCGAAACTCTACTTATGCTTCTCAGTTTACTATTCTGACGGATGGGCCATCTGCTTGGCCAACTCTTGGATCTTTCACCCTAGGGGTCATCCCCTTATCTTAATTCTCAATGTTGTCATGCCCCAAAAACTTCACTTTTCACATAGTGCATATAATCACATCAATGCACTCAATCAACATAATGCAGTGCATTTTATCGAATCAATGCATTTTCTTTCCACTTCAAGATTGTTACAATATCATCACACTCACATCATGAAAATCATCATGATTATGCATTTAACAAGAAAATCATATCTTTCATGCATAAATATATAAACACCCACATTTTCATGTTTTCACCAAATGAACACATTTTTCATCAAAAGCATTCATAGTCACATTTACCCATACACAACATATATAAGTCTTAAATAACGTGTTAGACATTTATACATACATAAATCACAATGGTATACATATATACACATATACATAACCCTAGTGATAAGTGTTCAATTCTATGCATTTGAACCCTCTTTATTGCATATGTTAGTCCCGTTTCTACGTTTATCGAGATATATTTACGGTATTTTTGTGTTTTTGATGTATTGCAGGTCTTGTAGGAAAAGGAGCAAAATTTGAGGCCTTTTGCAGCTAAAGAGAAAAGTCAGATTTGCAGCCAAGGCATCTCGATCAATCGAGATCTCGATTGATCGAGATCTCACTTCGATTGATCGAAATCTCGATCAATCGAGATCCAATCTCGATTGATCGAGATTCTGCAGAGCCACTTGCCCACTTGCTCACCTGCTTTCCCACTTGTAACAAAATCCCCCTTTTTTGCACGACTTAGAGGGATTGTCTGACTTGAACAAGACCTTTGGGGACCTTCTTGATATAGTTGGTATATACATTGATATATATATATATATATATGTGGTGGGCCCCAAGGTTGAAAAGGTAGCCATAAAGCACACAAAAGAAGCCATTTCTCAGATATCTCTCATACACATCAGAATACACAAGGAGAGACATTCGGGAGAGGAGAAGAAGGAGCTGAACCAGACCTTGAAGCTCCATTTTCTTCATCAATGGAAGAGTGTAAGGCAACCATGAGCATCTAACTTCTATACTAGGGTGTTGTTGAAGCCTCTAGCCATGTAAACTTGTTCATTTTTGTAGCATTTTGGGATTTGTAATTAAATGTTGATTATCTAGTCTAGTGACAATGTACACTTATACATTTCTCTTATATATTCATTTGAAGTGGAGTTTATTCTTGTCTTAGAGTAGATTTTGTCATTTGAATGCACAACATTTGCATATTCCATAAGAAATGCAAATGATGGCTAGGTAATGGTACTTTAAATGAATGTGTAGTGCTTGCTTGTATAAACCATGCCAAGATGAGGTAGTTTGGATGCATGTAGGTTCACTTAGAGAGTAGGGTAATTAGGTAGTTAGTTAGGTTGAAGAGCTATGCTTGTTGAAGATGGATTATGATAGGTTGGCACACACATTAATCTTTTGATATGTCATTGAGGTCACAAGCCTAATGACATTGTTAGGCATTTAATTTATGAATCCCATGCTTGCTACACTTATGAACATATGAATGGCTAGTGGTGGAAACCACCCCTAGTTCTCTCTCCCAACTTTTATTCTTTAACTTTATTGTTATTACATTCATGCAATAGTTTTATAAACAAAACTCAAAACTTTGTTTTTAGGATTAAAGTGGAATTAATCTTTCTTTAAGACAATTACGACTAGTCCTCGTGGGATCGATACCCTCTATATAGAACCGTATCTACAAAGATTCGTGCTCTTGCGAGTGGTTAAATTATATTTTGATAAAAGGGGCAAAAATAAGCTTACAATATAATTGAAGTTCAAACCACATCAAAATTTTGGCGCCGTTGCCGGGGACTACGGTGTAATTGTCGCCATTGGAAGATTAAATCTGGTTTAATTCTTAGGCTAGAAATTCTTTAATTCTTTATTTTATATATTTCTTGTTCTTATTTCTCAAATTTCTTGATTTTAGGTATACCACATAGCGGGCATCTAAAGAGATTAAAGTTGGAACCCTTTGTGAGTATAAAGTCTAAAATTAGTGGGTTTGAGTTCATTTATTTTTGTATATATTATTGTTCATTTTGTGTATTGAGGTGTTGTTCTACTATTAATGCATGCTAGGTAGACGGTCCTTGTCACTTCCGTTGCTTCCGTGTAATATTGAACTTGAAAGAACACTTAGACAACGTAGAGGAACCTCTAGGGACCCTATATTGCCTAGGACCGAAAACATGGACCCAAATGAAAGACAACCTCCCGGACTACCTCCTTTTAATCATGAATAACAACCTCCACCTCCTCCTCCTCAAGGAGAATTGCTTATGGACTTTTATCTTCCGACTACATTTGAAGTACCTTCATGTATTCAATTTCTGGATGTAGCGGCAACTCAATTCGAAATAAAGTCCTCCACCATCAATCTTCTTAATAGCTTCCATGGTCTTCCTAATGAGGATCCATACCGGCATTTAGATTACTTCCTTTCGGTGTGTTCCACCATTCGTGTACCACACTTTACGGAGGATGATCTAAAGCTGCGTATGTTTCCATTCTCCTTAAAAGATAAAGCTAGAAGTTGGTTCAATTTCTTAGAACCTAACTCAATCCATTCTTGGGCGGAGATGCAAATAGAGTTCTTAAAAAAATACTTCCCAATGGGAAAGACGAGTGATATTCGGCAAGCAATCACCGGATTCACCCAAATTGATCAAGAACAATTTCATGAGCCGTGGGAGAGATTAAAAGATCTTCTTAAATCTTGTCCGCATGATGCTATCCCAAAATGGCAGCTAGTGCAAAGTTTTTATGATGGGGTGAGTGAGCAACATAGGCAAATGATAGACTCCGCTTGTGGAGGTGGATACTTTTTGAAAAGCCCCGATGAGGCATGAAAACTTTTTTAACCCTAAGCAATAATTCAGCTCAACGCTCCTCCACTAGAAAAGGGAAGGCCACCCAACCTTGTAGAGGAGTGCATGAAATTTCACGGGTAGATGAGGTTGCCATGCAAGTAGAAGCCTTATCCCGAAAAATGGACCTAATCATGAAAAATGGGCTGCCTACTCCAAGCCAACCTGTTCAAAATCAGGAAGTGTGTTCGTTTTGCTATAGTACTTGACATTTTGTGCGAGATTGTCCCATTGCCGGTCAATCTCTCGATTATGCTCAAGAGCAAGCGAATGCCTTGTACTCTAAACAGATCAATGATCCATATTCAAATACGTACAATCCTGGTTACAAGAATCATCCGGCTTTTTCATGGAAACCTCAAGAATCAAGTCCCTCTTTTCAAGGGCAAAATTCTTTCAATTCCCAATCTCAACAGCCTCAATATAGGCCAAATTCTCAACCTTACCATCAAAGGTCCAATTACCAACAACCACCACCTCCTCCGAGAAGCCAAGGCTTTGAAGAAAGAGTGATAAGCAATCTTGAGGCTAATACCCGCTTATTGCAAACTCACTCTCAATCAATCTCTAAGCTCGAAGCTAATGCTCAATCTATGGCTAGGTTAGAAGCTCAAATCGGGCAACTAGCTAATGCCTTGAATAGAAGGGAGGAAGGTAAGTTGCCGAGTCAACCGGTGGCGAATCCTAAGGGTGTTCATGTGATTGAGGATCCATCATCTTCATCTTGTAATGCTCCTCCGGAGCAAGTTCAGTCAATCACCACCTTAAGGAGTGGTAGAATCATCAATTCTAAGGTAGGGGAAGAAGAGAAAAGGGAATCCCAAGAGCAACCCAAAAATCCAAAAGAATCCCAATTAAATCCAAAATTGTTTCCCTTTAATCCAAATGTGCACAACATCCCATTAAATCCAAAAGGAAAGGCAAGTGAAGTTGTGTCGTCATCAAGTCTAAATCTTGACACCTTTTTTGAACCTCCGGTTCCTTTTCCTCAAAGATTGAAGGAACCTTCTCATTTTGGGAAGCAAGGAGAGAAAATTCAAGACATGATGGAGATCTTCAAACAAGTAAAGATCAATCTCCCTCTCCTTGATGCTATCCGGCAAATTCCCTCCTATGCTAAATTCTTGAAGGACTTGTGCACTCAAAAGCGCAAATCTAGGAATAATGCTCCTAAGAAAGTCCTCCTAACTGAGCACATAAGCTCCATTTTCCAACACCAAGCCCCTCCTAAATTCAAAGATCCGGGTGCTCCGACCATTTCTTGCACCATCAGAAATCAATCTTTTGAAAAGGCACTTCTTGATTTAGGGGCTAGTGTCAATTTACTTCCATTCTCAGTTTACCAACAACTAGGTTTGGGGGAACTTAAGCCTACCACAGTTGTGTTGCAACTTTCCGACCGCTCGGTGAAGCAACCACGTGGCATCATTGAGGATGTAATCATTCAAGTGGACAAATTCTACTTTCCGGTGGACTTCATAGTCCTTGACACGGAACCGGTTCAAAATCCAAATCGACATATTCCTATCATTCTAGGTCGTCCATTCTTGGCTACGGCAAACGCTTGCATTAATTGCCGTACCGGAGTGATGGACATCTCTTTCGGGAATATGAAAGTCCATTTGAACATCTTTAATGCTTCTCACCACACATCCGACGAAGAAAGTGAGTGCTTTTGTGTTGATGTAGTGGAAGACCTTGTTCAAGAAGCACTTCCTTCTATTCTTTCTAAGGATCCTTTAGAGGCATGCATAAATCATTTCAACTGTGACAATTTTGACATTGAGCGATCCATTTGTGAAGTCAATTCAATGCTCGATGTCACTACTGTCATGGATTTGCCTAAATGGAGAGTTCCGAGAGAACCCTTGCCTCCTTTGTCCAAAACTTCCCAAACTCCTTCTTTAATTTTTCCACCACAACTTGAGCTCAAGCCTCTACCGACTATACTCAAGTATGTTTTCTTGGGCGCTAATGAGACCCTTCCAGTCATTATTGCTTCCAATCTCACCGATGATCAAGAGATGGAACTCCTTAAGGTGTTAAAACACCACAAGGAAGCAATAGGATGGAGTGTGGCAGATCTTAAGGGAATAGATCCTTCTATTTGTATGCACCGCATACACTTGGAAGAAGATGCAAAGACCTCAAGGGAGGCACAACGTCGATTAAATCCAAATATGAAGGACGTTGTAATGAAGGAGGTGGTGAAGTTACTAGATGCGGGAATCATTTACCCCATCTCAGACAGCAAGTGGGTTAGTCCCACTCAAGTGGTTCCAAAGAAGTCCGGTATTATGGTGCAACCAAATGATAAGGGTGAATTAGTTTCCCAATGCACCACCACGGGATGGAGAGTGTGCATAGATTATTGGAAATTAAATTCAGCCACTCGGAAAGATCATTTCCCCCTCCTATTTATTGATCAAATCTTGGAGAGATTAGCTGGGCAAAGTTTTTATTGCTTCTTAGATGGATATTCTAGCTATAATCAGGTTGCTATAGACCCGAGGGATCAAGAGAAAACCACATTTACATGTCCTTTCGGCACATTTGCTTATAGACGCATGCCCTTTGGGTTGTGCAACGCACCAGCGACTTTTCAACGGTGTATGATGTCTATCTTTTCGGATATGGTGAAAAAATTCTTGGAAGTGTTCATGGATGATTTTTTCGTGTTTGGGCCTTCATTTGAATCATGTCTCCAAAATCTATCCCGTGTTCTCAAACGATGTCAAGAGACCAACCTAATTCTTAGTTGGGAAAAGAGCCATTTTATGGTGCAAGAGGGTATTGTCCTAGGGCACATTGTGTCTAAGAGAGGAATCGAGGTTGACAAAGCCAAGGTTGAGCTTATTTCCAAACTTCCTCCACCATCAACGGTGAGAGAGATTCGTTCATTCCTTGGGCATGCGGGCTTTTATCGTCGTTTCATCAAAGACTTTAGCAAGATCTCTCGGCCTTTGTGCCGCCTTCTTGAAAAAGAATCTTGCTTTACCTTTGATGAAGCGTGCCTTCGCGCTTTTGAAAAACTCTGCACCATGCTTACAACCGCTCCAATTCTAATCCCTCCAAATTGGGCTCTCCCATTTGAGATCATGTGTGATGCATCTGATTATGCCATGGGTGCGGTCTTAGGGCAACGAGTAGACAAATTTCCCCATGTCATCTACTACGAAAGTAAAACCCTTTTCGAGGCTCAAATCAATTATACCATAACGGAAAAGGAGTTGCTTGCGGTAGTATTTGCCTTGGACAAATTTTGAGCTTATTTATTAGGTTCCAAGGTCATTGTCTATTCGGACCATGCTGCCCTCCGGCATCTTTTGGCCAAAAAGGACACCAAGCCTAGGTTGATCCGATGGTTACTCTTGTTGCAAGAGTTCAATTTTGAGATTAGAGACAAAAAGGGAACTGAAAATGTGGTGGCTGACCACCTGTCTAGAATTCTTGTTGAATCCCTCCATAACTCCATTCCAGTTTGTGAATCCTTCCCGGATGAACAACTCTTTGTCATTTCTCAAGAGAGTATCCCTTGGTATGCGGATGTTGTTAACTACTTGGCAACCGGTAAAATACCATCTTCTTGGACCAAGCAAGAGAATGATCATTTTTTCTCCCAATCACGATCATATTATTGGGACGATCCTCAATTGTTCAAATATTGCCCCGATCAAATAATTCGAAAGTGTGTACCCAATAGTGAATTCCATAGCATTCTCAAATTTTATCATACACTCGCTTGTGGGGGACACTTTAGTGCTAAGAAAACCGCAGCAAAAATTCTTCAATGCGGATTTTTCTAGCCAACACTTCATCGAGATGCATATTCATTCTGCCGCTCTTGTGAGCGATGTCAGCGCCTTGGCACGATGTCTCGGAAGGACATGATGCTCTTAACCCTATTCTTATCATTGAGATATTTGATGTGTGGGGCATTAACTTCATGGGACCATTTCCACCCTCTAATGGTCATGAGTACATACTTGTGGCGGTGGACTACGTATCTAAATGGATAGAGGCCGTTGCTACCAAAACTAATGATCACGCAGTCGTGGTTATGTTCATTCAAGCAAATATCTTTAGCCGGTTTGGTACACCTCGAGCCCTCATCAGTGACGGAGGTAAACATTTTTGTAACCGGTTCCTTCGAACCTTGCTTACCAAATGCTCTGTCACACATAAAGTAGCCACCCCATACCATCCTCAAACTAGTGGCCAAGTAGAGGTATCTAAAAGGGAGATTAAGAACATTCTTGAGAAGACCGTTCGGCCTGACCGGAAAGATTGGTCAGTGCGACTAAATGATGCATTATGGGCATACCGAACCGCGTATAAGACTCCCATTGGAATATCACCTTACCGGTTGGTTTATGGCAAAGCGTGCCATCTTCCGGTTGAATTGGAGTATAAAGCTATGTGGGCTACCAAAACTTTCAATTTTGACATGCAAACGGCCGGATCTAATCGAAAGCTTCAATTAAATAAATTGGAAGAATTGCGACATGACGCGTATGAGAATGCTAAAATCTATAAGGAAAAGTCCAAAGCCTTTCATGATCGTAATATTCGAGTCAAAATGTTTTCTCCGGGCCAAAAAGTATGGTTATACAACTCACGCCTCCATTTGTTTTCCGGAAAACTTCGCTCCCGTTGGGATGGTCCATTTTTGATTAATTCCGTTGCTCCCCACGGAGCGGTGGAATTGAAGAACTTGAAAGACGGATCATTGTTCAAAGTAAACGGGCAGCGCTTAAAAGTGTGCGTGGATGACCAAGTTACCACCGAATACGTGGATGTCGTCACTTTGACGGATCCCGTATATTTTGACTCATGAGCTGATTCAGACGTCATGCCATAGACGTGTAAGGTGGCGAGGCCATGGTAGCTATCATGCTTCCATGATGTCCTTTTAATCCAAGGAAAATGTTGTATCTAAGCAATTTAGTATCTAAGTCCCATTAGTCCAAGTCCATGAAGTATAACTCAAGCTGGCTATTTTTGAGCATCTCATTGATCAAAGCTGAGATCTCGATCAATCGAGATTTTGATTGATCGAGATTTCGGTCTCGATTGATCGAAATAATGCAGAGAGTTTGCTAAGTCCAAAGTCCCGAGAGGTAGTATTATTCGATAGCACTTCGATAGGTCCTTGATTGATCGAAGTAAAATCTCGATTGATCGAAGTTAATCTCGATTGATCGAAGAAAGAAACTCGATTGATTGAAGTTGATCTCGATTGATCGAAGTAGGATTTCGATTGATCGAAATCTCGATTGATCGAGATGTACATCTCGATCAATCGAGATTGACGCGATGCCTGCACGTGAGCCGAATACTTATTTAAACCATTGGGCTTCCCTCTCATTTCAAAAGACCATCCGACTTCCTTCTCTTCTCCGAGCAAGCCAGAGCTTCCCCAAGCACTGTCCCACACTTGATCTACCATTCCCGACCATCCTCCGCTGTTCGCCGTGGTCCGAGACCTCTGCGAGCACGCGCACGCGCATCTCTTCGTGGCTGCGAGTGGGGTCCTCATTTTTTGTGCCGATCATCATCTTCACCTTGAGGTAAGTGATGCATGGCTATATTTTGCTTACTTTCTTGCTATTTTTGTTAGTTTCTCGGCGTAATAAGCATAGACCGGTGATGTTGGGTGGAATGGTGCATTAGCTATGTTCATAATGGGATTTTGCGGGTTTCGGGGGTACGAATGCATGTATGGGTGAGTTATTGCATCATTTTTGCTTCGAATGCTCAATGTATGGTTTGCAACCGCGGCCCCATCGTTTCGGTTGCATCCGCTTACGCTGCCTCGTTGAGAGCAAATTTGTGAATACATATGTCAGCACTAATGTTTTAACCCATCTTTGCTTAGTACGAATTATCAAAAATCTAAATTGAACGATATGTGAAAATTATTGTATAACCTGTCTTAACAAAATCACAGAAGTTGAAAAGAGCAAACCCTAATCATTGCAAATTTAGATCCATTCTACAAGAACAAGAATAAACATCAACAATTAGAGTATCTGGATAATCAATATCTTATTACATATGCATCTTGGAAAATTGGGAACCACCAGTTCAGAGACTGACGACACACAAAAAAAAAAAAAAATTTCGTTACTTGTTTTCTTCATGTTCGTTCTCAATATTTCTTATTATGCACCCATTCATTTCACTTGGCTTGTAGAGTGGTGTCTTTTGACAGGATGTTGCACCCAAGTTTGGGGGGAAACACCATTGTTAACTTCCAGCTACTGGTTTGCCATCTGTCCACTCCCCTATTCATGGTAATATCGTTCTGACTCTCATCTATATTTTTCTCCTTGTACATTGAGGACACTGTACCATTCAAGTTTGGGGGTAAGGCGAGACATTTCTTGTGTTTTAAATATGAAGGTGAAATAGTGGCATGTTTTCAATAGTGGCATGTTTTAGACATTTTTATTTATTTTTTATTTATTGTTTTTTAGGAATTGTTTGGTAATTTCTTTTTATAGGTTGTTTTGATTTAACATCAATCAATAGTTTAATACTTTATGTAGGTTCCTGACTTGAAATTGTAGAGTATGTGTAAAATTTCTAGAAACTATGGTTTGAATGCAGTGGTTTAAGTCGTTATTTGCATTGACATGACTTGGAGTGGTTGACTCTGGTTCTTTTCACAATTCACACGCACACTAGTAGAGTTAGTGGGGTTTCTACTTGGCTTTGAGTATCAATTATATGTGCTGAATATAAGTCGGTATCCCTTGAGAATAAACACTTTAAACATGCTACACTTATAAAAAAAAAATTAAAAAATAATTTAAAAAAAAAAAAATAATCCTATGGTTTATGGCCATTTTGGTTCGAGTTATTAGGTCCCTCAAGGTATCTTGAAACCTGGTGCCCTAAAGCCATTTGGTTTGGGAGTCACAGGCTGAAAGCTCGCTACATGGACCAATTCGAAAGCCTAATAAACATAGGCATTGCGTTATTGGTTAGTCTATGGTTTGTGGCTGTTTTGATTCGAGTTATTAGGTCCCTCGAGGTATCTTGAAACCTGGTGCCCTAAAGCCATTTGGTTTGGGAGTCACAGGCTGAAAGCTCGCTACATGGATTAATTCGAAAGCCTAATAAACCTGGGCATTGCAAAACCACTTATAAAAAAAAAAAAATTTTTGCATGTGTTCATGTTTTGAGTGATACATTCAATAAGGGGATCCAATAAATTGAGGGGACTTGTAATTGCTCACTCAGGGCCGGGCTAAACCACATTGATGAATGCTAGTTCACTTTTCACGAGGGGGCTAGAGTTAGTTTCTTTGAGTTGTGTTGTTGTAAATTTTGTATGAGAACCATTTTTTTGAATTATGGGGTTTAGGGATTTGAAAGTATTCTTCAATGCAAGTCTTTTAACTGCATTTTGTAGTCTTCGTCTTGATTAATGTTTGAAATAGGACTTTTGGCATGTTTGTGGGTAACATCTTTGGAAACCCTCACGAGACTTCACTCGTCCACTAGGGGTAACCTAGGGGTTTAAAAGGCTTGTTGCATATGCTAAATGCAATCGGATCTCCCACGAAAGAGGAAGTAGTTTAGTTATTTTATTTCATTTTTAGTTATGTATTGCTAAGAGACTAGCAATATATAAGTTTGGGGGTGTGATAAGTAATGAATATTGCATATTCAATGCCTTTAAAATTATATGAATTAGTGTCTTAGTAATATTTATTCCATATTTTTATTAATAATTTTAATCTTTTTATGAATGCAGGTGATTAAGGGTAATTCTGATTAAGAATGATGAAATCGGGCTACAAATGGTGCTCATTTAGTTATCACTGAAGCTTGGCCCATTAGAGATATGTTTATATTGAAGATCCAAACTAAATGGACTAAATAAATGGGTTGGAATTGAATTTAAATGAAGAAAAGGAGCACGGGCCTATTCGCATTGAAGATTGGGCCAATTCAGGCCTAAAAAGTCCTGGACCCGTGTTGGTATTCAGACCATAATTCCGTACACGATTGTCAAAATGACCCAAACTCAATATGGGTTGAAGGAAATTCAATTCTGCACAATTTCATATTTCACGGAAATTTCCTAAAACGGACGTTTTCATCAACTTTCTGCCCTATTTGCGCAGCTGCCACTTTTTGGACGCAAATGCCACTTTGTGAGGAGCAAGTGCCATTTTCTTATGCGCACTTGCCACTTTGGGAAGGCCAGGTGTCCCGTGGGTTTGGTTTAGCAAAGTAAAAACGATGAAACGAAGGAAACTAGGGTATTCGGGGGGGAGAGAAACACAGAGAGAAATACAGAGGCGATTCGTGACGATACGGACAAAAGGATGGTGATTTCACCATCGTTCAAGCTTGGACATCCGATCATGAGCGGCTAAACACCATTCCGGGGAAGTGATGTAACCCTAACCTGTCTTTCAATGTTTTAAGTTGTATACTAATTTGGGAATGATTTACTGTGTGCATTGATTGTATAACCGAGACGTAAACAATAGCTGTGCCATTGCTTTTAAATTGAATGTATTGATTCATTGCATGTTTATTCTTGTTCTTGTAGAATGGATCTAAATTTGCAATGATTAGGGTTTGCTCTTTTCAACTTCTGTGATTTTTTTAAGACAGGTTATACAATAGTTTTCACATATCGTTCAATTTAGATTTTTGATAATTCGTACTAAGCAAAGAGGGGTTATAACATCATTAATTAGTCAGATGTATAGGCCATGCTAAGCGAAAACGAGTTATGCTTAATTGAATGTTGAACGAATTCTCTTGATAGAATTGAATTGGGCTTGTAGCCATTCTTTTCTGAATGCATAGAGTAAACGTCCCAATTTAGTATACAACTTAAAACATTGAAAGACAGGTTAGGGTTCCATCACTTCCCCGGAATGGTGTTTAGCCGCTCATGATCGGATGTCCAAGCTTGAACGATGGTGAAATCGCCATCCTTTTGTCCGTATCGTCACGAATCGCCTCTATATTTCTCTCTGTGTTTCTCTCCCCCCCGAATACCCTAGTTTCCTTCATTTCATCATTTTTACTTTGCTAAACCAAACTCACGGGACACCTGGCCTTCCCAAAGTGGCAAGTGCGCATAAAAAAATGGCACTTGCTCCTCACAAAGTGGCATTTGCGTCCAAAAAGTGGCAGTTGCGTAAATAGGGCAGAAAGTTGATGAAAACGTCCGTTTTAGGAAATTTCTGTGAAATATGAAATTGTGCAGAATTGAATTTCCTTCAACCTATTTTGAGTTTGGGTCATTTTGACAATCGTGTACGGAGTTATGGTCTGAATACCAACACGGGTCCAGGACTTTTTAGGCCTTAATTGGCCCAATCTTCAATGCGAATAGGCCCGTGCTCCTTTTTCTATTTAAATTCAATTCCAGCCCATTTCTTTAGTCCATTTAGTTTGGATCTTCAATATAAACATATCTCTAATGGGCCAAGCTTCAATGATAACTAAATGAGCACCATTTGTAGCCCGATTTCACCATTCTTAATCAGAATTACCCTTAATCACCTGCAATCATAAAAAGATTAAAATTATTAATAAAAATATGAAATAAATATTACTATGACACTAATTCATATAATTTTAAGGGCATTGAATATGCAATATTCATTACTTATCAAGCACCATGGACTAGAACCTCATTTTCAGTTTTAGTTTAGCATTTCTCTTATTTTCTTTTTATTTATGTACTTTTGGAATGAGTGCAGACTGCTCCGAGACTATGGCGAGAGTGAAAAATGCCACCGGTGCTGTTCGAGATGTGCCCGGGAGAGCCCTCTGGACTCAGAAGTTTCACCCGGAGCAGATATTCGAGCTGAGAGAGTTCGAGGCGTGTTCTGACAGCTCGTGGGCTGTAGCAGAGCTCAGGCGGCATCGCCTTGACCGGTTATGTGTGCCTCCCACTGATGTGGCACACGAGCGCTTGGTGCAGGCCTTTTATGAGCATATGACCTACTCCTGCACCGCGCCGGACACATTGGAGACGATTGTGGGCGGCACGACTATCACTATCACTCCAAGATGGATTGCGCAGATGTTCGGCATCCCTCACCAGCAGCCCCCAGATATGGTTGACCAGGACAGTCGACCGATCTACAGGGCCGAGCTTCCAGCGGACACGACACTATTTTCTATCGTGATGGACATGTGTGGCGGGGCGTTTACCACGCCCAGTCACAACTACACGTCCAAATCGATGTGCCCGAGTAGATTATGGTTCCTGGATACCGTTCTCATCAAGAACGCGTGTCCTCTGCAGCATGTGACAGAGCGCAGAGGCGACCTCCTCCGTTGTCTTTATGCTTTCCACACGGGCACGTGGTTTTCTGTCCCGTCGCTGATATGGGGGCAGATGTTCAAGATCTGGGACAGCCTTGTCAACAAGAGGATGAGGCGAGCAGCGAGCTGGTGGCTTCCCTTTCCTTTCCTCGTCGCTACTTTTCTGAGCATTACCAGTATACCAGTCAGTGATACTGACATTCTGTTGGCACCGCCCACCCGCTTCACACATACTCAGTGGGAGAGGGTGAGGCGACACCTGGAGCGACAGGACCACCAGGGCGATCCACCCGAGGATATAGACATGGATGCCCCCATGGAGATGGATGAGGGTGAGCCTGCAGAGGGTGAGTCATCTGATGAGGCGATGGAGGAGGAGGAGATGAATATTGCTGCAGAGCGGCATGACATCCTAGCGACTGGCTATTCCTGCCTGGCAGCTGACGTTGAGCGGCTCCAGCAGGGTTTTGAGGAGCACGTCCAGGTGACGCAGAGTCAGCTGGAGGGCATTAGATCGGACATTTCTTCTTTGGCACAGGGTCAGAGGGCGATTTTAGACGAGTTCCGGGCCTTCCGGTAGGACCTGCAGTTCCTGTTTGCAGGACGAGCTTCCACCTCCACCTCTACCCCCACCGAGCCACCGCCACCACCACCCGCCCTTGAGTAGATCTATCTAGTTGCACTTTTTGTTTTACTTTATGTATTTTTCTTTCTTTATTTTTGATAGGCCATGTTGGCCATTTTAGTTTTTGCGTATTCCACATCCATGTACCCTTTGTACTGAAACTTATGTTCACATATATGGAATACAGTTATCCTTTCTTTTATCCCATGTGTTATATTTTCTGTCTTTATTTTTACTTTCTACCCATATCAATGCTCTCTCCCAACTTTGACTATGTATGTAGTACCACTTGCCTAATTGTTATATGCGATTCAGTTGATGATTTCCGTTTATTACCGCCTGGTTTCAATTCCCGATACTGTTGAGATTACTTCAATGCAGTATGGCATTAATAAAGTAAGGCAGCCCCTTTGCATGCTATACGTTAGCATGCTTGGATAGTCAATATCTTATCGCATAGACCTCTTAGTCAATTGGGAAACACCAGTTCAGAGTTTGGGATGTGCATTGATCTCGGCCTTATCCGCTTGTTCATAATTCTTTTATTATGTTCTTTTTATCTACTTTTTGTTCCATTTAATGCTCGTGGTATCTAGTTGGTGTTCCGTGCAGGTTTTTCTCATTTCCAGCATGACTGCCGGTGTTGGAATGCCATTTTTGTCGCGTTCTGCAATCTTGGTAAATTCTTTCCTTGTTCTTCTTGTCCAAACATTGAGGACAATGTTGCGTCTAAGTTTGGGGGTGCGGTATGCTATACCACTTGCATATGCATGCAATGTTTAGTCTTTGTATTGATTGTCATTGTAGAGCAAGTTTCTTTTCTTGATATTTTTGCATGCTTGCTATGATGTCCTGCTTTTTAAAAGAAGATCATTCGAATAAATGTCCGAGGTAAATGCAGTAGGTAGTTAAGAACTTTAACATTGTAAATACCCGCACTTTTGTAAGCTATATAATAGGCTAGAACGGTCTACATTTTTGTCCAAATATGAGCACGTATAGTTCTTGTCCTAAATTTGTCCTTAACCGCACAAATTCGCACACATGCATTTTAAATTGTGGGGTATAAGTCTGATGGAGAATTTTGTAAATTTCTGTTTTTATCTGAACAACTTAAAGAAGAAGTTCTTCCGGTTGTTGTAAAAAAAAAAAAAAAACATTATAAAATAAATGCAATAAGCCTTCTCACTCAATAAACCGAATTTCTATACCTCAAAGCAAGGAGTATTCGCGTATAAGTGTGCAAGGTTGAGCAATAATAAGCGGGTGGCTTGCTTAAGCTCATCGCCTTGTAAGCTCGGTTATTAAGTCCGAGGGGTGCTTCTTCACCTAATGCCCTAAAACCAATTGGTTTGGGAGTCATTGGCCCAATGCCGCTACATGGGCTTACAAGAAAGCAAAAAGAGCTAAGCATTGCACGGTCATCCGCACATGAGCAATCACGAATATTTTGTGATAATGAACAACAGTGTTGAATCATTTCAATGAGTTTTTCTTTTAAAAGCAGATTTGTTCTCATTCTTCTCCAAATATGAAAAAAATCATGCGCTAGAATGCATGTTCACTTTTTAAAGAGGATTTTGGGGTCGGGATCGGTATGTTTGTTCGGACTGGCCATCATGTGGGGACCGTCGTTTATTTATAGCTTGTGAAAGTCCATTTTTGCTAATGACTGCATAGTTCTGTAATACTTGTTGCATTTGCCAAATGTGAAATGAACGGATGATCGCCCTTTATCTAGTTGATGACTGAGCATGATTAAATTTTTATATAAGATAGTTAAATTTTTTTTTATAATATTGCATTGCTAAGGGACTAGCAATACGTAAGTTTGGGGGTGTGATAAGTGTTCAATTCTATGCATTTGAACCCTCTTTATTGCATATGTTAGTCCCATTTCTACGTTTACCGAGATATGTTTACGGTATTTTTGTGTTTTTGATGTATTACAGGTCTTGTAGGAAAAGGAGCAAAATTTGAGGCTTTTTGCAGCTGAAGAGAAAAGTCAGATTTGCAGCCAAGGCATCTCGATCAATCGAGATGTTGATCTCGATCAATCGAGATGTTGATCTCGATCAATCGAGATCTCGATTGATCGAGATCCAATCTCGATTGATCGAGATTCTGCAGAGCCACTTGCCCACTTGCTCACCTGCTTTCCCACTTGCAACAAAATCCCCCTTTTTTGCACGACTTAGAGGGATTGTCTGACTTGAACAAGACCTTTGGGGACCTTCTTGATATAGTTGGTATATATATTGATATATATATATATATGTGGTGGGCCCCAAGGTTGAAAAGGTAGCCATAAAGCACACAAAAGAAGCCTTTTCTCAGATATCTCTCATACACATCAGAATACACAAGGAGAGACATTCGGGAGAGGAGAAGAAGGAGCTGAACCAGACCTTGAAGCTCCATCCCCCTTTTTTGCACGACTTAGAGGGATTGTCTGACTTGAACAAGACCTTTGGGGACCTTCTTGATATAGTTGGTATATATATTGATATATATATATATATATGGTGGGCCCCAAGGTTGAAAAGGTAGCCATAAAGCACACAAAAGAAGCCTTTTCTCAGATATCTCTCATACACATCAGAATACACAAGGAGAGACATTCGGGAGAGGAGAAGAAGGAGCTGAACCAGACCTTGAAGCTCCATTTTCTTCATCAATGGAAGAGTGTAAGGCAACCATGAGCAGCTAACTTCTATACTAGGGTGTTGTTGAAGCCTCTAGCCATGTAAACTTGTTCATTTTTGTAGCATTTTGGAATTTATAATTAAATGTTGATTATCTAGTCTAGTGACAATGTACACTTATACATTTCTCTTATATATTCATTTGAAGTGGAGTTTATTCTTGTCTTAGAGTAGATTTTGTCATTTGAATGCACAATATTTGCATATTCCACAAGAAATGCAAATGATGGCTAGGTAATGGTACTTTAAATGAATGTGTAGTGCTTGCTTGTAGAAACCATGCCAAGATGAGGTAGTTTGGATGCATGTAGGTTCACTTAGAGAGTAGGGTAATTAGGTAGTTAGTTAGGTTGAAGAGCTATGCTTGTTGAAGATGGATTATGATAGGTTGGCACACACATTAATCTTTTGATATGTCATTGAGGTCACAAGCCTAATGACATTGTTAGGCATTTAATTTATGAATCCCATGCTTGCTACACTTATGAACATATGAATGGCTAGTGGTGGAAACCACCCCTAGTTCTCTCTCCCAACTTTTACTCTTTAACTTTATTGTTATTACATTCATGCAATAGTTTTATAAACAAAACTCAAAACTTTGTTTTTAGGATTAAAGTGGAATTAATCTTTCTTTAAGACAATTACGACTAGTCCTCGTGGGATCGATACCCTCTATATAGAACCGTATCTACAAAGATTCGTGCTCTTGCGAGTGGTTAAATTATATTTTGATAAAAGGGGCAAAAATAAGCTTACAATATAATTGAAGTTCAAACCACATCACCTAGGCTCAAGAAATCAAATCTACCTTTCATGCCACATAAAAGTGACCTATAAGATCAAAGTAAAGATGAGTCTAGCACCCCTACCTCAAATCTTAGGCTTTGAATCCCACTTTGAGAAATCCCAGCCATCCCAACTTTATGAAACACGGACTTTGATCAGTTCAAACTGAAGCCCTTGACGCCGTCTACACACCTTCCTTCTTTGGTTACCTTCAAATTACATCTTAAGCCTTCCAAATTCTAGAGAGAAGGGAGAGAGATGAAGTGGTGAATTTTAGAGAGAGAGTGAGATCTGTAAATATGAAATATCTCAGACCTTGGGATATTTATTTCACTTCTAGGGGCGTGAAATGACAATTTTGCCCTCGAGCCACTTAATGTACCCTCCTGACATCCGAATTAATTCTTGAAAGCTCCGTTGGACTCGAGATCACTTCCATGACGTTCTAAATATTTCATTTTGTAGAGACCGTGACCAATTTTGGCCAATTTTGTATTTTTCGCACTATAATTGCCATAAATGCATTTTGAGTGGTGATTAGCATGTTTTGAGTGTGGGGAACATGTTTGGAAAGTGTTTTAAAGGTTTTGGAAAGTTTTCAGGAGGTTTGGAGAAGTTTGACTTTTTGGTCAAACCGGAGCCCGGGATGCGACTTAAGTGGGCCCGGGAATCCAAAAAATTTCCAAAAATATTTATTTTTGGGAATGGCTTAGATGAAATATTTAGAGAGTAGAGGAAGTGATTTTGAGGCCGTGGGAGTTTTCAAAATTGAAAACTAAGTTCGGGAAGGTGCGTCAAGTGGTCTGGGGTATTTTGGTCTTTTCGCTGCCTAGGGACCTTAAATGGTCAAATCTGCAGAGATATTTCATATCTCATGGCTGTTTCTCTCTCTATATTGCTCCCACTCCTTCTCTCTTCCTTCTCTCTAGGTTTTGGAGGTCTTCGGGTGTGATTCACGTTCTGCCGAAGAAGGGAGATAAGTAGGGGACGGCTAGGGCTTCCTTTCGAACCGAACAAAGTCATGGTTCGGTAGGGTTGACATTGTTGGGATTTTGATAAGTGTTTGGAAGGCCTTCATTTTTGAGGTAAGGATGTTCTTTCTCATCTACTTGTCGATTCTAGGGTTTCGGGTGAAGTGGTGAGAGCTAAGGGTGTGTATTGCATGTTTTAGATATATAAGAGGGGTGGGATGAGGTGTTTTCTTCTTTCTTGAGTCTCTTGTATGTAATAGATTTGTATCTCCTAGTATGCATGATGTGAGGGACAAATGCATGAAAATGTGAGAGAATGAGAGCATATATGCTTATGTGCTTAATGTAGTGTACATGTGTAATTATGTGCAAAGGTGTGACATGTAAGTGTTATGTGTTGTCTCATGAGTTAAATGCATGCTATCTTTGTATTGAAATGTATGCGTTGGTGAAACATGACTAAAATGTACTTAAGTGGGATTTATGTGCATGTGTATAATATGCTAGGTTTCACATGTATAGGTAAATATATGTGTGGCTTGTGGGAATGAAAATGCATGCGATGTATTTTACAAATTAGCTTATGCATTGTGAAGTGTGAATTTTGAGTTCTTGATCATTATATGTTCGAAATGCATATATGGGTTGTCGTGAGGAAACGGGAAAATGTGGTCAAGACTAGTTGTCGGTTATTTGGGTCAATAATGCTCAGTGGCGGTGTGGATATGAACTAACCACCTTGAGCCACCCAATGATTTGGTGACGGTGCTGATATAGACTAATCACCTTGAATCCAATTATGCTCAATGGCGGTGCGGATATGGACTAACCACTTTGAGCCACTTAATACTCGGTGATGGTGCTGAGATTGACTAATCACCTTGAGTAAACACACATTTGGTGACGGTGCTGATATGGACTAATCACCAATAGGCAAACCAAAATATTACCCCGGGAACATGATGTTGACGGCATGCGTCAAAGCTGTGGAAAGGTTGTGGGAGGCGTCCTAGGTTACATTCTTAATTATGAAGCATGATGTGTACTAAATACATTCTTACATATATATATGCATTGTTGTGAATGAATATGATGTATGTTGAATGATACGTGAAATGTTGTGACATGCATTCATGTAGGTCGTGTCGGGTCGACACTTAGGTGGGTTGGGGTATCTCTACTGAGCCACAGTGGTGTTCACCCTTTTATTATAAACTCTTTTACAGATAAAGCACCAATGACGGATGGGACTTGAGTGTCCAAATGGAACACTAGTAGTGGTTTTGCTATCTTTTGGATGTTGTGCATTTTGTGGCTACCCATGCCGGCTTGTGGCATGCGACTTTGTTTTGAGTTATGGTTATATTTTGGACAAATGTAACTTTGATGTAAGTATTGGATTATAAACTTGTTGGGTGTGAAAAGACAATGGTTTAGTTTATGTAATGCCCATGGTGGCACTTAGTTCATTTGATGATGTTTTCATTGTGAATGGATTGTGGTTGTGAAAAAAAATGATTCATTTTAATGTATAATTAAATCATGATTATGATTTTGAGTATGAAATTGATGTTGGTATCTTTCATTTATGTTATGGACCATGTATGAGAGGTTCTAGGATGATAGAAGGTGGATTGGGACCCAAATGAACCATGTATAGGGTTGTTGGAGGTCCTATGGGGAGCATTTCGATCATACGAAATGCCCATTTCGCACAATCGAAACCCCCATTTCGATTGTGCGAAGGGGTGATGATTTATGATGATTTTTAGGGTCCAGACAAGGGCAATTTCACACAATCGAAACCCCCATTTTGATCGTGCGAAATATTGCAGGTTCAAGGTCCCGAGAGGGTGAAATCTTCGCACAATCGAGATGCCAGTTTTGCACAATCAAGATTGCCATTTCGCACAATCGAAATTACCATTCACAGCATTTTTCAAAACTTCGTTTTGACGTAATTTCTTCGTTCTAGATCGGAATTGAGTGTGATTTTTTTTTAAATTAAGTATTTTTGGATTCTCTATCCAATGGTGTAGGCTTCAGTTTCAGATTCTAAACATAGTGATTTTTAAGGCTTGAAAGTGAGTGATTCTTGAAAGTGTGGGCAAGTAAATGTCCATTAAGGTGTATGATTCGATGCGGGGCCCAAGGGGATTGGTTAAGGTGGAGTTGTGTGCAATTATATGCAATAATAGAGTTGAGCTTCCATGGTAATTAAGGGTAATGAGGGTTCACGGGGTTGAGTGAACGGGTTCACACTTGGGATTCGGGGTCGGTCCGGGGAGTCCCGGCAGTCCGGATTTCGGGGTGTGACACATTTAGTCTATATCCAAAAATAAAATTTTTTAAATTTTTTTCAAAATTTCCGGACCCACTTAACCTCATCCTGGGACCCCTGTTGACCAAAAAGTCAAACTTTTTCAAATGTCCCCAAAACTTCACAGAACCATATTCCAACCTTCTAAACATGTTTTCCGCATTCAAAACATTTTAAATATCGTTTAAAATGTGCTTAAAGTAATAAATGACGAAAAATTCAAAAATCGGCCAAAATTGAGCACAGTCTCTACAACCTCCCAACCTTATAGGAATTTCGTCCTTGAAATCAAAATATACCTCAAGTGATGAACAACTCAGGATACTTTGAGCGGACTTCTTGTTCTCGCTCCCATGTAGCTTCTTTCCATCCCATGATGCCTCTAAAGCACTTTAACCAATGGAATGGTCTTACCCTGAATCACTTGCTCTCTAATGTCCAAAATCTGAATTGGCCTCTCCTCGTATAACATGTCCTCTTTCACCTCAAGGTCTGCCCAATTAAGTACATATAAAGGGTCCGGTTCATACTTCCTCAACATAGATACATGGAAAATATTGTGCACACTTGACAATTGCGGTGGCAATGCCAAGTGATAGGCAACCTCACCCAATCCAAGATCTCAAATGGTCTGATAAATCGTGGTGCTAGCTTGCCACTATGACCAAACCTCATCAATCCTCTCTGTGGTGAGACCTTCAAAAAGACATGATCCCCTACCTCAAATGCCAATGGTCGTCGTCTCCTATCGGCATAACTTTTCTGACGACTTTGAGCCATAAACAATCTTTGCCGAATTACCTTGATCTTCTTCGTTGTTTCTTGAACTAAATCTGGTCCCAAAGTAACTATCTCTCCAACCTCAGTCCAGCAGACAGGTGACCTACATGGTCTACCATACAAAGCCTCGAATGGAGCCATCTCAATGCTAGCTTGATAGCTATTATTATATGCAAACTCCACCAAAGGAAGGTGATCCTCCCAACTACCCCAAAGATCAAGTACACACGCCCGCAGCATATCCTCCAAAATCTGTATAGTACGCTCAGACTGACCATCCGTCTGAGGATGAAAAGTCATACTAAAATGAAGGTCTGTATCAAGTGCTACCTAGAAACTCTGCCAAAATTGACATGTAAATCGTGGGTCTCTATTTGAAACAATAGAAACTGGCATGCCATGAAGTCTAAGGATCTGCTCAATATACAATCTACTGAGAGTATCCACATCATCGGTCACTCTAATGGGAATAAAGTGAGCTACCTTCGTCAATCTGTCAACGATAACCCAAATTGCGTCGTGACTCTTACTCGACCTTGGAAGTCCCGTCACAAAGTCTAAAGTGACATGCTCCCATTTTCACATAGCCACAGGCAATGGTTGTAACAACCTTGCCTGTCTCTGATGCTCGGCCTTCACTTGTTGACAAGTGAGGCACCTCGCCACAAACTGAGCTACATCATTTTTCATACCTTTTCACCAATACTATCGGTGTAAGTTATGATACATCTTGGTACCACCTGGATGTACTACTAGCCTCGAGTTATGAAACTCTCTCAAAATCTTATCCCGACAAACTAAGGGAACGAATATCTTCCCTTAGAATTTTATGCTCTCATTTGAATGAACTGTCTATCCTTCCACCACTTCGCCACCCAAAATCCGTGTGCGAATAGCCTCAACGTCACTATCCTTCCTCTGGTCTTCAATCACTCTACTCATAAGAGTTGGTTGAGCAATAAGAGTAAATAACACCACCAGTCCATCATCCTCACTGAAATACAATCCTATTTCTGAGATTTCTTCCATCATTTTCTACTCCCGTATGGCTAAGCTTGCTAAGCTGCCATGTGACTTCCTACTTAATGCATCCGCTACCACATTGGCCTTCCCCGGATGATATTGCAAGTCAAAGTCATAATCTTTCATGTACTCCATCCACCTCTGTTGCCTCATATTCAAGTCCTTTTGTGAGAAAAGGTATTTGAGACTTTTATGATTCGAGAATACTTCAAACTTCTCACCATACAAGTAATGTCTCCACACCTTAAGTGCAAAGATCACAACTACCAATTCCAAGTCGTGTGTCGGGTAATTATGTTCATGGGTCTTCAACTGCCTTGACCATACACCACTACTCTTTCGGTTTGCATGAGCACACATCCCAAACCGAGTCGTAAAGCATCACAATAAATCGTGTACCCCAACCCACACTCCGGAATGATCAAAATTGGTGCCATAGTCAATCGAATTTTCAATTCCATAAATGCATGCTCACAAGGATCATCCCACACAAACTTCACCCCTTTTTGGGTAAGCTTAGTCATCGGTGCCGCTAACCTCGAAAAGTCCTTCACAAACCTCTGATAATACCCGACCAATCCCAAGAAACTACTTATCTCAAATACGCTCTTAGGTCTTTCCCAACTCATCACCGCTTCTATCTTGGATGGATTCACGGAAACTCCTCCTTTAGACACAACATACCCAAGGAATTTCACTTTCGTTAGCTAAAATTCACATTTCTCATATTTGGCATATAATTGATGTTCTCTTAGAAGTTGCACTACAATCCTCAAGTGACCCTCGTGCTCCTCTTCCGACGACGAGTACACTAGGATGTCATCAACAAATACAACCACAATCTTGTCCAAGTAAGCATTGAACACTCTATGCACTAGGTCCATGAATGCTGCCGGTTCATTTGTCAAATGAAATAGCATCACCAAAAACTCATAGTGCCCATATTGTGTGCGAAAAGCAATTTTTGAAATGTCTGCCTCTCTAATCCCCAATTGATAATAGCCCGATCTCAGGTCTATCTTTGAGAAACATCTCGAACCCTTAAGTTGCTCGAACAAGTCATCTATCCTTGGCAAATGATACTTATTCTTGATTGTTGCCCGATTTAACTTTTGATAGTTAATGCAAAGCCGCAAAGACCCGTCCTTCTTCTTAGCAAAAAGAACTGAAGCTCCCCAAGGCAAAGTACTAGGACGTACAAATCCCTTGTCTAGTAGCTCTTGTAATTGGTCCTTTAACTCTTTCAACTCAACCGGTGCCATTCAATACGGTGCCATGGAAATGGGCACAGTACCTAGAACAAGATCTATCACAAACTCCACTTCCCATTTCAGAGGCAACTGTAGAGACCGTGACCAATTTTGGCCGATTTTGTATTTCTCGCATTATAATTGCCTTAAATGCATTTGAATGATTTTTAACATGTTTTGAGTGTGGTAAACATGTTTGGGGAGTGTTTTAAAGGTTTTGATAAGTTTTTGAAATATTTGGAGAAGTTTGACTTTTTGGTCAAACAAGGGCCCGAGTGCGACATAAGTGGGCCCGGGAATCCAAAAAATTTCTAAAAATATTTATTTTGGGGAATGGCCTAGATGAAATGTTTAAAGGGTTAAGGAAGTGATTTTGAGACCGTAGGAGTTTTCGGAATCGAAAATGGAGGCCTGGAGGGTACGTTAAGTGGCCGGGGGCATTTTGGTCTTTTTGCAAGCCCCAAATATTTTAAAAATTAGTGGCTGAGACTCCCAGCCATATCTTACGCCTCTTTCTCTCTCTAAAATTCTTCATCTTCATAGCTCTCCCTTCTCCCTACATTTCGGACCCGTTCGGCTTGGATTCAAGAGTTGCCGAAGAGGGAGATACGTAGGGGACGACTAGGGCTTCCCTTTGGACCAATCAAAGTTGTGATTCAGAAAGGTAGACATCACTAGAATTTTGGTGAAGTGCTTGGAAGGCCTTCATTTTCGAGGTAGGGGTTCTTCTTCTCTTCTAATTGTCGATTCTAGGGTTTCGGGTGAAGAAGAGAGGTGTAGGTTATGTTTCACATGCTTTAGGATGGTGAGAGGTGTGGAAAGTTATGTTTTCTCCTTCTCTAGAGTCCTATCTTTACACAATTGTGTCCATTGCGTTGGTGGTAGCATGTGGGTTTGAAGTGTGTGAGTGTAAGAAATTGATACATAGGCATTATGTGCTCAATTTGGTTTATATGTGAAAAATGTGTACCAAGTATCATATATGTGATTATATGTGGGAATGTGGTTGTTGAATGCATATTAGTTCTATGTACTAAAATTATGCATTGAGTGTAGCATGAGTAAAATATGCTAATTTTGAAGTTGTATGCATATGAGATGATATATGCATGTGTTATACATATATGTGCTATATGTGGTGTGTGGTGGTGAGAAACATGCTTTTTACTTCCTTTTAGTATCAATGAGCATGAGTGGAACATGAAAATAAAATGCCATGTGTTTATGCATTCATATTGCATATGTGGGAAGTTGCGGGAAAATGACGCAAATGAGGTACACGGGGCTTCGGAGTGGTCCAATCGTGTTATGAAATGTGGTAAAATTATCCACTATGTATGGCCCTCGGAGTGGACTCGCTATACTAAGGCTTAATGCCTAGGATCGGAGTATGTCCAATACTAATGACCCCTCGAAGTTGTCCCGGTCATAGGATGGTTATCGGAGAATGTCCAAACATTGTGAGGCTCAAAGTTATCCCCTCACTCTATGGCAATCCTATATATTGCTATGGTAGAATGACCTTTCGGAGTTGTCCCGGTCATTGGATGGTTATCGGAGGTGTCCAAGGTTACATGATCCTCGGAGTAGGCCAATCATGTGGGGTATCGGATGAGGACCGAGAGAGAGAGCATTTACTTTCCTTAATGCTTTTATGTTTGAACATGTTATATATGATTCGTGAAACATGCAATCCTTTTTAATTGCATTTGTTAAATTGTTTGTGAGATCGTAGATGTGGCATGTAGTGTATTCATATGAATTCCATATAGGTTGGTGTCGAGTCGACACTTAGGAGGGTTGGGGTATCTCTACTGAGCTGCAGTGGTGCTCACCCCTTTATTATAAACTCTTTTATAGATAAAGCGCCGATGACGGATGGGACTTGAGTGTCCAAGTGGAGCCCTAGTAGCATTTTGCTAAGTTTGTGAGATGTTGAACGTATTCTTGTTGTGCATATAGAAAGAAATGCCTCCAAGAAGAGCGCGAGACTAGGCGCTGATGCTCCTCAGGAGCCAACTGATGGAACATAATTTATGTGTGACATGGTTGATACTTTGAGAAGAATGGCTAGGGAAGCCAGGGAAGAGGAGGTTCAGGCATTACCTAGGGTTGCCTTGAGCCGGCAGATGGTTGCTATGAAAGAATACGTGAAATTCAAGCCACCTACGTTTGACGAGACATGTGATCCATTGGCTGTAGAAAGTTGGATTGATCAAACACATAAGCTCATGGTTGCTCTTGCAATCGATGCAGACTCGAAAGTGGGGGTGGCAGAGCTCCACTTGTTAGGAGAGGCAGATCGGTGGTGATAGTTCATTGGGAACACCCACAACACCGAGACTATGGACTGGGATACCTTTAAGGGGTTATTTTTTGGTAAGTTCTTTTCAGCTTTGGTGAAAGACCGGATGAGGCAAGAGTTCATAGATCTAGTCGAAGGGGACTTGGATATGATGGGGTACGAGACCAAATTTACATCTTTGGCTCGCTTTGCCCCAGAGATGGTGATAAATGAAGAACTGAAGGTGAAAAGGTTTGTGAAGGGATTAAAAACCTCTATCAGAAAGAGGGTGTCCATTTTGGATTTGAGGACCTACAGTGAGGTGGTTGACAGAGCCTTGGTGGCTGAGGAGGATGACAGAGACACTCAGTGGTTGTGGGACTCTAGATAGCAAGTGAAGGGTACGGGTACCTCTTCGGGTGGTCAGGGGAGGAAAAGAAATAGGGAGGGCAGATCAGGTTCACGGGGGCAGCAGCAGACTCACCCAGTACCTTCATTGTCCTTACCTACTGGATCTGCACGATCCACAGTTGTGTGCTACCATTGCCAGTAGTCTGGCCATTTTCGTTCTGAGTGCCCTCAGAGGTAAATAGTGGCATCAGTGCCAGTAACTTCGGTGGGGGAACGGGTATGTTTTCATTGCAAGCAACTCGGCCATGTTAGGGCCAACTGTCCACATAGACAGAGTACACCGAGTGGTATGGGGACTCAGTAGAGGGCTGGGCAGACAGCTACGGTTCAGTCTGGTTTTAGGACATTTCTGCCACCTCAGCCAGCGCATTCCGTACAGGGGTCTCTGGTAGCGAGAGGTCCCACGCCTGCTTCTACTCAGCAGTCAGGGTTACAGGGGACTGGTCAGCAGTCACGGGGTCGTGTGTTCATGATTGCTCCGACAGAGGACATACCGGGACCGTCAGTGGTCAGAGGTATTTTCTTGATTTCTAGCTCATGGGCTAGGGTGTTGATAGATTCGGGTGTATCTCATTTATTCATATCTGTTGCATTTGCTTGTGCCTTGGGGCTGCGGGTGTCATCACTGGAGTCACCATTGTCCATTGATACACCAGTTGGGGGTAGGGTTACCCTGAATAGAGTGTGTCAGTCTTGCGAGATCGAGGTTGTTGGGTGTCGACTAGTGTTCGACTTTGTGCTTCTAGACATGACCACTTTTGATGTCATTCTAGGTATGGACTGGCTATCTACATTTAGAGCCATGATTGATTGTCTTCGTAGGAGAGTGACAGTATGCACACCTGAGGGTGATTGCTTTAACTTTGTGGGAGAATAGGATGATTTCTATGTTTCGTCTTTACTTAGTTTCGGTGTGTGGAACGAGGTTGGATATTTCCTAGCTAGCTTATTACCCGAGGAGGATGAGATTGTGACTAGTGGAGGATTTCCACCGGTGGTTAGAGAGTTTGTGGATGTGTTTCCGGGGGACTTGACAGAGTTACCTCCGATGAGAGATGTTGTGTTTAGCATTGATCTTGCTCTTGGTACCGCGCCTATCTCTATGGCACCAGCAGAGTTGATGGAGTTGAAAGATCAATTGCAAGAGTTATTGGATAAGGGGTTTGTACAACCTAGTACATCACCTTGGGGAGCTCCGGTCCTGTTTGCTAAAAAGAAGGATGGATCTTTACGGTTATGCATAGACTACCGTAAGTTGAACCAAGCAACGATTAAGAACAAGTATCCTTTGCCAAGGATAGATGACTTGTTTGATCAGCTTAAGGGTTTGACTTGTTTTTCGAAGAATGACTTGAGGTCGGGATATTACTAGTTGAGGGTAAGGGAAGAAGAAATTTCGAAGACAGCCTTTCGGACTAGATATGGCCACTACAAATTTCTAGTGATGCCATTTGGATTGACGAACGCACCGGCAGCGTTCATGGATTTGATGAACCAGATATTCAGGGTGTACTTGGATAGGTTTGTGGTGGTCTTCGTGGATGACATTCTTGTGTATTCTTCTTCTATGGAGGAGCATGAGATTCATTTGAGGACAGTGTTGTAGACATTGAGAGAGCACCGTTTGTATGCCAAATTTGAAAAATATGAATTTTGGCTAACGAAGGTAAAGTTCCTAGGACAAGTGGTGTCGGAAGGAGGAGTATCGGTAGACCCTTCTAAGATAAAAGCGGTAACGAATTGGGAGAGGCCTAAGAACGTATTTGAGATACGTAGCTTCTTGGGGTTGGCAGGATATTACCGGCGTTTCGTAAAGGATTTTTTGAAGTTAGCAGCGCCGATGACCAAGCTTACTCGTAAAGGAGTTAAGTTTGAGTGGAACGAAGCTTGCGAGCATTCCTTTATGGAATTGAAGCTTAGATTGACTAGTGCTCCAATATTCATTATTCCCGAGCGCGGTTTGTGTTATGTCATCTACTATGACGCTTCACGGGACAGTTCGGGATGTGTGTTGATGCAGACCGAGAGGGTTGTTGCATATGGTTCCCGACAGTCGAAGATCCACGAGCAGAATTACCCGACTCATGACTTGGAGTTGGCGGCGGTAATTTTTGCTTTGAAAACGTGGAGGAATTATCTCTATGGAGAAAAGTTTGAGGTTTTCTCCGATCATAAGAGTTTGAAGTACCTTTTTACACAAAAGGACTTGAATATGAGACAGAGGAGATGGGTTGAATACATGGAAGACTACAACTTTGATCTTCAGTATCACCCGGGGAAGGCTAATGTGGTTGCTGATGCACTGAGCAGGAAATCACATTGCACGTTGGCTAGCATTGCCATTTGTGAATGGAAGATGATGGAAGACATCTCAGAAATGGGATTGTGCTTCAATGAGAGTGGTGGACAGGCCACGTTGTTCACGCTCATAGCTCAACCAACTCTAGTGAGTAGGGTGGTTGAGGAGTAGAGGCGTGACCTAGAGTTAGAGAGCATTCGCACTTGGATTACGGGTGGCGAAGTAGTGGAGGATTGGGTTATCCATTCAGACGGAGGTCTGAGGTTCAGAGACAGAATGGTTGTTCCATTGGCTTGTAGGGATGAGGTCCTGAGGGAGTTTCATAGCTCCAGACTTGCAGTACATCCTGGTGGTACCAAGATGTACCACAACCTTCGTAGACAGTATTGGTGAAAGGGCATGAAAAAGGACGTCGCACGGTTTGTGGCAAGGTGCCTCACTTGTCAACAAGTGAAGGTCGAGCATCAGAGACCGGCAGGTTTGTTACAGCCTTTACAGGTAGCTATGTGGAAGTGGGAACACATCACTATGGACTTTGTGACGGGGTTACCTAGGACGAGGAAGAGTCACGATGTTTTGAGTAGCAGATGATGTGGATACTCTTAGTCAGTTAAATATGGATCAGATTGTGAGACTGCATGGAGTGCCAGTTTCTATTGTATCTGATAGAGATCCGAGGTTTACGTCCCGATTTTGGCAAAGTTTTTAGGCTGCACTTGATACGGACCTCCATTTTAGTACGATTTTCCATCCTCAGACTGATGGTCAGTCAGAGCATACTATACAGATCTTGGAGGATATGCTTAGAGCATGTGCACTTGATTTTCAAGGTAGTTGGGAGGATCACCTTCCATTGGTGGAGTTTGCGTACAATAATAGCTACCAAGCTAGTATTGAGATGGCTCCATTTGAGGCCTTGTATGGTAGACCTTGTAGGTCGCCAGTTTGTTGGATAGAGGTCGGTGAGATAGTGGCTTTGGGGTCAGATATAGTCTGAGAGACTACAAAAAAGATTAAGATCATACGACAGTGTTTGCTTACGGCTTAGAGTCGTCAGAAAAGCTATGTTGACAGAAGGCGGAGGCCTTTAGCATTTGAGGTGGGGGACTATGTCTTCTTGAAGGTCTCACCACGATGGGGTTTGATGAGGTTTGGGCGTAGCGGAAAGCTAGCCCCACAATTTATTGGTCCATTCGAGATATTGGATCGTGTGGGTGAGGTTGCATACCGCTTGGCATTACCACCGCAATTGTCAAGTGTGCACAATACTTTCCACGTTTCAATGTTGAGAAAGTATGAGCCGAATCCTTCACACATGTTAGATTGGACAGATCTTGAGGTGGAGGAGGACGTGTCTTATGAGGAAAGACCGGTACAGGTTTTGGATGCTAAGGAGCAAGTGCTTCGAGGCAAGACTATACCATTGGTTAAAGTCCTTTAGAGACATCACAGAGTTGAGGAGGCTACATGGGAGCGAGAACAAGAAGTTCGCTCAAAATATCCTGAGTTATTTTCAACTTGAGGTATGTTTCTAATTTTGGGCACGAAATTCCCTTAAGGAGGGGAGGTTGTAGAGACCGTGACCAATTTTGGTCGGTTTTGCATTTCTCGCATTATAATTGCATAAATGCATTTTGAATGATTTTTAACATGTTTTGAGTATGGAGAACATGTTTGGGGAGTGTTTTAAAGATTTTGGTAAGTTTTCGGAAGATTTAGAGAAGTTTGACTTTTTGGTCAAACTGGGGCCCGGGATGCAACTTGAGTGGGCCTGGGAATCCGAAAAATTTCCAAAAATATTTATTTTTGGAAATGGCTTCGATGAAATTTTTAAAGGGTTAAGGAAGTGATTTTGAGACCGTAGGAGTTTTCAGAATCGAAAATGGAGGCCCGGAGGATACGTTAAGTGGCCGAGGGCATTTTGGTCTTTTTGCAAGCCCTAGATATTTTAAATATCAGTAGCTGAGACTCCCAGCCATATCTCACGTCTCTTTCTCTCTCTAAAAATCTCCGTCATCATAGCTCTCCCTTCTCTCTACATTTCAGACCCGTTCGGCTTGGATTCAAGAGTTGCCGAAGGAGGGAAATACGTAGGGGACGACTAGGGCTTCCCTTTGAACTGATCAAAGTTGCGATTCAGAAATGTAGACATCGCTGGAATTTTGGTGAAGTGCTTGGAAGGCCTTCATTTTTGAGATAGGGGGTTCTTCTTCTCTTCTAATTATCGATTCTAGGGTTTCGGGTGAAGAAGAGAGGTGTAGGTTATGTTTCACATGCTTTAGGATGGTGAGAGGTGTGGAAAGTTGTGTTTTCTCCTTCTCTAGAGTCCTATCTTTTCACAATTGTGTCCATTGCGTTGGTGGTAGCATGTGGGTTTGAAGTGTGTGAGTGTAAGAAATTGATACATAGGCATTATGTGCTCAATTTGGTTTATATGTGAAAAATGTGTACCAAGTATCATATATGTGATTATATGTGGGAATGTGGGTGTTGAATGCATGTTAGTTCTATGTACTAAAATTATGCATTAAGTGTAGCATGAGTAAAATATGCTAATTTTGAAGTTGTATGCATATGAGATGATATATGCATGTGATATACATATATGTGCTATATGTGGTGTGTGGTGGTGAGAAACATGCTTTTTACTTCCTTTTAGTATCAATGAGCATGAGTCGAGCATGGAAATAAAATGTCATGTGTTTATGCATTCATATTGCATATGTGGGAAGTTGCGGGAAAATAACGCAAATGAGGTACACGGGGCTTCGGAGTGGTCCAACCGTGTTGTGAAATGTGGTAAAATTATCCACTATGTATGGCCCTTGATAGGCGTTGAATGTTACGCATTCTAGCCTCTTAACTTATGTATTTTATTCTCTTAGTGGTTCCACAAGCAACCCACACCATGAGCAAGTTCAAGCTATTACCACTTTGAGGAGTGGGAAAATAATAGATAATAAGGTGGGTGAGAAGAAAGAAGAAGAAAAAGTGACCACAAGTCCAAGTGCTGAAATTCCTTATGAGCTCAAGGCTCCTTTCCCACAACGTTTCCTTGAAGCATCTAAATTGGGGAAGTAAGGGGACAAGCTGCATGATATGATGGAGGTGTTTCGACAAGTAAAGATTAATTTGCCACTCCTTGATGCCATCAAGCAAATTCCTCCTTATGCTAAATTTTTGAAGGACTTGTGCACTCAGAAAAGGCGTTCTAAAAGCCATGTGCCAAAGAAAGTGATGCTGCCACAACAAGTAAGTTCGATAATTCAACAGTGTACTCCTCCCAAGTACAAAGATCCTGGTGCTCCAACTATCTCATGCATCATTGGGGAGCACCATGTGGATAAAGCTCTTCTTGATTTGGGTGCAAATGTGAATTTGCTACCCTATTCAGTCTACTTACAATTGGGCTTAGGAGAATTGAAGCCTACCTCGGTAGTATTGCAATTTACAGATAAATCAACAAAGCAACCCCGAGGAATCATAGAAGATGTGCTCATTAAAGTGGACAAGTTCTACTTTCCTGTTGATTTCATTATACTTGACACTAAGCCGGTTCACAATCCGAAGAGGCACATTCCAATGATCCTTGGTCGACCTTTCTTAGCTACAGCTGATGCTTGCATAAATTGTAGGTCGGGGATCATGGATATTTCATTCGGCAACATGAAGGTTAAACTTAATATTTTCAATGCTGTTGAGAATCCTCCAGATCAGACTGATGTTTTCTTCATGGACTCTGAAGATGTGGCTGAATCTACAAATGAAATAAGGGTGCAAGAAAAACATAAGGAGAAGAAGATGTTTGAAGATCAATTTTCTACCATGGTGGTAACTTCTGTATGCACTACACTTTCCAAAACACTTCAAAGGGAGCAATTGTTTGGAGTATCCGACAACTCCACACCATGGTATGCAGATATTGTGAATTATTTAGCCACGGGAAAAGTGCCAAGAGACTGGACCAAGCGAGAACGTGATCGATTCTTCTCTAAAGTTTATCATTACTTTTGGGAGGATCCAGAGTTATTTAAATATTGTCCAGATCAGATTATTCGGCGATGTGTCCCAGACCATGAGTTTCAAGATATTCTCAAGTTCTGCCACTCATTGGCATGTGGAGGCCACTTTAGTGTAAGGAAGACAGCAGCAAAGGTACTTCAATGTGGATTCTTTTGGCCTTCTCTGTTTCATGATGCATATATTTTTTGTAAAACTTGTGATCGCTGTCAAAGATTGGGTTCAATGTGGAGGCGTGATATAATGCTAATGAGCACCATTCTGGTGGTTGAGATTTTTTATGTTTGGGGAATTGATTTTATGGGACCCTTTCCACCCTCTTTTGGCTATGAATACATTCTGGTTGGTGTGGATTATGTTTCCAAATGGGTGGAGGCCATTGCAACTCGAACCAATGATCACAAAGTGGTAATCAAGTTCATGCATGAGAATATTCTTAGTCGATTCAGAATTCCTCGAGCCTTGATTAATGATGGTGGTTCTCACTTTTGCAATAAATTCTTGAGAGGTTTGCTTGCTAAATATTCAGTGACACATAAGGTGGCAACGTCTTATCATCCTCAGACAAGTGGGCAAGTAGAGCTGTCCAACCGAGAAATTAAGCATGTTCTCAAAAAGACAGTAAGACCGAATAGAAGAGATTGCTCATTGCGACTGAGTGAGGCACTATGGGCGTATCGGACTGCTTACAAGACTCCTATCGGTATGTCACCATATCGGTTGGTGTATGGGAAAACATGTCATCTTCCAGTAGAGATTGAGCACAAGGCACTCTGGGCGATCCGAAAATTCAATTTTGATGCAAAAAGAGCTGGGGAAGAGAGAAAGTTGCAATTGAATGAATTAGAAGAGTTTAGACGTGATGCTTATGAAAGTTCATGAATTTACAAAGAGAGGATGAAGGCATTTCATGATCGACATATCTCACGGAAGTCCTTCTCTCCAGGTGATAAAGTGTGGCTCTTCAATTCAAAGCTTCGGTTGTTTCCCAGAAAATTACGTTCAAGATGGGATGGACCATTCCAAGTGATTTCGGTTTTTCCTCATGGTGCCGTGGAAATTCGAAGCTTTCGAGATAATACTTTGATGAAAGTAAATGGCCAAAGGTTGAAGCATTGTGTGGAAGGATGTGTGCCAAGAAGAGACGTAGAGTCCGTCGACTTGACGGATCCCGTCTATCCAACTTAATCCCTTCGGAGAGTTGATCGTCTCCTACGGACGTTAAATTGTAGGTTCTGTATGTATTTCTATACTTTATTTTCTTTAGTTTTCTTTGATTTTAATTTTTAGTTTTAGTTTTCTTAAGTTTTCTTTCAATTCTAGTTGTGTTTTAATGTTTTTTCTTTGAGTTTTTGATGTATAAGTTGCTTCCGGAGGATGCCAAGAGGTGTACCGAGGTATTTGGATTCAAGACGGGTGAAAAATCATGCTCTCGGTCGACTTTGGGCGATGGAGACTCAAAAATATCAAGTCTCGGTCGACCTTGGGCGATGGAGGGTCCAACAGGCATCAAAGGGGGGGATCGATCGCCCAAGCCAAGGGGGATCGATCGCCCCGTTATATTTTTTGAAGATCCCCACCAGCAGGTGGGTGATCGATCGCCCACTCCAAGGGGGATCGATCGTCCAGGCCCATGGAGGGGCTGCCCGAATTTTTAAGGCCTATAAAGACCACCTCTCCTCCTTAGCTGCTACCACTTGCATCCTAGACCTCTTTGAGCTCCAATTCAAGTCCTACTTCAATCGAAAAATTATTTTCTTCAATTGGTGATTATTAAACAAGAATTCAACATTGATCATCATCATCATCAACATCAAAACCAGATCAAGAATCACTAATTCTCAAAGGAAGTTCTCACTTTTCCAAGTTCAACATCAAAGTAAGTGAAGTTTTTCTTTGGTGAAATTGTGCAATTCTTTTTGAGGGATTTTGAAGACCAAGTTTGGGGGATCAAATTGGTGCATTCACTTGTTCAATTTGGGGGGGAAAATTGCCGAAAAGAGGAGGTTGAAGGTTATAAAAGAATTGTGCACACCAAGTGTTCGATTTAATTCCTCAACCACACTTTTTCTATTTCTATGGCCCCAAAGAGAGTAAGTCACCAAGGTGCTTCAAGTTCATGTAATCCTCGCTGAGTGAGGCATGATCCAACCACAGGTTCTTCACGATCTCGCCAAGAAGGTATTCATGAGAGATGGCATCCAAGGGCTTTGAACTTTGAAACCACGTTTGACATAGTCGAACTTTATGGTATGTTTTTCGAGAAACGATGGGGGATTTCCGACATCCGTCGTCATCGGTCGGCATCCATTTTTGTTCCACTCTCCTCAACTATCTATCCAAGACTTGTCAAGGTATTTTATCAGAACTTAATGCCGACACCTGATGAGCGGGAGGTGCTTACTTCTTCAGTAGATGGAACAATAGTTCAGGTGGACATGTCATCCATTGCTATTGCCATGGGTTGTCCTCATGAGTGCCCAGATGATTTGACTCATATCTATACTCCTCTACCTAACGAGTTGTCAGTGCGTAATTTGGTGGCACGTTTGTGTGCTAATCAGTTTTTTAGGCCGAAAAGGAATGCAGCTTCCAAATCTTCAATGCCAAATCATTTATGGTTCCTTGACACTATTCTACTCAAGAATGTATGTCCAATTGGACATAAAACTGAAAAACGTCAAGAGTTCCTTCGATCATTATATGCCATACATTTTGGGCATTGGCTGTCATTCCCACAGATTGTCTGGGGCCAGATGGAAAAGTTCTATTCCAAGGTTGTGGCCAAGGCACCAGACAGTGCAAGTGACTGGGAGTTTCCATTCCCTACTATTATTCACCAGTTGCTTATGGCACAGGGGTATGCAGTCCATGAGGACGAGCTTGCCTTTCCATGTGATATTCATTATGGCACGCATGACTGGAATTTGAGCAGATCTCATATGCACCAGAGAGTCATAGCGGCGCCTGGTGAGGTATCTCGGTTGGCCCAGGGAGGAGAACATATAGATATACCACCACCGGTGGAAGATCTAGAGGAGATGGAGGCAGTGGAAGAGGAGGTGCATGCACAAGCTGGTGGCCATGATTATCAGTATTTAGAGGGATAGATTGCTGGGTTGACAGCACAGTTTGGCACCCTACAGACAGAGGTATCCACACATTTTGGTGCAATGAGGACTGAGATGGAGGATCACTTTCGTGACACTCGCCAAGACCAACTAGAGATGAGGAGGATGCTGCGTGCACTGATGCACCAGGCAAACTTGGATCCGAATGCTCAGTCACCACCACACCCTTGACAGGAAGGTAACCATCTTTTGTATTTTATTTTATTTTTAGTTTTTATTTTTATTTTTAATTTTATTTTTATTTTTCTTTCTGTAGTTAGATTTTTATTATAAAAAAATATATATATTTAATTATTTTTTTTTAGGATTTTTCTATTTCATATTTATTTTCACCCATACTATTTCACTTGATCTTTGGGGTATAGTGGTTTGTTTTGACAGGTTTTAACATCCAAGTTTGGGGGTGTGCTTGCATTACCTTCATACTAGTGGTGTGCTCTATTTTCTTGCCACTACTCTCTGGATTTATGGTAACATCGTTCTTACTCTTCTCTATGCTTTCATTGGGTAATACATTGGGGACAACGTACAGTTTAAGTTTGGGGGTGAGGCGATGCCTATTTTTGTGCTTTATTGCAATATGGGGGAAAAATTTGTGAAATTATTCTTGTATTAGGATTTTAGTTTATTTTATTTATTTTCTTTTGTTTTGTTTTTAGATAGAATGTTTTTACATTTTTCAAGGGATTAATACCTTATGTAGGTGCATAACTTGCAATTTTTGAGTATGTTTTAAATTTTTGAAAACTGTGGTTTGAATTAAGTGGTTTTAATCATGGTTTGCATTGACATGCTTTGGGGTGATTGATTTTAGTTTCCTTACATGCACAGACACACTAGCATAATCTTATGGGGTATAGACTGTGGTTCTGAGTTATTGAGTTACATATGCTTGATATTAATTAGTATCTCTTGATAATGAGTACCGATGATGTGTTTTACTTGATTTCAATGAAAAAGAAAAAAAGAAGAAAAAAAAAGTGATGAATAAGCAAATCAATTTGATCCTTCTCATGAGTAACACGGCCTCTATGCCTCAGGAAGCACGGAGTGTTCGCGTCAAAAGTGAAAGGGTGAGAAAAGATGAGCATTGGTTGTCTTGATTTGTAGCCTGACTGATTCGAGTAATTAGGTTCTTCGGGGTATCTTAAAGCCTAATGCCCTAAAGCCATCTGATTTGGGAGCCACTGACTGAAAGCTTGCTACATGGATCTTTCAAAAAGCTTAATAGATCAAGACATTGCACAACCAATAAAGCAATGAAAAAAAAAAGAATGATGAAAAAAAATAAATGAAAAAGTCATGTATTCATGTTTGGAAGTATGATTTCAATAAGGGGAGCTAGTGAGTTGAAGGGGTATGTGCCTTAATATATTCAGAGCTGGGTTATGCTACATGAGATGATTGCTAGTTCACTTTACACGAGGGAACTAGAGTTGATTATTTTGAGATATGTTGATGTGAATTATGCATGGGGACCATTGATTTGAATTATAGAATTTGAAAGTTTGAAATTATTCTTGAATGCAAGTTTGTAACTATGTATTGTAATCTTCTTCTTGAATTAATGTTGAAACATAATTTTGAATGTTTGTGGGTAACATTTCTGGAAACTCTCACGAGACTATACTCGTCCACTAGGGGGAACCTAGGGGTTTAAAGGCTTGTTGCATATGCTAAATGCAACCGTTTCTCCCACGAAAGTGGAGTTGGGTAGTTTAGTTAGTATTTGTTAGTTTTCTTTGTTTTAGTTTTGTTTTATTCTATTGCTAAGGGACTAGCAATATGTAAGTTTGGGGGTGTGATAGGCGTTGAATGTTATGCATTCTAGCCTCTTAACTTATGTATTTTATTCTCTTAGTGGTAGACTATTTTGTGATTTTACTTCATTTTAGTGTTTTCTGTATTTTCAGGGCCTTAATGATTATTTCAGTTAAAACCAAGCTTTTGGGCTTTTAAAGAAGACATCCAAGATGGTGAGATGAAGCCTACATCAAGGAGATTCATTCAACCATTTATTTCAACTCAAATCATCCCAAGAAAGAGGTCCAAGAGAATTACAGCTGCTTAAGAAGGTTTCGGCCCTGAAACCCAAATCTGAACATAATACAGTCTTAATCTCGTTTTGAAAAACGGACCAGAAGTCTTATTTTTGAGCCTCAAATCGACATAATTTTTGAAAAGGTTGAACGAAATTCAATTCTGCACACTTTTGTATTCCACGAAAATTCCGTAAATCGGACTTCTAGTGGGTCAAAAGTTGGGCCGAAGTCAGCAGGAAAAACCCACCTGATTAGTGCTGCGGGAAACCCTAATTTATTCCTAATTGGATTAGGACTTTGGTATATTCTCTTGGGGAATAAAGTGAAGACTTGGAGGCTAAGTTGAGGGGGGAATTTTGGAGAGTCTGAGAGGGCTGAGAAGAGAACAGAAACATATTTGCAGAGCCATTGGAGAACGAAGTCATACGCGTAATTCATGAAGATGATGCCTTCTTCCTCAACAGTTGAAGCTTTTTCTTCTACCATGAGCGGCTAGTTCATCCACTAGGGTTTTGATGTAGCCCTAACAAAGTATCAATGGTTTGATTGTTTAATTATTGGGGACCTTTATATACATGCATAGATTGTGTAATTTAGAGGATTCTTATTATAGAATTGAGCAATAAAAGTCTTGTAAATTCAGTTTCAATGATTTCTTATCTTGTCTTAGATATTTAGTTGTTATTGAACTCAATCTCTCTTGTTTTCTGTGATTACGAGAGCGATTATTACACAATGGTAATCACTGAATATATTGTTAAGAGCTTTGATGGATTATGCCTAGAGAAGATGAACCATACTGCACCCTAGATTAGAGTAGTTAGGCAGATGGCCCATGCCAATCGAAGATAGTCCATGGCTTAGCCTTAATCATATGTTATCTTCTTGACGGATGAAGGTGAGCTTGTAGCCACTGACACCACTTATGCATGATGTAATTCTCCATAGTTGATTCAATTGACCATTGATTGTGGAGTTAGTGGTGAAGTCAAACACCCTAGATTTCTCTCATATTATCTTCACTATTTATTTACTTTGATTTACTTTATTTTATCTTTTTAATTATTTTAGTTTAAAAATCAGAATTCTTTTCTTATAAATTTAATTAGAATTAATTCCGTATTCCAACTCATCAGACCATAATCCCTGAGGTACGATACCCCTTTCGATAGCCCTATTCTGCAAGGAATTCGTTCTATTGCGAAGTGTGGAAATTTTTAATTGATATAATTTTTGAGTCACATTCACACACGAATCAGCCCTCGGAGTGGACCCACCATACTAAGGCTTAATGCCTAGGATCGGAGTATGTCTAATACTAATGACCTCTCGGAGTTGTCCCGGTCATAGGATGGTTATCGGAGAATGTCCAAGCATTATGAGCCTCGGAGTTGTCCCCTCACTCTATGGCAATCCTATATATTGCTATGGTAGAATGACCTTTCGGAGTTATCCCAGTCATTGGATGGTTATCGGAGATGTCCAAGGTTACATGATCCTCGGAGCGGGCCAATCATGTGGGGTATCGGATGAGGACCGAGAGAGAGAGCATTTACTTTCCGTAATGCTTTTATGTTTGAACATGTTATACATGATTCGTGAAATATGCAATCCTTTTTAATTGTATTTGTTAAATTGTTTGTGAGATCGTGGATGTGGGATGTAGTGTATTCATATGCATTCCATGTAGGTCGGTGTCGAGTCGGCACTTAGGAGGGTTGGGGTATTTCTACTAAGCCGCAGTGGTGCTCACCCCTTTATTATAAACTCTTTTACAGATAAAGCGCCGATGACGGATAAGACATGAGTGTCCAAGTGGAACCCTAGTAGCATTTCGCTAACTTTTTGAGATGTTGCACATTTTGTGGCTATCCATGCCGGCTTGTGGCATGCGACTTTGTTTTGAGTTATGGTTATATTTTGGACAAATATAACTTTGATGTAAGTATTGGATTATAAACTTGTTGGGTGTGAAAAGACAATGGTTTAGTTTATGTAATGCCCATGGTTGCACTTAGTTCATTTGATGATGTTTTCATTGTGAATGGATTGTGGTTGTGAAAGAAAATGATTCATTTTGATGTATAATTGAATCATGATTATGATTTTGAGTATGAAATTGATGTTGGTATCTTTCATTTATGTTATGAACCATGTATGAGAGGTTCTAGGATGATAGAAGGTGGATTGGGCTCCAAATGAACCATGTATAGGGTTGTTGGAAGTCCCGGGAGGTGCATTTCGATCATGCGAAATGTCTATTTCGCACAATCGAAACCCCCATTTCGATTGTGCGAAGGGGTGATGATTTATGATGATTTTTAGGGTCTAGATAGGGGAAATTTCGCACAATCAAAACCCCCATTTCGATCGTGCAAAATATTGCAGGTTCAAGGTCCCAAGAGGGTGAAAACTTCGCACAATCGAGATTTTTTTCGCACAATCGAGATGCCAGTTTCGCACAATCGAGATTGCTATTTCGCACAATCGAAATTACTATTCACAACATTTTTTAAAACTTCGTTTCGACGTAATTTCTTCGTTTTAGATCGGAATTGAGTGTGGTTTTTTTTGAAATTGAGTATTTTTGGATTCTCTATCCAATGGTATAGGTCTTAGTTTCAGATTCCAAACACAAAAACTTTTGAGGCTTGAAAGTGAGTGATTCTTGAAAATGTGGGCAAGTAAACTTCCACTATGGTGTATGATTTGATATAGGGCCCATGGGGATTGGTTAAGATGGAGTTGTGTGCATTTATATGCAAGAATTGAGTTATGCTTCCATGGTAACCAAGGGTAATGAGGGTCTATTAGGCTAAATAGACAGTTTAACCTCCGGTTCTCCGGGAGTTGGAAATCGGGGTGTTATAGCATGGTATCAAACTTCGATACTATTTCATTAGTGTGGTTGAGATCATTCATGGGGTTAAGTGAATGGGTTCACACTTGGGATTCATGGTCGGTCTGGGGGAGTCCCTGCGGTCCGGGTTCCGGGGCGTGACAGCAACTGTGTCAAGTCCCTCGAAAATACATCTATAAACTCACACACCACACGCAGAAGCTCTCCAAGTGTCCCCTCATTACCATCAATAAGTAGGCTTGCTAAGAAGTGCCAAAGCCCTTTCCGATCACTAGAACCATACAAGGATGACAAGTAAAAGTCATCCCGCTCTCCCACAAAACAAATGCTAACACCCTCCGGCATATGCAAGGTCACTTTTCTCCCATAACAATCAATATTGGTTCTATAGGTCGATAGCCAATCCATACCCAAGATCATATCAAAGCTAAACATATCGAGAATGAGGAAATCAAACACTAATTGATGTACCGATATCTCGATCTCGCAAGATCGGCATACTCTACTCAAAGTCACTCTACCACCAACTGGCGTATCAATAGATAAAATCGAGTCTAAAGATGACACCTCCAACCCCAAAGCACAAGCAAATGCATATGAAATGAATGAATGTGATGCACCCGAGTCCACTGAAACCCTAGCCCACGAGCTAGACACAAGAAATATACCTCGGACCACTGGCGGTCCTGCCGAGGTCTTTGCTAGGACAAGAGTAAAGGCACAACCCTGTGCTCTTTGGCCCTGCTGTCCTGTACCCTGATATCCTAATTGCTGACTAGGAGCACTAGATGTAGCTCTTCTAGTTGGTGCCTATGAACTCTGAACTAAAGGCACTGTCTGTGGTGGTGGCAATGCCCTGAAACCTGACTGTGAAGTGGCAGGCTACGTAGGACGCTGTTGTGAACTAACCCCACTCTGTGCACCTCCTCTCTGTGGGAAATTACAACTAATGTGCCCTATCTGCTGACAATGGAAACACCTCTTGCATGTCTCTACAGTGGCCTGTCCCTATGTGCACTCAGCCATTTTGTGTCCCGACTTCTGGCAGTTGAAGCAAACCACTCTAGATCGGATAGATCCAATAGGTATAGGCACAGATGCTATCGATTGGCTCTGTTGTCCTTGTGAAAATGAGCCACCATCCATTCGCCTCTTTCTAGCACGATTATCCGGAAGGGGCCCCATGCTCTTCGTTTGGTTCTTTGCTTCCCTTATCCTTTGGTTGTCATTGCCGAGCTCCTCGGCCACCAAAGTCCTCTCCACCACTGTAGCATAGTTGGTCAAGCCCAAAATCCCAACTCTATCTCACAAATAGGGTCAGAGACCTCTTATGAATTGCTTGATTTTCAACTCTTCCATTGGAATCATCTCTTTTGCAAATCGAGCCAAAGACGTGAACTTTGTCTCATACTCCATTATAGTTATCGTACCCTGAATCAAGTTGAAGAACTCTCTCCTCATATTGTCTTTCACCATTACTAGGAAGTACCTCCCAAGGAAGATTACTTGAATCATGTCCCAATCCATCACCTCAATGTCATGGTAGTCTCTGATGAATTTCCACCAACAACTAGCCTCATCTATAAGATAATGAGCGACTACTTTCACCCTCAAGTCCCCATCTATTTTAAGCACGATAAGGAGCTTGACAATCTGATCTAACCAGTTCTCTACCACCATTGGATCGGATCCCCCCGAATAGGTTGGCAGAATGTGCTTCTTAATGTGCCCCAATGCCGTTATCATTCGGCTAAGAGGAGCTACTCTTGGCGGAGCTTGTGTGTCACTCCCCGGAACCCGGACCGCCGGGACTCCCCCGGACCGACCCGAATCCCGAGTGTGAACCCGTGAGATCACCCTCACACTATAACCACCACCTAATCATACAATCTCAATTTTCTATTATTTTCACAAAAATTGGGCATGACCCATTCTAATAAATCAGATCCTGATACGTTATTCCTACTTTAAATTCAAATGGACACTTATGGGCATGTGTCCCCCTAGCATTTCTACAACATACATAATACGATCAAAAAATATGTCTCAGTCCCAGAATGTCCGTCTCATATACATACATTACATGAATAAAATACATCTGATAGAATTGAATCAACATAATTGCTCCATACATTTAATCCAAATGTACAACATCATCAAATATCTTGGACATAAATTAGATTCTAAGGAGTCTAATCACTACCTCTGCAACTGGTACTATGAGTCCCCTAACTGACTCCGAAATCAGCAATACCTGCAAAACCTGGGAGGGGGTGACCTCAAAGGCCCAATAAGGTATGTAGAACCATACTATCACCGCTGCAGTAGGTCAATCCTCACATATTCTCAAAAATATACGTGCACTTAAATATATCACAATATTTAAGACCAATGTCCTCCTAGCATGCATGAACCAACAATGTATATGGCTACTCTAGCACATATGAACATACAAAATCTACTGCACATGACTTATGAAAATCATTTAGAACATGCTCAAAAGCAATACACATCCAACATCAATATGCATACAGAACATATATGTCAAAACATTTACATAAACAATGTAAATCAACAACCACATCTCCTACTCATCAAGTAGCAAATCTCAAATGCAATTAAGATACATTTGAACAGAAAAACATGCTTAACAGATAAACACATAAACATAAAGGTATTTTCACCTTCCTCGATCATAATACAAGCATCAAGGCTTGCACATACTCTCACTCTCGGCCCTCATCCGATACCCCACATGATTGGCCCGCTCCGAGGATCATGTAACCTAGGACAACTCCGATAACCATCCTATGACCTGGACCACTCCGAAAGGTCATTCTACCCTGGCAATGTATAGGATTGCCATTTTGTGAGGGGACAACTCCGAGGCTCACATTCGTTGGACATACTCCGATTCCAGGCATTAAGCCTGAGCATGGCGGGTCCACTTCGAGGGCCATATTTCTTGGACATACTTCGTTGGCAATATTTTGGTTTGCCAAATTGTGAGGGGGCAGCTCCAAAGCTCACTAATGTTGGACACACTCCGATTCTAGGCATAGAGCCTTTGTATGGTGGGTCCACTCCGAGGGCCATACGTAGTGGATGATTATACCACTTCTCATGACACGGATGAACCACTCCGAAGTCCCGTGTACCTCTTTTGAGTTAATTTTTCTGCAACCTCCCGTATATGCAATGTGGATGCATACGTAATCAAGCATTTTATTTTATGTTATTTCAATGTACCAGCTAGTATTAAAGTACATAGCATGCATTTCTCTCTACATAAACCCACATATAACCACGTATGTGTCATTTTCCTCCCCTATATGCAATATGGATGCATATATACATAGCATAATACTTTCATGCTTCAACCCATGCTTATGAATACTAAAAAGAAGTATTTGGCATGCTACTCATCACATTCCAACACATATAGCGCATACATGTTCTAAGACTTGCATAACACCTCACATATGCAAAACACTTCAACTTTAGCACATTTTTATATGTTATAACCAATGCATACATTCGATATATATATAAAGCTAGCATGCATCTCATATCCACATTCCCACATATAAACACATATATGTCACATCCTGCATATAATCACATATGCATGTATACTAGCATAAATATAATCATGCTTCCACTCGAGACATGCATTTATTATAAGTAGCTAGCATGCTCTTCATTCACAATATATAACCACCTATATATTCCGTCACCATATATGTATTAAGAACATATAAAACACTTAGCACATTTCATGCTTTTCAAATGCTCGCCAAAGCCATATTCATATATATAGCATGCATTTACACTACCACCACAAATATATAATCACATATATATTTAACACCATGCATAAAAGTGACATATGCATACAAGACAACACATAGCTAAACATGTATTATTTAGCATACTTTTCATAGACTTTAATCTATACCATACATGCATATCACAATGCAAGGAAGCATTTAAATTTAATCATGCTTTCACATCCCAAATATATATACACACCTATATATACATGTTCACTCACATCCCACGCATATACCATATCCACCTTTATATATATACATATGCACCCACATATATATACAACCGCCACATATGATTAAATTAAGAGCATATGCAAATTAATCAATATAATTAAGTATATACGTAGGAGATAGAGGCAATAATCAACTTGCCTTAAGTCCCGCTCTTCGATGAATCCGCGTCTGCAAGGCGGTCCATACCAAGCCCGGTCCAATCTTGTGTCCAAGTCACATTCGAACCTACTTCTTTCCCTTTTAAATTAATCCGGTCCAACAATGGTCCAAAACTGGTTAAAATAATTCCGATCCTTACATTGTGTCTCCTCTTGAGTTTCCCTTTGTGTCTCCCTAGCAATTTGCCGCATGGTCATGACCATGTCGCGCATAAATTGCTCTCCTCCAATAGGAATCACTTACGGTGTTCTCTCGCGAGCTCTTCTTGGTGACATCCTTCTATATAGATGACAAGAAGATATTTAGAATTTGTGCATGAATGTATTAGACCAATTCACTTCATGCGCATTCAACATGCTAAAGTACTTCACAAATAGCATGTTATGTAAGCTAGCACAGAAGAATTTTTCATGTAATATATACTTAGTTTTAGCTTACACTCAAAAACCTCAAATCTAGGATCATAACCTTAATTTCAAAATCCCATAATCATTAATTTCTTTCAATCCAACACGTGGCTTAACCCTTTCCCATCGTCCGTAGGTATTCAAACCCAATTAAGCTCTGATACCAAGTTGTCACGCTCCGATTTTCGATTCTCCCAGAATCTAAGGGTGAACGGTGTTATCACATCATCACCTCACAACAATTTTATACAAATACGGAAGCTTAAATTTGTCCTTACACATGGATATACATATCCCAACCTCAACCAACTGATATGGGCCTAAACCATGCCACGCTTGCGTAACCAATTAGAGCTGGCCCGCAGCTTTTTGGACATGCGATCCTATGTGAATGGAATCTAAATTTGAAACCTAAACCATTGGATAGAGAATAAAAAAAATACTTCATTTCAAAAAAAGAATCAGTCAAATCGGGTTTAAAACGAAAAAGTTATGCCCCTTCAAAGTTGCGAAGTCAGGCTACCCCCAGGTAACTCCAGGATTCCTTCGGTCGACTAATGGGTAGTTTCGGTCGACCGAAATTGCACTTTTAGTTGACTGAAACCCTCATTAGTTGCCTAAAATAGGTTCCCAGCTGTTCCAACTCTCTGGATCTCCCACTTTCGGTCGACCGATGTAGAGGTCACTCAACTGAAAGTCCAAAAATGCCTTAAAACTTGATTTTTCAAGCCCAATGCACTATGCCACCATACCAAATCATAATCAAACTTAAAATATGATCAAAAATACACAAAATCAATGAATTTGGGTCTCAAAGAAGCAAAGTCCATGAACCCCTCAAGCTTGCTTCAAAGCTACTTTATCCTTGAAACCCAAACAACCATAATTGATCTATAATGTCCATGGCATGGTAAAAATGAACAAATCTAGTCTCCAACATTCATTCTCTCAATATCATACATACAAACTTAAAAAAAAAGTCCATCATTCATTCCATTCCCACAAGATAGTACATAATGGGAGTCCAAACCACATCCTTCCATTCGTATACCAAAAGTCACATGTAATCAATATATATAGTCATTACATATGGACTAAAACATGCCAACATATTTAAAAACATGAGTACAATGCTTTCCATCTAGTCCACATGTCACAAATTAGCATGGACATCTATATACATCTCAAAAGGTCACAACTCAAAAGAACTTCAAGAGCCCACCTGGCCAATTATGCCTCATCTTCCATTGGTGCCTTATCTAAAAAAGAATTTGTATATAGGGGGTGAGCTTTATCCTCTCATAGCTTAGTAGAAATGATCCACTCATCCCCACTCTAACCCGTCAGCCATGCATGAGTGCATATGAAAATGCTACATGTCTACATGACAAGTATACATGTCTTTTACCTATAAACAAATACGTTTTTCAATCATGCGTGATGTTTCACATCTCAATGCATATATATATATATATATATATATATATATATATATATCAAATTGGACAAATCACAATTCATATATATAACGCACGCCACATAAATCCGAAAATCACTTCAATGGGGACTAGCTTATCACACCACCTCCATAGTTAGGGTTTCTTCGGCACCCAAACTCTACTTATGCTTCTCGGTTTACTATTTCGATAGATGAGCCATCCGCTTGGCCAAGTATTGGGTCTTTCACCCTAGGGGTCATCCCCTTATTTTAATTCTCAATGTTGTCACGCCCCAAAAACCTCGCTTTTCACATAGTGCATATAATCACATCAATCCACTCAATCAACACAATGCAATGCATTTTATCGAATCAATGCATTTTCCTTCCACTTCAAGATTGTCACAATGTCATCACACTCACATCATGAAAATCATCATGATTATGCATTTTACAAGAAAATCATATCTTTCATGCATAAATCTATAAACACCCACATTTTCATGTTTTCACCAAATGAACACATTTTTCATCAAAAGTATTCATAGTCACATTTACACATACAGAACATATATAATTCCTAACTAACATGCTATACATTTATACATGCATAAATCACAATGGTATACATATATACACATATACATAACCCTAGGCTCAAGAAATCAAATCTATCTTTCATACCACATAAAAGTGACCTATAAGATCAAAGTAAAGATGAGTCTAGCACCCCTACCTCAAATCTTAGGCTTTGAATCCCACTTTGAGAAATCTCAGTCATCCCAAATTTATGAAACACAAACTTTGATTGATTCAAACCGAAGCCCTTGATGCCGTCTACACACCTTCTTTCTTTGGTTACCTTCAAATCACACCTTAAGTCTTCCAAATTCTAGAGAGAATGGAGAGAGATGAAGTGATGAATTTTAGAGAGAGAGTGAGATCTATAAATATGAAATATCCCAGACCTTGGGATATTTATTTCAATCCTAGGGGCATGAAATGACAAATTTGCCCTCGGGTCACTTAACGTACCCTTCCGACCTCTGAATTATATCTCGAAAGCTCCGTTGGACTCGAGATCACTTCCATGATGTTCTAAACATTTCATTTAGTTTATAGCCAAAAAAAAAATTTTAGAATTTTTTCTAATTTTCCAAACCCACTTAACCTCATCCCCAGACCTTTGTTGACCAAAAAGTTAAACTTTTTCAAAAGTCCCCAAAACTTCACAGAACCATGTTCCAACCTTCTAAACATGTTCCCCATATTCAAAACATTTTAAGCATAATTTAAAATGTGTTTAAAGTAATAATGATGAAAATTTCAAAAATTGGCCGAAATTGGGCACGGTCTCTACAATAGGGGTCAATGGCAAACTATGTAGTTTTCTCCACAAATTTAAATTGCAACAAGCAAATAAATTTATGCAAATAATAGATAAAGACAATAAATAAATTGCACAATAATAAAGATTTAGAGATAGAGAAAATCAAACGCAAGTGACTCAAGATGTAGCGTGGTTCGGAATCCCCTCCTCCACGACTCAAGATCCCTCTTGAGATTTTCCAAATCCACTAAACCTTCTCCTTTCAGGTGGAGAGCAAACCTTTACAATGAAGCTCACAAGTTCCTCCTTTCTCTTACTAAGTGAAGTCCTCCACTTAGTCTTCTAGGGTCCAACCAACCCTTTACAATGAATGAGAAGAAGATTTGAAGTACAAATGTGGTATCTCTCACAGATAAAATTCTCAAATGAAAGCTCACAACTATGGCTATATATGATTATCAAGTTTAAAGCTCAAGACTTAATTAAATGAGAGTGAGAAGAGTGAATCATATATTGAATGCTTGTATCTCTAGTAGTTGTATTTGTAAATGCCGAACAAGAGATGTATATAAAGCCTCTCTCACGAAAATAGTTGTTGGAAGGTGGGTGAAAATATTAAATGCACCAACTAGCCGTTTAATTTTGAATCTGGGGAAAAGCAGTCGACTTTCTACTTGAAGCAGTTGACTTTATATTGGTCCTCAAAGAGTCAGATTCAAGCTACCTAAAAGAGTCGACTTTCTCTAATGAATATGACGCCGGTGACGAGTATAGATTATTGGATGTTTGTCGTTACTTCTCTACACTTCGTACAAAAATAAAACCTGCAAAAACTCTACTAAAAATTGTATAGTAATAAGCAGGGTCGAATCACTCTCAAGTGAGATTTCGAATGAGCTCAAATTCACACACTAATTTATGGAATGGAATTTATTTTTGTTAAAAACATTTTTTATTTTGAAATTATAATGAATAAATGAAACTATAATAATAAAATAAATCTCAAGGGAAGGGAATCCACCACCATGAATCCACATAAATAAATTTTCTAATATTCTTATCTAGTTTTTTCTCCAATAATCAATACACTTCACCAATCCAATTAGAACTTAGAAAGATGAAGGAAAATATGGAATAAAAAAGAATGACTTGATTATATATAAGAGAGACATTTCTTTACTTAATCTGATGCACATTGGCTAGGTAAATAGAGGTAGGCATTCTTCGAATTACCATTATTTGGCAAACACGAAGAATCCTCCCTCTAATTTTAGAAAATAAAAATTCAGAATAGAAGAGTAGAAGAATGTTCTTGAATTCTGTACTGCAGACGTGGTCGTGCAAAAAAGTATTTTGCAAAGTTTTGAACTTGAGAACTCTTGTGAAGTAGATTGCACAAAATACCATCTCTCCTACAATTCTTCTGATGTTTATTTTTGACTATATATATCCTTTTTAGGCCTTTTCTGCTGCTTTTCTTCTTATTTGGAAATCAACCCCTATAAAACACAAAATGCAAAGATAAGAATATTTAAATAAAGTAAAAGAGTAATTAAAGACTTATTTTGTGATATAAAATAACATGTTTTGTGCACTTATCAGTCGGACAGAATAGTGATTATTCTGTAGGCTAGTGTCAACAGGTAATTCACAAGGAAGAACACAAGAGAATCGCCCAAAACACAGAGAAAATTCTCTGGTATTCAATTCAAATTTATCAAAATCAAAGGTGCTCTAAAATCAGCCCACAAGTCGGGCTATATAGCTGAAAATTGTCAATATCAGAATTTTACCAAAAATAACAAAATCCCAATAATCATGCCAAAATGAAATACGTAATAAAAGAAGTAAGCTACCAAAAATCTAAGCCAAATCGAGTTCAGAATCATTGCCTAAATGAAAAAATAAATATTACTATAAATGGAAAAAAAAATTAAAAATGGGGATTCAGAAGGAAAAACAGCGGATTTTGAACTCAAAAATGATATACACTGAGCGTAGCTGGGTGGCCACGATGTGCGCGCCAAAGAGCTTTCCGAATTGGGGTCATATGAGCGATTCTGATACCCGTAGCCAAAGTTATGGCCAAAATACCGAAACGCACCCAAAACTGCCCCAATTAGGAAAAAGATCACGACTTCCTGCCATCTTTGCGCTGATTTGCCAACTCAAGGTATCTTAGTGCCATCAACGTGCCATCTGACAACTCAGCACCATCTGACTTGGATCCTCCTGCATCAGAATAAGACGACTATTTTATCAAATCTCATAATCTAAAATAGAAAGATAGTCTTCTATTTGATTTGAGATAGTTTTCTATCTTAATGCTCTAGAAATGGCATTTTCATAAAAGTTCATAAACTAAAATAGAAAGATTGTCTTCTATATGATTTAAGATAGTCTTCTATCTTAGTGCTTCAGAAATGTCATTTTCATAAAAGTTCATAAACTAAAATAGAAAGATAGTCTTATTTATGAATTGACATAGTCTTCTATTTTAGTACTCTAGAAAAGTCATTTTTGTACTGCCTGAAAGAGTTGGCTTTAAAACATGAATAAGTCGACTATTTTTGAAATTTATTTGCAAGGCAACTTAGTCAAGGCATTCATGAGCTAAAAAATTAATCTAAAAAGCTAAGAGTCAGTCATGAAAATTTAAAAATATGATGCATGTGGTCTTACATTCAATTTTAGACATTGAGCTTCAAACAGGTAAATCAAATTTAGCTTTACAAAATATGCCTAAGCTTTCACCATATCCTGTCTACCCCAATGCTTCTTTATTCTGCACAATTCATCAAGCTTGAGGTGCAAATTCCTTCTTCATTGATATTCACATGAGATGAAAGCTCCTTTGAATATATATGATCATTCTAGGCAATCACTCAAATAGATGTTAGTACTTAACACCATTAATGGTTTGTTAACATCAAAATTATGAGATTACCCTTAGGTTAAAACCTTTGGGTTAATAATATCTTCATTTAAAAGGAAAGTATATATACACACTCCATATCTTATTTTCTCCTACGAAAAATAAGATATTATATATATACATTTAAATTATATATATTAATATATATTCTAGGATACTAAAATATCTAATATATATTTATATATAATTCCACTAGTTCATTTAGCATGTAATTAAATTATAAATGCTCCCAGCACATTAAATCAATTAACATTTAACAACCCAGTTGGTTTTAAATCAACCCAGTGAGGTATAAGTGAGGATCTTATTTAAGGGTCCAAACTCTTATTAGCTCCAATGGATTATAAATTGGCCTAGTTATCCCATGACCTTAATTTTCAACAATCCATTAAACATAACTTAATTCCACTATATAAGTGTGGTTGCACTCCAACTTGAGAATGGTTAAACCATGTGTTGCCTTTAAACCTTGTGTTGCCTAAACACACAACACCCGTTTAAATTATACAAAATTACCCCTATGCACAATTGGATATGGACATAAAATTCCAATCAATCCAAATCAACAATTGAATATTTATTAAGTTACTTGATTATTTCCTATTTAATCAATAAGCCTTCAATAAAAACATATACACTTTGCCAAGGTGCCTACCCATTTTGTTAAAGCTGAACCAAGCGTTTGAATTTACAATTGATAAAACTAATCAAGCCATAATAAATTAGTCAGCATAGATGTAAATCTTGGGAGCATGTTCCAAACCACATGATCAACCAACACCCAACATATTTGGGATTTTAGACCATGGGCCCACCGCATATATTAAAGTGCTAACCAACCTTGCCTAAGGTTCATCACTCCCTCATAGTTGAGGATAACATTCGTCATAACATTGACAAGTAGTAATTGCAATGATGGCCTTACAATTACTTTAATAATGACTTGTCGGGATCCCGTTCTGTTATTTTTTAATAGGGAGTCCACCCTCTATTGTTGAAGGAACAAAACACTTTATGATAACACAATAAAAGTGACTTGTACGCACGACTTTGGTAACTATACTATGTATGCACCAAGTCATTGCGTAGTCAATGGACATTACGATTTAGGTCTTTAATCAAATCAATACATAACATTCATAATATATAAATAGTATTTTTGATAAGCAATAGAATCTTATTGATAAGCCAATATCATTACATCCCAATTGGTGCTATAAAGGGCATACAATCCCAATACCACACCACGAGACTCCCTCTCACCATCGGTGTTCTCTCCACTCTAACAACCCATAAAATCCCTTTACCCATCAACTCCCTCATTAGACTACATCTCTCTCAATCTCATAAGTCTCAATTCATACCCTAGGTATCTATTTATAGAGCCCAATACCCAATTTCTTGTTGGATACGAATTAAATTGCTTGCAGCCCAAGACATGCCTAACAAGATTTTACCAAATACAATACAACTCTATAATGGCAACCTAATCAATCATGGAATATGAGCCACTTGTTGAGACTAGTAAAAGCGAAAGCAATAAAACTAATCACACACAAATTATAAACAAAAATACCAGATATATGTGGTTCGACAGAATCTAGCCTATGTCCACGGATGATAAGAGATTCATTATAATTTTGTAGAGATATTACAATAGTAGAGAAGACCCAACACTGGACTTTGTAAAAAACACTCTTGCCCTAGAACTCTTCACATGTACCACTCCACAAGATTCCCACTGCCCATCAGTGTTCTCTCCAATTTACTAGTCTGTAAACTCCCTCTACTCATCAACTCTCTCATGAGACTACATCTCTCTCAATCTCACAAGTCTCAACTCATACTCTAAATATCTATTTATAGAGCCGAAACGCCAATTTCTTGTTCGACAAGAATTATAATTGCTTGGAACCCAAGACATGCCTAACAAAATAACAAGAAATTACCAAATGCAATACAACTCTATAATAGAAACCTAACCAAATATGGAACATGAGTCCCGATTCCCAACATTTACATCCTTCCTAATAGCTGGCTTGAGCTTGTTGATTGGTGTGCTTCTCATTGGGACTTTCTCTGACAGTTCCCACTCATTTCTCATACACGTACTCATTCTCACTTCTGCAATATATTACATCAGACTTATTATGGAAGGGAATTCAAATGCGTAGTGGGTCAGAGATGGCTTATGGACTCCTAATTTGGTGGTGCTTTGTTTGTGTTGCTTCTACTCAGTTTCTGATCTATATTTGTTCATTCTTGTAGGTGCAGTTGATCTAGGCATGAATGTAAGAATTTTGGGCTTCCATTAATTATTATTTCCTAATTAAAAATTCGGATTGATGATTGAGACCAAATAGAGAATTATCGGATACCCTATACAGATGTGATTATAAATATTTATTGGGTTACGGTGTACCTTAGACGCATTTCATCATGTGATTAGAGATATGGATAAAGAGATATATATATGTATGTATATGTTTACCTATAAAGAGAGATAATGGTAACTTTAGTTACCATGATCTAGAGGTAACGTAAAGATAGTCTGATTGTTTCCTTGATGGGAGGGATACTTTCAGATATTTGTTATATATATAGCTTGGTCCCCACTCTCACACAATACGCTCAATATACGGTTAGTCTTGCCCCATTGAATAGACGTGAGTTAAGGGTAGAGAGTGGAAGAACAAGTTAGCAGTGTTTCTCTGGTTTTAGACTTCCTTCTCGATCTAGCAATGACTTTTGCAGGTATGTTTACTTTCTCAATAGATATCAGTGTTATAAGCGTTTGTATGACTTTCCTATTTTGTATTACATGTGGTATCAGAGCCAGATCATACACATCTTATGACCGATATATGTTAAATATATACTAATTTTCTATAACTAAAAGTCCTAATTATATTTTTCAATTGATTGCTTGTGATATCTTTTAAATAAATATTTATTATAATATGAAATCGATAGAATATGCCTATATAAAGATATGATGAATATGATGCATAGAGGAACCAACCTATTATTTGTCGTGTTTGGTTTCTTTTATGTTGTGGTTTTATATTTGGGTTATACTACTGTTATTTGAGTTTTATGTCATATATTAGTCGATCTAAAAAGGTGCTAGATTTATACCCTTAAAATATACCATCTTTTCGTTAAAATACAGTTTACGATTGTTAAGATAAATGACCAAAACCAATGTCGATATCTGAAATTGTACAGATAGTTTTTGACGTGATTCACTATTTTAATATGTCTTTTATTTATCAATATCTATGGTAGATGATTTAATGAAAGCATGTCTAAGTATCACAGAGAGTATCCTTATTTACATATTGATTGTGATTAACAATTGATTGAGAATTTGATCCCGTTCTAAGAAAATTTTATCAGACTGATTGAGTGTGCTACCAAAGTGGTTCATTCGTGAAATTTGTAGGGTTTTCTTAGTTCAAGGATTATATGGATCAAAATTGCATTTTTGGTTATAACGAATAATAATCCACCCAAAGGAGATTTTTATTTGGTTCAATTCAAAAATGGCACATTGCAATATATAAAATGTAAAATTTGTGAAAACATTTTCTTGCCCAAAGGTGTTGAAGTTTTTATAAATTTTTCATTATTATATATTGATTTTGTGATAAAGTGTTAAATTATAGCATATTATATTTCGACCCAAAGGAGATTTATAATAATGCATTTGGTGTTTTGGGGCTCGGCTTTTATTGTTTAAATTGGATATTTTTATTTACTTCTGCAATTATGAATGATTCTGTCAATACCCACTCTTCTTACATCGAGTGATGGACTGGAACCAACTTTAATAAATTGAAGTAAGACCTAGAGATTGGTCTTGGGGAGCATGGGTAGGGTAAAATACGTCATAATTATAAACCCAAATCATCTCATAATAACCCTACCAAGAACACTGTGCCACCCAATGTATCCTAAAGTTTTAAACCAAACAAGAATGATGTTATGTGTTACTTCTGCAAGAAGAAGGGTAATATGAAGAGTGTCGTAAATATAAAGCTTAGCTTGAAAAGCAAAACGGTAAACCTCTAGTCTTAGTTTGCTTTGAGTCTAGTTTAATTGATGTCCCTAACTTTTGTTGGATTGACACTGGATCATGTCACTCATTCTTTGCCGCCCTTCATAGGGCACCAAATAAATATGAAGTAAATGTGTTTATAGGAAATAGCATGAAAGTTGCAGTCGAGTCCATATCAGTTATTAGGCTTGAGTTAGAGTCTGATTTTTCTTATGAAAGGAATTTAATTTTAGTGTCTAAGCTTGTTGTCTGGATATTCTTTCTAATTTAATAAAAGTGGTTTTAGTTTGTTTCATCATTTTTGTACAATTGGCAATGATTTTTTGTGTGATGGATTATATAAATTAAACTGTGTTCAATAGCTTTAAGTGTGGAGAATAATTTTGGAGATAAACTTGTGCATCTTAATGAAAATTCATTTATGATTTAGCATAAATGATTAGGTTATATTTCTAAGGAAATAATTGAACGCTGCATAAAATGAAAGTTTACTAATTTTAGAAAGAAGAGTTCTAATCGTAGTCAACAACTTTCAGAAATCATTCATACGAAAATGTGACCCATTTTCTAGTAACAAATCGGTGGACATCGTTATTTTGTAATTTTCAAGTGTTATTGATGTAATCTATTTTTCTCCCACCTCTCTCTCATTTGAGTTTAATGTCATGCACTTGTGCACCTCTAATATATGTAGGAGGTTGCAAATATCTACGATATTCTATTGGAGTGTATGCTTGACATTTGTGAAAAGCTGGATTTTTAAAGTTTTCTATATTTGTATAGAGAATTGTGAGAAAGATAGATTTTTAGAGTTTTCTATATTTTTATAAAGAATTGTGAAGTGTTGTGGAATAATGAAATATTTTAGAAATTTTGTACTAAGTATGTTGATTAGAGAAGATTCTAACAGTGTATAGTTATGTAAATTAAAATTGTAATTATCCAGATATTTTAGAGGAGTATCCTAACCATTAATTGAAATGCATCCTAGTCCTCTAATTAGGAATTAGGATGTCTATATATAAAGGGAATGAGTCTGCAATCCTTTCCTAGTTCCCTTGCTTTTTAAATTTCTTCCATTCCCAATGTAGAAGGCGTGTCAATTCGTAAAGTCCGATCAAGTGGGGAGTATTATGGTAAATACCACGAGTCTGGTTGCTATCCAGGTCATTTTGCTAAATTTGTTCAACATTGTGATATAGTTGAAGAGTTGACGCTGAACAAAATAGGGTTGCAAAAGGCATAAGCGTATCCTAAAGGATATGGTCCGAAGTATAATTTGCATGTCTTCCTAACCTAATTTTTAGGGTGAATCCCTAAATACTGCCAACACTAAGATTATTGAGACTAATGGTGCTAAATTTATAGAAGATTTTGAATTGTGGGAGTGCAGATTCTCGTATGTTTAACTTTGAGAAATAGTCTACCGTTGTTCCTACTACTAATACTCCTATGGAGGTAAGAGAAATATTGAGACTCGTGAGATACAACCAGTGGTTAATCAAGAGTTTCCACAACCTGAACAACAAATTCAACCAACTCTAGAGATGCTTTTTAGAAAATCTCAAAGAAGTAGGAGACCTGCTATACCTTAGGATTTTGTTGTTTATTTGCAAGAATGTGATTTTAATATTGAGGATATAGATGATCCAGTTAGTTTTCAATAGAGAAATTTTCAGTCCACAATCTATCAAATGGTTAGAAGTTACAGAAACTGAATTAGAGTCGATAAGCAGGAATAATGTTTCCAATAGGTTACAAGTGGGAGTAAATTTATCTTGTTTTTATGCGAGATATTGTTAGCCAGCAGTGATGTAGCCTTATTTCTAGAAATGAAGACTCTTTATCATAATATTCTTTAGAATATTGGTGAGACACAATAGGTTTCGTGGCTTACTGGGACTATCACAGAAGGTGTATATTGATCGCATATTTAAGTGGTTTAATATGGATACTTGTTCACCTGAAGAGATTCTTATTAGTAAGAGTGATGAATTTAATAGAGGACATTGTCCTGATATAGAAAGGGAAACGATCAAGAATAAATCTTGTGCTTCTGTTGTGGGAATCCTAATGTATGCTCAAGTGTGCACTCGTTTAGATATAGCTTTTGCGGTTAGTGTGCTTGGAAGGTTTCAGGCTAATCCTGGTTCTGAGCATTGGGTAGCTGCAAAGAAAGTTTTATGTTATTTGCAAAGAATCAAGGATTTTATGCTCACTTATAGTAGAGTGATAATCTTGAAGTGATAGGATATGCAGACTCAGATTTTGCAGGGTGTCCTGATGATATGAAATCAACTTCTGGTTACATATTTATGTTGGCTGGAGGTGCTATTTCATGGAAGAGCGTTAAACAATCCTGCATTGCTTCATCTACTATGCAAGCTGAGTTCGTAGCCTGTTATGAAGCCACTGTTCAGGCTATTTGGTTAAAGAACTTTATTAAAGGTATTCGTATAGTAGATTCAATTACAAAATCCATAAAGATGTTTTGTGATAATAGTTCTGCAGTATTTTATTCCAAGAACAATAAGAGGTCTTCTGGTTCCAAGCATATGAATATTAAGTAATTGCTTGTAAGGGAGAAAGTGAGAAAAGAGCATATAGTGATTGACCACATAGAGACTAAGGAAATGGTAGCAGACCCACTACCTAAAGCCTTACCCATTGGGTTATTCAAGAATCATATAATTAGCATAGGTTTGGTGGATTCTTTTGATGTACTTGGATAGTGGGAGTTTATTATTTTATTTGTTCTTATTTTATAGCATTCATAAAACTTTTGTAGTCTTATTTTTATGGATATTTGGTAGCTCATAAAGTTTGGAGCATTACTTTTTAATTCATGAATATTCTCTTTGTGCACATATGGTATTATGAATTGTTTAAATCTTGTGAGGAGATATAAAGTTTAAAAGACTACATTTGCATTCAGTATATGGTTATTAACTGAATTTTTCATACCTAATGTCATAAGGTTATTACAGACATAAAGATGAAAGGTATGGTTGTCTTGCATTAAAGACATAAAGGCTTCGAGTTTGAAGCATAAGGGGTTTTGAGAAAAATCATAAAGTTGGACCGATATGGATATAACATAAATAATCACATAAAGATGTTATTTTCCATGTATTCCATATTTGTCGGGGATCCATGTGGATAATGGTGCTAGTGTTGTGATCATGGATGGTCATGTATGATATGTACATAAACCACTATGGTTCGCATTGGTAGTATTATTTGACAGGATCTTGAACTAAGGTATTTTCATATTTGGTTTCTGTGGCCATCTAAGTTATCCAATCCGAAAATCTTATTTTATATATATATATATATATATATATATATATTTTTTTTTTTAAACAAAAGTTCATATAATTAATGTTTGCCCAAGTGGGAGAATGTAAGAATTTTGGGCTTCCATTAATTATTATTTCCTAATTAAAAATTCGGATTGATGATTGAGACCAAATAGAGAATTACCGGATATCCTATACAGATGTGATTATAAATATTTATTGGGTTACGGTGTACCTTAGACGTATTTCATCATGTGATTAGAGATATGGATAAAGGGATATATATATGTATGTATATGTTTACCTATAAAGAGAGATAATGGTAACTTTAGTTACCATGATCTAGAGGTAACGTAAAGATAGTCTGATCGTTTCCTTGATGGGAGGGATACTTTCAGATATTTGTTATATATATAGCTTGGTCCCCACTCTCACACAATACGCTCAATATACGGTTAGTCTTGCCCCATTGAATAGACGTGAGTTAAGGGTAGAGAGTGGAAGAACAAGTTAGCAGTGTTTCTCTAGTTTCAGACTTCCTTCTCGATCTAGCAATGGCTTCTGCAGGTATGTTTACTTTCTCAATAGATATCAGTGTTATAAGCGTTTGTATGACTTTCCTATTTTGTATTACAATGAATGCTTGTTGTTTGCCTAGCTGTAGCTAGCTTGTTTGTGGCTTAATGCCTTGTTTGGCTTCTTAAAGTCTGGTTGTACATTCTTTTTCCTTCTCAATTATAATACTTACCATTTACCCAAAAAACAAAAATGGCGACGATTCCAAAAGTTAAGCCTGATTGCACTCGGTTTGTCAGCAGTCTTGATCAGCTCACCCTAAGCTTGCGAATTAGATTAATTTTTTCCTAGCTTTTAATTTTGTTTGATATTTTTTTTAATATTTTTAGTATTACTAAATAGCTAAGAAAACGTTTTCAAAATTATAAATCAGCTACAAGAATTTGGTTGCCAGCCTTCATAAGTTCGGCTCATTTGACAAACAAGTTCATAATTGAACCTCGAACTTGACCCATTTACTTGATGAACAAAATTGATCCAAGTCTTTAAAAAATCTAGTTCGTTCTTCATGAACGATTGGTTTAATTTGCTATCCCTATTTGAGACTAATGAAAAAATGTCTTTGATGTAAGCAATGAAATAACAAAACAAAACAGCTAGCTACTTTGGCAGTTAATTAATTTACACAACATATGAACGCAATAAATCATATTTCAGGATTGGAAGGAGCTTAAGATATAAAGAAAACATTTCTCAACATGCACAACCAAAATGAAAAGAAGCAACTTCAGAATTCCAAGAAGAATTTTTTTTTTTTTTTTTCAAGTTTCAAAGTCACCAAGTTCCAACAATTCTCATAATTTCGAGTATTTTTTTTTCTTTCGAAAATTGGGTTTCTCTCTTCCTTTTTTTGCATACCTGGTTAAAACTTCTATGGAGCGCAGAATCCATTTCCCATGTAAACATGGAGTGTGAGACAGAAGTTTGTTTCTTGCTAGAATGTTTAATTTATATATATATCTATATATGCTATTGGCCTTTTATATCTCATAAACTGCTATTGTATATTTTGTAACTAAGAGAACTTCTATTGCTCCTCTCTATTTATGTGTCATTTTGTCAACGAATTGCGAGTTTGAGAGAGATATTTGTTACGACAAACCACATCAAAGCACAAACGAAACAAGTAATAAGGAAAACGAAAAAACACACTTAAAATAGAGATTTATAATGGTTAGGTTTATAATCTATGAGAAGAACAAATCTCTCAAATCCTAATTTTAATACACTCTTAATATTTCTCTATTTTGGGATTCTCAATGTTGCATAAAATTAAAAAAAAAAAAAAAACCTAACACCATTATACACTACATTATAATAGAGACTCGATACTGTATCTAAAATCCACAAAGAAAAAAAAAATTGGCAGGCGACTTTTGTCCCTAGATCACATATATTCCAGAGGCAGAGGCAGGGGCGGCTGGTCCATTAGGCGACTTAGGCGGTCGCCTAAGGCCCCAGCCAATAGAATTCATTTATTAGGCCTCTAAAAATTTTCATTTCCTTATATTTAGGCCTAAGCTCCAGCCAATACAATTCATTTATTAGGCCCCTAAAAATTTTTATTTCCTTATATTTAGGCTTCAACAAGTAGGATGTATTAAAGTACGCTCATATCTTATTTTCATTGGATAAATGGTATTGGAAACTGGTAAAACTTTCCAAGGCCCCAGCCAATACAATTCATTAGACTCTTAAAAATTTATTTTCATTCCCTTATACTTAGGCCTCAACGAGTAGGATGTATTAAAGTACACTCCTATAATTTAATTCTACCTTATTTTCATTGAATAAATAGTATTAAAAATTGGTAAAACTTTCCATCTATTTCTAAATTTTCTTTATTAAACTCTTATTTTTAATTTTTTTACTACGTTTTTTCTTTCTCTTATTCTTCTTACACAATTTTTTTCTTTTCTCCTACTTTCAGCCAATTAGGGTGCATTAATATTTTAGGATAATAATTTTCTTTATTAAACTCTTATTTTTAATTTTTTTATTACGTCTTTTCTTTCTCTTATTCTTCTTACACATTTTTTTTTTCTCTTCTCCTACTTTCAGCCAATTAGGGTGCATTAATATTTTAGGATAATAAAAAAAATTATTCATCTTATTGGACAAATGATTATTGGAAAGTGATAAAACTTAAAAGGCCACTATTATATTTTTCGCCTAAGGCCTCAAATTTGATTGAGCCGACCCTTCCCGAGGCCAAAAGAAAATTGGGGTCACAACTCAACAAGATGAATGTTTGCCATTGTTCTAATTTTAAGGTTAGAAGTAGGGTTTGGGTGATGGAGATTTTCGTTTGGGAAAGGGATGGAGCAGCAAGCTTTTAAGGTTCTTCTGTGTGACATTTTCAGGTAAGAGAACAAAAAACCACGTCCAAGACAAATCTAGAAAACTTGCTATCTCTTGGTGCTATCTAAATTAATCTAGAAAAGGAAATGACAATGTACTTGGGGAAAAAAAAAGATATCTATATATATATATATATATATATATATATATATATATATATATATATATTATTTGTTACATTTAGCTAGATACACAAATATAATATTTTTTGCAGTCATTCACCAAAACATATTAAGGAATCAGAGGAATACTCATTCTCTGTAGTTGTGTATTTTTCTAGCTAGCTAACAGAAAATTGGTGAATATTTTCTTCTATTCAATCAAAAGGAAACATATATATGATGGAGGTGCTGGACAAAAGATGGGAAGATAGAAATAAAACCCTAATAACATTGGTGCATGATAACAACATTATCCACATATATTACTTGTACTAAAAACCAAACTAAGTCGAGAAATTAAGGAAAATGATCAAATGGCCGGTTTATACACCTAGTACATCAAATTGAAATAATAACTGACCTTGATAAGTCTTAATTAATTTACTTCTTAAACCCTTTGCAAGCTAACTCCACACTTGTGCCCAATTAATGTTACTCCTTCAACATAAGATCACAACTTCAGCTTAACAAAACCGTATCTTCTTTGCATGTCCTCCTCCGAATGATCCAAGATATAACAAGGCAAATATCTTCAATTAGTGTCTATATATATATATATCCTCTTATATATGACCTCCTCCTTCATCACTATCGAAAGCTAACTGAGAGAATATATCACATGAAATCTCATGGTCTATTTTATATATATATATATATATATATGATCACTCAAAACCAGAAAAACTCACAATTAATGACATGCACACCATTAAAATGAAGGCCTTGTAGCACTACCAGTACCCCATCCCAACAAATCACCTGGAAAGGGATAATTAGGCATGTTTGCTCCCATATTGAAGAAAGGAACACCGCTGCCGCTAGCGCCACCGCCTCCTCCTCCACCACCACCACCACCTCCTACCGTCACACCCGAAGATTGCGACGCTGTAGGTTGCACCTGAACAGCCCCCTCCTCCTCCTCCTCCAACGGTAAACGTTCGAACACCGCATTTGCAAAGGATGCAGCCATCAGAACCACCGGACCCGAAGCCATTAACGGACCCACCACACTTCCTCCAACGACCTGTCCCTGTCCACCCGATAAAAATATGGACAACCCACCAGCCCCGGGTGGCGCCGGGGGCGGGAGCACCGTTCCCGATAGCGAAAGAATGTCAAAGCGGCCGTGCAGCGTGACAACGCTCCCAGCAGGAGCAGCCGGCTGGCGCAGCGTGACATTGGCCACCGTGCCACCTCCACTGAGAACACACACTCCTCTTCCCCTCCGCCTTGCATAATTGGAGACGCTGTCCAGAATGTCAGCTCCGGCTGAGACCTCGAGTACATGGGAGCGTAGGGAATTGGGGCTGTCTCTGGTGATAATTATAGGAGGCTTGGGCTTGTTTTTGGAGCCGGCAGGACGGCCTCGAGGGCGGCGGGAAGAGGTGGCTGCTCCGCCGGAGCTGGTGGTGGCAGCATCAGCATCAGCATCAGCATCGTTGTTGTCGGCCGCCTCATGATCCGGCGATTCGTTGGAATTGGACGGTAATTGGGTGGTTGCTGTTGTTTGGTGCTGTGGAAGACTACTAGATGATGGTCTTTGCAAGTGCAGTTGGGGTCCGAGTAGGAGTTGATGAACGTAGCGAGATTCTGAGCCTCCTTCATAGCCTGCCATCGCCACAACTATTTCTGTTTTCTGCTCCCACCACTTATTATTTGCCAGATTTTTACTTTGATCTTCTTCTCGATCTTGGACGACTTTAATCTCAATCTCTATAAACCCCTCTCTCTCTCTCTCTCTACATATATCTATATATATTACATATATATATATGTGTGTGTGCTTGATACAATACAAAACTCAAACCTGGACCAATCTGCAATAGATACTTCTGATTCTGATTGATAAAGCTGAATTAAGAAACTGGACTATTAACAACATAACAACACCATGATTGCTTTCCCGATCATTCAGAGCGCACCAACTTTCTTCTCTATTAGAGAATTGAAGTTGCAAATAATTGATTCTCATATGGAAGGGATCTAATAATCATAATCCAAGAATAGTTTAGAGCTGTAACCTTCTGATCTGATCGAACCAATCAAAGACTACGAAGTTGTATAAAGAGCTAGCATGTGAAGATACATATTACTGCCCATATATGCTAGTAGATCGATCAACCATTAAAATCTGAAATGAACCAAAAGCAACAAGTACCCACGTCAAAATCTAAATCTCACGAATCAGTTGTACCTATATCTGAATCCGGATCATTCAGATCTGTAGAAGCAATAACATAATTAAGAATATATATATATATATATATATACACACACACATACGTGAGAGTGAATTGAAAGAAGAGCTAGCTAGCCATACACATACACAGACTTAGATGTGAGAGAAGAGACACGTACTTGTCAGTCACAGAAAATTCCCAAACAAGTTTTCACTGTGAAGCTCTACTCTAGAGGCCATGGTTAATTAAAGGAGAGAAAGAGACTCCAGGATGTTGTTCCAAGGAAGTGTTGTAATGGTCAAAAGCATATAGTAAAAGCACAACAAGAAGAAGCAACTTACCAATTTTAACTAATATATGTAGACAGAATATTAGGAATTGTTTTCCAATTGTTTGTTGCTTTGAGAGCTAGTCATGTGAGTGAATTAGAAACTAATATATTATTGGAAATAAAGTCACCTATGTTTGCTACATGTCTATATACTATCATAAGTCTAAGCTTTAAGCAAACAAGATGCTCATTCAACGCTCTCAAGAAACGCATATATGATCGAGAACTGCTCGTCCAAGTGGGCAGATCGAGTGGCTAATAGCTTTGTTGTCACGCGCCTTTGGGATTTGCAAAACTTTGCCGCTTATGCTTAATCACTACCTGTTTGATAGATGGCAACTAATAGTAAAAGGTCAAAGTGAAAGAAAAAAAATATATTTTAAACAATCAATAGAAAACTCAACACCCATTTTATAACATTTATATTTTATATTTAGTATTTATTGTTTATAAACATAAATTTGGAGAATTAGCGTCTTTAAAACAATACTATAGCAAAAGTTTTTCAAATCTAAACACTGAAATGGTGTTTTAGTATTTATGTTTTTTTTTCTTTATCTAAAATGGTTATTATATTATTTTAATTAAAAAATGAAGCTAAAAAGTAAGAAAATGAAAAAAAAAAAACTATAAAAGGCTATTGTTTGATACAACGATAAAAATGTTGGAATTATTAAGTCTAAACAAAATTGAAAAGTATTAGTTGCCTTGAGGAAAAAAATATTGGGTAAATGTGAATCACTATTTTACTTGATAATAAAAAATAATTATAGGGATACCCGTGCTTAAAAAAACATTATCTGATGAAAAAAATCAAACAAATTTTAACCATCTCCTTGTCAAAGAAATAATTAAGAATGGTATTTTGTATTCCTATCATTCATTCATTCATTTTCAATGTTGAAAGGAAAATAGAAACTAAATATTAAAAAAGCAAGTAGTGGCATAAGAAGTTTAAAAGTAAGAGCATGTCCTACAAATCCCTCTTCTCACTCAATACAAATTGAAAAACTTTTAACTTTTTCCATAGGTATATATATCTTATCAACACCGCAAATAATTTGCAGTGTATAAATATATATATGTATATGTAACCCAATATTATTGCTTTCCCTTTTTTATGTATATTTCTTATTTTGTTGTTGTTGTATAGATTTGTTGTAGCATGAATTTAACTTTTTATACAGTTTATTGTGTTGAATTTTTTTAAAACAGTTTAAGGCTAACAAATATGTTTTTTTGTTATGCTTTTAAAAATAAGCCAAACATTTTTGTGTTATCAAACAATAATCCTGTTTATGAATAAACAAAATTGCAACATAAATATTGTTTATATAAACGCTTAAATAATAAATACTAAACATAAATGCTTATCAAACGGGCCCTTAATCTTCTAGTATACGTTTGGTTAGCTTGATATATTTTGAAATGAATTATAAAAATTATCATTTCACGATTTGGATTGGATGGCATGAATATTTTGTATTCAGATTGTTTTTGTCTAAAATGATGGAGTTTTTTGTTGGATAAATTACATAGACCTCTCCTGAGGTTTCATCAATATACACTGACCTCCTTTTTTATTTGTCAAATTACACTATCCTCTTCTATCTGAGCTGTCAAATGGATGTTGTTACCAAGAAGTGTACCTAGAGGAGGGTGAATAGAAACTCTAAGCAAATAATGAAACTTTTTTATTTAGCTTATTTTTACAAAAATTAAGTTTGATTGAACTTTTGTCAAATACTTTATGAGCTTATGTATTTAACAAGTGAGGTTGCTAATGTGAATGCACTCTCTACAATGCTCAAGATAAAGACAATATTTAAACATACATTTTATTGAACACTTGGTGTGCAATTAGGTTAAGCAAATGAAGAACTAAATAATTGTAGTAACCCTTGTGGACGGGTGTGAGTGGGCGGGTGCGAAGACAGACACTGGGCTGAGCTACCACACTAACAGGGTACAGGGTGCTCAATCCCACATCGCCTGGGTGTGAAAAAGGGGATGTGCTTATATGTAGTATGTTCTCTTCAAATGGTATGAGGTCTTTTGGGGTAAAACCCAAAAACAAAACCGTGCGGGCTCAGGTGCAAAGCGGACAATATCATACCATGTGTTGGAGAGGAGTATTACAGTTGGTATCAGAGCCTGAACCTAGCCGGAAGTGTGCCGACGAGGACGTCGGGCCTCGTAGGGGGGTGGATTGTAGTAACCCTTGTGGACAGGTGTGAGTGGGCGGGTGCGAAGATAGACACTGAGCTGAACTACCACACTGACAGGGTACAGGGTGCTCAATCCCACATCGCCTGGGTGTGGAAAAGGGGATGTGCTTATATGTAGTATGTTCTCTTCAAATGGTATGAGACCTTTTGGGGTAAAATCTAAAAGCAAAATCGTGCGGGCTTAGGCCCAAAGCGGACATTATCATACCATGTGTTGGAGCGGGGTATTACAATAAATGTGCAATTCTTTTAAACAACAATTCCATAACTTAACCAACATACTCTAAGCATTCATCACATCCTCCTCACATAAATTAAAACATATAAACTCATAGCATTTATATATAAAACACATGGAATTCAAACATATGAAATGTTATCAAGTAAAGTAGTTTAAGAATAGAAAAATGCAAACCAAGTGACACCACGATTTTTAAATGGTTCGGCACCTCCCAATTACGTTCATGCCTCAAGAGCACCTCTTGACTCTTGAGGATTCCACTATAGATCTTACCTTAAGGGTGGAAAGAAAATCATACATTTGCCAAGTGAAGCACTTGGGCTTCTTTGCTCCGATGAACACCTCACCAAGACTTCTTTGCCAAGGGCATAACTTGAGTTTCTTTTTTCTTTTGACAACTAAGAGATAACTATTGCTCACTCTAATAGGCGAAGAGCGCACCCAATGATTCTCATTATAGGCTAGAGAATTAGTGAACCTTTACAAGCTTCCATAAAGTTATCCCTTTTGCCCATTGCATATCTTGGACTTCTTCTCAAAAGATAAGAATTTGAAGTTTGGAGTACAATGATATAAATCTTTTAAAAGATAAATATATAAATTGAAGCTCACAAATCTATAGTTATAAATGAAGTAATCAAATGAAAAGTTGAACTCTAGTATTTCACTATGAATAATATTCAAGGTTAGGCTCAATGGTAGTTTCTACCAACTAAGGATATACAAATCTTTGTAGTGGTAGATTTTGCCAAGAAGAGATGAAGATAAAACACAATAAAATGATTTGCAAGTGTAAGCTTAATGGTGGTTCTTACCCATAAATGATATGCAAGTGTATGCACAATGGTAGATCACTCTCTTGCTCTTTTCCACATGCAGGTCATACTCATATATATAGTCTTTGAAAAATATAGTTGTTGGAGGTGGTTGAGTGCATTTAATGCTCAAAATAACTATTTGAAATTTGAAATCTGCACAAAATATATCTCTTAAAAATATTATCAGTCTGCTGATTTATTTATATTAGGCTTCTGATAAGCAAGATGAGACTGGTAAAATACATCAAGACATTTGAGCTTCAGCTACTGGACAAAGTCAGGCTACTGGACAAAGTCAGGCTACTAATTCGTCAAATCAGGCTACTGATTCATCAAATCAGGCTTCTGATTCTTACCAGATATTAGAATGGAAGTTAATTGTCTTAGAACATAAATTAGACAATTAAAAATTCAGCAACATAATATGAATCTAGAAGTGACATTATTGTCCAATAAGGTATGACCGTCGGAGTAATCCCATAATACGAAGGCTAAGGCCTAAAGTCGGAGAATGTACATATTTGGTGAGCGTCGGAGTTGTCCACTCACATTGGGGCAAACCAACATATTGCCAAGTAGTATGACACTGTCAGAGTTGTCCAAGTCATATGAATGTTATCGGAGGTGTCCAAGGTCACATGATCGTCGGAGCGGTCCAATCATATTGGAGTATCAAATTAGGTCCGAGAGAGAGGGAAGTTATATCTTTATGCTTATGTGATCAATTGTTGAGCATGATTTTATGTTTTAATGAATTTTCCTTAATGAACATGGGAGTGTTGAAGGTGACATGTAGTGTAATGACATATATTCATGTAGGTCGGTGTCAAGTCAGCATCTAGGTGGGTTAGGGTATTCTTACTGAGCCGTTGAGTTGCTCACCCCTTTTTTCCCGAACTATTATAGATAAGGCACCCATAATGGACGAGGCTTGAATGACTTAAGTGGAGTATTTAGTAATATTTTTGCTTCATATTTCAGATATTGTAGATTTGGCTATCCATGCCGGTATGTGGCATATTGAAATGTATTTTGTAGTCATTTATGAATTCTTAATGCTTTTGGACTATGCATGTAATTCAAGTTATGGCTACGAAATTGTAAGGACTTTCTTATGAAATATATGGTTGGGTAATTTGTGTATCTAACGAAGATAATGGAGGGGGAATATGTGAGAATGACTTGTGGTTATGGGATATGCAGTAGGAGTTGAACTCCACATGTGTTGAAATTCATTAATGTATAATCCTTTTTGTGTTGTAAACTTAGATGATTTGAGTGTGTGTGATGAATGAATTGGGATGTGAAGGTGATGGACTCTTATTCCAATTATATGTTGCGTGACATATAAATGATGTATGATGGAATTGAAGGCATTAGGAAGGAGAATGGGGGGGCACATGCCCAAAGTGTCCATTTTGGATTCATGGATGGAAGTTGTGAATTTCTACCATTTTTAATAGATTTTAATCACGATTTAGGCTGGACTATGATTGTGTATTGTTGTTATGAGCATTTGGACTTGGAAATGCAAGTTATAGGCATTTTAACACTTTCAGTCGCCTAGACTCTGCAGCAGCTGGCCAAAAGTGTGAGATCCAGAATATTAAAAAACTGGGTACGTGTTTTTGATGGCTGAAAGAGGGCTTCAACTGGCTAAAAGCACATTTTTGGCAGATCGAAGTCACTCTCCAGCCAATCAACAAAATTGGTTTCTCAAGGTCAGCTGAGCCCAGGTTTCAACAGACCGAAACTACTCTGGGATGAAATTTTATGATGTCTGAGATAAGAGTGAACAGGTATAAGTATGTGAACAAGTGTGGGGTCCATTGAGGTGAATGATGATGAGTTTACATGTTTATGGCAAGGAAAAATTTGTATGTTTGTGTGATTACTAAGTTGAAAATTTAACTTCTAAAATCTACCAAAAAGGAGAAGCAAGTCTATATTCAATATCCATGTAAGTTTAGATTTACACTGGGGATATTATGATTTACAAACCACTTATTTACTTGCACAACTCTCTAACTAGAGTAATGGACATAAACCTAAAATGCAGAAGTGGTTTGAAATTTTCTTAGTTAAACGTAAAAGTGGTGAATAAGTCCACTGCATTCTTTCTGCTTGTTTTTTCCTGATTTTGACTCAATAATTAAGCAACAAGCATGCAAAACACTGAAAAAAAAATGAAAATAAAACAAGAAGAAAACATAGAGACCATATTGTCTTAAGAAAACAATCCACTATGTTACAATAAGTTTTGTTCCAATTTTAGTATTTTCAAATTATTAGCAACACTGATCCACATCAACACAATCATCTCATAATGAACTGCTTCTCACAAAAATTAGACTGTCTTTTTCCTTTCACTAAAGTGTGAGAAGAATATGACTCATATGCTGCTCTTACAGTTTTAGATGATCTCAAGAATACTGCTCAATACCAACAATCAGAAGAGAACACATACTTTATGCATACGGAAGAAAAAAAATTCAGCAAAATTTTTGGTAGAATTTTATCTTTAAAATTTCTTCATCAATTTTCTATGCAAGATCTAGTCTATATCTCCCATAAAACCAACAGCTAGCTTGTTATATGAAAGAGAACAACTGCTCTCTAACAAAGTTGGACCAGTGCAAATGTCTATAGACATTTATAAACATTTTATAGGAACCATAAAAAATTTTCTATTATTTGGAGGAGCTAACTCGAACTCAACCGAAGTTATAGGTTGGACCACTTTTTTTGTTGCATGAACTGAGTTTGTATTGAAAATTTTTAACCCAAACTTTAATTCGAATTAGACTTGAATAGAGGTGTTGATCAAGAACTTAATTTAAACCTAACCTGTTGAAATATTAGCCCTGACCTACAGTACTGGACTGTTCGGAGTCTACAGAAAATACTGTTTCTGATGTGAAAACTAGTGTGAAACTAATTAAATGAATTTTCACAGAGTCTAGTTTCGATTGGCAAATTGTTAATAAAAGTTAAAGGGTTAAAAGAGCATGACAAGCACAAGCAAAAATATTGGTAAGAAGCATGGACAACTTTGCCTGCATGTGGTAATGTATGCAATAATATGAGTGAGGCAGGAGTCCTCTTAATGAGTTTGGGACCCACATAAATTGCCTTACGGGATCAACATGTTTTCATCAGTCAGTTCCAGTTACATATACATACATTATACATACAGGATCCTCATGGGCATGCCCACTCAAAGTCTAGTCTAGTGACCCTTCGAAAAACCTGCCAAGCATCCGAGGTTTTTTTTAGTTTCCACATCTGCTGCACGAAAGAAATACTCTCTCTTTTTTATAATTTTAGTTCAGTATTTTATTTTAAAATATCTCAAAATATATATTTATTTTTAAAATAAATGTATTATTATTTATATTATTTTTAAACTACCTTTTTCAAATTCTGCTATTTTAAAAATTGATCTCATCATATAAATTTATTAAATCTCATCTTAAAAAGTTGGTCTCACCGTGATTATTTAAAAAATTATGGGGGAAGAAAATATATATATATATATATTTAAAGATAGAGTGAGAGAGACTTAATTTAGGTATATCCCATTGTCACGTGCTGAGCAGATGTCAAGTGCGGTCAACAGGTCAAATCAAAAGAGGTGAAGCTGTCAGACCACGTGGAGACTGTCGGGACATCGGAACTTGGTCAGATTCATCTAAAATCAATCCATCCATGTTGTTGGTCCATTATTATTGATACAATACAAATATATTATAATAATAATAATAATAATACTAGTAGCTTCGATAAGTTCAATGGGTAATAAGTGAGGAGCCCGCTAAATACGCGGCCGTTTAGAGGAAATCTATCTTGTCCAACCTCTAAAGCACATCTCAAAAGTCCAGTAAAGTATTCCCACTTTGTCCCCAGCCATTCCCCCCATCCACCCAATTCTAATTATTTGACGGTTAATTTAATTTAATTTAATTTAATTTATTTTATTTTATTTTATATTTTACGGAAGTTAAAACAAAAGTACCTAAATTCTCTCAAGAATATCCCACAGTTTTGAGAGGATTTTTTTTAAAAATTACAAAATGTTAAAACCTAAATCCTCATACTTCGTCAAAATTCAACTACTCACGTGTTGGCCGTTTCACTCATTTATCAAGAAAAAAAATAAAATTTTTTATCATTTTTATTTTTTTTTCTTTAAATACCAAAGAAAAATCAACTCGATCACCCGAATGTTTTATGCGATCACCGGCAAAACACTTACATTAATTAAAGTCGGACTTCACTTTCAAAAAAACTTAAACAAAAAAACCTAGAGATAATATACCAAAGGTTTTATCATTAAACTGTGCGCGAGTATTATTTGTAATTCGAACTTTATTACTGTAAATAGTGATTCTTATAAATAAAAAGAATTATAATTTAAAATAGTAAAATTTTAAAATAAATGCTGTGAGATTGTACTGTAGGAGAGCATCATAATTCAACATACTGATTTTGGTGGAACACAGGTAGGCTCCATCTTTTGCTACGAGTTATTCATAGTTGAATAAAATTAGGAATTCACATCCTTTTCAGTACGGGACAGCCCGTACTAAAATGGTCTATGAATAAATAGTAGCTAGCACGCTATAATGGTCTATGACAGGAGATCATAATATGAAGACAAGCCCCTTTCATTCCATGACATACTCAGTAATTAATTCCACGAATAACGCATTAATTTTATCGTTCTAACTTCCCGGCGCGCATTTACAGAATGTACATTAAATTAATAATGCAAAGCTTAATATATATTTAATTACCAAGTGCACAGTAACAGATTTTAAAGTTGGAATCTTCCAATGGCTGGCCACTGGGACGGACCAATTAATACTAGAGCTAGCTGGAATGGAAGGAAGGTTAATGGCACCAAGTCAGCATCATGATATATGAATTTCCAATTAAGCAATGCATGCATGCTTGGTTGTCCATTTCAAACCAAAAGGATTTGAGTGCACGGTGTTGCCACCCAAAATGACGCCATGTGGCAGCCACAGTGAAAAAGACAAATGTGATTAGAATTGGTGTGTGTATATATATATATATATATATATATATATATATATATATAAAATATGTTCACGTAATAATTTTGTTAGGTAAGAGTCGGTAAGAAGAATGATTCTTAAGACGGATTAAGGATAAGCTCGAGGAAATAGAGTCATTCACACTTTGGACTCTAGCTAAATCTTTTGCAAAATAGAAGATAAGTATTGGTGAACCTTTCATTGATAAAGACTCTTATCGTCAACTTGTTACTATGAAGTTGGCTATATAGAATATACGTATAATATGGGGTGAGGATCAGTTTGTATTAAACAAGGACTCCATGCAAGTGTGAACTACTACAAAGTTGGTTATTCATGAGGATAAGGTTGATTGGAATTTAAACTCTAGAAGGTTGAAGTTGGAAGGCTAAAGTGATTGGGCTTGAAAACATGTTTCTATTGATGTGAATTGACATATTTAATGTATTTTATTTTTATATTGTTTTATTCTATTTTTATCATGTAACTAGATTTTAAGGAGTTAGTTATAGGAGTCTTCTATAAATAATTGTAAAGAACTCAAGTTAGGAGTTCTACAACCACTTCACAAACATTGCATCACATGCAATTCTTCTCTTTTACAATATTCTCACAAAATATTTCTCTAATACCTCTTTACTTCTACATCTCTCTCATAATGTTATTGTTCCCTACCTCTTCTTATTAGCCGGTTTATCTACATCTCCCTCCTTCTACAACTCAATCTCGCAATTATTTTGCACAAAACTAAAGTCCTTTTTGATAGGTTATTTGACTCCAATTGTATGTCATGTGACGTGGGCAGTCGTAAGTCGTATGACGTGGATAAGAGGTGAACATTAACTACGACTCTTCTATCTCCAGATAGACTAGGGAACTGAGGGGTTAGTCTCCCACTCGGATACATTCTCATCTGATTGCTATAAATATAAGGGCGATCCATATTCTAGGTATGTAATTAATATCATCTGAGTGCCTTTATAGCTTCTTAAACCCTTTTGATATTTGACTTGAGCTTCAGAACGTAATCAGCCGGCACTACGCCAGTGTCTTTTCGGTTACCATTTTCTTGTCTTTTTCAAGTTGGCGTTGACCCGGATCGTGCGTCGGTTTGTGTATCATCAGTTAACACCGTCTATAGGGAATGATCACAAACTTGATTGTTCTACACGAAACATGATGCACCTGCGATCTGGGCTAGAGATCGCAGTCGGTTAGGATCCTCCTGCCGATCACAATCTAGCCGGTCAGGATCCTCCTGCTGGCCACAATCCGCTTACCGGTCAGGATCTTCCTGCCGGCCACAACCCTCCAACCGGTCAGGATCTACCTGCCGATCACAAGTCACCTGCCCTTTAGATCCCCATATGGGATATAATCTCCCAACCAGGTAGGACCCCCTATCGGCCACAACCTTGCCGCCATAACCTTCCTATAGTGGGAGAAGGAGGCATGCAGCCCCCTACTTAGGGAGATTTTCCTGGAGTACATCATGGAGCCCCAAATAACCAAGAGAGTATCGCAACGTTGGAACACCAAGTTCAAAACTTGAATCAGAGTCTGATCCAAGTACTCCAACAAAATGTGGCAATCCTGCAACGCTTTCCCCCCATCGCATCGATGCCACCACAGAGCCACCTCAACCCAGTCTATCCAGAAGAGAACTATGTTGTGTGAGACAATGGGATTTTGGCTAGTGACACTGCCCAGAGTCATGTAAGAAGCGAGCAAGTTAGGGTTAATCCCATTCACTTAATTTCGTTTAAAATAGCTCGTACTTATGGAGATTCAGGGTAAGTAGGGAAAACTGCTTATTATGACATGGAGATGAATGACCTCAAACTAAAGTGGAAAGTATGGAACATGCCATGAAGGGGAAAGACCCTACTACGGTAGAGGATCTGGTCCAACAAACCAACCTCCCTTTTACCTCTAAAGTAATGAATTGTCCTTTGCCCAACAAGTTCAAGATGCCCACCCTTGAAAACTTTGGTGGGACTAAAGACTCACTAGACCATCTAGAGACCTACAAGGCTCTGATGTACCTCCAAGGAGTGCCAGATGAGATCATATGCAGAACCTTTCCTACTACATTAAAGTTTCTGCCCAAGCATGGTTCAATAGCCTGAAACCCTAATACATTCTTTACAGCCCGAAGGCACAGGAAACCTGTGACCTATCTTTTAAACGTAAGGTAAACCAAGGGAAAATCGTTGCGAGATTATATCAACCAGTCCATTCGAGAGATGCTGCAGGTTGATGCTCTGGGCGACAAGGTAGTAGTTACAACATTCATGGGAGACTTGCATCCCTCAAAGTTCTTGTATTCAATCTCTAACCATACACCAGAAAGCATGTCAGAGCTACTCATAAAGGCCCAAAATACATGAATGTCGTTGATGTCTTAGACGCACGGAAGGAAAAAGGACATAATGATAGAAATATGTACAAGAAAAGGGGAGGGCATTCCAGCAGTGATATGGCCCCCAAAACTAAGAATTGATCCCGCGAAGAGATCTCGTGACAAGTATTGCATGTTTCATCGTGATCATGGGCATGATACAGATGAGTGCATCGACCTAAAGAGGCAAATTGAAAGTCTGATTTGCAGGGGCAGTTGCGTAGATTCGTGATTGGAGATGAGATGGGGACACACAACCGCCCAAGGGAAGGCAAAGATGACAACACTCATAAAAACCCTCAATTCGGAGAGATTAGAGTTATCTTAGGTGGTTTTGCAGGTGGCAAATAGTCCAAGGCGGCTCGTAAAGCGTATGTGAGGAAGTCAAAAATTTCTACAAAGTGGGCAAAGTGATCGAATCACCCCCTCAAGCCAAACACCATCGAATAAAATATTAGATCATAAATTTCTTAGAGTTAGATGTGAGGGGAATTCAGCAACCACATAACGATGCTCTAGTGGTCACATTGACTATCGTCAATTTTGCAAGTAGGCGGGTATTGATCAACAATGGTAATTCTGCATTTGCTGACATCCTATTTGTAGAAGCCTTTAATCAGATGAATATTGGTAGAGAAAGACACAAGCTTACTAAGTCCTCGCTTATCAAATTCTCTGAGGAGAGACTCTTTTCGCTTGGTGTCATTACCCTTCCAATCACCGCTGGTGCATGTCCAAGCTAAGTCATAGATATGATGACCTTCTTTGTGGTGGATTGCCCGTTTACTTACAATGTTATTGTGGAAAGAGTTACATTGAATGACATGAAGGCAGATTACGTACACTTACCATCTCCTTATATGGTTCCGTACTAATTATGGCATTGGGGAGCTAAGGGGAGATCAAGCTACTGCCCGGGAGTGGTACGCCACTTCCCTGAAAGAGAAGACGATGTCAGATATGTTGAGCATCAAGGGGCTAGAGGTTAAAAATAAAGAAGAGGTCTATCATGCAGAGCCAATGGAAGAGCTAATTGAAATTGACTTGTACGAGCTAGAAGCCAATAAGAAGGTAAGCGTGGGGTCATCACTCTCACCCATCTTTCACGAAGAACTTGTTCAATTCCTCAAAAGAAACTAGAATGTATTTGCTTGGTCCCACGAGGAGATGCTTGGGATTAGCCTAACAGTTGTTATGCAAATATTGAATGTTGACCCTACCGCCAAGCCCATCAGACAGAAAAGATAAACTTTTGCTCTAGAAAGAAATTTGGCAATCTTTGAGGAAATAGATAAGTTATTGAAGGCCAATTTTGTACAAGAATCATACTACCCAGACTGGTTAGCGAATGTAGTCTTGGTGAAGAAACCCAACGGCAAGTGGCACCTGTGTATAGATTTCACTGATCTAAATAAAGTATGCCTAAATGATAGTTTTCCTCTCCATGAATCGATATGCTAGTAGAAGGAATGGCTGGATATGAGTGAATTAGTTTCATGGACGATTATTCCAGTTACAATCAAATCCCAATGTATCCATTAGATCAGGATAAGACGTCTTTCATAATAGAGAGAGGGGTGTACTGTTAATAGTGATGCCATTTGGTTTGAAGAATGCGAGCGTGACCTATCAGAGGCTGGTCAACATAATATTTAAGAAATAAATTGGCAGAAACATGAAAGTGTACTTCGATGACATGATTGTCAAAAATCTGAAAGCCATGGATCATTTGGTTGACTTACAAGAAGCCTTTGATGTCCTCCGAAGGTACATGATGATGCTCAACCCAAGTAAGTGCACTTTTGGAGTCTCATCTGGAAAGTTTTTGGGTTACTTAGTCAGTAAGAGGGGAATTGAGGCCAACCTAGAGAAAGTCAAGGCAATCCTTGACACCAAATCACCCGAATGGTCAAAGAGGTTCAATGATTGACAGGAAAAGTGGCGGCGTTAAATAGGCTGATCTCTCATGCCATAGATAAGTGCCTCCCATTTTTTTAAGTCCTCAAAAAGCCTTTGAATGGACCCCAGAGTGTGAATGAGCCCTGGTTGACTTAAAGTGATATCTTAGCTTACCCCCACTCTTGTCTCATGCAAATCAGGGGGAAGAACTGTACCTGCACTTGGCTATTCGCTTGACGCAATCAGTTCCACCCTAGTACGAAAAGATAAGTAAAGTACTTTGTGAGGCTGAAGAAAGGTATCCCGTGAAAGAGAAACTAACTTTTGCCTTAGTTATGTCAGCCAGGAAACATAGACCATACTTCTAAAAACACACAATAGTAGTATTGACTGATTAACCACTCCGGCAGGTTCTCTTCAAACCTGAAACTTCCAGATGGTAGGTCCATGGAGCTAGGGGATTCGATATCTGGTATAAGCTGAGATCGGTAATAAAATTTCAAGTACTTGCAGACTTTATAGCTGAGTTAACTTATCTGCCAGAGGAAAAGCAGACATCAAATAAAGAGCGGGAGAGACTAGTTCAACAAATTAGAGAGGACCAAATAAACCTAGACTACACATGGGAATTATTTGTAGATGGATCATCAAATGCACAAGCTAGTGTCACCGGGATAATGATCATGTCTCCTAAGGGGGAGACTTTTAAATATGCCTTGCAGTTTGGGTTCAAGGCAACAAATAATGAGGCTCAATATGAAGCTTTGATTGCAAGGTTGAAAATAACAAGAGTTCTCGAAGTGCAGTAATTAAAAGGTTACGTTGACTCCTAATTGGTTGCCTAGTAAGTCCGCGCAGAATATGAAGCAAAAGGAGAAAAGATGAGGTCCTACTTACCAAAGGTTCATGAGCTAATTGCCTACTTCTAGAGGTTTTCCATCACGCGAGTCCCCCACGATGAGAACTCCAATGCCGATGTTTTTGTTTGTTTAGTAACTACATAGGAAGTTACAGATGATGCAGTGTATGTGGAACACATGGAGGAACCAAGTATAACAAAGGAAGTACCGTGCAAGGTGAATCAGGTGATTCAAGGCATAAAATGGGCTGATCTGCTTATCAACAACATCAGAGATGGTGAGTTACCACTCGATAAGGTGGAGGTGTGTAGAATACGGATTAGGGCATCTAGATATACCCTAATAAATGGAATCCTTTACAAAACAAGAGTCGTCTTGCCCTACTTATGATGGATTTTGGCAGACAAAGCTCAGTATCTCATGAAGGAAATTCATGAAGGGGACTGCAGAAATCACGCATGGGGCATGTCTTTAGCATACAAGGCTATCAGGCAGGGATACTATTGGCCCACCATGTAGTAGGATACGCTGGACTTCTGATCGTGTGTGAGTGTGTCTTAATTAAAATTACCACACATCGCAATAGAACAAATTTTTTGCAGAATAGGGCTATCGAAAGGGGTGTCGAACCTCAGGGATTATGGTTTGAATGAGTTGGAATATGAAATTAATTCTAATTAAATTTAGAAAGAAAATAATTTTGATTTTAATATTTAAACTAATTAAAAAAAACAAATAAAATAAAACAAAGGAAATAGAGAGTGTGGATAATATGAGATAAATCTAAGAAAATTGACTTCACCATTAACTCCACAATCAATAGTCAATTGAATTAACTATGAGAAATTATATCATGCATAAGTGGTGTCGGTGGCTACAAGCTCACCTTCATCCGTCAGGAAGATAACATATGATTAAGGCTAAGTCATGGACTATTTTCGATTGGCATGGGCCATCTGCCTAACTACTCTAATCTAGGGTGCAGTATAGTTCATCTTCTCTAGGCATAATCCATTAAAACTTTTAAGGATATATTCAGTGATTACCATTGTGTAATGATCGCTCTCATGATCACAAAAAATAAGAGAGATTGAGTTCAATAACAACAATCAAGTATCTAAGATAAGATAAGAAATAATTAAAACTGAATTTACAAGACTTTTATTGCTTAATTCTATAATCAGAATCCTCTAAATTAAACAATCTATGCATGTATATAAAGGTCCCCAATAATTAAAACAATCAAACCATTGATGCTTAGTTAGGGCTATATCAAAACCCAAGTGGATGAACTAGCCGCTCATGGTAGAAGAAGAAGCTTCAATGGTTGAGGAAGAAAGCATCATCTTCATGAATTATGCGTAAGACTTCGTTCTCCAATGGTTCTCCACTCCAAAGCTCTGCAAAGTATGTCTTCAATTCTGTCCAAAGGCTCCCCAAGACTCTCTAAAAACTCCCTTTAATTTACCACTTTATACCCCAAGAGAATAAACCAAAGTCCTAATCCAATTAGGAATTAATTAGGTTTTCCCACAGCACTAATTAGGTGGATTTTTCCTACTAACGTTCGGCCCAACTTTTGACCCACTAGAAGTTCGATTCACAGAATTTTCGTGAAATACAAAAGTGTGCAGAATCAAATTTCATTCAACTTACTCAAAAATTAAGTCGATTTAAGCTTTGAAAATAACAATTCTGGTCCATTTTCCATAACGGGATTAAAACTGTATTAAGCGCAGAATTGGGCTTCAGGCTCGTAATCTTCTTAACCAGTTGTAATTCTCTTAGACCTTTTCCTTGGACTGATTTGAGTTAAATTATTGAGTTGAATGGATCCCTTTGATGTAGGCTTCATCTAACCCTCTTGCATGTCATCTTTAAAAGCCCAAAATCATAGTTTTAACTGAAATAATTATTAAGGCCCTAAAAATATAGAAAACACTAAAATGAAGTAAATTAACAAAATAATCTATCACTAAGAGAATAAAATATACAAGTTAAGAGGCTAGAATGCATAACATTCAACGCCGATCAACTTCGTCAAAAAGTGCGACAAACACCAATGTTTCACTAATATCCCAAGACAACCATCGGAAGAGCTAAACCCAATAGTTGTGTGCCATGGATTTTTACCCAGTGGGGGATGGACGTGTTTGGTCCTCTACCTATGGGAAAGGGGCAGATAAAGTTTACAATTATAATGATTGACTACTTCATTAAATGGGTGGAAGTAGAGCCTTTGGCAAAAATTAGAGAAAAAAATGTCATTGATTTTGTATAAAAATTGATTATATGCAGGTTCGGAGTACTAAGGGTCATTGTCACAGACAACGGAAAGTAGTTTGGAAGGACGTGTTTCCAAAGTTTTTGTTCCAGGCATGGCATAAAAAATCACTACTCCTCGCCAGGCTAACCATAGGCAAATGGGTAAGCTAAAGTTGCTAACATAACTATACTCAAGATCATCAAGACGTATTTGGAAGATTCCAAAGGTTTATGGTTAGAGCTACTACCAAGTATCCTATGGGCTTACAGGACCACCGTTAAAGTGCCCACTAGGAAAACAACTTATCTTTTAGCTTTTAGAAGTGAGGTAGTTCTGATCGGCGTTGAATGTTAAGTATTCTAGCCTCTTAATTTGCGTATTTTATTCTCTTTGTGATAGATTATTTTGTTATTTTACTTTGTTTTAGTGTTTTCTGTATTTTCAGGGCCTTAATGATTATTTCAGTTAAAACCATGATTTTGGGCTTTTAAAGATGACATGCAAGAGGGTTATATGAAGCCTACGTCAAATGGATCTATTCAAATCTTTAATTTAACTCAAATCATTCCAAGGAAGAGGTCCAAGAGAATTACAGCTGCTTAAGAAGGTTACGGGTCTGAAGCCCAATTTTGCGCTTAATACAGTTTTAATCCCGTTTTGAAAAATAGACTAGAAGTGTTATTTTCGAGCCTCAAATCGACTTAATTTCTTATAAGGTTGAACGAAATTCAATTTTGCATACTTTTGTATTTCACAAAAATTACGTGAATTGGACTTCTAGTGGGTCAAAAGTTGGTCGAACGTTAGTAGGAAAAACCCACCTGATTAGAGATCGAGCATAAGGCATTATGCTTAGTAAGTTAGTTGGCAAGTCATTGAACTAAGTATTATGACCCCAGTCGTAATGAAAGGGAATTGATGCCTAGTGCTAATTTCATTGAAGAAAGAAGAGAACAAACTCGAGTATGGGTAGCGGCGTATCAGCAAGCCATGTCTTGGTACTACAACATCAATAAAAGCACTTTTTGTTTTAAAATATATTTTTATAATTAAAATAGATAGAGAACAATTAACCCCATTGGGGCACACCTCATTCAGAGGGCTTTTAATGAAAAATGTGGGGTGGATTAATACCGAGAACATTATCAATCAACTTTATTGAGGCACACCTCATTTAGAGGGCTTTTCATGAAAAAGGTGGGATGAATTAATTTTGAGAACATTGTTAATCAACCCCACTAGGGCACACCTTGTTCAGAGAGCCTTTAATAAAAAATATGGGATGAATTAATTCTGAGAACATTATCAATCAACCACATTGGGGCACACTTTGTTCAGAGAGCCTTTAATGAAAAAGATGGGATGAATTAATTTTGAGAACATTGTCAATCAACCCTATTAGGGCACACCTTATTCAGAGGGCCTTTAATGAAAAAGGTGGGATGAATTAATTCCGAGAACATTATCAATCAACCCCATTGGGGCATACCTCATTCAGAGGACCTTTAAAGGAAATGAGTTAATTTTGAGAAAATTGTCAACTGCCTATTGAGTTGCAATTCGTCAAGAAGAATTTTAGCAAATGGTGGATAAAACCCATGACATTTGTCGTGTGGCGTTGTTGAGGACTATGTTGGGAAGGTTTAATTAAAGTTTCTTAATCAAGAGACACCTTTGTAAAAATAAGATAATTTATTGATAAACATGATAACAAAGCCATAGGATGACTGGTACTATAGAGGAATAAACATTACAATGCTAAAGAAGAAAAAAATCAAGAGCCAGGCTCCTCATTGTCATTAAGTTGTAAACAGCTGACGTCCATCCCAAGATATGCGCCATGTGCCAATTCATGAAATCACTCGAATCCTTCAGTGTATGATTGGTCGCATATCCTATCAAATTTGGGCAAATCTTTGAACTGCTCGACAGCTACATCCCTAATCCCTAACATATTAGCATTCAGCTTGGCCACCTCCTCTCGTTCATGACGGAGTTGGGAGTTGAGGACGTTAACCTCCCCTACGTGAGAAGCATGAGAGGCACGTAAGGACTCTATCTCAGAGTTCAACATTGTACGCTCGGTATTGAAAGTGGTCCTCTCCCTCTCAAGCTTACCTTCCGTCCACAAGAGGCGGTTGGAGACACACTAGGTGAAAGTGATACTCTGTTAATACATTAAAATAGGCATAAGTATATGGCATAAGTGTGATATCAATATAATAGAAGATGGAAATGAATAAACCTTGGCCAGGTTAGCCGTAAGAAGCCCAGTGGTCGCATTAGCTCCTAATGCGTCCACCTACTCCACGTTATTCTGAAGAATAAATTGCCTAGCCCGAGCAACGACATATTAAGGATCAGCCAACATTGATTCGGTGCTACTCACTACAGACACAAAAGATGTTTGGGAACTACCGCCTCCAAACAGCTGGGTCGACGGCACCCTAAAGGAGCTCAAATCTGGGATGCTCCTAGGTGCAAAGGTATTGGCATAGGGGGAGGTTCCAACAGATGGGAGAGATGATATGCCCCCATGTCCGAGAACCATAGGACTTCGTGGCCTTTTTAGAGTAGAGGGGAAAGAGCTGGACATGACACCCTTTGCTCGAACAACCAAGTCGTTGCCAACCCTCCTCCGAGAAGGCACTGCACATTTTCTGAAAAATCTAGTAAGCATATGTCATACCATTTTAAAAAAAATAAAGAGAGAGAAAAGGGGCGTAGAAGAAAAAAGGTATACTCTATCTATCTGCGACAACATATGGAGGGTAGACTAGGGTGGCCAATCCCTCATTCGAGGTTAGGACCAGGGTATCCCTTACTGGATTGGCATACGCCTTCTCTAGCCTCTCTATTTCTAGCTCATCTACATTTGGCTTAAGTCTCATAGTTAGATTTAAAAATAAACAATAGTTATATATATGTAGGGTAAAAGAGAAAGGAATATGAGTATAAAAAATGAGGGCAAAAGGATGTTTATAAGAAACATCCCCATCCGTCCATGTGCGGGGAATGCTATAAAGTGGAAGCTCCCAACACCCAGAGATAAAAAAGAACCGTTCCTTCCACGCTTTGATTCGCGTACCATTGCGATGAACACAGGGCCTAGGATGGGTGTTTCCCACTTGCACGGCTATGGAAGTGGCCTCAATCGACATTTTTCGCAATGGTGTAGCAGAAAAGAAATTAATTCACGGATAGTGATGGTCCGTTTCCACAGGATTTTTAGAGAACTAGGGAAGTCATAACTATCTGCCAAAAATTTGGCATAATTTAGGAAGGGTAAATATTGACAGCATGGAGCAAATCCTTTATGAACTCTGGGATGGAAAACCAGAGGCCGAAGGAGAAGGCGCCCTCATAAAAATATGTCTCCCCATCAATGATGGAGTACGCCCTTTCTGCACTGGTGGCACTTTGGTGAAAACTCCAGTTAGGAAAGAATAGTGGTCGGCAAGCTCAGCCACCTCCAAGGAAGTCATGGAACACGCCATGCCTTAACACTCTGAATAGTCCTCCATAAAAAAATAGATGAAGTCGATGCCTTTGTGAAAAGGAGAGTTGGGAGCAAAGGGGCTTAGATCAGGTTTATGACAACTATGTTGAAGAAAGAAGTAGTATCGAGAGAGAGAGAAGAGGTGATGGAATCTGGTAATTGTATAGGATGACAGGGAACAATGAGGATGTTGTTTCTTAAATAGGCATGGCTGCCTTACAATGGCTATGTATAAACGACTACTTGACAACAGTCATAATTCAAATGATTAATTGGCAACGTTCACTATCTAACATCCACATTCCAACAGGTAGGAAATTCACAAAAATAGGTAGTAGACAGGATTGGCCATAGTCGACCACCAAGAATTGGTCAAAGTTGGGCATCAAGGCTGGCCAAGGTTGACCACCAAGAACTAGCCACTAAAGAACCGACTAAGGCCAGGCATCAAGGCCGTCGAAGGTCAACCACCAAGAATAAGCCAAGGCCAGGCATCAAGGCTAACACCCAAGGACTAGTTAGGGCCGGGCATCAGGGCCAACCACTAAGAACTGGCCAAGGTTAACCATCAAGGATCGGCCAAGGCTCAACGTCCAAACCAGCTAAAGACGGGTACCCAGAACCAACTGGCCAGGGGCTACATCCTAGAGTTTGACTTGGAGACTAGACGAGTTCTGGCTGGGCGTGGATCAAAGATTCATTTTTTCTTATACAGGAATATAGATTATGGCCTAACAGGCTGATCAAAGTGTTCCTACGGTTTGACAAGCAACCCTCATGAATATGGGGCATCTGATGGGGTATTTGACTCCAATTGTATATCATGTGACATGGGAAGTCATAAGTTGCATGATGTGGATAAGAAGTGAACATTAACTATGACTCTTCTATCTCCAGATAGACTAGGAAACTGAGGGGTTAGTCTCTCACTCGGATACATTCTTATCTGATTGATATAAATACAGGGGTAGTCCATATTTCAGGTATGCAATTATACCCTCTAAGTGCCTTTATAGCTTCTTAATCCCTTTCGATATCTGACTTGAGTGTCAGAGCGTAATCGGCTATCACCACGCCAGTGTCCTTTTGGTTACCCTTTTCTTATCTTTTTTAGGTTGGCATTGACCCAGATCGTGCGTCAGTTTGTGTATCATCAATAACAATAAACATGTTTATGAATCAATAAAGGTCATATACATATCATTTATATCAATAATCAAATATACTTTACATCTAAACATGCTCTCTAAGATAATTTATCAAACACATAAGTGTCACCTTTACATATACATATGAACACACATAATTCTCTCATATTTCACATTCAACATGCTTTATAATCATTTAAAACGATTATAAACATGTAATCACATCATTTCACATTAAAAATTCATTGAATTATATAATCTAGCACGCTTTAACTTTGAAAGATATCTAATTATACCCATATAACTAATTAGTTGTCATAGACAACAAATATACTCACACAAACTCTGGATTTCATGGGTTAGGCATCCCTACCTCAATTTAGAAGAGCTTCTAAATAAAATTCTCAATTTCCTACCAAAATCAACTTTCTTCAAATTTAATTTCGAATGGATCAAACTCGATCCCTCGATACGTAGAACAATTATCTCTTCTTCAGTGCCTTCCAATTCTTGCCCTAAGCTTCTCAAATTCAAGAGATAAAGAAGAATATGAATGTGTGCACGTTTATATATATATATTACATTTCAGCACTACATTTAAATCTCCCTCTAAATTTAAATTTAAACATTCACATACTTTTATTTTATTTATTTTCTCTCTCTACTCATCACATTTCTATCTTTTTCCTTCGTTCATATCCTCTCATTTATTACTCTCTCTCTCTCTCTTTAGAAATCAATACTTTATCTCTTTGGAATCAATAGAGATCAGAAAAAATGAGATATAATGGAAGGAGAGTCCTTCGCAAGGGCTGTAGCAAAAACTATAGTATCAGACCCTTGCCCAAGCCACTGTCTTCCTTGCTAAGTTTTACGGCCAGGCAATCCCTTGAGCAGGCCTTCTCTTAGTGACTCGAAGGTCCGTTTAGACACATCGCAGAGATCGGACCACGATGCCTGAGTCTTCGACTTCGGTCTCAATGCGCTCTTTAGTGCATTGACGCCACCCAATCGTCTCGCCAATTATCGTGTGTTGGAGGTGGTGGAAACCCGCAAGGTGCCCTTCAGTTTTGCCAGTTTCGGTGTGTTATTGTTGGAGTTGTTGACCAGTAAGGTGCCAAATCAGACTTCGCTGGGTGAGGAAGGGATTGATTTGCCAAGGTGGGTCTAGTCGGTGGTGCGCGAAGAATGGACGGCTGAGGTTTTCAGATCGCGATGGCCTGTCTCCATTGTACCAGATCAGAGACCCGCTATACCGGACGTGATTCGCATGATTGAGGAGAAGAATAGGAGTGAAACCGATGATGGGTTACAACAGTCGTCTGATGATTCGTCAAAAGGATCGGACGGTCATATGCCTTTGGGCTGTCTTCCACTATTTTGCCATCTGTCGTCGTTGACCTTTTTGGCGTGTTTGGATGATGAGAAATTAAAGGAAAGGAAAGAGAAGAAAGAGAGGGTGATCTTGCTATCTTGCACCGCTAGGTTACCTGTTTCAAAGCTGAAGCTTGATGTCTAGAAACACTTGACATGCTTGATGTCTGGTGACTCATGCTGTAATATATTTGTTCCTTAAAATGCAACTGGGTATTTTTTTCTTTTGGCTCTTGCTTCTTCTTTTTTTCCTCTTTTGTATTTTTTGATTTGGTGGGTATTAAGTCCATGTTTGGCTGTTGAGAAAAGTAAGGAAAATCAAAGAGGGTAAAAATTTAAGCCTAATGTTCTCTGTCTCTCTCCCTCTTTTTTGTTTTATTTTTTTGAGTTAACTAAGACCCATAGGTTCTTGGGTTCAATTCAGTCACTAGTTACTTTCATTTTCTCAGTATTTTCTTACTAAACAAATAGAGAAAATGAGCATTTGTTTTATTTGATTTCATGTTGCTGTGTGGGGTTTTGGCTTGATCAAGCAACAATGATATTGTGATTATTTCATTGCTATCTTTATTTCTAATAATTTTCTCTCTGTGTGTGTGATTTGGCAAGTCTTCTTAAGGTTAGCTTATATTCACTTGAATCTCATTTGATCTATTTTTCTGTGAATATTGGTTGGTGAATGTGGTAGAATGTATAAGAAAAGAAAAAATAATAGAAGAGAGAGAGAGTAAAATAATAGAAGAAGAAAAAAAAAGAAAAAAGAGAGAGAGAGAGAGTTGTCAGAAGAGTTAGAAAGAAGGGTGCATGTGATATATAAAAAGAGAAGAATAAGAAAGGAAAAAGCAGAGGAAGCGTGGGAGTACTTAGTGTAAAGTAAGAAAAGAAATAACTGTGAAATACAAGAAAATTCTCTTATACTTTATCCATTTTGCAAAAATTGCCCTAATATATATATATATATATATATATATTTGTTTGTACGTTTAACTATCACATATTTGGCAAAAGATTTAAAAAATACCCTTTGCCCCTGAGATTTGAGTAAAATTGTATATATTTTTTATATACATTTTAACATCTTTATAAATTAAAAATAAATTACTAATAATTTTTAAATTATATGACTATTGACAAAGAATTACATTTATATTCAAATACATCTTTTAACAAATTTTTCTTCTACTTCATAATAAATTAATGGATAACATTGACAGTAAATTACATATTTTTTATTTTTAAATACAAATAAATGATGTATATTATAATCATAAACGGTTACGTCTAATTCTTGAAATTATATATGTTTATTGCTTTTATTTTCTAACAATATCATTTTTATTCTTTTTATATACATTTTTTGTAAAATTTTAATTTATTTATAAATTAAATATATCAAACGATTCACAAAAAAATCACATATAAAATATGTTTAGTGAAATTTAAAAAATTACATTTAACTTCAAAAGTTATGTTTATTGGTAGTTTATATTTTTTTATTGGTGCATTAAAATTCATTTTCTATAAAATTATTAAAGGGTGCAAAAAGAAAAAAAGAAATTTGACAATTTTCACCAATTGCTAATTTTGTAGTTTTTAATTTTTAATTACATTTGTTGCCCATTTTATAAAGTTTTGAGAATTTTTTGAACTTCAGGGAATTTTTGCAAAATGAGTAAAGTATAGTGGTGTTTTTTGCATTTTACTAAAGAAATAAAGAATAAGGATGAGAAGTATAGGGAGAGGGCTTTTTGAAACTATCAAAAGTTATATAGTTGTATGTTCATGGATCGGGTACTCGAAATTTGTACGTATCCTGTATGAAAAATGGTAAATACACTAAAAGGTATCCTAAACAATTTTAAGAAAAAACAACTGTGGACCAAGATGGATACTCGCTATATCGATGATGCAAGGATGGTTTTATTTATTCTCTGAGGGTCATGATCGCACGATAATAATTTTGGAAGGTGTATATGAGATTCAGGAAGATTAATTAATATCTTGATCATATAAAATCAACTTTTATTTCAGTCCAACAATTTTTTTGTAGTGCCGTAGGCACGGGCAATACACTAGTATAAATATATATATATATATATATATATATATATATATGTTGCTCTATCAATCGGATGATATAGAATGAGAGAATGAGAGCTGTTTCATTCTCCTTTCTATTTATAGACCAAGCATCCCTTATTTACAAAAATGCCACTAGTCACTTACCGTACCTTCCCAAACTCTATTTTCAATTTTGGTAACTCCTAAGGACTCAAAATTGATTCCATAGCTCATCAAATATTTTATTTAATCTAATCTAAAAATTTGGAGTCATTTCAAAACTTTCAAATTTTTTGGGCCAACCGGACCCGCGTCCCGGCCTACCTGACCGACTCAAAAAACTCAAATTTCACCAAACGTCCCAAAACTTTTCCAAACCCTTATACAAGTCTCTAACATATTTAAAACACATATATAATCATTTTAATCATTTATATGATAATAAATAAAAATAAAAGAAAATCGACCAAAAATGGTCACGATTCTTACAATCACCATACTATATGACGCTTGAGTTGCCTCCGGGTGATTCCTATGCATGCATATCCATGGGTTATGAAATTCAAGTGCTATGTGTGAATGGTTTGACTTTTTTCTACTTGTTGGTGGGCCCGATGATGATTTCTTTGAAGCTAAGGAGCAGACCATGGAAGGAGTTGACTAGAAATAGAACTTTCAATTTCTATTATAGTTCTTTGATAGAAATGTCTCATCCATGAATTTTGTTCCTTATTTGTTTATGTTTTTGTATGCAATTAGATGTATGGATGTATGATAAAGGTAGTTATATGCAATGTATGAGTGCAAGTTTATGAGAAAACTGCAGACTTCAAATTTTTCTTAAGATAATTTGGAGTTTTATTTTGGAAGTATTGAAAATTTATTTTTGATAAAACCCTCCAAAATTTGAAATTAGTGAAGTCTATGTTTGCTCATAATAGGGCAAAAGATTCAAACTGATATAGGCATGCATATTATAAACTGTAAAACTCTCAAAGTTTTTAAAATAGCAAGTGGGAGAGGGGTGTTATAATAAAAATTCCCACGACTTTCATTATTAATCATTGTATGATGCTTTGTATTAATCCCCCTCCTGGGATAATATAAAGCATGGAGCATACCAAATTCATTTCTCAATATTATTCCATTAGAATATTGTTCTCATCGACACAATAATATCTCTTTTGGATAAATATTAAGATCTATAATGGTACACACTCTATGAATAATAGCATTTGTTCTCATCAGAATGGTAAATGTTATTATTCTTGTGAGGCTGAAGGAAAATCAAAAGTTACTCATAGGGGGCATGGGATGCATAAGTTGAATAATGGGCAAGCCCAATTGCTTAGTGGGAGTAGTATCCTCATCGGGGTGTTACTTTTGCGGTAATTAGTATTATGATTATCATGCTTAATGGTTGAGTTACCATTTTGGTGCTTGAATTATTGCATGATATTAATTCATTTTTCTTATATAAATATGTGTTTGTTAGATTCGCCATGTTCCGCTTGCTACTACTCTCCAAGAAAATAAATTAATTGGTTCAAATTATGTTGACTGGAAAAAAAATCTTGACATTATCCTTATAACTGAAGGGTTCACTTATGTTCTCACTACACCATGCCCCGACCCTCTTTCTGCATATGACCTTCCTGAGGTTGTTGAAATCTATCAGAAGTGGCGTAAAGCAGATGGCATAACTCGTTGCTATATTTTAGCTTCGATGTCTAGTGTGTTCCAGGCCCAACATTCACATCGCACTTCTACTAGGGATTTCATAGTAAACCTCAGGGAGATGTTTGGGGAAACTAGTAAGGGCAATGCTTTTATGGCTCAAGTTGGGCCCTCTGGATCTAAGCCTAAGGGTAGGGTGAAAAAACAAAATGGGGCAAATTGGGAGCCATTCCCAAATAAGATAAGTTAGAAGGGAAAGAAGGTGGATAAACCAGGCTCTGAGGGAGCTTATTTTGAGTGTTGTGAGAAGGGCCTTTAGAAAAAGAATTACCCCAAGATGCTATGTGATGACCCAAAATTTTTTTTGAATTATAATTACGAGTTGGTGAATTTTAAGCATGATTAGTCACTTAATGACATGCTTAGTGGATTTAAATAATCTTTTTTATGTTTTTGGTTATGGGTGTGGGATCGGAATGGATCCGGGTAAACTGGGAGGTAACTACGGACACTTGAGAGTGGCGTAGGGGTATGGATGTAAGTTTAAGGGCATAAGTAAAGTTTCAAAAAGTGAGAAAATGCTAGTTTACGAATAAGTGCAAAAGGCCCATAACAAGGAGCAAATAAGCAAATGATAGAGGGTTTAGTTGCAATGGGACAATATATATAATATATATATATATATATATAGAAAAAGAGAGAGAAATATCAAAATTTTGAGGCTTCTCTCTCTCTTATGTCTGGATTTCTCTCTCTACAAAGTTTCCTTCTTCTTATTCTCTCTAAATTTTGAGGGCCTAGAAGTAAGATCTGAGGGTGGAGCCAAGAATTAAAGTTGCTCCCCTCACTCTCCTTTTTGATTTGATCAGTGGAAAGTTACCGTTAGAGGAATTTGAAGCTTGGTGGAAATTGGGTCTTCAACAACCAAGCTTGGATTTGAGGTAGGGGTGTTCTTTCTTATCTACTTGTCGATTCTAGGGTTTCGGGTGAAGTGGTGAGAGCAAAGGTTGTGTATTACATGTTTCAGAGAGGTAAGAGGGATGGAATGAGGTGTTTTCTTCTTCTCTTGAGTCTCTTGTATGCAATAGATATATATCTCTAAGTATGCATGATGTGAGAGACAAATGCATGAAAATGTGGGAGAATGAGAGCATAAATGCTTATGTGCTTAATGTGGTGTACATGTGTAATTATATGCAAATGTGGGATATGCATGTGTTATATGTTGTCCTATGAGTTAAATGCATGCTATCTTTTTATAGAAATGTATACATTGCTAAAACATTACCAAAATGTGCTTAAGTGGAATTTATGTGCATAAGTGTATAAGATGCTAGGTTTCATATGTATAGGTAGATATATGTGTGGCTTTGTGGAAATGAAAATGCATGCTATGTATTCTACAAATTAGCTTATGCATTGTGACGTGTAAATATTGAGTACTTGATCATTATTTGTTCAAAATACATATATGATTCGTTGTGGGGAAACGAGAAAATGTGGTCAAGACTAGGTGTCGGTTATTTGGGTCAATAATGCTCGGTGGCGATGCTAATATGGATTAACTACCTTGAGCCACCCAATAATTCGGTGATGGTGCTGATACAGACTAATCACCTTGAATCCAATTATGCTCAGTGCTGGTGCTACTATGGACAAACCACTTTGAGCCACATAATACTCGGTAATAGTGCTAATATGGTCTAAGCACCTCGGTAATATTTGGTGACGGTGCTGATATGGACTAATCAGTAGTGGGCAAACCAAAATATTACCCCAGAAGTATGACGTTGGCGGAATAGGTCAAAGTCGTGAGACAGTTGTGGGAGGCATCCTGATCGGCGTTGAATGTTACGTATTCTAGCCTCTTAACTTATGTATTTTATTCTCTTACTGATAGATTATTTTTTTATTTTACTTTGTTTTAGTGTTTTCTGTATTTTCAGGACCTTAATAATTTTTTCAATTAAAACCATGATTTTGAGCTTTTAAAGATGACATGCAAGATGGTTAGATGAAGCCTACATCAAAGGGATCCATTGAACTCCATATTTTAACTCAAATCAGCCCAAGGAAGAGGTCCAAGAGAATTACAGCTGCTTAAGAAGGTTTCGGGCCTGAAGCCCAAATCTGCGCATAATACAGTCTTAATCCCATTTTGGAAAATGGACCAGAAGTCTTATTTTTGAGCCTCAAATCGATATAATTCTAGCAAAAGGTTGAATGAAATTTGATTCTGCACACTTTTGTATTTCACAAAAATTCCGTAAATCGGACTTCTAGTGCGTTAAAAGTTGGGCCGAAGTCAGTAGAAAAAACTCACCTGATTAGTGCTGCGGGAAAACCTAATTAATTCCTAATTGGATTAGGACTTTGATGTATTCTCTTGGCTATTTAAAGTGACAAATTAGGGCTGTATTGGAGAGGCTTGGCAGTAGTTTTGAAGAGCTTTTGGAGTGGAGAATCATTGGAGAACAAGGCATATCATGAGCGGCTAGTTCAGCCACCAGGGTTTTGATGGAGCCCTAACTAAACATCACTGGTTTGATTGTTCTAATTATTGGGGATTTTTGTATTCATTCATAGATTGTGTAATTTAGAGGATCCTTCTTATAGAATTAAGCAATAAAAGTCTTATAAATTCAGTTTTAATAATTTCTTATCTTGTCTTAGATATTTGATTGTTATTATTGAACTTGTCCCTCTTATTTTTTGTGATCATGAGAGTGATTATTACGCAATGGTTTTCACTGAATATATCATTAAAAGCTTTGATGGATTATGCTTAGAGAAGATGAACCATACTGCACCCTAGAGTAGAGTAGTTAGGTAGATGGCCCGTGCCAATCGAAGATAGTCCATGACTTAGCCTTAATCATATGTTATCTTCTTGACGGATGGAGGCGAGCTTGTAGCCACCGACACCACTTATGCATGATATGATGCCCCATAGTTAGTTCAATTGACCATTGATTGTGAAGTTAGTGGTGAAATCAATTACCCTAGACTTGTCTTATATTCTCTACATTCCTTAGTTTTTCTTGCTTTTGTTCAATTGTTTCATTAGTTAATTTAGAATTAAACATCAGAATTTATTTCTTTTAAATTTAATTAGAATTAATCATAACAATTCAACTCAGTCAGACCATAGTCCTTGAGGTTCGACACCCCTTTCGATAGCCCTATTCTGCAAGGAATTCGTTCTATTGCGAAGTGTGGTAATTTTTAATTGATATAATTTTTAAGTCACATTCACACATGAATCAATTTTTGGCGCCGTTGCCGGGGACTGTCTATTTGATTGTTTGGATTTTTAGAATTAGTTCTAATTGGATTTTTAGTTTAGGAATTTTTTTTATTATTTTATTTTATTTTATTTTTTTATGTTATTTTTATTTTATTTGATTATTTTTTTCTTTTTATTTATTTATTTATTTTTTGTAGTACTAATTTGTTTTGTTTTATTTTTTTTATTTTTAGTTTAGAATTTTTATTTTTGCTACTAACCTAATTTATTTTTATTTTTTTTCTTTTCCGGTACTTCAATCACCATACCATTGAGCAAGAGGAAGAGATTATTTACATCATGGATGGTGTGCGACTGTGCGTGGTAATAATGAGGCCAACAATATTGTGCCTAATGCTGTTGTGGAAAAAGCGAGATTGATCAGAGACTACTATGTCCCAGAGACTTATAATTCACCAGCTGATTTTCAATTGCCTGATGTCACTGCACAGAACTATGAGATCAAGCCCAGTATCATTCATATGTTGCCATCCTATTTTGGGTTGACTCATGAGGATCCGTACAAGCACTTGGATGAATTTATAGAAGTTTGCTCATTAACGAAAATTTATAACTTCTCAGAAGATACTTTTCGGATGCAACTCTTTCCATTCTCTCTAAAGGAAAAGGCCAAGTATTGGTTCAGATCTCTACCGGTGAGTTCTATCACTACATGGACTCAAATACAAAATGAGTTTTTGAAAAAATATTTTCCGATAGGGAGGACCAATCAATTCAGACGAGCTATCAGTGGTTTCTCTCAATTTGAGGGGGAACAATTTTATGAGACATGGGAGAGATTCATGGACCTTCTTAGGAAGTGTCCTCATCATCAAGTTCCAAAGTGGCAGTTAGTGCAATATTTTTATGAGGGACTGACAGAAAGTAACAGACAGATGGTGGATGCATCAAGTGGGGGTACTTTTATGTTAAGAAGTGAAGATGAAGCATGGACTTTGTTCGAGAATCTCAGTGACAATTCTTTGCAACATGTATCTTCATCTCGTTCGAGCAGACCATTAAATACAAGGAGGACAGATGATATTTTTAAGATTGGTTCTGCAGATGCTATGTCTACCATGGTGGATGCTGTGTCACAGAGAATGGTGCAACCTATGGCGGTTGGTCAAGTGCATAATCAATCATCATACCTTCTTATTTTTGAGCCATGTGATTTTTGCTTGAGTCCTATGCATCATGTGAATAATTGTCCTTCACTTGGGCAAATTTTCAATCTTCCACAAGAGCAAGGGGCAGCAATTCAGCCCACTTTTCAACCTCAAAACTATGTGCCTTCACAATTATATCAAGAACAAGTTCCTATAGCACAGAGGTATTCAGCCATTGAGGACAAGATGACAATTTTCCTAGAAAAACTTGAGAAGCTTGACTCTATTGTTGAGACGGTGGAAGCTGCTGCAGCAACAGTTCAATCCATTGCCCAATTGGTACATTCTCACTCTCAATCGATTGCCAAACTCGAATCACAGTTTGGACAACTTGTCAATGCTGTGAGTAGAAGAGAAGAGGGGCAACTACCAACTCAACCAATTGCCAACCCAAGAGGGGTTCATATCCTTGACAATATTTCTTCTTCAAGCAACCCACACCATGAACAATTTTAAGCCATCACCACTCTTAGAAGTGGAGAAATAAGTGACAACAAGGTAGGGGAGAAGAAGCTTGATGAAGAAGAGGTGACAAAGAGTCCAAATTTTGAAATTTCTCATGAGCCTAAGGTGAACTTGAATACTTTTAATGTCATTCAATATCCTCCAGATGAGAGTGATTATTTCTTCATGGATGGCTTTGATGATTATGTTGAAGAAGTTGATCCGATTGCTCTATCACATGATGTTGAGAAGTCCATTAAGGGGGTGAATGATTTACTTGATGTAGTGGCCATGAAAAATACTCCACCTTGGAGGATTCCGATTGAGCCATTGCCTATTCTTTCCAATACTCCTCCGATGCCATCGTTAGAGTCTCCTCCATGGGTAAAATTGAAACATGTTCCATCAATGGAGAGAGATGTGTTTTTCAAAGCCAATGACACCATTCCAATTTCTTTGGGTTTGGTACAAGGAAGTGATGATCATATAGGAGGGACGAAATTAAATCTCCTCAAGAGATGTGGCATTGGGTGAACTTTCAATTGAAGTTGAGGATCGTCGCCTATGGACGTTAAATTGTAGGATTTGTATGTATTTCTTCTTTAGTTTTCTTTTATTTTTATTTTTTTTATTTTTTTATTTTTTATTTTTTTATTTTAGTTTATGTTTTCCTTTAGCTTTCTTTCAATTCTAGTTGCGTTTTAATATTTTTTCTTTGAGTTTTTGATGTATAAGTTGCTTTCGGAGGATGCCAAGAGATGTACTGAGGTATTTGGACTCAAGACATGTGAAAAAATGAGCTCTCGGTCGACCTTGGGCGATGGAGACTCCAAAAATACACGTCCCGGTCGACCTTGGGCGATGGAGGGCGAAACAGGCATCAGTCGGGGGGATCGATCGCCCAAGCAAGGGGGTATCGATCGCCCCCATTTTTCCCTAAGATGGAAGACTAACCAGCTGGGTGATCGATCGCCTAGCCCAAGGGGGATCGATCGCCCATGCCCCCACATGCCCAACTGCTTGGATTTTTGCTATTTTTGCTCCCTTTTCAATACTTATATGCTCCCACTTGGAAAATTTAAGCTTTGGTGCCTCTCCAACATCAATATACACTCTAAAATCTTCCAATTTTATTTCTCTACACTTACTTGATCATCATCATTCATCACCATCACCATCAATTCCAACTTATTCTTCTCCATTCTCATTAAATTTTTAATTTTTCCATATTTCCTTCTTCACAAGGGGTGTGAATTAATTGTGAGAGTGGAGTGATTTCTTTGAGGGGTTTTGTGCTACAAGTTTGGGGGAGGACATTGCAAATTCTTTGTGGACTAGTTGGTTGATTTTGATGTAACATTCCGGCCATGACTTAGATGCTTCGGCACCACATTTTCCTTGATTTCTCGGAGGTAACTATCTTTTGTATTTTTAATTTTATTTTTTTTTCTTCTTTATTTTATTTTTCATATTATTATTTTTCTTTCTTCTTCAGTTTAAAAAAAAAAAAAAATTTCATATTTATTTTCACCCATATTATTTCACTTGGTCTTTGGGGTATAGTGGTTTATTTTGACAGGTTCTAACATCCAAGTTTGGGGGTGTGCTTGCATTGCCTTCATACAACTTGGTGTGCTCTATTTTCTTGCCTCTCATTCTCCGAATTTTTGGTATTATCGTTCTTACCCTTCTCTTTGCTTCGATTGGATGTACACTGAGGACAAAGTACAGTTTAAGTTTGGGGGTGAGGCGATGCCTTATTTTGGTGCTTCTTGCATTATGGGGGAAATTTGTGTGAAATTCTTCTTGTTTTAGGATTTTATTTTATTTTATTTTCTTAATTTGTTTATTATTTTCTTTTGTTTTGTTTTTAGATAGAATGTTTTGACATTATTCAAGGGATTAATACCTTATGTAGGTGATTAACTTGCAATTTTTGAGTATGTTTTAAATTTCTGGAAACTATGGTTTAAATTAAGTGGTTTTAATCATGGTTTGCAATAACATGTTTTGGGGTGATTGATTTTAGTTTCCTTACATGCACAAACACACTAGCATAATTTTGTGGGGTATAAACTTTGGCTCTGAGTTGTTGAGTTACATATGCTTGATATTAATTAGTATCTCTTGAGAATGAGTACCAATGATATGTTTTACTTGACTTCAATGAAAAAAAAAATGAAAAAAAAGAGAAAAAGAATATGTTGAAAGCAAACCAATTTGATCCTTTTCATAAGTAACCGGGCCTCTATGCCTCAGGAAGCACGGAGTGTTCGCGTCAAAAGTGAAAGGGTGAGAAAAGATGAGCATTGGCTGTCTTGATTTGTAGCCTGACTGATTCGAGTAATTAGGTCTTCGGGGTATCTTAAAGCCTAGTGCCCTAAAGCCATCTGGTTTGGGAGTCATTGACTGAAAGCTTGTTACATGGATCTTTCAGAAAACTTAATAGATCAAGACATTGCACAACCAATAAAGTAATGAAAAAAAAAAGAATGAAAAGGAATTGAAAAAAAATGAAAAAGTCATATATTCATGTTGGGAAGTATGAGTTCAATAAGGGGAGCTAGTGAGTTGAAGTGGTATGTACCTTAATATATTTAGAGCTTGGTTATGCTACATGAGATGACTGCTAGTTCACTTTACACGAGGGAGCTAGGGTTAATTATTTTGAGATATGTTGATGTGAATTATGTGTGGGGACCATTGATTTCAATTATAGAATTTGGAAGTTTGGAATTATTCTTGAATGCAAGTTTGTAATTATATATTATAATCTTCTTCTTGAATTAATGTTGAAACAGAATTTTGAATGTTTGTGGGTAACATTTCTGGAAACCCTCAAGAGACTATACTCGTCCACTAGGGGGAACCTAGGGGTTTAAAGGCTTGTTCCATATGCTAAATGCAATCGTTTCTCCCACGAAAGTGGAGTTGGGTAGTTCAGTTAGGGTTTAGTAGTTTCTTTGTTTTAGTTTTATTTTATTCTATTGCTAAGGGACTAGCAATATGTAAGTTTGGGGGTGTGATCGGCGTTGAATGTTACGCATTCTAGCCTCTTAACTTAGGTATTTTATTCTCTTACTGATAGATTATTTTGTTATTTTACTTCGTTTTAGTGTTTTCTGTATTTTCAGGACCTTAATGATTATTTCAATTAAAACCATGATTTTGAGCTTTTAAAGATGACATGCAAGATGGTTAGATGAAGCCTACATCAAAGGGATCCATTGAACTCCATATTTTAACTCAAATCAGCCCAAGAAAGAGGTTCAAGAGAATTACTGCTGCTTAAGAAGGTTTCGGGCCTGAAGCCCAAATCTGCGCATAATACAGTCTTAATCCCATTTTGGAAAATGGATCAGAAGTCTTATTTTCAAGCCTCAAATCGACATAATTCTAGCGAAAGGTTGAACGAAATTTGATTCTGCACACTTTTGTATTTCACAAAAATTTCGTAAATCAGACTTTTAGTGGGTTAAAAGTTGGGCCGAAAGTCAGTAGGAAAAACCCACCTGATTAGTGCTGCGGGAAAACCTAATTAATTCCTAATTGGATTAGGACTTTGATGTATTTTCTTGGCTATTTAAAGTGACAAATTAGGGCTGTATTGGAGAGGCTTGGCAGCAGTTTTGAAGAGCTTTTGGAGTGGAGAATCATTGGAGAACAAGGCGTATCATGAGCGGCTAGTTCAGCCACCAGGGTTTTGATGGAACCCTAACTAAACATCACTGGTTTGATTGTTCTAATTATTGGGGATTTTTGTATTCATTCATAGATTGTGTAATTTAGAGGATCCTTCTTATAGAATTGAGCAATAAAAGTCTTATAAATTCAGTTTCAATAATTTCTTATCTTGTCTTAGATATTTGATTGTTGTTATTGAACTTGTCCCTCTTGTTTTCTGTGATCATGAGAGTGATTATTACGCAATGGTTTTCACTAAATATATCATTAAAAGCTTTGATGGATTATGCCTAGAGAAGATGAACCACACTGCACCCTAGAGTAGAGTAGTTAGGTAGATGGCCCGTGCCAATCGAAGATAGTCCATGACTTAGCCTTAATCATATGTTATCTTCTTGACGGATGGAGGCGAGCTTGTAGCCACCGACACCACTTATGCATGATATGATGCCCCATAGTTAGTTCAATTGACCATTGATTGTGAAGTTAGTGGTGAAATCAATTACCCTAAACTTATCTTATATTCTCTACATTCCTTAGTTTTTCTTGCTTTTGTTCAATTGTTTCATTAGTTAATTTAGAATTAAACATCAGAATTTATTTCTTTTAAATTTAATTAGAATTAATCCTAACAATTCAACTCAGTTAGACCATAGTCCTTGAGGTTCGACACCCCTTTCGATAGCCCTATTCTGTAAGGAATTCGTTCTATTGCGAAGTGTGGTAATTTTTAATTGATATACTTTTTGAGTCACACTCACACATGAATCACATCCCAGGTCGCATGGTTGGTCAAGAATCATGCTAGGGTATCGGGTTGAGTCCGAGAGAGAAACAAGTGTGTGATAATGCGTTTATTTTGAATTGTGAAGCATGATATGTGTTTAATGCATTCTTATATATATGCATTGCTTGTTAATGAATATGGTATATGTTGGATGATACATGTAATGTGGTGACATGCATTCATGTAGGTCGTGTCGAGTCGGCACTTAGGTGGGTTGGGGTGTCTCTACTGAGCCGCAATGGTACTCAGCCCATTATTCTGAACTCTTTTTTAGATAAGCCGCCAATGACGGATGGGACTTGAGTGTCCAAGTGAAACTCTAGTAGCATTTTGCTATCTTTTGGATATTGCATATCTTATGGCTATCCATGCTGGCTTGTGGCATGAGACTTCATTTGAGTTGTAGTTATGTTTTAGAAAAATGTAACTTGGATTATAACCTTGTTATATATGATGAGACAATGAATTTGTTCATGTAGTGCTTGTTTAAAGCATTTGATTTCATTTGATAAGTTAATGGAGTTGTTGGATAGTTTCATTTTTGGATAAAATGTGTTTATGAGTGAAAATGACTCATATTATTGCATGATTTGATTATGAGCATGATTTAGCACTTGTGAATGATATAAACTCCTTTCTTATATGATTTAGAGGTTGTTGGGATGAATTATGTTGGTAGAAATGGCCTAGAAGTTCAAAAATGACCATTTGCAAAGTTTCAGCTTCTGGGTAGTTCGATGCATCGAAGCATCCAATTCGATGCATCAAAGTCCCCAATTCATTGCATCAAAAAACCTGCAAGATTTTGAAATGTAAAAGTCTCGAGAGCTATTTTTGGATGATACTTGGACATTACATATTCGATGCATCGAACTCGTCACTTTGATGCATCGAAGCTCCAATGCATCGAAGTCATCATTTCGATGGATCGAAGTCACTTTTATAACATATTTGAAAATTGCCCCAAACTTCAAACAGGCATAACATCTTCATTTTAAATTGGAATTGAGTGTGGTTTTTTTTGAAGTCAAGTATTTTTGAATCCTCTTTCTAATGGACTATGTATTAAACTCAAATTCCAAATGAATAAAAAGTTAGGTTTTGGATGCTTAGCGGTTCACGGACGTGAATCGGGTGGAACATCTACTATTCACCCTCGGTTCCTGGTGGTCTGGGTTTTGGGGCATGATAGAATGGGATCAGAGCATGAAGTCAGTGTGGTTAAGGTCGTTGGTGGGGTTAACTGAACGGGTTCACACCCGGGGTTCGGGTCGGTCCGGGGGAGTCCCGGTGGTTCGGGTTTTGGGGCATCACAGAATGGTATTAGAGTGTTAAGTCAGTATGGTTAAGGTCATTCATGGGGTTGAGTGAATGGGTTCACACCCGGGGTTCGGGTCGATCCGGGGGAGTCCTGGTGATCTAGGTTTTGGGGCGTGATAGAAAGGTATCAGAGCTCTAAGTTAGAATACTTAAGGATGACGGGGAATGGACATATCATGTGTATGGTTGAGAAGGTTGAATTATGTACCTAATACCAAAATGGTATTAGAGCTCTAGGTTAGAAAACCTAGGGACGACGGGTAGTGCTCATACTACGTGTGAAATTGGGAAATACCTAATACAAGATGGTAGAGCACTAGGTTTGAATACCTAGGGATGAAGGGAAATGGTTAAACCATGTATGGACTTGAAATGACTTGTTGAGTCATGGAATACAATTGAGGTACTAAGTTTGGAAACCTAAGAATGAGGAGTAATGATCCAATTATATGATAGATTGGAGTTGTGTGATGACGTGTAAATTTTTATAGCTATAGGTATGAATACCTAGAATGAATGGTGAGAAATGATTGTGAACATCTTTGAGGATGAAGATTGAAGCATTCTAGTGTGTACTAGAGTACTAGAGGAAACTGGGCCATATAATCACACTTGCTCAAGCAGATGATGTACCGGAACCATGTATGGTCGGGGTACTTTCCTAGTGTTAGCCTGAGGGCTAGGGTATTGGGTTGTTTAGATGCATTATATCCCATATCATACATTTTATGTTCTTATTTGATTTAACATGCTATGTGTTATGTGTTATGTGTTATGTGAAATATATGATTCATATGACTGTGCATTAACATTAGTGTTACATTCTATGTCATGTGGTCAGTAGTGACACATAGTCCCTGTTTAGAAATCTTAGATTTTGAGGATTGGTAAACCTAGGTAGAGGTTTGGAGTTTTGTCGATTGTGATATTGGGGTAGACATGTGAAGATAGACTTCGAGAGCACGAGTCTAGAGTTGATGAAAACGGATATGAATGCCTTAAAGATTCCAAACAGATGGTTTGGTAATTTAAAATTATCATTGTATTGATTGCACAACTATTGAGGATGGGATTTAGTTAAATAACTAAGACAATTGGTGGTATTGTAATATCGAGATTCTAGATAGGGTATATCTACAAGGTGATTATTGATGTAGTCGGATGTAGACTCAGAAATGACCAAATTCCTGGAGTCGGTGAACATTTGATGATTTTTACATCTGAAAATAAGATGTTGGGATTACATGAAAAGAATTGAGAAGTTGTATCATAGGTTGAATATGATGGTTAAGTAAAGGATAAGTTGATAGTCAGTTAGAACCCTGACATGTAGTGTCTGAAGCAAAGATGATTTCTTTCTGTGAGAGGGAAGGGTGGACGCAATGGATGCAGTCCAGGATATACGCCAAGTTGGGTATATGTGACTGTAGGTGATTGTAGGTGACCCCGAACTCTCATTGGAAGGGGTTATCTGAGATGAAGCTCTATATGAAAGGAATTCTTTCTAACTGTTAACTGATTCCTTGGAATGAAAGGATGGGATGAGATTGTGAAGTTGAGGGCATGTAAAACCCTAATCTTGGCGTTGAATGCCAATGGATTGTAGTCCACAAAGATGGACGAGGCTGGATGATTTGTTTGTGCACTCCTTATGTGCCTTGAGCTTAGTGGTGTGCTGTGATGTGCGCATGTTTGATGTAGTTGGATCATAGTGTGGATATGATGTTAAGAAAATGATGAGTTGATAGTGGATGAGGATCCTGACATATGGTATCTGAAATGAGGATAATTTCTTACCGTGAAGGGGAGAGGTGGATGCAATGGACGCAGTCTGGGTTGTACGCCGGGTTGGGTGTATGTGACTATAGGTGACCTTGAACTTTCATTGGTAAGGATTGTCTAAAGTGAAGTGCTAATATGAAATAAATTCTCTCTAACTGTTAACTGGTTCCTTGGTGTGAAGGATGAAAATAGAAAATAGTTCTCCTCTTGAGTAATGAGATTGTGAAATTAGTGGGATGTAAGATCCTGAACTTGGCATTGGAATTCCAGTGGGTTGTAGTCTATGAGACTGGGCAGGATTATGTGGCTTGCTGTGGCAAGTACACCGCTTATGTGGTTTGTATCAGCGAGTGCACTGTCATGTGCCTTGCTGGTGAGTGCGCTTGTGATGTGCACTGGATTGATGTGATTTGTGTTGTGATGATGCCCAAGATATTGGACTAAGCTCGGGAATGGTATGCCAGTTTGAGAGTCATATTTGAGAATGATAGAATGACTTTGAGTATTGATGATCCTAGATGATAGGGATGTATCACTGTGAGTGATTGGTATGATTAATAGAGGATATTACCTTAGACTAGAGATAGAGATTGACTGGATAGGTCTTGAGGTAGAGACAGTGGACTCAAGGAAGCAAGTGCTTCAGAAATTATGAAAGTGAATCGTACATGGGCTTAAGAGTCACTTAGCCGTGTCACGGAAGTGGTTATATTGCCTTAGGGTAGTTGAGACACACTGATTGTGTCAGACTTAAGTGTTATGATTTAGGTGTTGCAAGTGTAGCGCCTAGGGTATATGGAAAGAGAAAGTGAGGATTATTGGCAAGAATAACATCTGGTAAGGACTGGTTTTGGAAAGACCATGAGTATTCTAATTTCGAGGATGAAATTCCTTAAAGGTGGAGAGGTTGTGACGACCCAAAATTTTTTCGAATTATAATTACAGGTCGGTGAATTTTAAGCATGATTAGTCACTTAATGACATGCTTAGTGGATTTAAATAATATTTTTTATATTTGTTGTTATGGGTGTGGGATCGGAATGGATTCGGGTAAACTAGGAGGTAACTACGGACACTTGAGAGTGGCGTAGGGGTATGGATGTAAGTTTAAGGGCATAAGTGAAGTTTTAAAAAGTGAAGAAATGCTAGTTTGTGAATAAGCTCAAAAGGCCCATAACAAGGAGCAAATAAGCGAATGATAGAGGGTTTAGTTGCAAAGGGACAATATATATAATATATATATATGGAAAAAGAGAGAGAAATATCAAAATTTTGAGACTTCTCTCTCTCTTCCATCTAGATCTCTCTCTTTACAAAGTTTCCTTCTTCTCATTCTCTCTAAATTTTGAGGGCCTAGAAGTAAGATTTGAGGGTGGAGCTAAGAATTAAAGTTGCTCCCCTCACTCTCCTTTTCGATTTGATCGGTGGAAAGTTACCGTTGGAGGATTTTGAAGCTTGGTAGAAATTGGGTTTTCAACAACCAAGCTTGGATTTGAGGTAGGGGTGTTCTTTCTCATCTACTTGTCGATTCTAGGGTTTTGGGTGAAGTGGTGAGAGCTAAGGTTGTGTATTGCATATTTTAGAGAGGTAAAAGGGGTGGTATGAGGTGTTTTCTTCTTCTCTTGAGTCTCTTGTATGCAATAGATATATATCTCCTAGTATGCATGATGTAAGAGACAAATGCATGAAAATATGGGAGAATGAGAGCATAAATGCTTATGTGCTTAATGTGGTGTACATGTGTAATTATGTGCAAATGTGAAAAATGTATGTGTTATATGTTATCCTATGAGTTAAATGCATGCTATCTTTTTATAGAAAATGTGTGCATTGGTAAAACATTACCAAAATGTGCTTAAGTGGGATTTATGTGCATATGTGTATAATATGCTAGGTTTCACATGTATAGGTAGATATACGTGTGGCTTTGTGAAAATGAAAATCCATGTTATGTATTCTACAAATTAGCTTATGCATTGTGACATTTAAATATTGAGTACTTGATCATTATATGTTTGAAATGCATATATGAGCCATTGTGACGAAACGGGAAAATGTGGTCAAGACTAGGTGTTGGTTATTTGGGTCAATAATGCTCGGTGGCGGTGCTGATATGGACTAACTACCTTGAGCCACCCAATAATTCGGTGACAGTGCTGATACGGACTAATCACCTTGAATCCAATGATGCTTAGTAGCGGTGCTGATATGGACTAACCACTTTGATCAACACATAATACTCGGTGACGATGCTGATATGGTCCAATCACCTTGAGTAAGAAAATACTTGGTGACGGTTGATAGGCGTTGAATGTTGCACATTCTAGCCTCTAAACTTATGTATTTTATTCTTTTAGTGATAGATTATTTTGTTATTTTACTTCGTTTTAGTGTTTTATATATTTTCAGGGCCTTAATGATTATTTTAGTTAAAACTATGATTTTGAGCTTTTAAAGATGACACCCAAGATGGTCAGAGGAAGCTTACATCAAATGAATCTATTCAACCATTTACTTAAACTCAAATCAGTCTAAAGAAGAGGTCCAAGAGAATTACAGCTACTTAAGAAGGTTTCGGGCCTGAAGCCTAATTCTGCGTTTAATACAGTCTTAATCCCGTTTTGGAAAATGGAACAGAATTGTTATTTATGAGCCTCAAATCGACTTAATTTTCACATAAGTTGAACAAAATTTGATTCTGCACACGTTTGTGTTTCACAGAAAATTCGTGAATCGGACTTCTAGTGGGTCAAAAGTTGGGCCGAACGTTAGAAGAAAAAACCCACCTGATTAGTGCTGCGGGAAAACCTAATTAATTCCTAATTGGATTAGGACTTTGGTGTATTCTCTTGAGGCATAAAGTGAAGAATTAGAGGCTGAGTTGGGGGAGATTGGAGAGTCTGAGAGATCTTTTGGATATAATTGAAGACATACTTTTGCAGACCATTGGAGAACGAAGTCTTACGCATAATTTATGAAGATGATGCCTTCTTCCTCAACAGTTGAAGCTTCTTCTTCTACCATGAGCGGCTAGTTTATCCACTAGGGTTTTGATGAAGCCTGAACAAAGCATCAATGGTTTGATTGTTTTAATTATTGGGGACCTTTATGTTCATGCATAGATTGTGTAATTTAGAGGATTCTTATTATAGAATTGAGCTATAAAAGTCTTGCAAATTCAATCTCAATGATTTCTTATCTTGTCTTAGATATTTAGTTGTTATTGAACTCAATCTCTTTTATTTTCTGTGATCATGAGAGCGATTATTACACAATGGTAATCACTGAATATATCATTATACGCTTTGATGGAGTATGCCTAGAGAAAATGGACCATACTGATAAGTGTTCAATTCTATGCATTTGAACCCTCTTTATTGCATATGTTAGTTTCGTTTTTATATTTACTGAGATATGTTTACGGTATTTTTGTGTTTTTGATGTATTGTAGGACTTGTAGTGAAATGAGCAAAGTTTGAGGCTTGTTGCAGCTGAAGAGAAAAGTTAGAAATTACAGCCAAGGCATCTCGATCAATCGAGATGTTGATCTCGATCAATCGAGATCTCTATTGATCGAGATCTCATTTCGATTGATCGAAATCTCGATCAATCGAGATCCAATCTCGATTGATCGAGATTCTACGAAAGCCACTTGCCCACTTGCTCACCTGCTCTCCCACTTGTAACAAAATCCCCCTTTTTGCACGATTTAGGGGGATTGTCTGACTTGAACAAGACCCTTGGGGACCTTCTTGATATAAATGGTGTATATATTGATATATATATATATATATATATATATATATATATATATATATATATGGTGGGCCCCAAGGTTGAAAAAGGAGCCTTAAAGCACAAAGAAGTCACATATCTCTGATATAGATCTCAAGACACATCAGATTATCCAAGGAGAGACATTCGGGAGAGGAAGAGGAGAAGCTGAACCAGACCAAGAAGCTTCATCTTCTTCATCAATGGAAGAGTGCAAGGCAACCATGAGCAACTAACTCTTCTACTAGGGTGTTGGTTTCAACCCCTAGCCATGTAAACTTGTTCATCTTTGTAGCACTTGGGATTTGTAATTAAATGTTGATTATTTAGCCTAGTGACCATGTACACTAATACATTTCTTCTATATATTCATTTGATGTTGAGTTTATTCTTGTCTTAGAGTAGATTTTTTTATGTGAATGCATAACATTTGCATATTCCACAAGAAGTGCAAATGATGGCTAGATAATGGTGTTTAAATGAATGTGTGATGTTTGCTTGTATAACCCATGCCAAGATAAGTTAGTTTGGATGCCTGTAGGTTCACTTAGAGAGTAGGGAAATTAGGTAGTTAGTTAGGTTGAAGAGCTATGCTTGTTGAAGATGGATTATGATAGGTTGGCACACATATTAATCTTTTGATATGTCATTGAGGTCACAAGCCCAATGACATTGTTAGGCATTTAATTTATGAATCCCATGCTTGCTACACTTATGAACATGTGAATGGCTAGTGGTGGAAACCAACCATAGTTCTCTCTCCCATCCTTTACCCTTTAATTTTATTGTTATTTCATTCATGCAATAGTTTTATAAACAAAATCTCAAAACCCTGTTTTTAGGATTAAAGTAGAATTAATCTTTCTTTAAGACAATTGCGACTAGTCCTCGTGAGATCGATACCCTTTATATAGAACCTTATATACAAAGATTCGTGCTCTTGCGAGTGGTTAAATTATATTTTGATAAAAAAGGCAAAATTAAGCTTACAATATAATTCGAGTTTAGCCACATCACATACTGCACCCTAGATTATAGTAGTTAGGTATATGGCCCATGCCATCCAAAAGGAAAAAAAGGTGTTAGAAGATCAATTTTCTACCATTGTGGTAAATTTTGTATACACTACACCATCCAAATCACTTTGGGGTAAGTAATTATTTGGAGTATCCGATAACTCCACACCATGGTATGCAGATATTGTGAATTATTTAGCCACGAGACTGGACCAAGCGAGAGCATGATAGATTCTTCTCTAAAGTTCATCATTACTTTTGGGAGGATCCGGAGTTATTTAAATATTGTCCATATCAGATTATTCGACAATGTGTCCTGGACCATGAGTTTCAAGATATTCTCAAGTTCTGTCACTTGTTAGCATATGGAGGCCACTTTAGTGTAAGAAAGACAGCAGCAAAGGTACTTCAATGTGGATTCTTTTGGCCTTCTCTGATCCATGATGCCTATGTTTTCTGTAAAACTTGTGATTGTTGTCAAAGATTGAGTTCAATGTCAAGATGAGATATGATGCCTATGAGCCTCATTCTGGTGGTTGAAATTTTTGATGTTTGGGGAATTGATTTCATGGGACCCTTTCCACCCTTTTTTGGCTACGAGTACATTCTGGTTGGTGTGGATTATGTATCCAAATGGGTGGATGCCATTGCAACTCAAACCAATGACCACAAGGTGGTACTCAAATTTATGCATGAGAATATTCTCAGTCGATTTGGAATTCCTAGAGCCTTGATCAGTGATAGTGGTTCTCACTTTTGCAATAAATTCTTGAGAGGTTTGCTTGCTAAGTATTCAGTGACACATAAGGTGGCAACGCCTTACCATCCTTAGACACGTGGGCAAGTAGAGTTGTCCAATCGAGAAATTAAGCATATTCTCAAAAAGACAGTAAGACCGAATAGAAGAGATTGGTCATTACGACTAAGTGAGGCACTATGGGCGTATCAGACTGCTTACAAGACTCCTATCAATATGTCACCATATCGGTTGGTGTATGGGAAAGCATGTCATCTTCCAGTAGAGATCGAGCACAAGGCACTTTGGGCAATCCAAAAATTCAATTTCGATGCAAAAAGAGCTGGAGAAGAAAGAAAGTTACAATTGAATTAATTTGAAGAATTCAGATGTGATACTTATGAAAGATCACAAATTTTCAAAGAGAAAACGAAGGTGTTCCACGATAGACATATCTCACGGAAGTCCTTCTCTCTAGGTGATAAAGTGTGGCTCTTCAATTCAAAGCTTCGGTTGTTTTCCAAAAAGTTGTGTTCAAGGTGGGAAGGACCATTCTAAGTGATTTTGGTTTTTCCTCATGGTGCTATGGAAATTTGGAGTTTTCAAGATAATACTTTGATAAAAGTTAATGGGCAAAGGTTGAAGCATTGTGTGGAAGGATTTGTGCTAAAAGGAGATGTGGAGTCCGTCGACTTGACGAATCCCATCTATTCAACTTAATCCTTTCAGAGAGTTGATCGTTGATTCGTGTGTGAGTGTATCTCAAATTATAATTACCACACTTCGCAATAGAATGAATTCTTTGCAGAATAGGGCTATCGAAAGGGGTGTCGAACCTCAGGGATTATGGTTTGATGAGTTGGAATACGGAATTAATTCTAATTAAATTTAAGAGAAAAGAATTCTAATTTTTCTATTTAAACTAATTAAAAAGCAAATTAAAATAAATCAAAGAAAATAGAGAGTGTGAATAATATGAGATAAATCTAGGGTATTTGACTTCACCACTAACTCCACAATCAACGGTCAATTGAATTAACTGTGGGGAATTATATCATGCATAAGTGGTGTCGGTGGCTACAAGCTCACCTTCATCCGTCAAGAAGATAACATATGATTAAGGCTAAGTCATGGACTATTTTCGATTGGCATGGGCCATCTGCCTAACTACTCTAATCTAGGGTGCAGTATAGTTCATCTTCTCTAGGCATAATCCATCAAAGCTTTTAAGGATATATTCAGTGATTACCATTGTGTAATGATCGCTCTCATGATCACAAAAAATAAGAGAGATTGAGTTCAATAACAACAATCAAGTATCTAAGACAAGATAAGAAATAATTAAAATTGAATTTACAAGACTTTTATTGCTCAATTCTGTAATAAGAATCCTCTAAATTACATAATCTATGCATGTATATAAAGGTCCCCAATAATTAAAATAATCAAACCATTGATGCTTTGGTAGGGCTACATCAAAACCCTAGTGGATGAACTAGCCGCTCATGATAGAAGAAGAAGCTTCAACTGTTGAGGAAGAAGGCATCATTTTCATAAATTATGCGTAAGACTTCATTCTCCAATCCTCGCCAAGCATGACATGATCCAACACCCGTTTCCTCAAGATCTCGCCAAGATGGAATTCATGAGAAATGGCATCCAAGAGCCTTGAATTTTGAAGCGACGTTTGACATTACTGAACTATATGTTATGTTTTTCGAGACACGATGAGGGATTTCTAACATCCGTTGTCGTCGATCAGATTTGATTTTTGTTCCATTATCTACTACTATCTACCCGAGGCTCGTCAAGGTCTTTTATCTGAACTTAATGCCACAACCTGATGACGGGGTGTGCTTATTTCTTCAGTAGATGGAACGCGAGTTTAGGTTGATATGTCTTCGATTGCTATTGCCATGGGCTGTCCTCGTGAATGCCCGATTGATTTTACCAATATCTACACTCCTCTACCCGATGATTTTTCAGTGGGTAACTTGGTTGCACGTTTGTGTGCTAACTAATACTCTGGGCCAAAGCGTAATGTAGCTTCAAAGTCTTCTATGCCAAGTCATTTATGGTTCCTTGATGTTGTTTTGTACAAGAATATATGTCCCATTGGACATAAAACTGAGAAGTGTCAAGAGTTCCTTAGAGCTTTGTATGCCATACATTTTGGGCATTCGCTATCATTCCTACAGATTGTCTAGGGCCAGATTGAAAAGTTCAATTCCAAGGTTGTGGCCAAGGCATCGGACAGTACAAGTGACTCGGAGTTTTTATTTCCTACTATCATTCATCAGTTGCTCATTGCACAAGGATATGTAGTCGATGAGGATGGACTTGCTTTTCCTCGTGATATTTGTTAAATAACAAAACAAAGTAAAATAACAAAATAATCTATCACTAAGAGAATAAAATACATAAATTAAGAGGCTAGAATGTGTAACATTCAACGCCGATCACACCCCCAAACTTACATATTGCTAGTCCCTTAGCAATAGAATAAAACGAAACTAAAACAAAGAAACTACTAAACACTGACTAAACTACCCAACTCCACTATCGTGGGAGAAACGATTGCATTTAGCATATGCAACAAGTTTTTAAACCCCTAGGTTCCCACTTGTGGACGAGTATAGTCTCGTGAGGGTTTCCAGAAATGTTGCCCACAAACATTCAAAATTCAGTTTCAATACTAATCAAGAAGAAGATTATAATACATAGTTACAAACTTGCATTCAAGAATAATTTCAAACTTTCAAATTCCATAATTCAAATCAATGGTTCCCATGCATAATTCACATCAACATATCTCAAAGCAACCAACTCTAGCTCCCTCGTGTAAAGTGAACTAGCAGTCATCTCATGTGGCATAACCAAGTTCTGAATATATTAAGGTACATGCCCCTTCAACTTATTAGCTCCCCTTATTGAAATCATACTTCCAAACATGAATACATGATTTTCTATATTTTTTTCTTTCCTTTTTTTTCATTGCTTTATTGGTTGTGCAATGTCTTAATTTATTAAGCTTTCTAAAAGATCCATGTAGCAAGCTTTTAGTTAGTGACTCCCAAACCAGATAGCTTTAGGGCACTAGGCTTTAAGATACCCCGAAGATCCTAATTACTCGAATCAATTAGGCTACAAATCAAAACAACCAATGCTCACGTTTTCTCACCCCTTCACCTTTGACATGAACACTCCGTGCTTCCTGAGGCATAGAGGCCCGGTTACTCATGAAAAGGATCAAATTGATTTGCTTATCAACATATTCTTTTTTTTTCTTTCTTCTTCTTTTTTCATTGAAGTCAAGTAAAACACATCATCGGTACTCATTCTTAAGAGATATTAATTAATATCAAGCATATGTAACTCAACAACTCAGAGCCAAAGTTTATACCTCACAAGATTATGCTAGTGTGTTTGTGCATATGAAGAAACTAAAATTAATCACCTCAAGGCATATCAATGCAAATCATGATTAAAATCACTTAATTTAAACCACAGTTTTCAAAATTTTAAAACATACTCAAAAATTGCAAGTTACGCACCTATATAAGGCATTAATCCCTTGAATAATGATAAAACATTCTATCTAAAAACAAAACAAAAGAAAATAAAGAAATAAACTAAGAAAATAAAATAAATAAAAAAATCCTAAAACAAGAGGAATTTCACAAAAATTTCCCCCCATATGCAATAAAGCACAAAATTAGGCATTGCCTCACCCCCAAACTTAAACTATACATTATCCTCAATGTACACCCAATCAAAGCAAAGAGAAGAGTAAGAACGATAATACCAGGAATTCGAAGAGTAGTGGCACGAAAGTAGAGCACACCAAATGAAGGAAGGCAATACAAGCACACCCCCAAACTTGGAAGTTACAACCTATCAAAACAAACCACTATATCCTATAGACCAAGTGAAATAGTATGGGTAAAAATAAATATGAAATTAAAAATCCTAAAAAAAAAAATTTCTTTTTTTAATAGTAAGAAAAATAAAACTAAAAATAAAAACTAAGAATAAAATAAAATAAAATAAAATACAAAAGAGAGTTACCTTCCAGTCAAAGATGTGGTGGTGACTGAGCATCTGGATCCAAGTTCGCCTGGCGCATCAGTGCACGCAGCATCCTTCTCATCTCTAGTCGATCCTAGCGAGTTTCACGAAAGTGATCCACCATCTCGATCCTCATGGCTCCAAACTGTGTGGAAACCTCTGTCTGTAAGGTGCCAAACTGGGTAGTCAATCCAACAATCTGTCCCTCTAAATAATGATAATCATGGCCACCAGCTTGTGCATGGACATCCTCCTCGGCCTCCATCTCCTCTAGATCTTTCACTGGTGGTGGTATATCTACTGGTTCCCTTCCCTGAGCCAATCTAGACACTTCACCTGGTACAGCTATGACTCTTTGATGCATATGAGATCGGCTCAAATTCTAGTCATGTGTGCCGTAACGAATATCACGTGAAAAAGCAAGCTCGTGCTCATCGACTACATATCCTTGTGCAACGAGTAACTGATGAATGATAGTAGGGAATGGAAACTCCCAGTCACTTGCACTATTCGATGCCTTGGCCACAACCTTAGAATAGAACTTTTTAATCTGGCCCCAAACAATCTGTGGGAATGACAGCCAATGCCCAAAATGTATGGCATATAAAGATCTAAGAAACTCTTGACGTCTCTTGGTTTTATATCCAATGGGACATATATTCTTGAGCAAAACAACATCAAGGAACCATAAATGATTTGGCATAAAAGACTTGGAAGCTACATTCCGCTTTGGCTCGGAGAATTGGTTAGCACACAAACGTGCAACCAAGTTACCCACCGACAAATCATCGGGTAGAGGTGTATAGATATTAGTCAAATCATCCGGGCACTCATGAGGACAGCCCATGGCAATAGCAATGGATGACATATCCACCTGAACTAATGTTCCATCTACTGAAGAAATAAGCACATCCCGCTCATCAGGTTTCAGAATTAAGTTCTGATAAAAGACCTTGACAAGCCTCGAGTAGATAGTAGTAGATGGTGGAACATAAATCGAAGCTGACCGATGATGACGGATGCCAGAAATCCCCTATCGTGTCTCAGGAAACATACCATATAGTTCAGCGATGTCAAACATTGTTTCAAAATTCAAGGCCCTTGGATGCCATCTCTCATGAATTCTATCTCAGTGAGATCATGAGGAACCGGATGTTGGATCATGTCTTTCTCGGCGAGGATTGTGTGAGCTTGAAGTACCTTGGTGACTTGCTCTCTTTGGTACCATAGAAATTGAAAAAGCTTGGTTGAGGAATTAAATCAAACATTTGGTGTGCACAATAAAAGTTTATCCTTCAACCTCTTCTTTTCGATAATTTTTCCACCCAAATTGAACAATTTAATCAACCAATTACATCCCCCAAACTTAGTCTTCAAAAGCCCTCAAAAATATTTGAACAATTTTGCCAAAGAAAAACTTCACTTACTTTGATTTAGAACTTGAAAAAGTGAGAGTTTCCTTGAGAACTAGTAATGATTAATCTAGTTTTGATGTTGATGTTGATGATGATTAATGTTAAATACTTGTTCGAGAATCACCAATTGAAGAAAATATATTCCCGGTTGAAGTAGGAGTCAAATTGGAGCTCAAAGATGTCAAGGAAGCAAGTAGTTGCATCAGGGTAGGAGAGGTGGCCTTTATAGGCCTCAAAAATTTGGGCAGCCCACATTTGGGCTTGGGAGATCGATCCCCCTTTGGGTGGGCGATTGATCGCCCACCTACTGGTCTTCCCCACATGAAAAATTATAGGGGCGATCGAACCCCCCTTGAATGGGCAATCGATCCCCCCAGCTGATGCCTGTTAAGCCTCCATTGCCCAAGGTCGACTGGGACGTGTATTTTTGGAGTCTCTATCGCCCAAGGTCAATCGAGAGCACGTTTTTTCACCTATCTTGAGTCCAAATACCTTGGTACACCTCTTGGCATCCTTCGGAAGTAACTTATACATCAAAAACTTAAAGAAAATACATTAAAAAGCAACTAGAATTGAAAGAAAAATTAAGAAAACTAAAACTAAAAATTAAAATTAAAGAAAACTAAAGAAATTAAAAGATAGAAATACATACAAATCCTACAATTTAACGTCCGTAGGAGACGATCAACTCTCCGATGGGATTAAGTTGGATAGACGGGATCTGTCAAGTCGACAGACTCTATGTCTCTTCTTGGCACAAATCCTTCCACACAATGCTTCAACCTTTGCCTATTAACTTTCATCAAAGTATTATCTCGAAAGCTTCAAATTTCCACAGCACCGTGAGGAAAAACTAAAATCACCTAGAATGGTCCATCCCACCTTGAACGCAATTTCTAGGGAAAGAACCGAAACTTTGAATTAAAGAGCCACACTTTATCACCTGGAGAGAAGGACTTCCGTGAGATATGTCGATCATGGAATGCCTTTGTCCGTTTTTTGTAAATTCATGAACTTTCATAAGCATCACATTTGAATTCTTCTAATTTATTTAATTGCAACTTTCTCTCTTCTCCAACTCTTTTTGCATTGAAATTGAATTTCTGGACTGCCCAGAGTGCCTTGTGCTCAATCTCTACTGGAAGATGACATGCTTTCCCATACACCAACCGATATGGTGACATACCGATTGGAGTCTTGTAAGCAGTCTGATATGCCCATAGTGCCTCACTCAGTCGTAATGACCAATCTCTTCTATCCTGTCTCACTATCTTTGTGAGAATATGCTTGATTTCTCGATTGGACAACTCTACTTGCCCACTTGTCTGAGGATGGTAAGGTGTTGCCACCTTATGTGTCACTGAATATTTAGCAAGCAAACCTCTCAAGAATTTATTGCAAAAGTGAGAACCACCATCACTGATTAAGGCTCGAGGAATTCCGAATCGACTAAGAATATTCTCATGCATGAACTTGATTACCACCTTTGGTTATTGGTTCGAGTTGCAATGGCTTCCACCCATTTGGATATATAATCCACACCAACCAGAATGTACTTGTAGCCAAAAGAGGGTGGAAAGGGTCCCATGAAATCAATTCTCCAAACATCAAAAATCTCAACCACCAGAATGGGATTCATTGGCATCATGTCTCGTCTTGACATTGAACCCAATCTTTGACATCGATCACAAGATTTACAGAAAACATAGGCATCATGGAACAGAGAAGGCCAAAAGAATCCACATTGAAGTACCTTTGCTGCTGTCTTTCTTGCACTAAAGTGGCCTCCACATGCTAACGAGTGGCAAAACTTGAGAATATCTTGAAACTCATGGTCCGGGACATACCGCCGAATAATCTGATCTGGACAATATTCAAATAACTCTAGATCCTTCCAAAAGTAATGATGAACTTTAGAGAAGAATCTATCACGTTCTCGCTTGGTCCAGTCTCATGGCACTTTTCCCGTGGCTAAATAATTCATAATATCTGCATACCATGGTGTGGAGTTGTCGAATACTCCAAACAATTGCTCACCCTGAAGTGATTTGGATGGTGTAGTGCATACAAAATTTACCACATTGGTAGAAAATTGAACTTCGAACACCTTCTTTTCCTTCTATTTTTCTTGCACCTTTGTTTCATCTGTAGATTCAGACACATCCACAGCATCCATGAAGAAAACATCTATTTGATCTGGAGGGTTCTCAATAGCATTGAAAATATTAATCTTAACCTTTATGTTGCCAAATGAGATATCCATGATCCCCGACCTACAATTTATGCATAAGTGGTGTCAGTGGCTACAAGCTCACCTTCATCCGTCAAGAAGATAACATATGATTAAGGCTAAGTCATGGACTATCTTCGATTAGCATGGGCCATCTGCCTAACTACTCTAATCTAGGGTGCAGTATGGTTCATCTTCTCTAGGCATAATCCACCAAAGCTTTTAATGATATATTCAGTGGTTACCGTTGTGTAATGATTGCTCTCATGATCACAGAAAATAAAAGAGATTGAGTTCAATAACAACAATCAAGTATCTAAGACACGGTAAGAAATCATTGAAACTAAATTTACGAGACTTTTATTGCTCAATTCTATATTAAGAATCCTCTAAATTACACAATCTATGCATGTATATAAAGGTCCCTAATAATTAAAACAATCAAACCATTGATACTTTGTTAGGGATACATCAAAACCCTAGTGGATGAACTAGCTGCTCATGGTAGAAGAAGAAGATTCAACTGTTGAGGAAGAAGACATCATCTTCATGAATTATGCGTAAGACTTCGTTCTCCAATGGTCTGTAAAGTATGTCTTCCTTTCTATCCAAAGCTCTCTTAAACTCTCTAATCACTCCCAAAATCAACCTCCAATTCTTCACTTTATGCCCCAAGAGAATACACCAAAGTCCTAATCCAATTAGGAATTAATTAGGTTTTCCCCCAGCACTAATTAGGTGGGTTTTTCCTACTGACGTTCGGCCCATCTTTTGACCCACTAGAAGTCCTATTCACGGAATTTTAATGAAATACAAAACTGTACATAATCGAATTTTGTTCAACCAATATGAAAATTAAGTCGATTTGAGACTCAGAAATAACACTTCTGGTCCATTTTCCAAAATGGGATTAAGACTGTATTATGCGCAGATTTGGGCTTCAGGCCCGAAACAAAGGTGCTTCAAGCTCGCACAATTCTCGTCGAGCATGACATGATCTAACATTTCCTCAAGATCTCACCGAGATGGAATTCATGAGAGATGGCATCCAAGAGCCTTGAATTTTGAAGCAACGTTTAACATTGCTGAACTATATGCTATATTTTTTGAGACACGATGAGGGATTTCTGACATCCGTCGTCCTCGATCGGCTTCATTTTTTGTTCCATTTTCTTCTACTATCTACCCGAGGCTTGTCAAGGTCTTTTATCTGAACTTAATCCCACAACCTGATGAAAGGGTGTGCTTATTTCTTCAGTGGATGGAACGCGAGTTCAGGTTGATATGTCTTCGATTGCTATTGCTATGGGCTGTCCTCATGAATGCCTAGCTGATTTCACCAATATCTACACTCCTCTACCCGATGATTTGTCGGTGGGTAACTTGGTTGCACGTTTGTGTGCTAACCAATTCTCCAAGGCCAAAGCGTAATGTAGCTTCAAAGTCTTCTATGCCAAGTCATTTATGATTTCTTGATGCTATTTTGTACAAGAATATATGTCCCATTGGACATAAAATTGGGAGGCATCAAGAGTTCCTTAGAGCTTTATATGTCATACATTTTGGGCATTGGATGTCATTTCCACAGATTGTTTAGGGCCAAATTGAAAAGTTCAATTCCAAGGTTGTGGCCAAGGTACAGTAAGTGCAAGTGACTGGGAGTTTCCATTCCCTACTATCATTCATCAGTTGCTCATAGCACAAGGATATGTAGTCGATGAGGATGAGCTTGCTTTTTCACGTGATATTCGTTACGACACACATGACTGGAATTTGAGCCGATCTCATATGCATCAAAGAGTCATAGTTACACCAGGTGTAGTGTCTCGATTGGCTCAGGGAGGGGAACCTTTAGATATACCATCACCGGTGGAGGATCCAGAGGAGATGGAAGCAGAAGAGGATGTCCATGCACAAGCTGGTGGCCATGATTATCATTATTTAGAGGGGTAGATTGCTGGGTTGACCACCCAATTTGGCACTTTACTGACTGAGGTTTTCACACAGTTTGGAGCTATGCGGATTGAGATGGCAGATCACTGATAGGCGTTGAATGTTACGCATTCTAGCCTCTTAACTTATGTATTTTATTCTCTTAGTGATAGATTATTTTATAATTTTACTTCGTTTTAGTGTTTTCTGTATTTTCAGGGCCTTAATGATTATTTCAGTTAAAACCAAGCTTTTGGGCTTTTAAAGAAGACATCCAAGATGGTTACATGAAGCCTACTTCAAAGGAGAATCATTCAACCATTTATTTTAACTCAATTCAGCCCAAGAAAGAGGTCCAAGAGAATTACAGCTGCTTAAGAAGGTTTCGGGCTTGAAGCCCAAATCTGCGCAAAATACAGTCTTAATCCCATTTTGGAAAATAGACCAGAAATCTTATTTCTGAGTCTCAAATCGACATAATTTTTGATATGGGTTGAACGAAATTTGATTCTGCACACTTTTGTATTTCACAAAAATTCCGTAAATCGGACTTCTAGTGAGTCAAAAGTTGGGCCGAAGTCAGCAAAAAAAACCCACCTGATTAGTGCTGCGGGAAATCCTAATTTATTCCTAATTGAATTAGGACTTTGGTGTATTCTCTTGGGGAATAAAGTGAATAATAAGAGGCTGAGTTGAGGGGAGAGAAGACAGAGAAAGGAGAGTCTGAGAGGGGCTGAGAAGAGAACAGAAACATATTTGCAGAGCCATTGGAGAACGAAGTCATATGCGGAATTCAGAAAGATGATGCCTTCTTCTTCAACAGTTGAAGCTTCTTCTTCTACCATGAGCGGCTAGTTCATCCACTAGGGTTTTGATGTAGCCCTAACAAAACATCAATGGTTTGATTGTTTTAATTATTTGGGACCTTTATATACATGCATAGATTGTGTAATTTAGAGGATTCTTATTATAGAATTGAGCAATAAAAGTCTTGTAAATTCAGTTTGAATGATTTCTTTTCTTATCTTGTCTTAGATATTTGATTGTTGTTATTGAACTCAATCTCTCTTATTTTCTATGATCATGAGAGAGATTATTATATAATGCTAATCACTGAATATATTGTTAAGAGCTTTGATGGATTTTGCCTAGAGAAGATGAACCATACTGCACCCTAGATTAGAGTAGTTAGGCAGATGGCCCATGCCAATCGAAGATAGTCCATGGCTTAGCCTTAATCATATGTTATCTTCTTGATGGATGAAGGTGAGCTTATAGCCACCGACACCACTTATGCAAATGTAATTCCCCTATCGTTGATTCAATTGACCATTGATTGTGGAGTTAGTGGTGAAGTCAAATACCCTAGATTTCTCTCATATTATCTTCACTTTCTATCTTACTTTGATTTATTTTATTTAACCTTTTTAATTAATTTAGTTTAAAAATCAAAATTCTTTTCTTATAAATTTAATTAGAATTAGTTCCGTATTCCAACTCATCAGACCATAATCCCTGAGGTACGATACCCCTTTCGATAGTCCTATTCTGCAAGAAATTCGTTCTATTGCGAAGTGTGGAAAATTTTAATTGATATACTTTTTGAGTCACACTCACACACGAATCAATTTTTGGCGCCGTTGCCGGGGAATATCTATTTGATTGATTGGATTTTACAGAATTAATTTTAATTGGATTTTTAGTTTAGGAAATTTTTATATCTTACTTTTAACTTTGTTTTTGTTTTCTTTTCAGGTGCTTTTGGTGAATATATGCAAGGTCGTCGTTCTATAGATGATCCTTTGATACCTCTTGATCCTAAGTCTTAACGTACTCTTAGACAACAGAGGAACATCCTTGTTGATACCATTGTGCGAGAGGAAGAATTAATTGAAGACATGGCAGAAGAGAGGAATAACAACCTTGTTCCTAATGCTGATGGAGAAAAAGCTAGACTACCGAGGGACTATTATGTTCCTGAGACATATAACTCACCAGCAGGTTTTCAACTGCCCAATGTCACAGTACAGAATTATGAGATCAAGTCCAGCATTATTCAGATGCTTCCATCTTATTTTGGGCTGACTCAAGAAGACCCTTACAAGTATCTAGATGAATTCATTGAAGTGTGCTCAACTACTAAAATTCATAACTTCTCTGAAGATGCTTTCAAAATGAGACTTTTTCCAATCTCCTAGAAAGACAAAGCAAAGTATTGGTTCAATTCTCTACCAGCAGGTTCTATCACGACTTGGACTCAGATGCAACATGAGTTTCTCAAGAAGTATTTTCCAATTGGGAAGACCAATCAATTCAGATGTGCTATCACTGGTTTCTCCCAACATGAGGGGGAACAATTTTATGAGACATGGGAAAGATTCAAGGACCTTCTTAGGAAGTGTCCCCATCATCAAGTTCCTAACTGGCAACTAGTGCAGGGCTTTCATGAAGGGCTCACAGAAGCCCATAGACAGATGGTTGATGCATCTTGTGGAGGTACTTTTATGTTGAAGAGTGAAGAAGAGGCATGAACCTTATTTGAAAATCTTAGTGACAACTCTCTACAACATGTGTCCTCTACTCGTTCTAGTAGACATGCCACTACAAGGAAAACTGATGGGATTTTTGAGGTTGGTGCTTCAGAAGCAATACCAACCGACATTGATTTAATTGCAAAGAAGGTAGCAGCAATTATGGCTGCCAATCAAACTCCTTCTACTTCAAATTCTTCATTGCTAGGCCCTTGTGAATTTTGCTCTAGTTCTATGCATAATGTGAGCAATTATCCTTCAGTGGGGCAATTTTTTGATGTTCAACATGAGCAAGTCCAAGCTACATTCACTGGACCAATGAATCCTCCACGAGGTAATACTTACAATCCCACATAGAGGAATCATCCTGGTTTTTCTTATAGTAACCAAGGGGCAGCAATGCAACCATCATATCAACCTAGGACCTTTGTGCCTCAACAGCAATTTCAAACACAAAGTCCTATGGCCCAAAGAATATCTGCTATTGAAGACAAGCTGACACTTACTCTGTCAAAATTTGACAAGCTTGATTCTCTTATAGAGACAGTGCAAGCTACTACAGCAATAGTACAATCTACAGTTCAGCTAGTGCACTCGCATTCTCAATCCATTGCCAAACTGGAATCTCAGTTTGGACAACTTGCTACTTCATTATGTAGAAGAGAAGATGGGAAGCTCCCTAGTTAACCAATTGCTAATCCAAGGGGGATGCAAGCTTCCACAAGCAACCCACACCATGAGCAAGTTCAAGCTATTACCACTTTGAGAAGTGGGAAATAATTGATAATAAAGTGGGTGAGAAGAAAGAAGAAGAAAAGGTGACCACAAGTCCAAGTGCTAAAATTCCTTATGAGCCTAAGGCTCCTTTCCCACAACGTTTCCTTGAAGCATTTAGATTGGGGAAGCAAGGGGACAAGCTGCATGACATGATGGAGGTGTTTCGACAAGTGAAGATTAATTTGCCACTCCTTGATGCCATCAAGCAAATTCCTCCTTATGCTAAATTCTTGAAGGACTTGTGCACTCAGAAAATGCGTTCTAAAAGCCATGTGCCAAAGAAAGTGATGCTGCCACAACAAGTAAGTTTGATAATTCAGCAGTGTACTCCTCCCAAGTACAAAGATCCTGGTGCTCCAACTATCTCATGCATCATTGGGGAGCACCATATGGATAAAGCTCTTCTTGATTTGGGTGCATGTGTGAATTTGCTACCCTATTCAGTCTACTTACAATTGGGCTTGGGAGAATTGAAGCCTACCTCGGTGGTATTGCAATTTGCAGATAGATCAACAAAGTAACCCCGAGGAATTATAGAAGATGTGCTCATTAAAGTGGACAAGTTTTATTTTTTTGTTGATTTTATTGTACTTGACACTGAGCCAGTTCATAATCCGAAGAGGCACATTCCAGTGATCCTTGGTCGACCTTTCTTAGCTACAGCTGATGCCTACATAAATTGTAGGTCGGGGATCATGGATATTTCATTTGGCAACATGAATGTCAAACTTAATGTGTTCAATGCTATCCAACACCCTCCAGATCAAAGTGATGTGTTCTGCATGGATGATATTGATGAATGTGTAGAGGAATTTGTGTCATCCTCTCTATCTCGAAACTCCTTGGAGGTATGTAAGTCTCTTTACAACTTCGAGAACATTAATGATGAAGGGTTGTGTGAAGAAGTGCATTCTATACTGGAAGTGGATGTTATTCAAGTGACTCCACCTTGGAGAATTCCAATTGAGCCACTACCTTCTCTTTCTAGCACTCCCTTAGTGCCTTCATTGGAGTCCCCTCCAGAATTAAAGTTGAAGCCTTTGCCTGACAAATTAAAGTATGTATTTTTGGGGGCACAGAAAACTCTTCTTGTTATAATTGCCTCTGATCTGACAAAAATTCAAGAGAAGAGCTTAGTAGAGGTCTTATATCAACATCGTGAAGCAATTGGGTGGAGTGTTGCTGATCTTAAGGGCATTGATCCCTCAATTTGTATACACAAAATTCATCTGGAAGAAGGATGTAAGCTAACCAGAGAGGCAAAGAGGCGACTGAACCCCAACATGAAAGAGGTGGTAAAGAAAGAGGTTGTCAAGTTACTTGACGCAAGTATCATTTATCCAATTTCTAACAACACATAGATGAGTCCAACACAAGTGGTTCCTAAGAAGTCTGGCCTTACCATTGTCCCTAACTCTATGGGAGAGCTTGTTCCACAACGTACTGCCACAGGTTGGCGTGTTTGCATTGATTACAGAAAGCTCAATTCTATGACAAGGAAGGATCACTTTCCTCTTCCATTTATTGATCAAATACTTGAAAGGTTAGCTGGTCAGAGCTATTATTGCTTTCTAGATGGTTACTCCGGTTATAACCAAGTGGCTATGGATCCAGAAGATCAAGGGAAGACCACTTTCACTTGTCCCTTTGGTACTTTTGCTTATCGTCGTATGCCATTTGGATTATGTAATGCTCCAGTGACATTCTAGAGGTGTATGATGGCCATCTTTTCTGAGATGGTGAAAAAAATTCTTGGAGGTGTTCATAGATAATTTCTCTATTTTTGGATCATCCTTTGAACACTGTATGAGTAATTTATCACTAGTACTTCAAAGGTGCCGAGAGCGTAATTTGGTACTTAGTTGGGAGAAGAGCCATTTTATGGTGAAAGAAGGTATTGTATTGGGCCATATTGTTTCAGAGAGAGGCATTGAAGTTGATAAAGCAAAGATCGACCTAATTGCAACTCTGCCTCATCCAACTTCAGTAAGGCAAGTTCGATCTTTCTTAGGCCATGTTGGGTTCTATAGAAGATTCATCAAGGATTTCAGTAAAATTGCTCGACCATTGTGCCATTTGTTATCTAAAGATGTTCTATTTATCTATGATGAAGAATGTGTGCAAGCTTTTGAAAAGCTTCGGTCTCTGTTATCCTCTGCACCAATCATACAATCTCCAAAATGGGCTTTACCTTTTGAAATCATGTGTGACGCCTCTGATTATGTAGTGGGAGCAGTGTTGGGACAAAGAGAAGAGAAACGACTATATGTAATCTATTACGCTGGTAAGACTCTCTCTGATGCCCAACTCAATTATACAACCACAGAGAAAGAGCTTCTAGCTGTAGTATTTGCCTTGGACAAGTTTCGTTCTTATTTATTGGGGTCCAAGGTAGTCGTCTACTCTGATCATGCAACATTGAGACACTTATTGGCAAAGAAAGAAACCAAACCGCGTCTTATTCGATGGATTTTATTATTGCAAGAATTTAATTTGGAGATAAAAGACAAAAAGGGGACTGAGAATGTGGTTGTGGATCATTTATCTCGGATTGAGTTTGAGCCGGTGATCGATGCATTACCTATTTGAGACTCATTTTCGGATGAGCAATTGTTTGGAATTGGTTTGATCAAAGTTAATGGGCAAAGGTTGAAGCATTGTGTGGAAGGATGTGTGCCAAGAAGAGACGTAGAGTCCGTCGACTTGACGGATCCCGTCTATCCGACTTAATCCCTTCGGAGAGTTGATCGTCTCCTACGGACGTTAAATTGTAGGTTTTGTATGTATTTCTATCCTTTAATTTCTTTAGTTTTTTGATTTTAATTTTTAGTTTTAGTTTCTTAAGTTTTCCTTCAATTCTAGTTGCGTTTTAATATTTTTTCTTTGAGTTTTTGATGTATAAGTTGCTTCTGGAGGATGCCAAGAGGTGTACCGAGGTATTTAGACTCAAGACAGGTGAAAAATTGTGCTCTCGGTCGACCTTGGGCGATGGAGACTCAAAAATATCAAGTCTCGGTCGACCTTGGGCGATGGAGGGTCCAACAGGCATCCAGGGGGGGGATCGATCGCCCCAGCCAAGGGGGATCGATCACCCCATGTGAATTCTTGAAGATCCCCACCAGCAGGTGGGTGATCAATCGCCCACTCCAAGGGGGATCGATCACCCAAGGGTATAAAGGGGCTGGCCGAAAGTTTGCTCTATAAATGGACTCCTTATCCTATTTGGTTGCTACTACTTGCATCTTCTACCTCTTTGAGCTCCAATTCAAGTCCTACTTCAATCGAAAAATTAATTTCTTCAATTGGTGATTATTAAACAAGAATTCAACATTGATTATCATCATCATCAACATCAAAACCGGATCAAGAATCACTAGTTCTCAAAGGAAGCTCTCACTTTTTCAAATTCAACATCAAAGTAAGTGAAGTTTTTCTTTGGTGAAATTGTGTAATTCTTTTGAGGACTTTTGAAGACCATGTTTGGGGGATCAATTTGGTGCATTTACTTGTTCGATTTAAGTGAAAAAATTGCCGAAAAAAGGAGGTTGAAGGTTACAAGTTAATTGTGCACACCAAGTGTTCGATTTAATTCCTCAACCACACTTTTTCTACTTTTATGGCACCAAAAAGAGCAAGTCACCAAGGTGCTTCAAGTTCACGTAATCCTCGTCGAGCGAGGCATGATCCAACCATCGGTTCTTCACGATCTCGCCGAGAAGGTATTCAAGAGAGATGGCATCCAAGGGCTTTGAACTTTAAAATTATGTTTGACATAGCCGAACTCTATGGTATGTTTCCCGAGACACGATGGGGGATTTCTGACATCTGTCGTCATCGGTCGGCATCCATTCTCTTCTATTATCTACCCGAGGCTTGTCAAGGTATTTTATCAGAACTTAATGCCGACACCTGATGAGTGGGATGTGCTTACTTCTTTTGTAGATGGAACAATAGTTCAGGTGGACATGTCATCCATTGCCATTGCCATGGGTTGTCCTCATGAGTGCCCAGATGATTTATCTCATATCTATACTCCTCTACCTGACGATTTGTCAGTGGGTAATTTGGTTGCACGATTGTGTGCTAATCAATTTTCTGGGCCTAAAAGGAATACAGCTTCCAAGTCTTCAATGCCAAATCATTTATGGTTCCTTGACGCTGTTCTACTCAAGAATGTATGTCCCATTGGACATAAGACCGAGAGACGTCAAGAGTTCCTCAGAGCCTTATATGCTATACAATTTGGGCATTGGCTGTCATTCCCACAGATTGTTTGGGGCCAGATGGAGAAGTTCTATTCCAAGGTTGTAGCCAAGGCACCAGACAGTGCAAGTGACTGGGAGTTTCCATTTCCTACTATTATTCATCAGTTGCTTATGGCACAGGGGTATGCAGTCCATGAGGACGAGCTTGCCTTTCCACGTGATCTTCATTATGGCACGCATGATTGGAATTTGAGCCGATCTCATATGCATTAGAGAGTCATAGCGGCGCCTGGTGAAGTATCTCGGTTGGCCTAAGGAGGAGAACATATAGATATACCACCACTGGTGGAAGATCCAGAGGCGATAGAGGCAGAGGAAGAAGAGGTGAATGCACAGGCTGGTGGTCATGATTATCAGTATTTAGAGGGGCAGATTGCTAGGTTGACAGCCCAGTTTGGCACCTTACAAACAGAGGTATCCACACAGTTTGGAGCAATAAGGACAGAGATGGTGGATCACTTTCGTGACACTCGCCAAGACCAACTAGAGATGAGGAGGATGCTACGTGCACTGATGTGTCAAGCCAACTTCGATTCGGATGCTCAATCACCACCACACCCTTGACAGGAAGGTAACCATCTTTTGTATTTTATTTTATTTTTTTGTTTTTATTTTTCTTTTTAATTTTATTTTTCTTTCTGTAATTAAATTTAAAAAAAAAAAATTTGAAAAAATGAAAAAATATATATATATATATTTTTTTAGGGATTTTTCTCTTTCATGTTTATTTTCACCCATACTATTTCACTTGATCTTTGGGGTATAGTGGTTTGTTTTGACAGGTTGTAACATCTAAGTTTGGGAGTGTGCTTGCATTGCCTTCATACAACTTGGTGTGCTCTATTTTCTTGCCACTACTCTCCGGATTTCTGGTAACATCGTTCTTACTCTTCTCTATGCTTCGATTGGCTGTACATTGAGGACAATGTACGGTTTAAGTTTGGGGGTGAAGCGATGCCTATTTGTATGCTTTATTGCATTATGGGAGAAATTTTTGTGAAATTCTTTTTGTATTAGGATTTTATTTTATTTTATTTTCTTAGTTTATTTTTTTATTTTCTTTTGTTTTGTTTTTAGATAGAATGTTTTGACATTATTCAAAGGATTAATACCTTATGTAGGTGTATAACTTGCAATTTTTGAGTATGTTTGAAAATTTTGAAAACTGTGGTTTAAATTATGTGGTTTTAATCATGGTTTGCAATAACATGTTTTGGAGTGATTAATTTTAGTTTCCTTACACGCACAAACACACTAGCATAGTCTTATGGGGTATAAACTTTGGTTTTGAGTTATTGAGTTACATATGCTTGATATTCATTAGTATCTCTTGAGAATGAGTACCGATAATGTGTTTTACTTGACTTCAATGAAAAAGGAAAAAAAAAAGAAGAAAAAAAAAGTGTTGAAAGCAAATCAATTTGATCCTTTTCATGAGTAACCGGGCCTCTATGCCTCAGGAAGCATGGAGTGTTCGCGTCAAAAGTGAAAGGGTGAGAAAAGATGAGCATTGGTTGTCTTGATTTGTAGTCTGACTGATTCAAGTAATTAGGTCTTCAAGGTATCTTTAAGCCTAGTGCCCTAAAGCCATCTGGTTTGGGAGTCACTGACTGAAAGCTTGCTACATGGATCTTTCAGAAACCTTAATAAATCAAGATATTGCACAACCAATAAAGTAATGAAAAAAAAAAGAATGATGAAAAAAAAATGGAAAAGTCATGTAATCATGTTTGGAAGTATGATTTCAATAAGGGGAGCTATTTAGTTGAAGGGGTATGTGCCTTAATATATTCAGAGCTGAGTTATGCTACATGAGATGACTGCTAGTTCATTTTACACAAGGGAGCTAGAGTTAATTATTTTGAGATATGTTGATGTGAATTATGCATGGGAACCATTGATTTGAATTATGGAATTTGAAAGTTTGAAATTATTCTTGAATGCAAATTTGTAACTATATATTATAATATTCTTCTTGAATCAATGTTGAAATAGAATTTTGAATGTTTGTGGGTAACATTTCTGGAAACCCTCATGAGACTATACTCGTCCACTAGGGGGAACCTAGGGGTTTAAGGGCTTGTTGCATATGCTAAATGCAATCGTTTCTCCCATGAAAGTGGAGTTGGGTAGTTTAGTTAGTATTTGTTAATTTCTTTTGTTTTAGTTTTGTTTTATTATATTGCTAAGGGACTAGCAATATGTAAGTTTAGGGGTGTGATCGGCGTTGAATGTTACGCATTCTAGCCTCCTAACTTATGTATTTTATTTTCTTAGTGATAGACTATTTTCTGATTTTACTTCGTTTTAGTGTTTTCTGTATTTTCAGTGTCTTAATGATTATTTCAGTTAAAACCAAGCTTTTAGGCTTTTAAAGAAGAATTCCAAGATGGTTACATGAAGCCTACTTCAAAGGAGAATCATTCAACTATTTATTTTAACTCAATTCAGCCCAAGAAAGAGGTCCAAGAGAATTACAGCTGCTTAAGAAGGTTTCGGGCCTGAAGCCTAAATCTGCGCATAATACAGTCTTAATCCCATTTTGAAAAATGGACCAGAAGTCTTATTTCCGAGTCTCAAATTGACATAATTTTCTTACAAGGTTAAACGAAATTTGATTCTACACACTTTTGTATTTCACAAAAATTCCGTAAATCGGACTTCTAGTGGGTCAAAAGTTGGGCCGAAGTCAGCAGGAAAAACTCACTTGATTAGTGCTGTGGAAAACCCTAATTTATTCCTAATTGGATTAGGACTTTGGTGTATTGTCTTGGGGAATAAAGTGAAGAATAAGAGGTTGAGTTGAGGGGAGAGAAGACAGAGAAAGGAGAGTCTGAGAGGGGCTGAGAAGAGAACAGAAACATATTTGCAGAGCCATTGGAGAACGAAGTCATACGCGAAATTCAGAAAGATGATGCCTTCTTCCTCAACAGTTGAAGCTTCTTCTTCTACCATGAGCGACTAGTTCATCCACTAGGGTTTTGATGTAGCCCTAACAAAATATCAATGGTTTGATTGTTTTAATTATTGGGGACCTTTATATACATGCATAGATTGTGTAATTTAGAGGATTCTTATTATAGAATTGAGCAATAAAAGTCTTGTAAATTCAGTTTGAATGATTTCTTATCTTGTCTTAGATATTTGATTGTTGTTTTTGAACTCAATCTCTCTTGTTTTCTGTGATCATGAGAGAGATTATTATATAATGGTAATCACTGAATATATTGTTAAGAGCTTTGATGGATTTTGCCTAGAGAAGATGAACCATACTGTACCTTAGATTAGAGTAGTTAGGCAGATGGCCCATGCCAATCGAAGATAGTCCATGGCTTAGCCTTAATCATATGTTATCTTCTTAATGGATGAAGGTGAGCTTGTAACCACCGACACCACTTATGGATGATGTAATTCCCCTATAGTTGAATCAATTGACCATTGATTGTGGAGTTAGTGGTGAAGTCAAATACCCTAGATTTCTCTCATATTATCTTCACTTTCTATCTTACTTTGATTTATTTTATTTTACCTTTTAATTAATTTAGTTTAAAAATCAAAATTCTTTTCTTATAAATTTAATTAGAATTAGTTCCGTATTCCAACTCATCAAACCATAATCCCTGAGGTACGATACCCCTTTCGATAGCCCTATTCTGCAAGGAATTCGTTCTATTGCAAAGTGTGGAAAATTTTAATTGATATACTTTTTGAGTCACACTCACACACGAATCAATCACTTTCGTGAGACTCGCCAGGATCAACTAGAGATGAGGAGGATGCTGCGTGCATTGATGCACCAGGCGAACTTGGATCTGGATGCTCAGTCACCACCACATCCTTGACTGAAAGGTAACTCTCTTTTGTATTTTATTTTATTCTTAGTTTTTATTTTTATTTTTATTTTTATTTTTATTTTTATTTTTATTTTTTTTGTAGTTAGGATTATTCTAATAATAACAATAATAATAAAAATAAAAATAAATAATTTTTTTTTTAGGATTATTCTATTTTCATATATATTTTCACCCATACTATTTCACTTGGTCTTTGGGGCATAGTGGTTTGTTTTGACAGGTTGTAACTTCCAAGTTTGGGGGTGTGCTTGCATGGCCTTCATTCCATTAGTGTGCTCTATTTTCTTGCCACTACTCCGGATTCTTGGTAACACTGTTCTTACTCTTCTCTCTACTTTTATTGGGTGTACATTGAGGACAATGTACAGTTTAAGTTTGGGGGTGAGGCGATGTCTTATTTATGTGCTTTATTGCATATGGGGGAAATTTTTATGAAATTCTTCTTGTTTTAGGATTTTTGTTTATTTTATTTTCTTAGTTTGTTTTTTATTTTATTTTGTTTTGTTTTTAGATAGAATGTTTTGACATTATTCAAGGGATTAATACCTTATGTAGGTGCATAACTTGTAGTTTTTGGGTATATTTTAAAATTTTGGAAACAATGATTTAAATTATGTGGTTTTAATCATGGTTTGCATTGACATGTTTTGGGGTGATTGATTTTAGTTTCCTCACATGCACAAACACACAAGCATAGGCTTGTGGGATATAAACTTTGGCTCTGAGTTATTCTATTACATATGCTGGATATTAATTAGTATCTCTTGAGAATGAGTACTAATGATGTGTTTTATTTGACTTCAATAAATAAAAAAAGAAAAAAAAAAGAATATGTTGATAAGCAAATCAATTTGATCCTTTTCATGAGTAAACGGGCCTCTATGCCTCAGGAAGCATGGAGTGTTCGCGTCAAACGTGAAAGGGTGAGAAAAGATGAGCATTGGTTGTCTTGGTTTGTAGCCTGACTGATTCGAGTAATTAGGCTCTTCGGGGTATCTTAAAGCTTATTGCCCTAAAGCCATCTGGCTTGGGAGTCACTGACTGAAAACTTGCTATATGGATCTTTCAGAAAGCTTAATAGATCAAGACATTGCACAACCAATAAAGCAAAGAAAAAAAATGAAAAGAAGTCATGTATTCATGTTTGGAAGTATGATTTCAATAAGGAGAGCTAGTGAGTTGAAGGGGTATGTGCCTTAATATATTCAGAGCTGGGTTATACTACATGAGATGACTGCTAGTTCACTTTTCATGAGGGAGCTAGAGTTGATTATTTTGAGATATGTTGATGTGAATTATGTGTGGGGACCATTGCTTTTAATTATGGAATTTTGAAGTTTAAAATTATTCTTGAATGCAAGTTTGTAACTATATATTGTAATCTTTTTCTTAATTATTGTTTGAAATAGAATTTTGAATCTTTGTGGGTAACATTTCTGAAAACCCTAACGAGACTTTAACTCATCCACTAGGGGGAACCTAGGGGTTTAAAGGCTTGTTGCATATGCTAAATGCAATCGTTTCTCCCATGAAAGTGGTGTTGGGTAGTTTAGTTAGTGTTTAGTAGTTTCTTTGTTTTAGTTTTATTTTATTTTATTGCTAAGGGACTAGCAATATGTAAGTTTGAGGGTGTGATAGGCGTTGAATGTTGCGCATTCTAGCCTCTTAACTTATGTATTTTATTCTCTTAGTGATAGATTATTTTGTTATTTTACTTCGTTTTAGTGTTTTCTATATTTTCAGGGCCTTAATGATTATTTCAGTTAAAACCATGATTTTGAGCTTTTAAAGATGATATCCAAGATGGTTAGAGGAAGCCTACATCAAATGGATCCATTCAACCATTTACTTCAACTCAAATCAGCCCAAGAAAGAGGTCGAAGAGAATTACAGCTGCTTAAGAAGGTTTCGGGCCTAAAGCCCAATTCTGCATTTAATACAGTCTTAATCCCATTTTGGAAAACGGACCAGAAGTGTTATTTCTGAACCTCAAATCGACTTAATTTTTGCTTAGGTTGACCGAAATTCGATTCTGCACACTTTTGTAGTGCACGGAAAATCCGTGAATCGGACTTCTAGTGGGTCAAAAGTTGGGCCCAACGTCAGCAGAAAAAACCCACCTGATTAGTACTGTGGGAAAACCTAATTAATTCCTAATTGGATTAGGACTTTGGTGTATTCTCTTGAGGCATAAAGTGAAGAATTAGAGGCTGAGTTGGGGGAGATTGGAGAGTTTGAGAGAGATTTTGGACAGAATTGAAGACATACTTTTGCAGACCATTGGAGAATGAAGTCTTACGCATAATTTATGAAGATGATGCCTTCTTACTCAACAGTTGAAACTTATTCTTCTACCATGAGCGGCTAGTTCATCCACTAGGGTTTTGTCCTAACAAAGCATCAATGGTTTGATTGTTTTAATTATTGAGGACCTTTATGTTCATGCATAGATTATGTAATTTAGAGGATTCTTATTATAGAATTGAGCTATAAAAGTCTTACAAATTCAATCTCAATGATTTCTTATCTTATCTTAGATATTTAGTTGTTGTTATTGAACTCAATCTCTCTTATTTTCTATGATCATGAGAGCAATTATTACACAATGGTAATCACTGAATATGTCATTATATGCTTTGATGGAGTATGCCTAGAGAAGATGGACCATACTGCACCCTAGATTATAGTAGTTAGGCAGATGACCCATGCCAATCGAAGATAGTCTATGACTTAGCCTTAATCATATGTTATCTTCTTGACGGATGAAGGTGAGCTTGTAGCCACCGACACCACTTATGCATGGTATAATTTTCCATAGTTAATTCAATTGACCATTGATTCTGGAGTAGTGGTGAAGTCAATTACCCTAAATTTATCTCATATTATATACACTCTCTATTTTCTTTGTTTTATGTTATTTTGCTTTTTAATTAGTTTAAATATAAAAATCAGAATCCTTTTCTCTTAAATTTAATTAAGAATTAATTCCGTATTCCAACTAGTCAGATCATAATCCCTAAGGTTTGACTCCCCTTTCGATAGCCCTATTCTGGAAGAAATTCATTCTATTGCGAAGTCTGGTAATTATAATTTGAGATGCACTCACATACGAATCAACGGTGCTGATATGGACTAATCACCAATGGGAAAACCAAAATATTGCCCCAGAAGTATGATGTTGGCGGAATAGGTCGGAGTCGTGAGACGGTTGTGGGAGGCGTCCCAAGTCGCATGATTGGTCAAGAATCATGCTAGGGTTTCGGGTTGAGTCCGAGAGAGAAATAAGTGTGTGATAATGCTTTGATTTTGAATTGTGAAACATGATATGTGTTTAATGCATTCTTATATATATGCATTGCTTGTGAATGAACATGGTATATATTGGATGATACATGTAATGTGGTGACATGCATTCATGTAGGTCTTGTCGAGTAGGCACTTAGGTGGGTTGGGATATCTCTACTGAGCCGCAGTGGTGCTCACCCCTTTATTCTTAAGTCTTTTACGGATGGGACTTAAGTGTCCTAGTGAAACTCTAGCAGCATTTTGCTATCTTTTGGATATTGCATATCTTGTGGCTATCCATGCCGGGTTGTGGCATGAGACTTCATTTGAGTTGTAGTTATATTTTGGATAAATGTAGCTTGAATTATAACCTTGTTGTATATGATGAGACAATGGATTTATTCATGTAGTGCTTGTTAAAAGCATTTGATTTCATTTGATGAGTTAATGGAATTGTTGGATAGTTCATTTATGAATAAAATGTGTTTATGAGTGAAAATGATTCATATTGGTGCATGATTTGATTATAAGCATGATTTAGGACTTTTAAATGATATAAACTCCTTTCTTATATGATTTGGAGGTTTTTGAGATGAATTGTGTTGGTAGAAATGGCCTAGAAGGTCAAAAATGACCATTTGCAAAGTTTCAACTTCTGGGCAATTCGATGCATTGAAGCATCCAGTTCAATGCATCGAAGTCCCCAGTTCAATGCATCGAAAAATCTGTAGGATTTTGAAATGTAAAAGTCCCGAGAGTTGTTTTTAGATGATACATGTTCAATGCATCGAAGCTTCAATGCATCGAACTCGTCACTTCAATGGATTGAAGCTCCGATGTATCGAAGTCATCACTTCGTTGGGTCGAAGTCACTTTTTACAGTATACTTGAAAATTGCCCCAAACTTCAAACGGGCATAACTTCTTTATTTTAAATTAGAATTGAGTGTGGTTTCTTTTTAAATCAAGTATTTTTGGATCTTATTTCTAATGGACTAAGTATTACACTCAAATTCTAAATGCATAGGAAGTTAGGTTTCGGATGCTTAGCGGTTCACGGACGTGAATCGGGCGGAACATCTACTATTCACCACCGGTTCCCGGTGGTCTGGGTTTTCGGGCGTGACAGAATGGTATTCGAGTGTGAAGTCAGTATGGTTAAGGTCATTCACGGGGTTGAGTGAACAGGTTCACACCCGGGGTTCGGGTCAGTTTGGGGGAGTCCCAGTGGTTTGAGTTTTGGGACGTGACATGTTGGCCAACGACAACAAAGGAAAATATATGTTTGTCATTAAGACATGTTACATGGTTGAATTTACAAAATCCTGGTGTGTAAATTCAGAAGCCACTAATCATGTTTGCATTTCTTTACAAGGTTCCAGGAGACTCGAAGACTTAATGAAGGGGAGACATATTTGCACCTAGGGTCACAAGCCAGAGTTGTTGTTTTGGCTATTGGAGTCGTTATTCTAAAGCTAGAGAGTGGGAGAAGCTTGATTTTAAATGACTGTCTTTATAAATCAGAAGTTAGAAGAAATTTAATTTATATTTTATGTCTTGTTTCTGAAAACTATGTTTTTACATTTACAAATGTTTTTTCAATTAAAAAGGATGGACATCTTATTGCTACTGGTGCATTGGTGGATGGTCTTTATTTATTTACTCCCAGCTCTTATGTTTTCTATGATAATGAGTTGAATGTGGCCAAAAAGAAATGTGTTTCGTCTGACTCAATGTATCTTTGCCATCATAGATTGGGTCATATTATTCAAAATAGAATTCAAAATTCAGTTAAAGAAGGTTTAATACCTATTGAGGTAGAGGCGGTTTTGCCAACTTATGAATCCTGTATTGAAGGCAAAACAACCAAGAGGCCATTTACCGCTAAAGGATATAGAGCCAAAGAACCATTGGAGTTAGTGCATACTGATGTATGTGGACCTTTAATTATACAAGCAAGAGGAGGGTATGTGTATTTCATTACTTTTACCGATAACTACTCTAAGTTTGGATATATTTATCTAATGTACCATAAGTCTGAAGCTTTTGAAAAATTCTGAGAGTATTAGGCGAAAGTGAAACGAAAATAAGGTAAACACATCAAAACACTACAGTTAGATTATGGATGGGAGTACTTCTTGGGATAGTTTAAGAACCACATGGTTATTGAGGGTATTGTTAGTCAGTTGTCTGCACCAAGTTGCCTTTAGCAGAAAGAAGAAAGAAAACATTATTAGACATGATTAGATCGATGCTCTTATTCAACGTTACCTCTTTCTTTTTGGGAGTTAACTTTGGATGCAGCCACTTACACAATGAATCATGTTCCATCTAAATCGGTACCTAAGACTCCTTATGAGCTATGGATAGGGTGTAGACCTAGTCTGACGTAGTTCCATGTTTGGGGTTGTCCAGCACATGTGCGGATAGGACATGTGACTAAGTTGGAATCAAAATCAAGAATGTGTTTTTCTATAGGCTATTGATAAGCGTTGAATGTTATACATTCTCACGCCTTTACTTATGTATCTTGATCCCATAGCTACACATATTGTATAGTTTTTATGTGTTTTTATGTTTTTGATGATTTCAGGTTCAAACTCAGAATGTGGCGTAATTCAACTCCTTTATTAGTTCAACAATGCATTTTGGATTCCTATCATCCTTCATGTAGAATCTATATTAAGGAAAAGTGAATGGTGGGTCAAGACCAAAGTCAAAAAGTTAGAAAGTTGAAGATCTGCAGAAGAAGGAAGATCGATGCATCGAAGTCCTTACTTCGATGTATCGCCCGAACCTGCTGAAGATATTTTTCTGCAGATATTTTCTCCACTTACCGCTTGTCTAATTTTGCTTGGATAAAGCCTTACACGGAATATCTATGATATTTTGAGCCTCAGATCAGTAATATAGCTAGAGAATATGTAATAAAAGAAACACACACAATTCTTGTAATAGAGAGCATATTTTAAAATTCTAGAGAGATAAAGTAAAGTTCTAGAGAGGGAAAGCTTCAAAGAGAGCTTTGTAAGGCCTTGAAGACCATTTTGAGAATGGGACCATATTTGTCTATGGAGTGCTTCCAGCCCACCATGATCAACTAATCTTTCTCTAGGGTTTTGACAAACCCTAACTTTGTAAATATGTTCTAACTTCAATGAATTGGAAATTTTTATGTATTTTGTGCATATGTCTTTTGCCTGGAGCCTTGTATAAATATGAGTTTACAAATTTTTCATGTTCATGTGTTGTGATTTATCTTCTTGTCTTAGAATGCTTAAATTCCTCACATGATCTTCAAACACTTGTAAGTTTTGCAAGAACTACAAGTGATGGCTTGAGACTAGTTTTCACTATAACATGCATAACTATATTTGCATAGTCCATGCTTAGAGAAGGTGATTTTGCTTCAATTAGGTAAGTAGGTAGGTAGGGAAATCATGTGACGATGATTTTACTACAAGTAGGTAATTAGGTAAACAAGGAAAATCATGCTTTTCGAAGATGGATTATAATATATTAAGGTGTGTATTCTCTTGACGACGCCGTTGTAGGTGGGACTTGTCAACACATCATTAGTACATATTTGCATGAATTTTTCCAATTTATTATAAGTGTGACATACTACGAGGTTAGCAGGGAAGTCTAACCCTAGTCCTTTATTCTTCTCCAAACCTTTGTATTTAAATTACTTTTAGGCTTTCAAAGTAGAGTAAGCAACAACCAACACAGTTATGATTTAAACAAGAACCAACCCTTAACCTTTAGTGAGTCATACCTACGTAGTCTCTATGGGATCGACACCCTCAACTTAGAGCCCTATCCTTCAAGGATTCATTATATTGCGAGTGATAAATTTATAAATTGCGAGTAGTGTAACTGCACACAACAATTTTTGGCGCCGTTGCTGGGGACTATGGTTAAATCGCTAAATTAGAGGATTAAGTCTAGCTTAAATTTTAATTTAACTCATTCTTTATATTCTTTATTTGTAAGTATTTTTATCTTTCTTTTATTTCTTAAGTGTTTCATTGTAGGTACTTTTCTAGTCAAGGCATCGAGACTTAAGCTTGGATCCTTGTGAGTAGAGTACTCAACTATCTTGCACTTAGAAATTTAACATTTTGTTTTTACATATAGTTTAAAGTTTTTGGTTTATTCATATGCAAGGTAGGAGATCCTTGTCATTACCCTTGTTGCCATGTGACCTTTGATAGGCGTTGAATGTTACACATTCTAGCCTCTTAACTTATGTATTTTATTCTCTTAGTGATAGATTATTTTGTGATTTTACTTTATTTTAGTGTTTTCTGTATTTTCAGGGCCTTAATGATTATTTCAGTTAAAACTGTGATTTTGGGCTTTTAAAGATGACATGCAAGATGGTTGGATGAAGCCTACATCAAAGGGATCCATTGAACTCCATATTTTAACTCAACTCAGCCCAAGAAAGAGGTCCAAGAGAATTACAGCTGCTTAAGAAGGTTTCGGGCCTGAAGCCCAAATCTGCGTTTAATAAAGTCTTAATCCCGTTTTGGAAAACGGACCAAAAGTGTTATTTCCGAGCTTCAAATCGATATAATTCTCGCGTAGGGTTGAACGAAATTCGATTCTGCACACTTTTGTATTTCACGGAAATTCCGTAAATCGAACTTCTAGTGGGTCAAAAGTTGGGCCGAAGTCAGCAGGAAAAACCCACCTGATTAGTGCTGCGGGAAAACCTAATTAATTCCTAATTGGATTAGGACTTTGATGTATTCTCTTGGCTATTTAAAGTGACAAATTAGGGCTGTATGGAGGAGGCTTGGCAGCAGCTTGGAAGAGCTTTTGGAATAGAGAATCATTGGAGAACAAGGCGTATCATGAGCGGCTAGTTCAGCCACCAGGGTTTTGATGGAACCCTAACTAAACATCACTGGTTTGATTGTTCTAATTATTGGGGATTTTTGTATTCATTCATAGATTGTGTAATTTAGAGGATTCTTCTTATAGAATTGAGCAATAAAAGTCTTATAAATTCAGTTTCAATGATTTCTTATCTTGTCTTAGATACTTGATTATTGTTATTGAACTCATCCCTCTTGTTTTCTGTGATCATGAGAGTGATTATTACACAATGGTTTTCACTGAATATATCATTAAAAGCTTTGATGGATTATGCCTAGAGAAGATGAACCATACTGCACCTTAGATTAGAGTAGTTAGGCAGATGGCCCATGCCAATCGAAGATAGTCCATGACTTAGCCTTAATTATATGTTATCTTCTTGACGGATGGAGGTGAGCTTGTAGCCACCGACACCACTTATGCATGATATGATGCCCCATAGTTAGTTCAATTGACCATTGATTGTGAAGTTAGTGGTGAAATCAATTACCCTAGACTTATCTTATATTCTCTACACTCCTTAGTTTTTCTTTCTTTTGTTCAATTGCTTCATTAGTTAATTTAGTTTTAAAAATCAGAATTTACTTCTTTTAAATTTAATTAGAATTAATTCCTTATATCCAACACAGTCAGACCACAGTCCCTGAGGTACGATACCCATTCCTTTCGATAGCCCTATTCTACAAGGAATTCGTTCTATTGCGAAGTGTGGTAATTTTTAATTGATATACTTTTTGAGTCACACTCACACACGAATCAATTTTTGGCGCCGTTGCCGGGGACTGTCTATTTGATTGTTTGGATTTTTAGAATTAGTTCTAATTGGATTTTTAGTTTAGGAATTTTTTTTATTTTTTTTCTTTTATTTTTATTTTATTTTTCTTTTGTTTTCTTTTGAATTACTAATTAGTTTTATTTTATTTTTTAGTTTAGAAATTTTTTTTTTTTTTTTTAGCTACTAACCTAATTTTTTTTTATTATTATTATTATTTTTTTTTCCGGTACTTCAATCACCATACCATTGAGCAAGAGGAAGAGACTATTTACATCATGGATGGTGTGCGTGGTAATAATGAGGACAACAATATTGTGCCTAATGCTGTTGTGGAAAAAGTGAGATTGATCAGAGACTACTATGTCCCAGAGACTTATAATTCACCAGCTGATTTTCAATTGCCTAATGTCACTGCACAGAACTATGAGATCAAGCCCAGTATCATTCATATGTTGCCATCCTATTTTGGGTTGACTCATGAGGATCCGTACAAGCACTTGGATGAATTTATAGAAGTTTGCTCATTAACAAAAATTCATAACTTCTCAGAAGATGCTTTTCGGATGCGACTCTTTCCATTCTCTCTAAAAGAAAAGGCCAAGTATTGGTTCAGATCTCTACCGGCGAGCTCTATCACTACATGGACTCAAATGCAACATGAGTTCTTGAAGAAATATTTTCCAATAGGGAGGACCAATCAATTCAGACGAGCTATCACTGGTTTCTCTCAATTTGAGGGAGAACAATTTTTTGAGGCATGGGAGAGATTCACGGACCTTCTTAGGAAGTGTCCTCATCATCAAGTTCCAAAGTGGCAGTTAGTGCAATGTTTTTATGAGGGATTGACAGAAGGTAACAGACAGATGGTAGATGCATCATGTGGGGGCACTTTTATGTTAAAAAGTGAAGAGGAAGCTTGGACTTTGTTCGAGAACCTCAGTGACAATTCTTTACAACATGTGTCTTCATCCCATTCAAGCAGACCAACCCATTCAAGGAAGGCAGATGATATTTTTGAGATTGGTTCTGTAGATGCTATGTCTACCATTGTGGATGCTGTGTCACAGAGAGTGGTGCAACTCATGGCGGGTGGTCAAGTTCCTAATCAATCTTCATACCCTCCTATTTTTGAGCCATGTGATTTTTGCTCGAGTCCTATGCACCATGTCAATAATTGTCCTTCACTTGGGCAATTTTTCAATCTTCCACAAGAGCAAGGGGTAGCAATTCAGCCCACTTTTCAACCTCAGAACTATGTGCCTTCACAATCATATCAAGAACAAGTTCCTATGGCACAGAGGTATTCAGCCATTGAGGACAAGATGACAATTGTCCTAGAAAAACTTGAGAAGCTTGACTCTATTATAGAGATAGTGCAAGCTACTGCAGCAACAGTTCAATCCACTACTCAACTAGTTTACTCTCACTCTCAGTCGATTGCCAAACTGGAATCTCAGTTTGGACAACTTGTCAATGCCGTGAGTAGAAGAGAAGAGGGAAAACTACCAAGCCAACTAGTTGCCAACCCAAGAGGGGTTCATGTCCTTGAACATATTTCTTCTTTGAGCAACCCACACCATGAACAATTTCAAGCCATCACCACTCTTAGAAGTGGAGAAATAAGTGACAACAAGGTGGGGGAGAAGAAGCTTGATGAAGAAGAGGTGCCAAAGAGTTCTAATGCTGAAATTTCTCATGAGCCTAAAGTGAAATTGAATACTTTTAATGTCATCCAACATCCTCTAGATGAGAGTGATTGTTTCTTCATGGATGACTTTGATGATTATGTTGAAGAAGTTGATCCGGTTGATCTATCTCATGATGTTGAGAAGTCCATTGAGGGGGTGAATGATTTACTTGATGTAGTGGCCATGAAAAATACTCCACCTTGGAGGATTCCGATTGAACCATTGCCTATTTTTTCTAGCACTCCTGTGATGCCATCATTAGAGTCTCCTCCAGGGGTAAAATTGAAACATGTTCCGTCAATGGAGAGAGATGTGTTTTTCAAAGCCAATGACACCATTTCAATTTCTTTGAGTTCGACACAAGGAGGTGAGGATCATATAGGAGGGACGAAACTAAATCTCCTCAAGAGATGTGGCATTGGGTGAACTTTCAATTGAAGTCGATGACCGTCTCCTATGGACGTTAAATTGTAGGATTAGTATGTATTTCTATCCTTTAATTTCTTTAGTTTTCTTTTATTTTTATTTTTATTTGATTTTATTTTTATTTTTAGTTTATGTTTTTTTTTAGTTTCTTTCAATTTTAGGTGTGTTTTAATGTGTTTTCTTTGAGTTTTTGATGTATAAGTTGCTTCCGGAGGATGCCAAGAGGTGTACCGAGGTATTTGGACTCAAGACGGGTGAAAAAACGTGCTCTCGGTCGACCTTGGGCGATGGAGACTCCAAAAATACTCTTCCCGGTCGACCTTGGGAGATAGACGCCAAAGGAGCTCCAGCAGGGGGGATCGATCGCCCCTTTGAAGGGGGATCGATCGCCCCCATTTTTTCTCTACATGGGCTGCCAACCAGCTGGGCGATCGATCGCCCAGCCCTAGGGGGATCGATCGCCCAGCCCCAACATGCCCAATTGCTTTGATTTTTGCTCTTTTTGCTCCCTCTTCAATACTTAATTGCTCCCACTTGAAAATTTTCAAGCTTTGGTGACTTTTTGTGCCTCTCCAACATCAAAATACACTCTAAAAATCTTTCATAACACTACTTGATCATCATCATTCATCACCATCATCATCCATTCCAATCTATTTTTCTCCATCCTCATTAAATGATCAATTTTCTCAAGTTCTTCTTCACAAGGAAGTAGACTTTGTTTGAAAAATTGGTTGGATTTCTTTGAGAGGTTTTATGCTACAAGTTTGGGGGAGGACATTGCACATTGAATGTGGGCTACTTGGTTGATTTTGATGCTCCATTCCGGCCATGACTTAAATGCTTCGGCACCACCTTCTCCTTGATTTCTCGGAGGTAACTATCTTTTGTATTTTTATTTTTATTTTATTTTTTTTATTTTCTTCTTTATTTTATTTTTCATAATATTTTTTCTTTCTTTCTTTCTTCAGTTTTTAAAAAAAAAAAAAAAAAAAAAAAATTTCTTCTTTCATATTTATTTTCACCCATATTATTTCACTTGGTCTTTGGGGTATAGTGGTTTGTTTTGACAGGTTGAAACATCCAAGTTTGGGGGTGTGCTTGCATTGCCTCATACTATTGGTTTGCTATATTTTCTTGCCACTACCTCTCCGAATTCCTGGTAACATCGTTCTTACTCTTCTCTATGCTTCAATTGGGTGTACATTGAGGACAATGTACAGTTTAAGTTTGGGGGTGAGGCGATGCCTATTTGTGTGCTTTATTGCAATATGGGGGAAAATTTGTGTGAAATTCTTCTTGTATTAGGATTTTATTTTATTTTATTTTCTTAGTTTGTTTTTTATTTTGTTTTGTTTTATTTTTAGATAGAATGTTTTGACATTATTCAAAGGATTAGTACCTTATGTAGGTGCTTAACTTGCAATTTTTGAGTATGTTTGAAAATTTTGAAAACTGTGGTTTAAATTAAGTGGTTTTAATCATGGTTTGCAATAACATGTTTTGAAGTGATTAATTTTAGTTTCCTTACATGCACAAACACACTAGCATAGTCTTATGGGGTATAAACTTTGGTTTTGAGTTATTGAGTTACATATGCTTGATATTAATTAGTATCTCTTGAGAATGAGTACCGATGATGTGTTTACTTGACTTCAATGAAAAAGAAAAAAAAAGAAGAAAAAAAGTGATGAATAAGCAAATCAATTTGATCCTTTTCATGAGTAACCGGGCCTCTATGCCTCAGGAAGCACGGAGTGTTCGCGTCAAAAGTGAAAGGGTGAGAAAAGATGAGCGTTGGTTGTCTTGATTTGTAGCCTGACTGATTCGAGTAATTAGGTCTTCGGGGTATCTTAAAGCCTAGTGCCCTAAAGCCATCTGGTTTGGGAGTCACTGACTGAAAGCTTGCTACATGGATCTTTCAGAAAGCTTAATAAATCAAGACATTGCACAACCAATGAAGCAATGGAAAAAAAGAATGATGAAAAAAAAAATGAAAAAGTCATGTATGCATGTTGGGAAGTATGATTTCAATAAGGAGAGCTAGTGAGTTGAAAGGGTATGTGCCTTAATATATTCAGAGCTGGGTTATGTTACATGAGATGATTGCTAGTTCACTTTACACGAGGGAGCTAGAGTTGATTATTTTGAGATATGTTGATGTGAATTATGCATGGGGACCATTACTTTGAATTATAGAATTTGAAAGTTTGAAATTATTCTTGAATGCAAGTTTGTAACTATGTATTGTAATCTTCTTCTTGAATTAATGTTGAAACAGAATTTTGAATGTTTGTGGGTAACATTTCTGGAAACCCTCACGAGACTATACTCGTCCACTAGGGGGAACCTAGGGGTTTAAAGGCTTGTTGCATATGCTAAATGCAATCGTTTCTCCCACGAAAGTGGAGTTGGGTAGTTTAGTTAGTATTTAGTAGTTTCTTTTGTTTTAGTTTTGTTTTATTCTATTGCTAAGGGACTAGCAATATGTAAGTTTGGGGGTGTGATAGGCGTTGAATGTTACGCATTCTAGCCTCTTAACTTATGTATTTTATTCTCTTAGTGATAGATTATTTTGTGATTTTACTTTATTTTAGTGTTTTCTGTATTTTCAGGGCCTTAATGATTATTTCAGTTAAAACTGTGATTTTGGGCTTTTAAAGATGACATGCAAGATGGTTGGATGAAGCCTACATCAAAGGGATCCATTGAACTCCATATTTTAACTCAACTCAGCCCAAGAAAGAGGTCCAAGAGAATTACAGCTGCTTAAGAAGGTTTCGGGCCTAAAGCCCAAATCTGCGTTTAATAAAGTCTTAATCCCGTTTTGGAAAACGGACCAGAAGTGTTATTTCCGAGCTTCAAATCGATATAATTCTCGCGTAGGGTTGAACGAAATTCGATTCTGCACACTTTTATATTTCACGGAAATTCCGTAAATCGGACTTCTAGTGGGTCAAAAGTTGGGCCGAAGTCAGCAGGAAAAACCCACCTGATTAGTGCTGCGGGAAAACCTAATTAATTCCTAATTGGATTAGGACTTTGATGTATTCTCTTGGCTATTTAAAGTGACAAATTAGGGCTGTATGGAGGAGGCTTGGCAGCAGCTTGGAAGAGCTTTTGGAATAGAGAATCATTGGAGAACAAGGCGTATCATGAGCGGCTAGTTCAGCCACCAGGGTTTTGATGGAACCCTAACTAAACATCACTGGTTTGATTGTTCTAATTATTGGGGATTTTTGTATTCATTCATAGATTGTGTAATTTAGAGGATTCTTCTTATAGAATTGAGCAATAAAAGTCTTATAAATTCAGTTTCAATGATTTCTTATCTTGTCTTAGATACTTGATTATTGTTATTGAACTCATCCCTCTTGTTTTCTGTGATCATGAGAGTGATTATTACACAATGGTTTTCACTGAATATATCATTAAAAGCTTTGATGGATTATGCCTAGAGAAGATGAACCATACTGCACCTTAGATTAGAGTAGTTAGGCAGATGGCCCATGCCAATCGAAGATAGTCCATGACTTAGCCTTAATTATATGTTATCTTCTTGACGGATGGAGGTGAGCTTGTAGCCACCGACACCACTTATGCATGATATGATGCCCCATAGTTAGTTCAATTGACCATTGATTGTGAAGTTAGTGGTGAAATCAATTACCCTAGACTTATCTTATATTCTCTACACTCCTTAGTTTTTCTTTCTTTTGTTCAATTGCTTCATTAGTTAATTTAGTTTTAAAAATCAGAATTTACTTCTTTTAAATTTAATTAGAATTAATTCCTTATATCCAACACAGTCAGACCACAGTCCCTGAGGTACGATACCCATTCCTTTCGATAGCCCTATTCTACAAGGAATTCGTTCTATTGCGAAGTGTGGTAATTTTTAATTGATATACTTTTTGAGTCACACTCACACACGAATCAACCTTGAACTTGAATGAACTCTTAGACAATATAGTAGCGTTCCTAGGGACCCTATATTGTTTAGAGAACATAGGAGAGAAACTATGGCAAATAATGACAACCAAAATGTTCAGCAAAATCCAATCTTACCACCCCCACCGAGCAGTGAGATTCTTCGAGATTTTTATGTTCCATCTACCTATGCGTCTCCTTCTCATATTCGTTTCCCGAATGCGGGGAGGAACAATTTTGAAATCAAATTCTCAACAATTAATCTTCTTAGTTGTTTCCATGGGCTTCAAAACCAAGATCCTTATAAACATATTGATGAATTCTTAGAAGTGTGTTCGACTCTACAGTTGAATGTACAAGCGGATGACAACTTAAGACTTCGTCTTTTTCCCTTCTCGCTTAAGGATAAAGCCAAACAATGGTTTAATGCCTTAGAGCCAAATTCCATTAACTCTTGGACAGAAATGCAATGGGAGTTTCTAAAGAAATACTTCCCAATGGAAAAAACTAATGATGCGCGAAGAGCCGTCATTGGTTTCTCTCAAAGGGAGGGAGAAGCTTTTCATAAAACTTGGGAAAGGATGAAAGATCTTTTGACTCTCAAATGGCAATTGGTGCAAGAATTTTTGATGGTTTAGGGGAGCCCCATAAAAAAATGGTTGATGCTAGTTGTGGAGGTACATTCTTTCTAAAAAGCCCCGATGAAGCATAGATACTCTTTGAGAACTTGAGTGAAAATTCATCTCACCATTCTTCTAATGAAAGGAAGAATAAGGTAGTTGCTCCTCTTAATGCCTAAACTGAAAGTGTTTTTGAAATGCGTAAGGAGCAAGCAACAAATAGGAAGATAGAAGCTTTAGAAAATAAATTGGATCAAGTTATGTTGGCCGGTTATTCTTCTTTTTCCTCCAATCCTACTATTCCTAATCCTACCCTTCATCCCACATATGATGTGTGTTCATTCTGCTCTAGTCCTTCACATTATATTAAGTATTTCTCTCATACGAGGCAATATGCCAAATTTTCACATGAGCAAGTAAATGCACTTTACTCTAGGCCGAGCCAACTATCATACCAAAACTTTTACACTCCCAGATGGAGAGCTCAAAATCAATTCCAATATGGGAACCAAGGCCAATATCAAGGACCTCGGGGACCACCTGGACAGCAAGGTCTATCTCAATTCCAATCTAGACCTTATCAAACTAATTCAAATTCAAGCTTCTACTACACTCCCAATCAACCACATTCTCAAAACTCAAGTTTTGAGGAAAAGGTTTTGGCAGCTTTAGGCAATATCGAAAGTAATACTTAAAAGATCAACTCCCACTCACAATCTATTGCAAAGATAGAGTCCCAATTGGGATAGCTAACTAATACAATGAATCATAGAGAGGGTGGAAAGTTGCCTAGCCAAACGGTGGCCAATCCGAACGGAGTTCAAGTAATTGATCATGCTTCCCATTCCTTTGAGTTCAACAAAAAACAAGCTCAATCAATTACTACTCTAAGGAATGATAGAATGCTAGAAAATTCAATTGACAAGATAAAAGAGAATGAATATGAGCGTCTGGTAAATCCAATTAGTCACATTTTTAATCCAAAAGATCTTCCAATAAATCCAAAAGAGTTCTCTAATAATCCAAAAGAAAAAGAAAAGGATAAAATCATTGAAGCTACATTCTCATCGACTCCAAATCAAGCGGTTTCATATAAACCTCCAATTCCCTTTCCTCAAAGATTAAGGGAACCAACTCAATTCGGGAAACAAGGAGAGAAATTGCAAGATATGAGAATCACTGCCTAATCAACTTAATCTTATCCGTAGTCTCATGCACAATATCCAGGCACAATATCCAGGCCTAAGGTTGTGGTCTCACCTACCTTAGTCCAACAAACTCGAGATTTACAAAGTATGTCATACAACACCTCAAATGGTGCCATCTCAATACTGGCCTAATAACTGTTGTTGTACGTAAACTCTACAAGTGACAAATGGTCCTCCCAACCATTGCCAAAAATAAAGAATACAAGCACAAAACATATCCTCCAATATTTGAATAGTATGCTTTGACTATCCGTCAATCTGAGGATAACATGTTGTGTTAAAATGTAACTCAGTGTCCAATACTATTTCGAATCCCTGCAAAATCTTAAAGTGAACCATGGATCCCTATCTAATACAATGGATACTAGAACCTCATGTAATCTCACAATTTGTTCCACGTATTACTTATTGAGCCTCACATCATCATTCAACCTCATAGGCAAAAAGTAAGCTATTATGGTCAATCGATCCACAACAACCCAAACTATATCATTGCCCTTGTTCGATATTGGAAGACTCGTCACAAAGTCTATGGTAATTTGTTACCATTTCCATTCACCACTGGTAATGATTGTAACAACCCAACTGACTTTTGATGTTCCCCTTTTACTTGTTGGCGAGTAAGGCATCTCGCCACAAACTATGTCACATCCTTCTTCATCCCTTGCCACCAATATTGGCACCTCACATTATGGTACATTTTGGATCAACCAAGATGAACTGTAAAACGAGAATGTTGAAATTCCCATAATACATCATCACGACAATCAGAAGGAACTAACATCAATCTTCTAAACCATAGACCCCTATCCAAATGCAAGGTTCAATCTCTCACTGTCGTACCACTAGCAATCTGTTAGTGAATAGACACCAACTCACCATCCCTCTTCTGTGCTTCAATCACCTTGCTCACAAGCATAGGTTGAGCTACCAAGCCAAACAATGTAGCTGGCTCACTATCATCACTGAAATACAATCCCAACTTTGAGAAATCTTCCATTATTTTCAATTGCCGAATGGCTATGCAAGCTAGAGTCCCGTGAGACTTTCTGCTCAACTCATCCGCCACTACATTTGCTTTACCTAGATGGTGTTACAAATCAAAGTCATAATTCTCCATGTACTCAATCCCTCGCCTCTGTCTCATGTTAAAGTCTTTTTGGGAGGAAAGGTACTTGAGACTTTTGTGATCCTAATACACCTCAAATCTTTCTCCATACAAGTAGTGTCTCCACTTTTTCAAGGTGAAGATCACTACTACTAACTCCAAATCATGTGTAGGATAGTTGTGTTTGTGAGTTTTTAACTATCTAGACCCATAAGTAACTACTCCATCACATTGTATCAACACACAACCTAGCCCGCTACTCAAAGCATTACAATAAATCACATGCCCCAAGCCATGCCCGAGTATCATCAAAATAGGAGTTGTAGTCAACCGCTTCTTCAATTCACGGAAAGCTAACTTACATGCTTCATTTCACACAAACTTCACACCTTTACGAGTGAGTCGTGTCATAGGTGCTGCAATACTAGAGAAATTATTCACAAAACTTTTATAGTAGCCAACCAAACCAAGAAAACTCCGAATCTTGAAGACACTCTTCGGATTCTCCCAACTCATCATAACCTTAATCTTAGATGGATCAATTGAAACTCTATCTCCCGAAATGAAATGCCAAAGGAATTTCACCTTTTAGAGCCAAAACTCGCACTTTTCATACTTAACGTATAGTTGGTGCTCTCTAAGGATTTGCAAAATTGCCATCTAATGTAACTCATGTTCCTCCTCCGAAGATGGGTACACAAATATATCATCCATAAATATTACCACAAAAGTGTCAAGGTACTTATAGAATGCACAGTTCATCAAGTCCATAAATGCCGTTGATGCATTAGTCAAACTGAATGGCATTACAAGGAACTTATAATGCCCATACCATGTACGAAAAGTCATTTTGTGGATATCCTAATCCTTCACCCTCAATTGGTAGTAACCCAACCTTAGATCAATTTTTGAGAAGTAGTGAGCTCCCTTCAACTGATCAAATAGGTCATCTATCCTTGGCAATTGATACTTGTTCTTGATTGTCACATGATTCAACTTTTGATAATCAATGCAGAATCGCAAAGCACCATCTTTCTTCTTTGCAAACAATACTGGTGCTCCCTACAGTGACGCACTCGGTCTAATAAAGCCTTTAACTTTTAAATCATCCAATTGGTGTTTCAATTCCACCAATTCCACTGGTGCTATCCGATATGGTGCCATAGAAATGGGCGTTGCACCGAGTATAAGATCTATCCTGAATTTGACCTTTCTTTTGGGAGGCAAATCTGTCAAATCTTTCTGTAAGACATCTAGGTACTCACATAACACCATCAAATATACCTCTCTCATAATCTCCTCTCCCTTGGCCAAAAGATTAGCCAACATAAAGTTGTGTCACTCTCGACTGCTAATGCTATAACATAGTGAAGTATAGGAGTCACTCCGATCTCCCACAAAACAAAAGCAATCACCCTCAGGAGTTCAAATCATCACTCACTCTTTCCACATATACAAGGCGTCACACTCATAATACCTAACTCAAACACTCCAAAACTGATCATAGTCAAACCGCTACCCAAGGTTTCCAAATCCTTTCCAAAGCAATTACTATGCTTACAAATCCACCATTGTTAAATATGGTTTACAATACTGGCATATCATCCCGGGCATAGTCTACAACTCTGTGCAATTACTGAAACAAACCACATAAATACTATATACTTGTCAAAAAAAGCCACATAAATAGTGCGTTTGCTAAAACAAGCTACATAAATTCGGTGCACTTACCAAAATAAGCCACCTAAATAGTGTACTAAGACACATAACAATGCTCAATTTCATAGACTATAACCCGATGGAATCCAACACCAAGTTTAGGATCGTACATTTTACTGATTTCATAATCTCATTAACCAATCAATTTTCATCGCTAATTATTCGAGAAAAGAATCATGTCTCGTTTCATCCTTCCACTCCAAGGAACTAGTTGATAATTAGAGAGAAGTCCTTCCATATTAGCACTTCACTTTAGATAACCCTTGCCAGTGAGAGTTTAAGGTCACTTACAATCACCTACAGTCTCATACAACCTACCCGACGTATATACTAGACTGTGTCCACCCCAACCCCTCATGGTAATAAATCATCCTCAGTTTCGATACTACATGTCAGGGTTCTAACCACCGTTAACTAATCCTTCCCTTAAAAATAATATCCAACACTCATCACACAACTTTCATTCATTTCATATAACTCAAACATATCACTTTCAGATGTATAAATAGTCAGCTATCCATTAACTCAAAACGATTAAATTAATTCCAAGCATTCATCCCACTAAATTAACAAAACACCTCAGACATACCCAGTCTAGAATTATGGTATCATAGTATTACCAATAGCCATACTCAATTAACTAACCTCTAGTCCCCAATACCCGTGCAATGATATAGGTTAATGACAATAAGTTATTGATAGACGTTGAATGTTACGCATTCTAGCCTCTTAACTTATGTATTTTATTCTCTTAGTGATAGATTATTTTGTTATTTTACTTTGTTTTAGTTTTTCTGTATTTTCAGGGCCTTAATGATTAATTCAGTTAAAACCAAGCTTTTGGGCTTTTAAAGAAGACATCCAAGATGGTGAGATGAAGCCTACATCAAGGAGAATCACTCCACCATTTATTTCAACTCAATTCAGCCCAAGAAAGAGGTCCAAGAGAATTACAGCTGCTTAAGAAGGTTTCGAGCCTGAAGCCCAAATCTGCGCATAATACAGTCTTAATCCCATTTTGAAAAACGGATCAGAAGTCTTATTTTCGAGCCTCAAATTTGATTCTGCACACTTTCGTATTTCACAAAAATTCTGTAAATCGGACTTCTAGTGGGTCAAAAGTTGGGCCGAAATCAGCAGGAAAACCCACATGATTAGTGCTGCGGGAAACCCTAATTTATTCCTAATTGGATTAGGACTTTGGGGTATTCTCTTGGGAGTAAAGTGAAGACTTGGAGGCTGAATTAGAGAGGAGATTAGACAGAGAGAGAACAGAGCTTGGAAAGTCTGAGACTGTTGAGAAGAGAACAGAAACATATTCGCAGAGCCATTGGAGAACGAAGTCATACGCATAATTCATGAAGATGATGCATTCTTCCTCAACAGTTGAAGCTTCTTCTTCTACCATGAGCGGCTAGTTCATCCACTAGGGTTTTGATGTAGCCCTAACAAAGCATCAATGGTTTGATTGTTTTAATTATTGGGGACCTTTATATACATGCATAGATTGTGTAATTCAGAGGATTCTTATTATAGAATTGAACAATAAAAGTCTTGTAAATTCAGTTTCAATGATTTCTTATCTTGTCTTAGATATTTAGTTGTTGTTATTGAACTCAATCTCTCTTGTTTTCTGTGATCATGAGAGAGATTATTACACAATGGTAATCACTGAATATATTGTTATGAGCTTTGATGGATTATGCCTAGAGAAGATGAACCATACTGCACCCTAGATTAGAGTAGTTAGGCAGATGACACATGCCAATCGAAGATAGTCCATGGCTTAGCCTTAATCATATGTTATCTTCTTGACGGATGAAGGTGAGCTTGTAGCCACTGACACCACTTATGCATGATGTACTTCCCCTATAGTTGATTCAATTGACCATTGATTGTGGAGTTAGTGGTGAAGTCAAACACCCTAGATTTCTCTCATATTATCTTCACTATCTTATTTATCTTTGATTTATTTTATATTCCTATCATCCTAGGTCATCCATTCTTGGTTACGGCAAATGCTTGCGTTAGTTGCCATACCGGAGTAATGGACATCTCTTTCGGGAATATGAAAGTTCGTTTGAACATCTTCAATGCTTCCCACCACACATCCGAAGACGAAAGTGAGTGCTTTTGTGTCGATGTAGTGGAAGACCTTGTTCAAGAAGCACTTCCTTCTATTCTTTCTAAGGATCCTTTAGAGGCATGCCTGAATCATTTCAACTGTGCCAATTTTGACATTGAGCAATCCATTTGTGAAGTCAATTCAATGCTCAATGTCACTACTGTCATAGATGTACCTAAATGGAGAGTTCCAAGAGAACCCTTGCCTCCTTTGTCCAAAATATCCCAAACTCCTTCTCTAATTTCCCCACCACAACTTGAGCTCAAGCCTCTACCGGCTACACTTAAGTATATTTTCTTGGGCGCTAATGAGACCCTTCCAGTCATTATTGCTTCCAATCTCATCGATGATCAAGAGATGGAACTCCTTAAGGTGCTAAAAGAGCACAAGGAAGCAATAGGATGTAGTGTGGCAGATCTTAAGGGAATAGATCCTTCTATTTGTATGCACCGCATACACTTGGAAGAAGATGCAAAGACCTTAAGGGAGGCACAACGTCGATTAAATCCAAATATGAAGGACATTGTAATGAAGGAGGTGATGAAGTTACTAGATGCGGGAATCATTTACCCCATTTCAAATAGTAAGTGGGTTAGTCCCACTCAAGTGGTTCCAAAGAAGTTCGGTATTATGGTGCAACCAAATGATAAGGGTGAATTAGTTCCCCAACGCACCACCACGGGATGGAGAGTGTGCATAGATTATCGAAAATTAAATCCAGCCACTCGAAAAGATCACTTCCCTCTTCCCTTTATTGATCAAATCTTAGAGAGACTAGCCGGTCAAAGTTTTTATTATTTCTTAGATGGATATTTTGGCTATAATCAGGTTGCTATAGACCCGAGGGATCAAGAGAAAACCACATTTACATGTCCTTTCGGCACATTTGTTTATAGACGCATGCCCTTTGGGTTGTGCAACGCGCCGGTGACTTTTCAACGGTGTATGATGTCTATCTTTTCGGATATGGTGAAAAAATTCTTGGAAGTGTTCATGGATGATTTTTTCGTGTTTGGGCCTTCATTTGAATCATGTCTCCAAAATCTATCCCGTGTTCTCAAACGATGTCAAGAGACCAACCTAATTCTTAGTTCAGAAAAGAGCCATTTTATGGTGCAAGAGGGTATTGTCCTGGGGCACATTGTGTCTAAGAGAGGAATCGAGGTTGACAAAGCCAAGGTTGAGCTTATTTCCAAACTTCCTCCACCATCAATGATGAGAGAGATTCGTTCATTCCTTGGGCCTGCGAGCTTTTATCGCTATTTTATCAAAGACTTTAGCAAGATTTCTCGGTCCTTGTGCCGCCTTCTTGAAAAAGAATATTGTTTTACCTTTGATGAAGCGTGCCTTAGCGCTTTTGAAAAACTCTGCACCATGCTTACGACCACTCCAATTCTAATCCCTCCAAATTGGGCTCTCCCATTTGAGATTATGTGTGATGCATCTGATTACACCATGGGTGCGGTCTTAGGGCAACAAGTAGACAAATTGCCACATGTCATCTACTACGCAAGTAAAACCCTTTTCGAGACTCAAATCAATTATACCACAACGGAAAAGGAGTTGCTTGCGGTAGTATTTACCTTAGACAAATTTTGAGCTTATTTATTAGGTTCCAAGGTCATTGTCTATTCGGACCATACTGCCCTCCGACATCTTTTGGCCAAAAAGGACACCAAGCCTAGGTTGATCTGATGGATACTCTTGTTGCAAGAGTTCAATTTTGAGATTAGAGACAAAAAAGGAACTGAAAATGTGGTGGCTGACCACCTGTCTAGACTTCTTGTTGAATCCCTCCATAATTCCATTCCAGTTTGTGAATTCTTCCTGGATGAACAATTCTTTGTCATTTCTTAAGAGAGTATCCCTTGGTATGCGGATGTTGTTAACTACTTGGCAACCAGTAAAATACCATCTTCTTGGACCAAGCAAGAGAAGGATCATTTTTTCTCCCAATCACGATCATATTATTGGGACGATCCTCAATTGTTCAAATATTACCCCGATCAAATAATTTAGAAATGTGTACCCAACAGTGAATTCCATAGCATTCTCAAATTTTGTCATACACTCGCTTGTGGGGGACACTTTAGTGCTAAGAAAATCGCAGCAAAAATTCTTCAATGCGGATTTTTCTGGCCAACACTTCATCGGGATGCATATTCATTCTGCCGCTCTTGTGAGCGATGTCAGCGCCTTGGCGCGATGTCTCAGAAGGACATGATGCCTCTTAATCCTATTGTTATCATTGAGATATTTGATGTGTGGGGCATTGACTTCATGGGACCATTTCCACCCTCTAATGGTCATGAGTACATACTTGTGGCGGTGGATTACGTATCTAAATGGATAGAGGTCGTTGCTACCAAAACCAATGATCACGCAGTCATGGTTAAGTTCATTCAAGTGAACATCTTTAGCCAGTTTGGTACCCCTCGAGCCCTCATCAGTGACGGAGGTAAACATTTCTGTAACCGGTTCCTTCGAACCTTGCTTACCAAATACTCTGTCACACATAAAGTAGCCACCCCATACCATCCTCAAACTAGTGGCCAAGTAGAGGTATCTAATAGGGAAATTAAGAACATTCTTGAGAAAACCGTTCGGCCTGACCGAAAAGATTGGTCAGTGCGACTAAATGATGCATTATGGGCATACCGAACCACGTATAAGACTCCCATTGGAATGTCACCTTACCGGATGGTTTATGGCAAAGCGTGCCATCTCCCGGTTGAATTGGAGCATAAAGCTATGTGGGCCACCAAAACTTTCAATTTTGACATGCAAACGGCCGGATCTAATCGAAAGCTTCAATTAAATGAATTGGAAGAATTGCGACATGACGTGTATGAGAATGCTAAAATCTATAAGGCAAAGCCCAAAGCCTTTCATGATCATCATATTCGAGTCAAAACGTTTTCTCCGGGCCAAAAAGTATGGTTGTACAACTCACGCCTCCATTTGTTTCCCAGAAAACTTTGCTCCCGTTGGGATGGTCCATTTTTGATTAATTTCGTCGCTCCCCACGGAGCGGTGGAATTGAAGGACTTGAAAGATGGATCGTTGTTCAAAGTAAATGGGCAGCGCTTAAAAGTGTGCGTGGATGACCAAGTTACTACCGAATACGTGGATGTCGTCACTTTGACAGATCCCGTGTATTTTGACTTGTGAGCCAATTCAGACGTCATGCCATAGACGTGTAAGGTGGCGAGGCCGTGGTAGCTATCATGCTTCCATGATGTCCCTTTAATCCAAGGAAAATGTTGTACCTAAGCAATTTAGTATCTAAGTCCCATCAGTCCAAGTCCATGAAGCATAGCTCAAGCTGACTATTTTTGGCCATTTTGATTGATCGAAGCTGAGATCTCGATCAATCGAGATTTTGGTCTCGATTGATCAAAATAATACAGAAAGTTTACCAAGTCCAAAGTCCCGAGAGGTAGTATTCTTCGATTACACTTCGATAGGTCCTCGATCGATCAAAATTTTGATTGATTGAAGTGGGATCTCGATTGATCGAAGTGGTATCTCGATTGATCGAAGTGAATTTTCGATTGAGCGAAGTGAATCTCGATTAATCGAAGTAGGATTTCGATCAATCGAAATCTCAATTGATCGAGATGTGCATCTCGATCAATCGAGATTGACGCGACGCCTACACGTGAGCCGAATTCTTATTTAAACCATTGGGCTTCCCTCTCATTTCAAAAGACCATCTGACTTCCTTCTCTTCTCCGAGCGATCCAAAGATTTCCCAAGCGCCGTCCCACACTTAATCTATCATCCCCTACCATCCACCGCCATTCGCCGTAGTTCGAAGATCTTCGAGAGCGCGCACGTTCATCTCTTTGAGGTTGCAAGTTGGGTCTTCATTTTTTGTGCCGGTCATCATCTTCACCTTGAGGTAAGTGATGCATGGCTATACTTTGCTTACTTTGCCACTATTTTTGATAGTTTTACGGTGTAATAAACATAGCCAGATGATGTGGGGATGGAATGATTCGTGTTTGCTATGTTAACAACTGGATTTTACGGGTTTCGGGGGTAGGAATGCATGTATAGGTGAGATATTGCATTATTTTTGTTTCGAATGCTAAATGTACGGTTTGCAACCGCGGGCCATCGTTTCGGTTGCATCCGCTCACGCTGCCTAGTTGAGAGCGAATTTTTGAATACATATGTCAACACCATGGACTAGAACCTCATTTTTTTTTTATTCTTATTTTAGTATTCCTTTTATTTTCTTTTTATTTATGTACTTTTGGAATAAGTGCAGCTTATTCTGAGGCTATGGTGAGAGTGAAAAATGCCGCCAGTTCTATTCGAGATGTGCCCGGGAGAGCCTTCCGGACCCGAAAGTTTCACCCGGAGCAGACATTCGATCTGAGAGAGTTCGAGGCGCATCCCGATAGCTCGTGGGCTGTAGCAGAGCTCAGGCGGCGTCGCCTTGACCGGTTATATGTGCCTCCCATTGATGTGGCACACGAGCGCTTGGTGCAGGCCTTTTACGAGCATATGACCTATTCCTGCACCACGTCGGACACATTGGAGATGATCGTGGGTGGCACGACTATCACTATCACTCCGAGCTGGATTGCGCAGATGTTCGGCATCCCTCACCAGCAGCCCCCAGATATGGTTGACCAGGACGGTCGATCGATCTACATGGCCGAGCTTCCAGCGGACACGACACTATTTTCCATCGTGATGGACATATGTGGCGGGGCATTTACCATGCCCAGTCACAACTGCACGTCCAAATTGATGTGCCCGAGTAGGCTATGGTTCCTGGACACCATTCTCATCAAGAACGCGTGTCCTCTACAGCATGTGGCAGAGCGCAGAGGTGACTACCTCCGTTGCCTTTACGCCTTCCACACGGGCACGTAATTTTCTGTCCCATCACTGATATGGGGGTAGATGTTCAAGATCTGGGACGGCCTCTTCAACAAGAGGATGAGGCGAGCAGCGAGTTGGCGACTTCCCTTTCCTTTCCTCGTTGCTGCTTTTCTGAGCTGTGCCAGTATACCGGTCAATGATACTGATATTCGATTGGCACCGCCCACCCGCTTCACACCTGCTCAGTGGGAGAGGGTGAGGTGACACTTGGAGCGACAGGACCACCAGGCCGATCCACCAGAGGATGTAGACATGGATGCCCCGGTGGAGTTGGATGAGGGTGAGCCTGTAGAGGGTGAGTCTTCTGACGAGGAGATGGAGGAGGATGAGATGGATATTGCTGTAGAGCGGCATGACATCCTGGCGATTGGCTACTCCTGCCTGGCAGCTGACGTAGAGCGGCTCCAGCAGGGTTTTGAGGAGCACGTCCAGGTGACGCAGAGTCAGCTGGAGGGCATTAGATCAGACATTTCCTCTCTGGCACAGGGTCAGAGGGCAATTTTAGATGAGTTTCGGGCCTTCCGGTAGGACCTGCAGTTCCTGTTTGCAGGACGAGCTTCCACCTCCACCTCTACTCCCACCGAGCAGCCACCACCACCACCCACCCTCGAGTAGCCCTATCTATTTGCACTTTCTGTTTTACTTTCTGTATTTTTCTTTCTTCATTTTTGATAGGCCATGTTGGCCATTTTAGTTTTTGCGTATTCCACATCCATGTACCCTTTGTACTGAAACTTATGTTCACATATATGGAATGCAGTTATCCTTTCTTTTATCCCATGTGTTATATTTTCTGTCTTTATTTTTACTTTCTGCCCATATCAATGCTCTCTCCCTACTTTGACTATGTATGTAGTACCACTTGCCTAATTGTTATATGCGATTCAGTTGATGATTTTTGTTTATTACCGCCTACTTTCAATTCCCGATACTATTGAGATTGCTTCAATGCAGTATGGCGCTAATAAAGAAAGGCAGCCCCTTTGCATGCTATGCCTTAGCATGCCTGGATAGTCAATATCTTATTGCATAGACCTCTTAGTCAATTGGGAAACACCAGTTCAGAGTCTTGAATGTGCATTGATCTCAGCCGTATCCGCTTGTTTATATTTCTTTTATTATGTTTTTTTTATCTACTTTTTGTTCCATTTAATGACCGTGGTATCTAGTTGATGCGTTCTGCAATCCTAGTAAATTCTTTCCTTGTTCTTCTTGTCCAAACATTGAGGACAATGTTACGTCTATTTTTGGGGGTGCGGTATGCTGTACCACTTGCATATGCATGCAATGTTCAGTCTTTATTTTGATTGTCATTATAGAGCAAGTTTCTTTTCTTGATATTTTTGCATGCTTGCTATGATGTCTTGCTTTTTAAAGGAAGATCATTTGAATAAATGTCCGAGGTAAATGCAGTAGGTAGTTAAAAGCTTTAACATTGTAAATACCTACACTTTTGCAAGCTATATAATAGGCTAGAAGGGTCTACATTTTTGTCCAAATATGAACATGTATAGTTCTTGCCCTAAATTTGTCCTTAACTGCACAAATTCGCACACATGCATTTTAAACTGTGGGATATAAGTCTGATGGAGAATTCTGTAAATTTCTGTTTTTATCCGAACAGCTTAGAGAATAAGTTCTTACGGTTGTTGTAAAAAAAAAAGCATTATAAAATAAATGCAATAAGCCTTCTCTCTCAATAAACCGAATTTCTATGTCTCATTGAGCATGGAGTGTTAGCGTATAAGTGTGCAAGGTTGAGCAGTAATAAGGGGGTGGCTTGCTTAAGCTCGGTTATTAAGTCTGAGGGGTGCTTCTTCACCGAATGCCCTAAAACCAATTGGTTTGGGAGTCATTGGCCCAATGCCGCTACATGGGCTTACAAGAAAGCAAAAAGAGCTAAGCATTGCACGGTCAGCCGCGGATGAGCAATCATGAATGTTTTGAGATAATGAACAACAGTGTCAAACCGGTATGTTTGTTCGGGCTGGCCATCATGTGGGGACTGTCGTTTATTTAAAGCTTGTGAAAGTCCATTTTTGCCAATGACTGCATAGTTCTGTAATACTTGTTGCATTTACCAAATGTGAAATGAACAGATGATCACCCTTTATCCAATTCATGACTGAGCATGATTAAATTTTTGTATAAGATAATTAATTTCATTTTTGTAATATTGCATTGCTAAGGGACTAGCAATATGCAAGTTTGGGGGTGTGATAAGTGTTCAATTCTATGCATTTGAACCCTCTTTATTGTATATGTTAGTCCCGTTTCTACGTTTACCGAGATATATTTACGATATTTTTGTGTTTTTGATGTATTGCAGGTCTTGTAGTGAAAGAAGCAAAAATCTGAGGCTTTTTGCAGCTGAAGAGAAAAGTCAGAATTGCAACCAAGGCATCTCGATCAATCGAGATGTTGATCTCGATCAATCGAGATCTCGATTGATCGAGATCTTATTTCGATTGATCGAAATCTCGATCAATCGAGATCCAATCTCGATTGATCGAGATTCTGCAGAGCCACTTGCCCACTTGCTCACCTGCTCTCCCACTTGTAACAAAATCCCCCTTTTTGCACGACTTAGAGGGATTGTCTGACTTGAACAAGACCTTTTTGATAAAGTTAGTATATATATTGATACATATATATATATGGTGGGCCCCCAAGGTTGAAAAGGTGGCCATAAAGCACAAAAGAAGCCATTTCTCACATATCTCTCATACACATCAGAATACTAGAGGAGAGACATTCAGGAGAGGAGAAGGAAAAGCTGAACCAGACCAAGAAGCTTCATCTTCTCCATCAATGGAAGAGTACAAGGCAACCATGAGCAACTAACTTCTCTACTAGGGTGTTGTTGAAGCCTCTAGCCATGTAAACTTGTTCATTTTTGTAGCATTTTGGGATTTGTAATTAAATGTTGATTATTTAGCCTAGTGACCATGTACACTAATACATTTCTTATACATATTCATTTGATGTTGAGTTTATTCTTGTCTTAGAGTAGATTCTTTCATGTGAATGCACAACATTTGCATATTCCACAAGAAGTGCAAATGATGGCTAGATAATGGTGTTTAAATGAATGTGTGGTGTTTGCTTGTATAAACCATGCCAAGATAAGGTAGTTTGGATACATGAAGGTTCACTTAGAAAATAGGGTAATTAGTTAGGTTGAAGAGTTATGCTTGTTGAAGATGGATTATAATAGGTTGGCACACACATTAATCTATGATATGTCATTGAGGTCACAAGCCTAATGACATTGTTAGGCATTTAATTTATGAATCCCATACTTGCTACACTTATGAACATGTGAATGGCTAGTGGTGGAAACCACTAAAACAATTACGACTAGTCCTCGTGGGATCAATACCCTCTATATAGAACCGTATCTACAAAGATTCGTGCTCTTGCGAGTGGTTAAATTATATTTTGATAAAAGGGACGAAAATAATCTTACAATATAATTCAAGTTTCAACCACATCACATATTGCATCAAAGCGTATAATAATATATTCAGTGATTACCATTGTGTAATAATCACTCTCATGATCACAAAAAATAAGAGAGATGGAGTTCACTAACAACAACTAAATATCTAAGACAAGATAAGAAATCATTGAAACTGAATTTATAAGACTTTTATTGCTCAATTCTGTAATAAGAATCCTCTAAATTACACAATCTAAGCATGAATATAAAGGTCCCCAATAATTAAAACAATCAAACCATTGATGTTTTTTTGGGGCTACATCAAAACCCTAGTGGATGAACTAACCGCTCATAATGGAAGAAAAAGCTTCAACGGTTGAGGAAGAAGGCATCATCTTCAAGAATTATGTGTAACACTTCATTCTCCAATGGTCTGCAAAGTATGTCTTCAATTTTGTCCAAAAGCTCTCTAAGACTCTCCAATCTCCCTCAACTCAGCCTTCAATTCGCCACTTTATTGCCCCAAGAGTATTCCAAATTCCTAATCCAATTAGGAATTAATTAGGTTTTCCCGCAGCACTAATTAGGTGGGTTTTTCTTGCTGTCATTCGGCCCAGCTTTTAACCCTCTAGAAATCCGATTCACAGAATTTTTGTGAAATACAAAAGTGTGCAGAATCAAATTTCGTTCAATCTATTCAAAAATTAAGTCAATTTGAGGCTCGAAAATAACACTTCTGGTCCATTTTCCAAAATGGGATTAAAACTGTATTAAGCACAGATTTAGGCTTCAGGCCCGAAACCTTCTTAAGCAGCTGTAATTCTCTTGGACCTCTTCCTTGGGCTAATTTGAGTTGAAATAAATATTTGAATGGATCCTTTTGATGTAGGCTTCATCTAACCATCTTGGATGTCATCTTTAAAAGCTCAAAATCATGGTTTTAACTGAAATAATCATTAAGGCCCTAAAAATATAGAAGACACTAAAACGAAGTAAAATCACAAAATAATCTATCACTAAGAGAATAAAATACATAAGTTAAGAGGTTAGAATGTGTAACATTCAACGCCGATTACACCCCCAAACTTACATATTGCTAGTTCCTTAGCAATAGAACAAAACAAAACTAAAACAAAGAAACTACTAAACACTAACTAAAATACCCAACTCCACTTTCATGGGAGAAACGATTGCATTTAGCATATGCAACAAGCCTTTAAACCCCTAGGTTTCCCCTAGTGGACGACTATAGTCTCATGAGGGTTTCCAGAAATGTTACCCACAAACATTCAAAATTATGTTTCAACATTAATTCAAGAAGAAGATTACAATCCATAGTTACAAACTTGCATTCAAGAATAATTTCAAACTTTCAAATTTCACAATTCAAGCAATGGTCCCCATACATAATTTGCATCAACATATCTCAAAATAACCAACTCTAGTTCCTTCCTAAAAAGTGAACTAACAGTCATCTCATGTAGCATAACCCAGCTCCGAATATATTAAGGCACATACCCCTTCAACTCACTAGCTTCCCTTATTAAAATCATACTTCCAAACATGAATACATGACTTTTTCATTTTTTTCTTTTTCATTCTTTTTTTTTTCATTGCTTTATTGGTTATACAATGCCTTGATCTATTAAGCTTTCTGAAAGATCCATGTAGCAAGCTTTCAGTCAGTGACTCCCAAACCAGATGGCTTTAGGGCACTAGGCGTTAATACACCCCAAAGAACCAAATTACTCGAATCAGTCAGGCTACAAATCAAGACAACCAATGCTAATCTTTCCTCACCCTTTCACTTCTGATGCGAACACTCCGTGCTTCCTGAGGCATAGAGGCCCGGTTACTTATGAAAAGGATCAAATTGATTTGCTTATTCATCACATAGATTTTTTTTTCTTCTCTTTTTCTTTTCATTAAAGTCAAGTAAAACACATCATCGGTACTCATTCTCAAGAGATACTAATTAATATCAAGCATATGTTACAAAATAACTCAAGGCCATAGTTTATACCCCACAAGACTATGCTAGTGTGTCTGTGCATGTCAGGAAACTAAAATCAATCACTCCAAAGCATGTCAATGCAAACCATGATTAAAACCACTTAAGTTAAACTATAGTTTCCAAAAATATAAAACAAACTCAAAAATTGCAAGTTAAGCACCTACATAAGGTATTAATCCCTTGAATAATGCAAAAACATTCTATCTAAAAATAAAAATAAAATAAAATAAAATAAAAAACAAACTAAGAAAATAAAATAAACAAAAATTCTAAAACAAGAAGAATTTCAAAAAAAATTCCCCCATATGCAGTAAAGCACATAAATAAGGCATCCTCCTCACCCCCAAACTTAAACTGTACATTGTCCTCAATGTACACCCAATAAAAGCAGAGAGAAGAGTAAGAACTATGTTACCATAAATCCGGAGTAGTGGCAAGAAAATAGAGAACACCAAGTTGGATGAAGGCAAATGCAAGCACACCCCGAAACTTAGATGTTACAACCTATCAAAACAAACCACGATACCCCAAAGACCAAGTGAAATAGTATGGGTGAAAATATATATGAAAATAGAATAATCCTAAATTTTTTTTCTTTTTTTTAAGAATCCTAACTACAGAAATAAAAATAAAACTAAAAATAAGAATAAAAATAAAAACTAAGAATAAAATAAAATAAAATAAAATACAAAAGAGAGTTACCTTCTAGTCAAGGATGTGGTGGTGACTGAGTATCTGGATCCAAGTTCGCCTGGCGCATCAATGCATACAGCATCCTCCTCATCTCGAAGCTAATCCTGGCGAGTCTCACGAAAGTGATCTGCCATCTCTATCCGCATAGCTCCAAACTGTATGGAAACCTCAGTCTCTAAGGTGCCAAACTGGGCAGTCAACCCAACAATCTGCCCTTCTAAATAATGATAATCATGTCAACCAGCTTGTGCATGGACATCCTCTTTTGCTTCCATCTCTTCTGGATCTACCACTGGTGGTGGTATATCTATATCTTCCCCACCCTGAGCCAATCGAGATACTTCACCTAGCGCAGCAATGACTCTTTGATGCATATGAGATCGACTCAAATTCCAGTCATGTGTGCTATAATGGATATCTCATGAAAAAGCAAGCTCATCCTCATTGACTGCATATCCCTGTTCAATGAGTAACTGATGAATGATAGTAAGGAATGAAAATTCCCAGTCACTTGCACTGTCCGGTACCTTGGCCACAACCTTGGAATAGAACTTTTCAATTTGGCCCCAGACAATCTATGGGAATGATAGCCAATGCCCAAACTGTATGGCATATAAAGCTCTGAGAAAGTCTTGATGCCTCTCGATTTTATGTCCAATGGGACACATTTTTGTACAAAACAACATCAAGGAACCATAAATGACTCGACGTAAAAGACTTTGAAGCTGCATTACGCTTTGGCCCGAAGAATTGGTTAGCACACAAATGTGCAACCAAATTACCCACTAAAAAATCATCAGGTAAAGGAGTGTAGATATTGGTTAAATCAATCGGGCATTCATGAGGACAGCTCATGGAAATAGCAATCGAAGACATATCAACCTGAACTCGTGTTCCATCCATCGAAGAAATAAGCACCCCTCACTCATCAAGTTTTGGCATTAAGTTCTGATGAAAGACTTTGACGAGCCTCAGGTAAATAGTAGTAGATAATGGAATAAAAATCAATGCCGACTGACGATGACAGATGTCAGAAATCCCCCATCGTGTCTCAGGAAACATGGCATATAGTTCGGTGATGTCAAACGTCGCTTCAAATTTTAAGGCTCTTGGATGCCATCTCTCTTGAATTCCATCTCGGCGAGATCTTGAGGAAACGGGTTTTGGATCATGTCTTGCTCAGCGAGGATTGCGTGAGCTTGAAGCATCTTGGTGAATTGCTCTCTTTGGTGCCATAGAAATAGAGAAAGTTTGGTTAAGGAATTAAATCAAACACTTGGAATGCACAATAAATGTTTCTCCTTTAACCTCTTTTTTCGGCAATTTTTTCACCCCAAATTGAACAATTTAATTCACCAATTATGTCCCCCAAACTTGATCTTCAAAAACCCTCAAAAAGATTGGCACAATTTTGCAAAATAAAAACTCTACTTACTTTGATGAAGAACTTGAGAAAGTAAGAGTTTCTTGAGAACTAGTGATGATCAATCCGGTTTTGATGTTGATGTTGATGATGATGAATGATAAATACTTGTATGAGAATCACCAACTGAAGAAAATATATTCCCAGTTCAAGTAGGAGTCAAATTGGATCACAAAACCTTCAAATAAACAAGTAGTAGCAAGCAGATGAGAGAGGGACGTTATTTATAACCCAAAAATTCGGACAGCCCACTTTTGGGCAAGGGGGATCGATCCCCCTAGTATGGGGCAATTGATCGCCCCTCTACTGTCCTCCCCATCTTGAAAAATCATGGGGGCGATCGATCCCCCCTCAAATAGGCGATTAATCCCCCCTATTGATGCCCGTTTGAGCCTCCATTGCCCAAGGTCGACCGGGACGTGTATTTTTGGAGTCTCTATCGCCCAAGGTCGACTGAGAGCCCATTTTTTCACCCGTCTTGAGTCTAAAGACCTCAGTACACCTCTTGGCATCGTCTAGAAGCAACTTATACATCAAAAACTCAAAGAAAACACATCAAAACACAACTAGAATTGCAAGAAAAATTAAGAAAACTAAAACTAAAAATTAAAATCAAAGAAAACTAAAGAAATTAAAGGATAGAATATATACAAATCCTACAATTTAACGTCCATAGGAGACGATTTACTTTCTGAAGGGATTAAGTCGGATAGACGGGATCCGTCAAGTCGACGGACTCCACGTCTCTTGTTGGCACAAATCCTTCTACGCAATGCTTTAACCTTTACCCATTAATTTTTCATCAAAAATTCCAAACAATTGTTCATCTGGAAATGAGTCGCCAATAGGTAATGCATCGAACACAGGCTCAGACTCAATCCGGGATAAATGATCCACAACTACATTCTCTGTCCCCTTTTTATCCTTAATCTCCAAATTGAATTCTTGCAACAATAAAATCCATCGAATAAGGCGCGATTTGGTTTCCTTCTTAGCCAATAAGTGTCTCAATGCTGCATGATCAGAGTAGACAACCACCTTGGACCCCAATAAATGGGAACAAAACTTGTCCAGGGCAAATACTACAACTAGAAGCTTTTTCTCTATGGTTGTATAATTAAGTTGGGCATCAGAGAGAGTCTTACTAGCGCAATAAATAACATATGGTCGTTTCTCTTCTCTTTGTCCCAGCACTGCTCCTACTGCATAATCAGAAACATCACACATGACTTCAAAAGGAAGTGCCCATTTTGGAGATTGCATGATTGGTGCAGAGGATAATAAAGACCGAAGCTTCTCAAAAGCTTGCACACACTATTCATCAAAGGAAAAGGGAACATCTTTAGATAATAAGTGGCACAATGGTCAAGCAATTTTACTGAAATCATTGATGAATCTTCTATAGAATCCAGCATGGCCTAAGAAAGAACGAACTTGCTTCACCGAGGTTGGAGGAGGCAGAGTAGCAATTAGGTCGATCTTTGCTTTATCAACTTCAATGCCTCTCTCTGAAACAATATGGCCTAACACAATCTCTTTCACCATGAAATGGCTCTTCTCCCAACTAAGTACTAAATTCCGTTCTCGACACCTTTGAAGCACAAGTGATAAATTGCTCAAACAGTCTTCAAAGGATGATCCAAAAATAGAAAAGTCATCCATGAACACCTCCAAGAATTTTTCCACCATGTCAAAAAAGATGGCCATCATACACCTCTGGAATATTGCTGGAGCATTACATAACCCAAATGGCATACAAAGATAAGCAAAAGTATCAAAGGGATAAGTGAAAGTAGTATTCTCTTAATCTTTTGAATCTATAACTACTTGGTTATAACCAGAGTAACCATTCAGAAGGCAATAATAGCTTTGACCAGCCAACCTTTCAAGTATTTGATCAATGAATGGGAGAGGGAAGTGATCCTTCCTTGTCATAGAACTGAGCTTTCTGTAATCAATACAAACATGCTAACCTGTAGCAGTACATTATGGAACAAGCTCTCCCACAGAGTTAGGGACAATAGTAAGACCAGAATTCTTAGGAACCGCTTGTGTTGGACTAAGCCATGTGTTGTCAGAAATTGGATAAATAATACCTACATCAACTTGACAACCTCTTTCTTTACCACCTCCTTCATATTGGGGTTCAGTCGCCTCTGTGCCTCTCTAGATGGCTTACATCCTTCTTCCAGATAGATTTTGTGCTTGCAAATATAGGGATCAATGCCCTTAAGATCAGCAACACTCCACCCAATTGCTTCACAATGTTGATATAAGACCTCTACTAAGCGCTTTTCTTGAGTTTCTATCAAATCAGAGGCAATGATAACAGGAAGAGTTCTCTATGCCCCCAAAAATACATATTTCAACTTGTCAGGTAAGGGCTTCAAATCTAATTACGGAGGTGACTCCAATGAAGGCACTGGGGAGTGCTAGGGAGAGAAGGGAGTGGCTCGATTAGAATTCTCAATGGTGGAGTATTCTGAGTAGCATCCACTTCTAGCATAGAATTCACCTCTTCACATAACTCTTCTTCATAAATCCAAGGAGTTTCGAGACACAGAGGATAAAATAAATTTCTCTACACATTCATCAATATCAACCATGCAGAACACATCACTCTGATTTGGAGGGTGTTGGATAGCATTGAACACATTAAGCTTGATATTCATGTTGCCAAATGAAATATCCACAATCCTCGACCTACAATTTATGCAAGCATCGGTAGTAGCCAAGAAAGGTCAACCAAGGATAACTGGAATGTGCCTCCTTGGGTTATGAACTGGTTCAGTGTCAAGTACAATAAAATCAACTAGAAAGTAGAACTTGTCCACTTTAATGAGCACATCTTTAATGATCTCATGGGGTTGCTTTGTTGATTTGTCTGCAAATTGCAACACCACTGAGGTAGGCTTCAATTTTCCCAAGCCCAATTGTAAGTACACTAAATAGGGTAGCAAATTCACACTTGCACCTAAATCAAGAAGAGCTTTATCAACATAGTGCTCCCCAATGGTGCATGAGATAGTTGGAGCACCAGGATCTTTGTACTTGGGAGGAGTGCACTGTTGAATTATAGAACTCACTTGTTGTGGCAACATCACTTTCTTTGGCACATGGCTTTTAAAACTTCTTTTCTGAGTGCACAAGTCCTTCAAGAATTTAGCATAAGGAGGAATTTGTTTGATGGCGTCAAGGAGTGGCAAATTAATCTTCACTTGTCTAAACACCTCCATCATATCATGCAACTTGTCCCCTTGCTTCCCCAATTTAGATGCTTCAAGGAAACATTGTAGGAAAGGAGCCTTGGGCTCATAAAAAATTTCAGCACTTGGACTTGTGGTCACTTTTTCTTCTTCTTTCTTTTCCCCCACCTTGTTATCAATTTTTTTCCCACTCCTCAAAGTGGTAATAGCTTGAACCTGCTCATGGTGTGGGTTGCTTGTGGAAGCTTGCATCCTTCTTGGATTAGCAATTGGTTGACTAGGGAGCTTCCCTTCTTCTCTTCTACTCAATGAAATAGCAAGCTGTCCAAACTGAGATTCCAGTTTGGCAATAGATTGAGAATGAGAGTGCACTAGCTGAACTGTAGATTGTATTGTAGTTACAATAGCTTGCACTGTCTCTATAATGGAATCGAGCTTATCGAACTTTGCTAAGATGAGTGTCAGCTTGTCTTCAATAGCAGAAATTCTCTATGCCATAGGAACTTGTGTTTGATATTGCTGTTGAGGTATAAAATTTCTAGTATGATATGATAGTTGCATTGCTACCCCTTGGTTACTGTAAGAAAAACTAAGATGATTCCTCTATGTAGGATTGTAAGTATTACCTCATGGAAGATTCATTGGTCCAGTGAATGCAGCTTGGACTTGCTCATGTTGAACATCAAAAAATTGACCAATTGAAGGACAATTGTTCACATTATGCATAGGACCATAGCAAAGTTCACAAGGGCCTAGCAATAAAGAATTTGAAGTAGAAGGAGTTTGGTTGGCAGCCATAATTGCTGCTACCTTCTGTGCAATTACATCAATGTCGATTGGCATAGCTTCTGAAGCACCAACCTCAAAAATTCCATCAGTCTTCCTTGTAGTGACAGGTCTGCTAGAACGAGTAGATGATACATGTTGTAGAGAGTTATCACTAAGATTTTTAAATAAGGTCTATGCCTCTTCTTCACTCTTCAACATAAAAGTACTTCCACAAGACGCATCAACCATCTATCTGTTGGCTTCTGTCAGCCCTTCATGAAAACTCTACACTAGTTGCCACTTAGGAATTTGATGATGAGTACACTTCCTAAGAAGATCCTTGAATCTTTCCTGTGTCTCATAAAATTATTCCCCCTCTTATTTGGAGTAACCAGTAATAGCTCGTCTGAACTGATTGATCTTCCATATAGGAAAATACTTCTTGAGAAACTCATGTTGCATTTGAGTCCAAGTTGTGATAGAACCTGACGGAAGAGAATTGAACCAATACTTTGCTTTATCTTTCAGGGATAATGGAAAAAGTCTCATTCTGAAAGCATCTTCAGAGAAGTTGTGAATTTTGGTAGTTGAGCACACTTCAATGAATTCATCTAGATGATTGTAAGGGTCTTCTTGAGTTAGCCCAAAATAGGATGATAGCATCTAAATAATGCTAGACTTGATCTCATAATTCTATGCTGTGATATTGGGCAGTTGAAAACTGGCTGGTGAAGTGTATGTCTCAGGAACATAATAGTCCGTAAGCAATCTAGCCCTTCTCTAGTAGCATTAGGAATAAGGTTGTTATTCCTTTCTTCCGCCATGTCTTCAATGAATTTTTCCTCTTGCACAATGGTATCAACAGGGATGTTCCTCTATTGTCTAAGAGTTCGTTTAGGCTCAGGATCAAGAGGTATCCAAGGATCAGCCACAGAACGACGACCTTGCATATATTAACGAAAAGCACTTGAAAAGAAAACAAAAACAAAATAAAAAATAAAAATTTCCTAAACTAAAAATCCAATTAAAATTAATTCTATAAAATCCAATCAATCAAATAGATAATCCCCGACAACGGCGCCAAAAATTCATTCGTGTGTGAGTGCGTCTCAAATTATAATTACCACACTTCGCAATAGAATGAATTCCTTGCATAATAGGGCTATCGAAAGGGGTGTTGAACCTCAGGGATTATGGTCTGATGAGTTGGAGTACGGAATTAATTCTAATTAAATTTAAGAGAAAAGAATTCTAATTTTTCTATTTAAATTAACTAAAAAGAAAAATAAAATAAACCAAAGGAAAATAAAGAGTGAAGATAATATGAGATAAATCTAGTGTATTTGACTTCACCACTAACTCCACAATCAATGGTCAATTGAATTAACTATAGAGAATTACATCATGCATAAGTGATGTCGGTGGCTACAAGCTCACCTTCATCTATCAAGAAGATAACATATGATTAAGGCTAAGTCATTGACTATCTTTGATTGGCATGTGCCATCTACTTAACTACTCTAATCTAGGGTGCAGTATGGTTCATCTTCTCTAGGGATAATCCATCAAAGCGTATAATGATATATTCAGTGATTACCATTGTGTAATAATCGCTCTCATGATCACAAAAAATAGTAGAGATTGAGTTCAATAACAATAACTAAATATCTAAGACAAGATCAGAAATCATTGAAACTGAATTTATAAGACTTTTATTGCTCAATTCTATAATAAGAATCCTCTAAATTACACAATCTATGCATGAACATAAAGGTCCCCAATAATTAAAAAAATCAAACCATTGATGCTTTTTTAGGGCTACATCAAAACCCTAGTGGATGAACTAACCGCTCATGGTGGAAGAAGAAGCTTCAACGGTTGAGGATTAAGGCATCATCTTCATGAATTATGTGTAAGAATTCGTTATCCAATGGTCTGCAAAGTATGTCTTCAATTTTGTCCAAAAACACTCTAAGACTCTCCAATCTCCCTCAACTCAGCCTTCAATTTGCCACTTTATTGCCCTAAGAGAATACACCAAAGTCCTAATCCAATTAGGAATTAATTAGGTTTTCCCGCAGCACTAATCAGGTGGGTTTTTTCTACTGTCATTCGGCCCAACTTTTGACCCACTAAAAGTCCGATTCACAAAATTTTTGTGAAATACAAAAGTGTGCAGAATCGAATTTTGTTTAATTAACATATAATTTAAGTTGATTTGAAGCTCAAAAATAACACTTCTGGTCCATTTACCAAAATGGGATTAAAACTGTATTAAACGCAGATTTGCGCTTTAGGCCCGAAACCTTCTTAAGCAGCTGTAATTCTCTTGGACCTCTTCCTTGGACTGATTTGAGTTGAAATAAATATTTGAATGGATCCTTTTGATGTAGGCTTCATCTAACCATCTTGGATGTCATCTTTAAAAGCTCAAAATCATGGTTTTAACTGAAACAATCATTAAGGCCCTGAAAATACAGAAAACACTAAATGAAGTAAAATCACAAAATAATCTATCTCTAGGAGAATAAAATACATAAGTTAAGAAGCTAGAATGCGTAACATTCAATGCCGATCATCTATTACCCGTTGCCCCAAGTTATTTGACCTAGTGCTCTGATAGCAATCTGTTATGCCCCAATTTCTAACTCCTGAAAATCGAGAGTGATTAGGTAACATGTCATCACCTCTTACAATAATTTCACTACGATGCCATGCTCTGATACCAATCTATCACGCCACAATTTTTGATTCCCAAAAATCAAGGGTGATTAAGTCATAAACCACGCTCCTAATCACAATTATTCTAAAATTACGTAAGTCTCCTACATGGAACACTTGAGTTTAACTCTCAATGTCACGCCCCGATTTCTGGTGCTCTTGGAATCCGAGGGTGAACAGTGTTTTCACCTCATTTTCTTAAACCTCAATCTTGTCATAACCTATTCTATTGTGGAAGCTTTCTATATGCACACCATTATAGTGGCATATGCTCATCAATACACCTCACAATGGATTCAACATTTGGTTTCACATATTAAATCACCAAGTTTTGGACAATCAATTCCTTTTATAATTGGATTTTGGTTTTGAAACCTACACCATTGGATAGAGAATTCAAAAATACTCAAATTCAATAAAATCACACTCAATTCTAATCTAGAACAAAGAAATTACGTCGAAACGAAGTTTGAAAAAATGCTGTGAATAGTAATCTCGATTGTGCAAAATGCCAATCTCGATTGTGCGAAACTGGCATCTTGATTGTGCGAAAAAAATCTCGATTGTGCGAGAATATTACCCTCTCGGGACCTCAGACCTGCAATATCTAGCACGATTGAAATGGGGGTTTCGATTGTGCGAAATTACCCCTGTCTGGACCTTAAAAATCATCACCCCTTCGCACAATCGAAATGGGGGTTTCGATTGTGCGAAATGGGCATTTGGTACGATCGAAATGCCCTTCCCGAAATTTCCAATAACCCCCTACATGGTCCATTTTGAACCCAAATCTCAACCAAACCACCTTAGATCCTTGATTCAACATAAAAATCAACTACAAATGATATAACCATCATACACACACACCAACATATACGTTTGAATCTCAAATCTTTCATAATCATAGAAAATTCATAGGTTCACAATGCACCTAAAACTCAAGTGAATAAACTATCCTTATTTCCCAAAAATCATTCCCATAAGACCATACACATAAGAAATCAAATAGTCTTTTAAGCATACATTCATCAAGTCTCAAATGAAGGAAGCCATTATACATGTATTTCTCAAAAGTCTCCTTCCTACAAGTGTGGCATTTACTTTTGGAGTTCATAAACAAAAGAAGATACAAATGTAAAGGCAACACTACAACTATAGTCAACATGCCACAAGCCGGCATGGACATTTATCTACATCCCAAAAGATCAAAAATCCAAAAAGGAACCCAACAGGGTCCATTGAGCAAATCATGCTTCGTCCTCTATCGGCACCTTATCTGAAAAAGTTTATATAAGTAGGGGGTGAGCACCACTGCGGCCCAGTAGGAATGATCCACCCAACTCTACTCTAACTCAAGCGGCCATGCATGGATGCATATGAAATCATTACAATCTACATGACAGATATTCATGCCTTTTACCCTCAAAATAAACAAGTTTTGGAAATCATGCATGATGCTTTACATTTCAAGGTATACATATATATATAAACATCAATTTAAACAAGTCACATTTCATATGTATAACTCACGCCACATAAATTCAGAAATCAACTCAACTGAGGACTTCACTTATCACAATCCGTAGTAAGGTCACTTTGGGACCACATACTCTGCTCACGCTTTTTGGGCTACTAACCCGATGGAAGTGACACCCGCTTAGCCAAGTTTTGGGTCTTGCACCCTAGAGTTCAATACCCTTATTAATTCTCACACATGCCCCAAAAACCTCACTTTTCACATAATGTACACTTATTAAATAAATGCACAAAATTCACACAATGCAATGCTTTTATCAAAATAATGCACTTTTCCTTCTCATCCCAAGCTTGTCACAATGTCAACACACCCATACCATGAAAATCATCATGCTTATGCATTTTTCAAGAAAATTATATATTTCATGCACAATCCTAAATAGAAACTCAGATTTTTAATGCTTCCACCAAATGCATACCATTTCATCAAAAGCATTCATAGTCTCAACTTCACATATGCAACATACATAAGCCCTAATTAACATGTTAGACATATCCATGTGCATAAATCATATTTTCATATATATATACACATACACAAAATCTTAAACTCAAGAAATCTCAACATATCTTTCATGTCACAAATATGTGACCTATACAATCAAAGTAAAGATAAGTCTAGCACCCCTACCTCAAATCCTATGCTTTGAATCCAACTTTGAGAAATCCCATCTTTCTTAACTTCATAAAATGTGGACATTGATCGGTTCAAACCGAAGCCCTCAACACCCTCTGCGCACTTTCCTTCTTCGGGATCTTCCAAATCACACCTCAAGTGACCTAGAATCTAAAGAGAAGGGACAGAGATGAAGTGGGAGATGTAGAGAGAGAGAGATCTATAAAATAAAATATCTCAGGCCCTTTTTGATATTTATCTCAACCCTAGGGGCGCGAAATGCCCATTTTACCCCCTGCCACTTAATGTACCTTCCCGACCTCGAAATTAATTCCCAAAAATTTTGTTGGACTCGAAATTGCTTCCTCAACACTCTAAACATTTCATTTAGTCCATAACCAAAAGTAAAATTTCTCAAATTTTTCGGATCCACTTAACCTCATCCCGGGGCTCTCGTTGACCAAAAAGTCAAACTTTTTCAAAAGTTGCCAAAACTTTCTGAAACTACATTCTAACCTTCTAAACATGTTCCCCGAATTTAAAACATGTTAAATATCATTTAAAATGCATTTAAAGCAATAAATAACAAAAATTAAAAAACCAGCCAAAATTGGGCACGGTCTCTACAACCTCCCAACCTTATAGGAATTTCATCCTCAAAATTAGAATGTACCTCAAGTGGTGAACAACTCGGGATACTTTGAGAAGATTTCTTGTTCTCGCTCCTATGTTGCTTCTTTTACCCCATGATGCCTCCAAAGCACTTTAACCAATGGAATGGTCTTACCCCGAAGCACTTGCTCTCTGGTGTCTAGAATCTGTATCGGTCTTTCCTCGTATGACACGTCCTCCTCAACCTCAAGGTCTGCCTAATCAAGCACATGTAAAGGGTCTGGTTCATACTTCCTCAGTATAGATACATGGAAAGTGTTGTGCACACTTGACAATTGTGGTGGTAATGCCAAGCGATAAGCAACCTCTCCTACCCGATCCAAAATCTCAAATGGTCCAACAAATCATGGCGCTAGCTTGCCACTATGACCAAACCTCATCAAACCTCTCCGTGGTGAGACCTTCAAAAAAATATGATCCTCCACCTCAAATGCCAAAGGTCGCCGCCTTCTATCGACATAACTTTTCTTATGACTCTGAGCTATAAGCAATCTTTGCCGAATTACCTTGATCTTCTCCGTAGTCTCTCGTACCAAGCCTGGTCCCAAAGAAATTGTCTCCCCTACCTTTGTCCAGCAAATAGGTAACCTACACGGTCTACTATACAAAGCCTCGAATGCAACCATCTCAATATTAGCTTGATAGCTATTATTGTATGTAAACTCCACTAAAGGAAGGTGATCCTCCCAACTACCCTAGAGATCAAGTACATATGCCCGCAACATATCCTTTAAAATTTGTATAGTACGCTCAGCCTGACCATCCGTCTGAGGATGAAAAGTCGTACTAAAATGAAGGTCCGTATCACACTACAAGAAAATGGGTTATTAGTGACGATTTTTTAGTGACAGTTTAAAAACTGTCACTGAAAGTCATATTTTTAGTGACAGTAATCATCTTGCTGTCACAAATAACAAAAATTTTCTCCCGCTGAATAGTTTTGGCGGGAATATTTTGCGCCATGAGTTTTAGGGACGGTATTGGAACTTTAGTGACAGATTTTATTAGGTCACTAATTAATTTTTTCCATATCTGTATATTTAGCATTTGGACGGCTTCCTACCAAAAATTCCCACGATCTCCATCAGGCCCCATTCTCGCTCCATTTCAATCATTCCTGCCTTTCTACCTCGTTCTCTCTCATTGTCGTCCCCAAGGAAGATCGTGCTTCTCTTCAAAGCGAAATCATTCTCTTTCTTTCTTTCTCTCATACGTCTAACAATCCCTTGGGTCAATTGGCCATACAACTTACCAGCATCAATGCCCACCCCGTATTGTACTGCTGCAATTTGGTATTAGGGTTCAATCAATCATTGGTCCAGTAAATATAGCAGTCCAATCAGAATACCGTTAAGCTACAATTTGGCAAGCAGATACATATTTATTTGCAAAACTCAAAAGCATTTTAAACAGAGTTCACTCAGCCCAAGTCGATTCACGTACAATAAAAACAAGGTTCAATGGCTTTCAGTGATTCAAATTTTTTTTTTTTACTCTTACTCTTTAATAATCCATACTTGTGTTTCTCTTCACAGCCCTAATCTGTGTTTCGGATATGCTAGCGTTTGTGAAAGAACTTTGAAGAGGTCGACTTTTATTCACGTGAGAAAGGTATTGTTCATGATGAACTTGGGTTTTTGTGGGCTTTTTTTTTTTTTTTACTCTTACTCTCTTAATAATCCTTAATTGTATTTCTTCTCACAGGCTTAATCTGTGGGGCGTTTGGAAAAAACCTTTGAAGCGACCAATTTTGATTCACGTAAGAAATGTATTGTTAATGACTATTTTGATAGATTTTTTGTGGCTCTCCTTCCTATTGACACAGTACTAATTATTGACTACTCTGTTTGCTTTCCCTTTCCTTTTTGTCATTTTTTTTCTCCCAACTTTTGGGTCATTGAATTACGTCCGTTGTTGCCCTGGCTTGTGTTTTCGCTAATTTGAGTTAAAGAGATAATTGCAATTGCTCCCTCCTCTTTGTAGAAGAGAAAACAGAAAAGAATATGGTTATTAATCCTACCGAGTATCTAATTGCTTCAGTTTTTATACCTGGGTATGTATGGATTTCAATGTATATTCTCCTTTTCTTTTTATTTCTAAATTAATTTATCTTACCTACAATAAAAAGAAAATCCTTTGTATATTGTTTTGGGATTCCATCTTGCCGAAAAGCAAATGAAGAGAATATAAAACATAATCCTTTGTATATGATAAGCCAGTACTAATTAAATATACAACAGAATGTTAACATTGGACAACATCACCTGGACCTTTTATATTGTCTATTCGTGCCTTAGGGAAACCCAATGTTTATTGGCTGAAAGTTTGCAGAGGTAGAATTGCTTTCTCCTTCTTTAGTTTTTGAGGATGTTATGATTCCTTTTTTTGTTTCTTGGTTGCAGTGATTTTGTTTGCAATTTCATATACCTATAATTTTCTTCTTAATTGGCAGTGAATTTTCAATAACTAAGTTTAAATGTTTATCTCTTATGTTCCAAAGAGGGTTCTCTGTGGCTTCTGGCTGATTGAGTTGTTCTTGTATCGTACTTGTATAAATTTTTGGGGAAAATATGCACGAGTAGCTTTTAACATGTACAATTCAATTTCTTTAGAGACAATTGGAAATAGAGAACAATGGTTGAAAAAGCATTTAGTATGATCTTTCTGAAAGATATTTTGTGATTGTTGTAAGGTCTTAATCCTTTGGGTTTGGCTTGTTCAATGTACTCTCTAGTATCCCCAAAGTATTCCAAAAATTTTATTATTTTAGATATTTTAGTTTTAATTAAAAATTCTTTGGACTGCAGGACTGTAGCTGGTGAGTTATAATCTGTAAAATATGTGGAGCACGAAAGCCCCTTTGCAACTAGCTCTAAATGTAAAAGATTTACAAATTTGTATTTGTTTTTTTTAAAACTAAAGTATTCATAATAACCAGAAATGCATTAATTACAATTGTCCAGCAAATTGCCTCTACTATGAAATTATTTACAAGTTATATTTCTTTTAAAATTCAACAAATTTAATTTTTTTTCTTTTACGCTAAGGACAACTAAAAATGTAATCAAGAGTGGTGAAATTCATTTTTCATTTTCTCTAAAAACCATGAATGGAGCACTACCTTAGGTAATGAAAGGCAGGTCCGTTTCTTTTCCTCCCAACAGGCTTAGGTAATCCTTTGTATATGATAGGCCAGTACTAATGAAATATACATCAGAATGTTAACATTGGACAACATCACATGGACCTTTTATATTGTCTATTTGTACCTTAGGGAAACACATTGTTTATTGGCTGAAAGTTTGGAGAGGTAGAATTGCTTTCTCCTTTAGTTTTTGGGGATGTTATGGTTCCTTTCTTTGTTTCTTGATTGTAGTGATTTTTGTCTGCAACTTCTTATACCTATAATTTTCTTCTTAATTGGCAGTGAATTTTCAATAACTAAGTTTAAATGTTTCTCTTTTATGTTCCAAAGAGGGTTCTCTGAATGAGTGGTTCCTGTATCGTACTTTCGTAATTTTCTGGGGGAAATATGCACGAGTAGCTTTTCACATGTGTAATTCAATTTCTGTAGAGACAACTGGAAACTGAGAACAATGGTTGAAAAAGCATTTGGTATGATCTTTCTGAAAAATATTTTGTGATTATCGTAAGGTCTTAATCCTTTGGGTTTGGCTTGTTCAATATACTTTCTTGTATCCCCAAAGTATTCTAAAACTTTTATTATTTTAGGTATTTCAGTTTTAATTAAAAATTCTTTGGACTTTAGGACTCTAGCTGGTGTGCTATAGTCTATAAAATATGTGGAGCACGAAAGCCCCTTTGCAACTAGCTCTAAATGTAAAAGATTTTCAAATTTGTATTTGTATTTTTTAAAACTAAAGTATTCATAAGAAATGCATTGCAATTGTCCAGCAAATTGCCTCTACTATTAAATTATCTACAAGTTATTTTTTTATTACAATTCAACAAATTTAATTTTTTCTTTATCTTATGAAGATGTACACTAAGGACAACTAAACATGTAATCAAGAGTGGTGAAATTCATTTTTCATTTTCTCTAGAAAACAGGAATGAAGCACTACCTTAGATAATGAAAGGCAGGTCTGTTTCTTTTCCTCCCAGCAGGCTTCAGTAATCCTCTGTATATAATAGGCCAGTACTAAAGTTATGAATACTAAATGTACAAATTTTATTTTAACTTTCAAACTTCTATGTTCTTAGACTTCTAATAATTTTTATATTTTCTTTTAATGTCATTAATCAGCTTTGATTTTTCGCATTGTTGTTTCACACTTGTCTTGGTTATTTATACGTCTCTCTTATGTTAGTTCCAGTTACATGGATAAGTCTTGGATTCATCATCACACTAGGGGTAGTCGAGAGTATTATAATGGCATAAAAGACTTCATTCAGGTGGCTTGTCGTCATACAGACGCGCTCGGTAGGACCCGATGTCCGTGTCGTTATTGCAAAAACTTGACATTTAGTCCAATTAAAGAGGTTGAGAACCATCTCTTAATGAATGGGATGGACAAGAAGTATACTAAGTGGATACATCACGGGGAGGCTCATCAAAGAAGCAATAATGTTAATGTTGAACCTAATGTTAGCAGGGAAAATGTCCACGATGCATATAGAAATGAAGATAATGTATTTGAATTGTTGGATAACGTACAAATGGGAACCTTCACTAACGAAGAACAACGAAAAGATTTGCCTGAAGTTGACATGGGAGGAGGAAATTTTGATAGATTGTTAGAGGATGCACAATGTGAACTATATCCAGGTTGTCAAAAATACTCTAAGTTATCAGGGATATTAAAGTTGTTCCATTTGAAGGTTATAACCGATGGAGTAACAAATCTTTTGACATGTTGCTTGAGGCAATGAAGGATATGCTTCCCGATAATAACACATTGCCAAAGTCCCATTACGAGACTAAAAGCTTGTTGCATGATTTGGGTCTCGGCTATGTTCCCATTCATGCATGTAAAAATGATTGTGCTCTATTCTGGAAGGAGAATAAAGGTAAAGAAAATTGCCCACAGTGCGGTGAACCAAGGTATAAACCTCACGAAGGTAAGGGTAAGAAAATCCCTCAGAAGGTTCTTCGACACTTTCCTTTAAAAACCAGGCTTCAACGATTGTTTATGTCAAAGGATACAGCCTTAGACATGCGGTGGCATAAGGAGAAACGTGTTAAAGAGACAAATTTGTTAAGACATCCGGCTGATTCAAAAGTTTGGGAGGATTTTGATAATAAACATAGTTGGTTTTCTGCTGATCCTCGTAATGTTCGTCTTGGATTAGCAACTGATGGATTTAATCCATTTGGTGACATGAGCAATGCCTATAGTATGTGGCCTGTGATGATTGTGCCTTACAATTTGCCACCTTGGATATGTATGAAAGAACCATATGTGTTTATGTCATTACTTATTCCTGGTCCAAGATCGCCTGGTAATGATATTGATGTGTACCTACGACCGTTGGTTGATGAGTTAAAAGAATTGTGGGCGGATGGTGTGATGACTTATGATGCCTACAATAAATGTAACTTCAACATGCATGCCGCAATGATTTGGACCATAACTGATTTTCCTGCCTATGCGATGGCATCCGGATGGATGACAAAGGGTTATCTAGCATGTCCAAATTGTAACAAAGAAACATGTTCTTATTATTTGAGTAACGGAAGGAAGATATGCTATTTGGGAGGTCGTCGGTTTTTGTCTTCTGATCACGCTTACAGGAAGCGTTACAAGCAATTTGATGGTAAAAAGGAAGATAGAGTGCCACCGAAGCAGTTGACAGGTGATGATATTTTAGAACAACTTAACCTCATACCTGAGGTTAATTTCGAAAAGGGACCAAAAAATAAGAAGCGAACTCGTGATGATTTTGAACGTAATTGGACAAAGAAGAGTATTTTCTTTGAATTGCCTTATTGGCATACCCTTTTGCTACGACACAACTTGGATGTTATGCATATAGAGAAAAACATATGTGATAATGTGTTGGGGACATTATTGAACATCGAAGGAAAAATGAAGGACACGTTCAAAAGTCGATTGGATTTAGAAGCAATGGGGATTAGAAAAGAACTCCACCTCAGGCATAATGGTGAAAAATTTGAGATGCCACGAGCACGCTACACATTGTCAAAGGCTGAAAAAAGGCAATTGTGTGAATGGCTAAAATCAGTCAAGTTCCCAGATGGGTATGCATCAAACATAAGTCGGTGTGTGAATGTTAATAATTGTAAGATATCCGGATTGAAAAGTCATGATTCACATGTTCTCTTACAACGTCTCCTCCCTATAGCTATACGAGGATTCTTAGATTCAGATATTTGTAACACAATAGCAGAGCTTGGTTTATTCTTTAAGGAGTTGTGTTGTCGAACTGTTAAATTGGATGTCTTAGAGGCAATGGAAAGAGACGTCGCTATTATACTTTGCAAGTTGGAGATGATATTTCCTCCATCATTTTTTGACATAATGGTGCACTTGGCTCTTCATTTGCCACGTGAAGCCATCATCGCAGGTCCTGTACAATATCGGTGGATGTACCCCATTGAAAGGTGATTTATATTTTAATACAAAATAAATTTACATTCTTTTTTTGATAAATTTTATCAATGTGTTAGACTTAATTATTTGTAATTATTTTGATGTGTATGTAGATTTTTGCATACTCTCAAATTGTACGTGCGTAACAAAGCTCGTCCTGAAGACTCTATAGCTGAAGCTTATGTGGATAATGAATGCCTCACATTTTGTTCAAAATTTATTCGAGGGATTGAGACACGGTTTAATCGAGAAGAAAGAAATAACGAGGGAGACTGCAACAATAATTGGTTAACTTTCTCAGAGCTAAAGCAAGTGGTTCGACCTATAGGGGCAGAAAGTATGAAGATATTACCCCGTGAGGACATGGAGAAGGCTCGATTCTACGTGTTAAATAATTGTGAAGAAATCGAGTCATACGCACTGTAAGTAATTTATTGCATGTTATATCTTGTCAGTCTCTGAGAATATATAGTCTACTTCAAAATACAAAATTGAATCTCAACATCATTTAATTATTTAGTCAACACAAGGAAGATCTGAAGAGAAAACACCCTTATAATGTGGATAGAAGACATGAAAAAGAATTTTCAAGTTGGTTTGGAACACAAGTAAGTCCTTACTTATTTAAATTGAATCCCTTAATTTGATTTAATTGATGTGTCATTATACATTTATTTAATATTCTATAAATTTTTTAATAGGTTAAAGAAATGTGTCATCGTAATGCGGTAACAACTAGTGACGACCTATTTTCATTAGCTTGTGGACCTGACTGTCGAGTATATCGATATTCTGCTTGTATTGTAAATGGGATTAGGTTCCATACTAAAGAAAGGGAGCGGAATCGACGAACACAGAATAGTGGTGTGTTAGTGAAAGGACAATGCTTAGATTACTATGGTATCCTAACAGATATCATCAAGTTACGATATCCACTGGGTAGAGATGTTTTCCTTTTCAAATGTGATTGGTTTGATGTTGAGAGGATTGGTATAAATAAAGATACTTATTTCAAAAGCGTAGATGTAGACCGTATTGCCTACAAAAATGAGCCATTTGTATTAGCAACTCAAGCACAACAATGTTTCTATGTTGAAGACAACAAATTAGGAGGGACGTGGGAGGTAGTTCAAGACATAACACAGAGAAACTCATTTGATGTACTTGAAGTAGAGGGTGAAGTGGGAGTAGAGGATGATATTCTCAATACTGCAGCATATCAAGAGAATGAACCAAGCATCGTGGATAGGGTTGTTGAGGTGGACTCGGACATGGATCCCCGCCCTTTGAACAGGGACGACTTGGAGGGTGAAACTCTTGATGTTGAAATTATTCGGGAAAGTAACATTGAAACAACAATTAATGAAAATTTGTGGGTTGTCGAGAACGATGATGGAAATGAAATTCAAGACAGTTCAGATGAGGAACCAGAATTACTGAGTGAAGATGATACTGATTTGGATGACCTGTGAAGCTTGTTTTTTTTTTAGCACAGACCTTGTATTTTTTAGCATGCACCTTGTTTTTTTTTTATCATACACCTTGTTATTTTTTAGAACGCAACCTGTTATTTTGAGCATGTACCTTGTATTTATGTGATCTACTGAGATATATTACTTAGCTTTATCTACTGAATCCCTTTCTTTTAAATTAATATTTAGTAATGCGTCGAGTATTGAGGTCCCGCACCCGCACAACTGAAACTGAGACACCATCTACACAATTGAGTGGAGAAGGTGATGGAAGTGCAACCCAGCCTATTGCCCAACCTACTATTCAGCTTACTACCCAGCCTACTGCACAGTCTACTCCACAGCTTACTACACAACCTACTACACAACCTCAGAAACGACGTGGAAAAGGTAAAAATGAGGCCTTACGAAAAGCCCAGGGCAGAAAGGATGATCCAGTTCTGCTGAGTTTTTGCCAGAGTATTATAAACCGGTTGGAAAAAATGACAACATCTGGAGGGCTGAATTTGGCATAATGGTGCGTACAATGATTCCACTTCATCATGCTGAGTGGAAAGATGTTCCAGAAAGTGAACGACAACTCTGTTATGTCCATTTGAAGGTAATGAGTTATTTTCTTTTTCTAGTATCTAATTTATCTTATATATGCAAAAGTTTCTTAATCACACATGGTATCCTAGAAAATCCATTATAGCAGGAAATGGCATAATCAGGGAGAGTTACTAAAACTGATTTTAACACAACTTTTTGACCTGCTTTAGACAACATGTCTCTTTCATAACTTCGAGTTTGGAAGAGATTTTCTCCACCAAGAACTTGAAAGTGGCTACCTTTGATATCTCCGTTATCGATGAGGCCTTAAAATAAATGTTTAATAAGCACCAAAGGCAGCTAATATCTCATTTAGGAATAACTTTGTGACAATTAAAATGTTAACCTTGTAGATATTACTTTGCCACTATTAAATGTTTAATTTTTTATTCTCAACTTACATTAATTATCTGCTATAAAGACCACATTTGGAGTGGACGTATATTCTAATGAAAAACATTGGAAGCAAGTAAATAGCGACCTTGCTCGGTACTTGAGGAAATATAGAGGTAGAATGAAGCAGTGGTTTGACAAGCATCTTCCAATTGAGAATGCGCGCCGCCATCCTTTTCAAGATATTTCATATGAAAATTGGCAAATGTTATGTGATAGATGGCTGACACCGAAGTTCCAGGTTCTAGTTCTTTACTACTTGCTTTTGACTATTTACTAAAAATCATTAAATATAACATATTGGTTCACTATTACAAGTTGTTAACCTGTTCTTGAATTACTACATAGGAAGTAAGTGAAAGAAATGTGGTAAACCGTTCAAAGAATGTGATTTCGCATGTTGGTGGATCTGTCCCCTTCATCAAATATTACGATCGTTACGTAAGAGATTAAATAGTTAGAAATATTTAATTTATTATCTATCTAAAACTATATATTGTTCAATGCTAACTATTACTTTGTACTACAGCGCAAAGAAGAGCAGAACCAAGAAGGTGAGGAAGAAGAACATTATCAACCAGGTCCTGCAATTCGCATGTACAAGGACATGCATCATAGGGAAGGAGCTGGATGGGTACACGAGACTGCAAAGAAGAATTATGTAAGTTATAGAATAGTTTATCTACTTTCTTCATTTATGAAAATGTGACTGATCATAATACTTGTGTTGTTGAGAGTCATGTGATTGATCATTTTATGTGTATATATCTACATTTGTTTACATAACCCAAAAAATGTATAAATTTTCTTGTGAATTCAGGTTGTTTGACGAAATTCCTATAACCCAAAAAATATATAAATTTGCTTGTGAATTTAGGTTGTTTGACGAAAAGTCTCTGAATTCAGGTTATTTAACAAAATGCCTGTCTTTCACCACTTTACCACCACTTTACTAAAACTTTCCAGTCACTAGGAAATTTTGAAGAGAAAGTAAATCCATTATTTTAAATACAAAGTTCATTACCTGGAAAATTAATAATTCAACCAAGCCTGATTGATTAATTATTCAACACCTCTTTATTTCTTCTATAGTAGTAAAAGAAAACAATTAACAAAAGAAAAACCTGACCAAATATAATGCATAATTAGTATATCTTTTTCTAAAAAAGGTTCCTTTCTAAAAATTTTAGATCCCCTAATTTCCTCTCTAAACAAAGTTGCTAAATCTCACAATCAACTTTTTCTATCCTTCTTTTCTCTATATTGAGATTCAATAGTTAAACCTGTATCCCAGTTTCACCAAAAAATTTAGGCAAATCTCAGATGATGTTCATGCTGCCAAAATGTCCACTTATTTAATACCATTCCGACAAGGCAAAGTTCGTTAATGTATCACTATTGCAACTGTATATTGAGGATTATATAATTCTTGCAATTCTGCTTTTTCTTTTTTGATTACTGAGGATTCTCCATGAACGATACTGCATGAGTACATCAGCTTGACACCAACTCTAATGCCTTGATTGAACTTGCATTGTATTCAAACTTCTTGTCAATAACTACTATAACCTTTAATCATAACAGGCCGTTTCAAAAGACTTAGGGTATATAAGGGCTTTCAGTAAGGTAACTCTTTCAAGGTTTTAGGGAATAGACTATTCGTAACATAACCAAGATTAAGATAAAGACAAGAAAAATAACGTATCATTTCTGATCCCATTTGAAATCATCTACTTGGTCTCTCTGTCGTGTTTAATCTAGTTCTTTTAGTCAATTATCACAGTTTGCCTCATTGTGGATTTCAAGATAAGGATTGCACCTATAACTTAATAGTTGAAGACATTTTGCTAATTCAATTGTTGTGCCTCTTCTCAAAAAACATTAGCTTTTGATTAGTATAGCCAAGAAAGTAATATTATCTTGTCATGTTTATTGAGAAGATTTAAGACATTTTATGTGATGGTTACTATTTAGTAGATGAAGAGTTCTGACATTCAAAATCTTTTTGCATAAAACATTCTCAAAAATTGTATCATCCAAATGAGAGTATTTGGATAGAACTAAGCTGAACTTCTAAACACTACCTCCTTATGAATCCTTCTACAAAAAAATTGTTACAAATAAATAAATATAAATAGCCATCATTCTTATTATTTATCAAAAAAAATTACCATTTAATGAGAGTTCATGTACTCACTAAAATGCCAAGCCAACATTCACTAAAGCTCAAAACAGATTTGAAAATATGTTATAAGTTCCATATCTAGATGTAAAAATCTTCAACCAACCATTTCATATGCTCGGTTGCCTTTCATGAATTTTCTTGGCAGAATATACGGCGAAGTAGATACAACTACTTAGTGCAACTATTTGTAGTGTGGAAATATCCCCTAATTCAGGTGAGATTCCGTGGAGTTCTCAACATCAATGCAGCACCAAACACAGAAGGCTTGAAAAATGAATGCTGGAGGCAGCCCATTTTACAATTTTAATGTAATAAAATCTTGATCAAGAACTTGAGTCGATGAAAAGCCCGATCACTTGTTTCCCACCATGCTCCCACGAAAGCCTCTCTTAGTAAAGAGTGGCAGTAGTGTAAAACTTATTGATGTCTTACACTCTTATTCCTTTATTTGGTGCATTATAACTTGATGGATTGCATGAAAAAAGGTTTGGAAAATGAAGCTTGCTTGGATGAAAAATTGCATGTACATTGTATTAGATTAATTTTATGAGTAGTCCATTACTTTTATCTCAATTGCAGGAGAAAATGGTAAATAAGGAAATGGCAGAGAAGGAGAAGTCTTCGCAAGCTTCTGATGGTGCCACTCCAATCCAAAATGATGTGGAGATAATGCATGATGTGCTTGGGATCAGAGGAACATATGCTTGTGGGTTTGGAGATGGATTCGTAGCTACAAGTTCCTCAACTCGTCGTCGTACCTCATCTTATGAAGAGGCTGCTAGGAAGAGGGCAGAATTAGCTGAGCAAAAGAATGATCAGATGGAGGATAAACTTTCAAAAATGCAAGAACAAATGGATAAGTTGGAGAATATGCTTAGACAACAACAAGAGCAGCCGCCAACATGGTATCAGCAGCAGCAGTTGATGCCACCACTCGATAGCTCACAGTATCAGCATCCGCCACCCCAATGGTGGCAGTATCAGCAACCACCACCATGGTTTAACTTTCCACAACAGCAGCAACATACACCACCACCAGTACCACCTGAATAGTGACCAATATACATGAATGTATTTTCTTTAGTTTTATTTTCATTTGTCTAGTATGTCATTTAAACATGGATTTCTAGTATGTCGTTTAAACATTTGGCTAGTATTTTCTTTTCTTTTGCTAAATATTTAGCCAGAATATGTCTTTTAAACATTTAGCTTTTTGTTAAATATTTGGCTAGTATGTTTTTTAAATATTTTATAATGATTAATGGTTTAGAATATGTGTTTTAAACATTTGGCTTTTTGTTGAATATTTGGCTAGTATGTTCTTTAAATATCTCATAATGATTAATAGTTTAGATTTTCACTCTATAAAATAGTTTGGATTTCTATTTTAGATAACATGTGGACTTCGATCAGGAAATGTAAGCTAACAACAAATCAAGTAAGAATGTAAAATAAATAATAAAAAAATTAAATATAGTATTAGCAATGATGAGTATCGACCAGTGACACAAATAATGTGTCGCTAATATATTTTAGCGACGAACCTATTAGTGATGACATAAATGTGTCGCTAATACAACTAAGCATTAGCGACGGTGCAAAGCGTCACTAATATTTTTTTGTGATGAATTTATTAGTGACGGTGAAATATGTGTCACTAATACAAGTGGTGCATTAGCGACAATGGAGATGGTCGCTAATACGTTTTAGCGACACACATATCAGTGACGGTAAATTCCGTCGCTAAAGACCTTGATCTTTAGCGACAGTGAAATTTTACCGTCGCAAAAGACCTTTTGTGACCCCCTTTTTAGTGACGGTGTGATTTAACCTTTAGTGACGGTTTTTGGACTTTTAGCGACGATTTTCACTGTCACTAAAGCGCCAAATTCTTGTAGTGTCAAGTGCTGCCTGGAAACTCTGCCAACACCCTCTACGCACTTTCCTTCTTCGGGATCTTCCAAATCACACCTCAAGTGACCTAGAATCTAGAGAGAAGGGAGAGAGATGAAGTGGGAGACGTAGAGAGAGAGAGAGAGATCTGTAAAATGAAATATCTCAGACCCTTTTTTATATTTATCTCAACCCTAGGGGGGCAAAATGACCATTTTACTCCCGGCCACTTAATGTACCTTCCCGACCTTGGAATTAATTCTTGAAAACTCCGTTGGACTCAAAATTGCTTCCTTAACACTCTAAACATTTCATTTAGTCCATAACTAAAAGTAAAATTTCTCAAATTTCTCGGACCCACTTAATCTCATCCCGGGGCTCCCGTTGACGAAGAAGTCAAACTTTTCCAAAAGTTGCCAAAACTTCCCCAAACCACATTCTAACCTTCTAAACATGTTCCCCAAATTTAAAATATGTTAAATATCATTTAAAATGCGTTTAAAGTAATAAATGACAAAAATTAAAAAATTGGCCAAAATTGGGCACGGTCTCTACACTCAATCATCATTATTAAAAAATGGTAGAAGCTTTACAATCTCACCATGGCCCCCTAAGTAGAACACATAGACTCTTAATACTCAACATTGTATTTTAAGCTCACCTTCGGGTTTCGGTCAACTGATGGATGTCTCACCAGCCGGCTGAAACCTGGGTAATCCGTCGGCTGGCTACCCTTTAGCTTCGATTGGATGAAAGATGCCTTTCGATCGACTGAATGATTGTTTCGATCGGCCAAAATAGGTACCTGCAGAGTCTGCAATTGCAAACATTTGATATCTCACCATTTTGGTCAGTTGATGGAAGCTTCAGCCAGTTGAAATTCTTCAAAACCAATTTTCAAATCTCTATTTACTCTCCACAAGTCTAAGAATTCAAAGGATTGTTCTATTTGTCAATTCCTCATTATCAAACACCAACATATTCATCATACATGCATATTCATTACACCAAATCGACAACACACCCAGTCTCACAAGCTTATAAATATGAAAATAAATCTAAATGAAAGTTCATCATTTAAAAAGCATAGCATCCTACCACGCTCAAAATTATGTTTACAATGTATGAAATCATAAGGCATTAACACTACATGTTTAAAACCAACATTTAAACGTATGCAATTATAAGGCAAAACGGTACATATTCCCAAAACATAAATGGTCAATACATGTTTGTCACATGCATAAAGTTCACAATTTGGATATGTATTCAAATAAAGCAATTTAGAGTTTCTAAATAAAATTGAAATCCACTCCATGCCAATACTCTATTGGGGAGATTCCATCACTTCCTTTCCATTTCTTGAAAAGAGTTAATGCTCATGGGATAAGCAACCACACTCTCAGTTGGAATGTCTAAAACACAATTTTGTAAGTTCTGTTAATACCACATAACACACATTTACATTTAATTATGTTGAGCAAGTATTCATGTATCACAACTATATCATAAGCAAAGTGTAATGCAACATGATATGTATAACTCCCTCATCCTCTTAGCACACATCCATTGGTCTCCAATTCCCTTGGACAACCAATCCCACCTAACGAGGGTTACCTTTACAGGATTGCCTCATGAGGGTTACCATTACCGGAATAACTCATTACTAACTAATCCACGAGGTTACCTATTTCGGTATACCTCACCGTTTTATTGAGTGGATTCCACCACCTCAATTGCCCTCACCATCCTCACCATGCATTTCCCAATGAATGAAGATGGATTCAATACACTCATTATAGTGTACACATACAATTCATACCAATGTAACAATAATTATCATGCTTCTACATTTTCTACGTAGTCATCACACCTTCTCACATTGAGCATGTTTCACATAATGCACATTTCATATCACTTAAGTGGACAATTAATCATGTTTCACATTTAAACATGATTCCAAGACATTCTATCAAATACATAAGTGTCACCTTCACACATATACATGTTTTCACATAATTACTTCTCAATTCAATCCCAATATGCTTATATAATCATCTAAGGGAATTATAAACATGTTTTCACATCTTTTAGCATAGATAACACATTTAATGACATAATTAAGAATACTTTAATATTAAAAAATATCTAATTATACTCACATAACCAATTGGTTGCCTTAACAACCAATATACTCACAAAATTTTGAATTCTATGGGTTAGGCATCCCTAACTTAATTTGGAAAAGTTTCCAAATGAATTCCCCAATTCTCACCCAAAAGATCAACCTTCTCCAAAATTGATTCCAGACCGATCAATCTCGATCCCTCTACGTGTAGACCATTTCTCTCTTCTTCGGCGAACTCCAATTATGGACCTAAATCCTTCAAAATCAATGAAAAATGGAAAGAATAAGATGTTGCTATATATATATATATATATGTCCCTCACGGCCGAAAGTTCCCAAAATGCCTAAAACTTGAATTTCTCATGTCCATTTGCATTCTAAAGTCTCTTATTCTCATTCACAATTCTAAATATAGATAAAACTCGTAAAAATCCAAAAAATCATGCCTCATAGTAGCAAAATCCAAACATTCCAGAAATGTAATCCAAAAACACACTTTAACATGTTTTCCTGAAGTCCTCAACCATTCAATTTTAAAAGAGCAATTATACAATTCCACGTGCATTATTATAAACAAGTTTCTATCCAAAATAAATTACACATATCTCAAGTATTTTGATATGCCACAAGTCGACATGGATACAACATATATAACTCTCAAAATAACTCAAAAATGCTACCAAGAGATCCGTTTGGCAATTCAAATCTCATCCATCATTGGTGCCTTATTTGTAAAATGATTTGGAGGAAAGGGGTAAGTAAATCAATGAGCTCAGTAGGAATGCCCCAACCCACCTAGGCATCTATCCGACATCGAGCTACATGATATGTATGTCGCTACACTACATGGCATATTCAATACTCTCATGTCAAGTCATCTCAAATAGTATGTATTTAATCCACACGTGATGCTTAACAATTTGAACACAAACAACAACATATTTACACATTTTCAGTCATAATCTGATACATAGACATGATTGGTTAACTCCGATGATTATGCGACCTTAGACATCTCTAATGACACCTGTATGATTCAGACAACTCTGATGAATCATACAACCCCGAGAATATATTGGTTTTGCCAAATATGAGTACACAACTTTGACGGTCACAAGTCTTATGGACAATTTTAAATTCTAGGCCTTAGCCTTGGTATGATAGGGCAACTCCGACGGTCTCACCTAGTGGATAATTATGCCACTACAAATATATGGTTGGGCATCTCTGACTTCCATGTATAATACACTTTGGATAACACTCTGATTTGCACATACGTGCTCATTAGGCACATAAATAAATATGTATATCACACAACACGTAACCTTCATGCTTTTCCCAATGCACCTTCTTGTTACAATTAAGTCTAGCATGCATTTTCACTACACATTCTCCATATAGCCACATATACGTTCAAAGCTAAGCATACATTTCACAATACACCACAATATGCTCTCATTTCATACAAATCACATGTACACATTCAATACATCATATATATAACAATATGAACTATATTGGCATGTAGAAATCATAAGAAAAGAGGGGAAAACACAATACCATAGCCCCACCAATTATCTCATATATGCTAACTTAATCAATACCTCTCCAAACCCACCAAAACTCTAGAATCGATGAATAAGAGAGAAGAAACACCCCTACCTCAAATTTGAAGCTTTTTCTAACAAAATCATAGAATTCCACCAAGCTTCACCTTACCAAAATCCAACTTTATTTAGTTCAAATCGAAGCCCTTGACTCGTGCTACGAGTTGTCTTTTACTCACAACTCCCGAATCCAAGCCTACAACCTCCGAAATAAAGAAAGAAGGAAGAGAGATGAAGTGGGAGAGAAGAGAGAGAGTTGGGCGTAAGTGATAAGTGTTCAATTCTATGCATTTGAACCCTCTTTATTGCATATGTTTGTCCTATTTCTATGTTTACCGAGATATGTTTACGGTGTTTTTGTATTTTTGATGTATTGCAGGTCTTGTAGTAAAAGGAGCAAAGTTTGAGGCTTTTTGCAACTGAAGAGAAAAGTCAGAATTACATCCAAGGCATCTCGATCAATCGAGATGTTGATCTCGATTAATCGAGATCTCGATTGATCGAGACTTGATTTCGATTGATCAAAATCTCGATCAATCGAGATTCCAATCTCGATTGATCGAGATTCTACAGAGCCACTTGCCCACTTCCTCACCTACTCTCCCACTTGCAACAAAATTCCCCTTTTTGCACGACTTAGAGGGATTGTCTGACTTGAACAAGACCTTTGGGGACCTTCTTGATATAGTTGGTATATATATTGATATATATATATTTATGGTGGGCCCCAAGGTTGAAAAGGAGGCCATAAAGAACACAAAGAGGCCATTTCTCTCATATCTCTCAACACACATCAGAATACACAAGGAGAGACATTCGGGAGAGGAGAAAGAAGAGCTGAACTAGACCAAGAAGTTTCATCTTCTCCATCAATGGAAGAGTGCAAGGCTGCCATGACCAACTAACTCCTCTACTAGGGTGTGGTTAAAACACTTAGCCATGTAAACTTGTTCATTTTTGTAGTATTTTGGGATTTGTTCTTAAATGTTGATTATTTAGCCTAGTGACCATGTACACTAATACATCTCTTTTATATATTCATTTGATTTTGGTTTTATTCTTGTCTTATAGTAGAATCTATCTTGTGAATGCACAACATTTGTTTCTTCCACAAGAAGGGCAAATGATGGCTAAGTAATGGTACTTTAAATGTATGTGTTGTGTTTTCTTGTATAAACCATGCCAAGATAAGGTAGTTTGGATGCATGTAGGTTCACTTAGAAAGTAGGGTAATTAGTTAGGTTGAAGAACTATACTTGTTGAAGATGGATTATGATAGGTTGGTGCTCACATTAATCTTTTGATATGTCATTGAGGTCACAAGCCTAATGACATTGTTAGGCATTTAATTGATGAATTCCTAGGTTGCTACACTTATGAACTTGTGAATGGCTAGTGGTGGAAACCACCCCTAGTTCTCTCTCCCAACTTTTAAACTCTTTACATTTATTGTTTTTAAATTCATGCAATAGTTTTACAAACAAAACTCAAAAACCTTATTTTTAGGATTAAAGTGGAGTTAATCTTTCTATAAGACAATTATGACTAGTCCTTGTGGGATCGATACCCTCTATATAGAACTGTATCTACAAAGATTCGTGCTCTTGCGAGTGGTTAAATTATATTTTGATAAAAGGGGCAAAAATAAGCTTACAATATAATTCAAGTTTAGCCACATCAAAATTTTGGCGCCGTTGCCGAGGACGACGGTTTAATTGTCGCTACTGAAAGATTAAATCTAGTTTAATTCTTAGGCTAAAAATTCTTTCATTCTTTTTTGTATATATCTTGTTCTTATTTCTCAAATTTCTTGATTTTAGGTATACCACATAGCGGGCATCTAAAAGAATTAAAGTTGGAACCCTTTGTGAGTATAAAGTCTAAAATTAGTGGGTTTGAGTTCATTCATTTTTTTTTTGTATATATTATTGTTTATTTTGCGTATTGAGGTGTTGTTCTACTATTAATGCATGCTAGGTAGACGGTCCTTGTCACTTTCGTTGCTTCCGTGTAATTTTGAACTTGAAAGAACACTTAGACAACGTAGAGGAACCTCTAGGGACCCTATATTGCCTAGGACTGAAAACATGGACCCAAATGAGAGACAACCTCCCGGTCTACCTCCTTTTAATCATGAACAACAACCTCCACCTCCTCCTCCTCAAGGAGAGTTGCTTATGGACTTTTATCTTTCGACTACATTTGAAATACCTTCATGTATTCAATTTCCAGATGTAGCAGCAAATCAATTCGAAATAAAATCCTCCACCATCAATCTTCTTAATAGCTTCTATGGTCTCCCTAATGAGGATCCATATCGGCATTTAGATTACTTCCTTTCTGTGTGTTCCACCATTAGGATACCACACTTTACGGAGGATGATCTAAAGCTATGTATGTTTCCATTCTCCCTAAAAGATAAAGCTAGAAGTTGGTTCAATTCCCTAGAACCTAACTCAATCCATTCTTGGGCAGAGATGCAAATAAAGTTCTTAAAAAAATACTTCCCAATGGAAAAGACAAGTGATATTCGATGAGCAATCACCGGATTCACCCAAATTGATCAAGAACAATTTCATGAGATGTGGGAGAGATTAAAAGATCTTCTTAAATCTTGTTCGCATCATGCTGTCCCAAAATGGCAGCTAGTGCAAAGTTTTTATGATGGGGTGAGTGAGCAACATAGGAAAATGATAGACTCCGCTTGTGGAGGAAGATACCTTTTGAAAAGCCCTGATGAGGCATGGAAACTTTTTCAAACCCTAAGCAATAATTCAGCTCAACGCTCCTCCACCAGAAAAGGGAAATCCACCCAACCTTGTAGAGGAGTGCATGAGATTTCAAGGGTAGATGAGGTTGCCATACAAGTAGAAGCCTTATCCCAAAAAATGGACCTAATCACGAAAAATGGGCTGCCTACTCCAAGCCAACCTGTTTAAAATCAGAAAATGTGTTCGTTTTGCGATAGCACTTCACATTTTGTGCGAGATTGTCCTATTGCCGGGCAATCTCCCTATTATGCTCAAGAGCAAGCGAATGCCTTGTACTCTAAACAGATGAATGATCCATTTTCAAATACGTACAATCTTGGTTACAAGAATCATCTAGCTTTTTCATGGAAACCTCAAGAATCAAGTCTCTCTTTTCAAGGGCAAAATTCCTTTAATCCTCAATCTCAACAGCCTCAATCTAGGCCAAATCCTCAACCTTACCATCAAAGATCTAACTACCAACAACCACCACCTCCTTCGAGAAGCCAAGGCTTTGAAGAAAGAGTGATAAGCAATCTTGAGGCTAATACCCGCTTATTGCAAACTCACTCTCAATCAATCTCTAAGCTTGAAGCTAATGCTCAATCTATGGCTAGGTTAGAAGCTCAAATCGGGTAACTACCTAATGCCTTGAATAGAAGAGAGGATGGTAAGTTGCCAAGTCAACCAGTGGCAAACCCTAAGGGTGTTCATGTGATTGAGGATCCATCATCTTCATCTTGTAATGCTTCTCCGGAGCAAGTTCAATCAATCACCACCTTAAGGAGTGGTAAAATTATCAATTCCAAGGTAGGGGAAGCAAAAGGAAAGGAATTCAATGAGCAATCTGTAAATCCAAAAGAATTCCAATTAAATCCAAAAGTGTTTCCTTTAAATCCAAATGTGACCAACATCCCACTAAATCCAAAAGGAAAGGCAAGTGAAGTTGTGTCGTCATCTAGTCCAAATCTTGACACCTCTTTTGAACCTCCGGTTCCTTTTCCTCAAAGATTGAAGGAACCTTCTCATTTTGGGAAGTAAAGAGAGAAAATCCAAGACATGATGGAGATTTTCAAACAAGTAAAAATCAATCTCCCTCTCCTTGATGTCATCCGGTAAATTCCCTCCTATGCTAAATTCTTGAAGGACTTGTGCACTCAAAAGTGCAAATCTAGGAATAATGCTCCTAAGAAAGTCCTCCTAACTGAGCAAGTAAGCTCCATTTTCTAATACCAAGCCCCTCCTAAATTCAAAGATCCAGGTGCTCCAACCATTTCATGCACCATTAGGAATCAAGTTTTTGAAAATGCACTTCTTGATTTAGGGGCTAGTGTCAATTTGCTTCCATTCTCAGTTTACCAACAACTAGATTTGGGGGAACTTAAGCCTACCACAGTTGTGTTGCAACTTGCCGACCGCTCGGTGAAGCAACCACATGGCATCATTGAGGATGTAATCATTCAAGTGGACAAATTCTACTTTTCGGCGGACTTCATAGTCCTTTACACGGAACCAGTTCAAAATCCAAATTGACATATTCCTATCATTCTAGGTCATCCATTCTTGGCCACGGCAAACGCTTACGTTAATTGTCATATCGGAGTGATGAACATCTCTTTCGGGAATATGAAAGTCCGTTTGAACATCTTTAATGCTTCTCACCACACATCCGACGACGAAAGTGAGTGCTTTTGTGTTGATGTAGTGGAAGACCTTGTTCAAAAAACACTTCCTTCCATTCTTTCTAGGGATCCTCTAGAGGCGTGCCTAAGTCATTTCAACTGTGACGATTTTGACATTGAGCAATCCATTTGTGAAGTTAATTCAATGCTCGATGTCACAACCATCATGGATTTGCCTAAATGGAGAGTTCCGAGAGAACCGTTGCCTCCGTTGTCCAATACTTCCCAAACTCCTTCTCTAATTTCCCCACCACAACTTGAGCTCAACCCTCTACCAGCTACACTCAAGTATGTTTTCTTGGGCGCTAATGAGACCCTTCCAGTCATTATTGCTTCCATTCTCACAAATGATCAAGAGATGAAACTTTTAAAGGTGCTGAAAGAGCACAAGGAAGCAATAGGATGGAGTGTGGCAGATCTTAAGGGAATAGATCCTTCTATTTGTATGCACCGCATACACCTAAAAGAAGATGCAAAGACCTCAAGAGAGGCACAACGTTGATTAAATCCAAATATGAAGGACATTGTAATGAAAGAGGTGGTGAAGTTACTAGACGTGGGAATCATTTACCCCATCTCTGATAGTAAGTGGGTTAGTCCCGCTCAAGTGGTTCCTAAGAAATCTGGTATTACGGTGCAACCAAATCACAAAGGTGAATTAGTTCCCCAATGCACCACCACGGGATGGAGAGTTTGCATAGATTATAGGAAACTAAATTCAGTAACTCAGAAAGATCACTTCCCTCTTCCATTTATTGATCAAATCTTAGAGAGATTAGCCGGTCAAAGTTTTTACTGCTTCTTAGATGGATATTTTGGCTATACTCAGGTTGCTATAGACCTGAGGGACCAAGATAAAACCACTTTCACATGTCCTTTCAGCACATTTGCTTATAGACGCATGCCCTTTGGGTTGTGCAATGCACCGGTGACTTTTCAACGGTGTATGACGTCTATCTTTTCGGATATAGTGGAAAATTTCTTGGAAGTGTTCATGGATGATTTTTTCGTGTTTGGGCCTTCATTTGAATCGTGCCTTAAAAATCTCTCCCGTGTTCTCAAAAGATGTCAAGAAACCAATCTAATCCTCAGTTGAGAAAAGAGCCATTTTATGGTTCAAGAGGGTATTGTCGTAGGGCACATTGTGTCTAAGAGAGGAATTGAGGTTGACAAAGCCAAGGTTGAATGTATTTCCAAACTTCCTCCACCATCAATGGTGAGAGAGATTCATTCTTTCCTTGGGCATGCAAGCTTTTATCGCCGTTTCATCAAAGACTTTAGCAAGATCTCTCGGCCTTTGTGTCACCTTCTTGAAAAAGAATCTTGTTTTACCTTTGATGAAACGTGCCTTAACGCTTTTGAAAAACTCCACACCATGCTTAGAACTGCTCCAATTCTCTTCCCTCCAAATTGGGCTCTCCCATTTGAGATCATGTGTGATGCATCGAATTACGCTATGGGTGCGATTTTAGGGCAACGAGTAGACAAATTGCCACATATCATCTACTATGCAAGTAAAACCCTTTCCGAGGCTCAAATCAATTATACCACAACGGAAAAGGAGTTACTTACGATAATATTTGCCTTGGACAAATTTTGAGCTTATCTATTACGTTCTAAGGTCATTATTTATTCGGACCAATTTGCCCTCTGGCATCTTTTGGCCAAAAAGGACACAAAGCCTAGATTGATCCAATGGATACTCTTGTTGCAAGAGTTTAATTTTGAGATTAGAGACAAAAAGGGAACCAAAAATGTGGTAGCTGACCACCTATCTAGAATTCTTGTTGAATCCCTCCATGACTCCATTCCAGTTTGTGAATCTTTCCCGGATGAATAACTCTTTGTAATCTCTCAAGAGAGTATTCCTTGGTATGCAGACATTGTCAATTACTTGGCAACCGGTAAAATACCGTCTTCTTGGACCAAGCAAGAGAAGGATCGATTTTTCTCCCAATCACGATCATACTATTGGGATGATCCTCAACTATTCAAATATTGCCCCATTCTAATAATCTGAAAGTGTGTACCCAACAGTGAATTCCAAAGCATTCTTAAATTTTGTCATACACTTGCTTGTGGGGGACACTTCAGTGCTAAGAAAACTGCCGCAAAAATTCTTCAATGCGGGTTTTTCTAGCCAACACTTCATCGAGATGCATATTCATTCTGCTGCTCTTGTGAGCGATGTCAGCGCCTTAGCGCGATGTCTCGGAAGGACATGATGCCTCTCAACCCTATTCTTATTGTTGAGATATTTGATGTGTGGCGCATTGACTTCATGGGACCTTTTCCACCCTCTACTGGTCATGAGTACATACTTGTGGCAGTGGACTAGGTATCTAAATGGATAGAGGCCGTTGCTACCAAAACCAATGATCACGCAGTCGTGGTTAAGTTCATTCAAGCGAATATCTTTAGCCGGTTTGGTACACCTCGGGCCCTCATCAGTGACGGAGGTAAACATTTCTGTAACCGGTTCCTTCGAACCTTGCTTACCAAATACTCTGTCACACACAAAGTAGCCACCCCATACCATCCTTAAACTATTGGCCAAGTGGAGGTATCCAATAGGGAGATTAAGAACATTCTTGAGAAAACAGTTCGGCCTGACCAGAAAGATTAGTCATTGTGACTAAATGATGCATTATGGGCTTATCGAAATGCTTATAAGACTCCCATTGGAATATCACCTTACCGGTTGGTTTATGGCAAAGCGTGCCATCTTCCTGTTGAATTGGAGCATAAAGCTGCTATGTGGGCCACCAAAACTTTCAATTTTGACATGCAAGTGGCCGGATCTAATCGGAAGCTTCAATTAAATGAATTGGAAAAATTGTGACATGATGCATATGAAAATGCTAAAATCTATAAGGCAAAGTCAAAAGCCTTTCATGATCGCAATATTCAAGTCAGAACATTTTCTCTGGGCCAAAAAGTATGGTTGTACAACTCACGCCTCCATTTGTTTCCTGGAAAAATTCACTCCCGTTGGGATAGTACATTTTTGGTTAATTCCGTTGCTCCCCACGGAGTGGTGAAATTGAAGGACTTGAAAGACGGATCGTTGTTCAAAGTAAACGGGCAGCGCTTAAAATTGTGCATAGATGACCAAGTTACCACGGAATACGTGGATGTCGTCACTTTGACGGATCCCGTGTATTTTGACTCGTGAGCGATTCGGACATCATGCCATAGACGTGTAAGGTGGCGTGGTCATGGTAGCTATCATGCTTCCATGATGTCCCTTTTAATCCAAGGTAAATTTAGTATCTAAGTCCCATAAGTCCAAGTCCATGAAGTATAACTCAAGCTGACTGTTTTTTAGCATCTCAATTGATCGAAGCAGAGATCTCGATCAATCAAGATTTTGATTGATCGATATTTTGGTCTCGATTGATCAAAATAATGCAGAGAGTTTGCCAAGTCCAAAGTCCCGAGAGGTAGTATTCTTCGATGGCACTTCGATAGGTCCTCGATCAATCAAAATTTTGATTAATCGAAGTAGGATCTCAATTGATCGAAGTCCAGATTTTGATTGATCAAACTCTCGATTGATCAAGATGTACATCTCGATCAATCGAGATTTACACGATGCCTGCACGTGAGCCAATTACTTATTTAAACCATTGGGCTTCCCTCTCATTTTGACAAATCTTCCCAAGACCATCCGACTCCCTCCTCTTCTTCGAGGGATCCAAAGCTTCCCCGAGCACTGTCCCAACCTTGATCTACCATCTCGACCATCCATCATCATTCGCCGTAGTCCGAGCTCTCCGCGTACACGCGCACGCTCATCTCTTCGTGACTGTGTGTTGGGACTTCATATTCACCTTGAGGTACGTGATGTATGGCTTTATTTTGCTTACTTTGCAGCCATTTTTGTTAGTTTCTCGGCGTAATAAGCATGGACCGATGATGTTGGGTTGGAATGGTGCATTCGCTATGTTCATAATGGGATTTTACAGGTTTCGGGGGTAGGAGTCCATGTATGGGTGAGATGTTGCATTATTTTTTATTTTGAATGCTTGATATACGGGTTGCAACCGCAACCCCATCATTTCGATTACATCTGCTTACGCTGATTCCTAGTGCACCTCATCGAGTCGATTCAAGCGTGCCTTAGAATGCATGTGTCAGCACCATGGACTATAACCTCATTTTTCATTTTTTTCATTCTTATTTTAGTATTCATTTTATTTTCTTTTTATTTACGTAATTTTTGGAATAAAGTGCAGACGGTTCCGAGATTATGGCAAGGGTGAAGAATGCCCCTGGTGCTGTTCGAGATGTGCTCGGGCGAGCCTTCCGGACTCGGCAGTTTCACCTGGAGTAGAGATTTGAGCTGAGAGAGTACGAGATGCGTCCTGATAGCTCGTGGGCTGTAGCAGAGCTTAGGAGGTGTCGCCTCGACCGATTATATGTGCCGCCCACTGATGTGGCGCACGAGCGCTTGGTGCAGGTCTTTTACGAGCGTATGACCTATTCCTGTACAGTGCCAGACACATTGGAGACGGTCGTGGGCAGCACGGCGATTACTATCACTCTGAGCCAGATCGCCAGATGCTCAGCATCCCTCACCAGAAGCCTCCAGATATGGTTGACTAGGATGGTCGACTGATCTACAGGGCCGAGCTTCCAGCAGACACAACACTGTTCTCCATCGTGATGGACATGTGTGGCGGGGCGTTTACCACGCCCAGTCACAACTGCATGTCCAAATCGATGTGCCTGAGTAGATTATGGTTCCTGGACACCGTTCTCATCAAGAACGCGTGTCCTCTACAGCATGTGGCAGAGCGTAGAGGCGACCTCCTCTGTTGCCTTTACGCTTTCCACATGGGCACGTGGTTTTCTGTCCCGTCGCTGATATGGGACAGATGTTCAAGATATGGGACGGCCTTGTCAATAAGAGGATGAGGCGAGCAGCGAGTTGGCGACTTCCCTTTCCTTTCCTCATCGCTATTTTCCTGAGCCGTGCCAGTATACCGGTCAGTGATACTGACATTCAATTGGCACCGCCCACCCGCTTCACACCTACTCAGTGGGAGAGGGTGAGGTAACACTTGGAGCGACAAGACCACCAGGGCGATCCACTAGAGGATGTAGACATAGATGCCCCAGTGGAGATAGATGAGGGTGCGCCTACAGAGGGTGAGGTATCTGATGAGGAGATGGAGGAGGGTGAGATGGATATCGCCGCAGAGCGGTATGACATCCTAGCGACTGGCTGCTCCTGTCTGGCAGCTGACGTTGAGCGGCTCCAACAGGGTTTTGAGGAGCACGTCCATGTGACGCAAAGTCAGCTGGAGGGCATTAAATCGGACATTACATCTCTGGCACAGGGTCAGAGGGCAATTTTAGACGAGTTCTGGGCCTTCTGGCAGGACCTGCAGTTCCTGTTTGTAGGTCGAGCTTCCACCTCCACCTCTACTCCCACCGAGCCACCACCACCACCACCCGCCCTTGAGTAGCTGCTTTTATTTGTCTTTTATGTTTTATTTTTGATTATTTTCTTTCTTTACTTTTCTATAGGCCATGTTGGCCATGTTTTCTTTTTTTTTATGAGTATTCCAGCTGCATGTACACTTTGTACTGAACTCATTTTCATATATATGGAATACAGTTATCTTCTCTTTTATACCATGTGTTATCTTTACTGTCTTTATTTTTGCTTTTTGTCAATATATCTGTTCTCTATACTTTGACTATGTATGTAGTACCACTTGCATACTTGTTATATGTGATTCAGTTAATGATTTCCGTTTATTACCGCCTGATTTCAATTCCCAATACTGTTGAGATTGCTTCAACGCAGTATGGCGTGAATAAAGAAAGGCAGCCCCTTTGCATGCTATACGTTAGCGTGCCTGGATAGTCAATATCTTATCGCATAGACCTCTTAGACAATTGGGAAACACCAGTTTAGAGCTTTAGATATGCAGTGATCTCGGCACTGTCCACTTGTACAGGATTCTTTTATTGTTCCTTTCATATACTTTTAGTTCCTTTTCATGCTCGTGGTATCCAGTTGGTGTTCTGTGCAGGTTTTTCTCATTTGCAGGATGACCGCCCGCGTTGGATTACCATTTTTGTCACATTCTGCACTCCCGATAATATCTTTCCTTGCTCTTCTTGTCCAAACATTGAGGACAATGTTGCGTTTAAGTTTGGGGCTGCGGTATGCTTTACCACTTACATATGCATGCAATGTTCAGTCTTTGTGTTGATTGTCATTGTAGAGCAGTTTTTTTTTCTTTTTTTTGATACAGTTTTGCATTTTTGCTATGATGTCTTATTTTTTTAAAAGGAAGATCAGTCGAATAAATGTTCGAGGTAAATGCAGCAGGTTGTTAAGAACTTTAACATTGTAAATGCCCGCACTTTTGCAAGCTATGTAATAGGTTAGAACGGTCTACATTTTTGTCCAAATAGAAACATGTACTATTCTTGCCCTAAATTTGTCCTTAATTGCACAAATTCACACACATGCATTTTAAATAGTGGGGTATAAGTCCGATGGAGAATTTTGTAAATTTCTGTTTTTATTTGAATAACTTAGAGAATGAGTTCTTCCAGTTGTTGTAAAAAAAAAATTATAAAATAAATGCAATAAGCCTTCTCACTCAATAAACCGGATCTCTATGCCTCAAAGCAGGGAGTATTCGCGTATAAGTGTGCAAGGTTGAGCAATAAGAAGCAGGTGGCTTGCTTAAGCTCATCGCCTTGTAAGCTTAGTTATTAAGTCCGAGGGGTGTTTCTTCACCTAATGCCCTAAAACCAATTGGTTTGGGAGTCATTGGCCCAATGCCGCTACATGGGCTTACAAGAAAGCAAAAAGAGCTAAGCATTGCACGGTTATCCGTACATGAGCATTCATGCATGTTTTGCAGTAATGAACAACAGTGTCGAGCTGTTTCAATGAGTTTTTCTTTTAAAAATAGATTTGTTCTTATTCTTCTCCAAATATGACAAAAGCCACGCGTTAGAATGCATGTTCACTTTTCAAAAAGGATTTTGGGGTTGGAATTGGTATGTTTGTTCGGACTGGCCATTATGTGGGGACCGTCGTCTATTTGTAATTTGTGAAAGTCTATTTTTGCTAATGACCGCATAGTTCTGTAATACTCGTTACATTTGCCATGCGTGACAAGAATGGACAATCCCTTTATCTAGTTGATGACTAAGCACGATTCAATTTTTGTATAAGATAGTTAATTTCATTTTTGTGATATTGCATTGCTAAGGGACTAGCAATGTGTAATTTCATTTTTGTGATATCTAGTTGATATGCATTTGAACCCACTTTATTGCATATGTTTGTCCCGTTTCTATGTTTACTGAGATATGTTTACGGTGTTTTTGTATTTTTGATGTATTGCAGGTCTTGTAGTAAAAGGAGCAAAGTTTGAGGCTTTTTGCAACTGAAGAGAAAAGTCAGAATTACAGCCAAGGCATCTCGATCAATCGAGATGTTGATCTCGATCAATCGAGATCTCGATTGATCGAGACTTGATTTCGATTGATCGAGATTCTGCAGAGCCACTTGCCCACTTCCTCACCTGCTCTCCCACTTGCAACAAAATTCTCCTTTTTGCACGACTTAGAGGGATTGTCTGACTTGAACAAGACCTTTGGGGACCTTCTTGTTATAGTTGGTATATATATTGATATATATATATTTATGGTGGGCCCCAAGGTTGAAAAGGAGGCCATAAAGAACACAAAGAGGCCATTTCTCTCATATCTCTCAACACACATCAGAATACACAAGGAGAGACATTCAGGAGAGTAGAAAGAAGAGCTGAACCAGACCAAGAAGCTTCATCTTCTCCATCAATGGAAGAGTGCAAGGCTGCCATGACCAACTAACTCCTCTACTAGGGTGTAGTTGAAACACCTAGCCATGTAAACTTGTTCATTTTTGTAGCATTTTGGGATTTGTTCTTAAATGTTGATTATTTAGCCTAGTGACCATGTACACTAATACATCTCTTTTATATATTCATTTGATTTTGGTTTTATTCTTGTCTTATAGTAGAATCTATCTTGTGAATGCACAACATTTGTTTCTTCCACAAGAAGGGCAAATGATGGCTAAGTAATGGTACTTTAAATGTATGTGTTGTGCTTGCTTGTATAAACCATGCCAAGATAAGGTAGTTTGGATGCATGTAGGTTCACTTAGAAAGTAGGGTAATTAGTTAAGTTGAAGAACTATGCTTGTTGAAGATGGATTATGATAGGTTGGTGCTCACATTAATCTTTTGATATGTCATTGAAGTCGCAAGCCTAATGACATTGTTAGGCATTTAATTGATGAATCCCAAAGTTGCTACACTTATGAACTTGTGAATGGCTAGTGGTGGAAACCACCCCTAGTTCTCTCTCCCAACTTTTCAACTCTTTACATTTATTGTTTTTACATTCATGCCATAGTTTTACAAACAAAACTCAAAAACCTTGTTTTTAGGATTAAAGTGGAGTTAATCTTTCTGCAAGACAATTACGACTAGTCCTCGTGGGATCGATACCCTCTATATAGAACCATATCTACAAAGATTCGTGCTCTTGCGAGTGGTTAAATTATATTTTTATAAAAGGGGCAAAAATAAGCTTACAATATAATTGAGGTTGAGCCACATCAGTAAGTTTGGTCAAGAGAGAAAGATTCTCTATAATTTTATATGTTTAAAACATCTATAGTCGCGAAATGACCAAAATACTCTCGAGCCACTTAACGTACTCTCACGACCTTCGTTTTTGATTTTGAAAGCGCCTATGGCTCCAAAATCACTTTCTTAAGTCTTTTAACATTTCATTTTGTCTAAAACAAAAAATAAATATTTTCTAAAAAAATTTCAGATTTTCGGGCCCACCTGACTTGCGTCCCAAGCCTTGTCGACCCAAAATTCTTAAATTTACTCAAACACTCTCAAAACTTCCCAGAAGACGCAATGCACACTTGCACGTATAAAAAGACATTTTAGCTGTGCCTGAACTAGTCCAACCTATTAACGAGTGTAGAATGATGGATAGATGTTGTTGCTTCTCTACACTTCGTACAAAAATAAAACCTGCAAAAACTCTACTAAAAATTATATAGTAATAAGCAGGTTCGAACCACTCTCAAGTGAGATTTCGAATGAGCTCAAAATCATACACTAATTTATGAAATGAAATGATTTTTTTAAAACATTTTTTATTTTAGAATTATAATGAATAAATAAAATTATACTAATAAAATAAATCTCAAGGGAAGGGAATCCACCACCACGAATTCACATAAATAAATTTTTTATGATTCTTATATGATTTTTCCTCCAATAAACAATACACTTCACCAATCCAATTACAACTTGAAAATATGAAGGAAAATATGACATAAAAAGTAAACTTTATTATATATGAGAATATTTTTTTTACTTAATCTGTTGCACCTTTGCAAGGTAAATAGAGATAGTTATTCTTCGAATTACCATTATTTGGCAAACACGAAGAATCATCCCTATAATTTTCTTTTGAAAATAAAAACTTAGAATAGAAGAATAAAAGAATACTCTTGGGAGAAAAAAAAATATAAGAATATAAAAGAACTTACTTATATTTCATCATAGTGGTTTCATCACTCCCTTAAGAGGTGTGTTTACAAGAAAAGAAAATGAATACAAAAAAATATTTTCAACAACACTTTATTTTTTCTATAATTTCTAACTTCTTTCAGCAACCCCTAAGACCCCCTATTATAGAGTTATAAGGGAATGGTTTAGGTGGGAAAAAACAAAAATTTAAAAACAAAAATTCAAAATACAAAATTTTGAATTTAAATATCTAAGATTTGATCTCCATATCTCCAATTTGAATTCTGGATTGTTGACGTGACCGTGTAAAAAACATATTTTATAAAATTTTGAACTTGAGACCTCTTGTGGAGTAAATTGTACAGAATACCATCTCTCCTACAATTCTTCTTATGTTCATCTTTGGCTATACATATCATTTTCAACCATTTTTACTACTTTTCTTCTCATTTGGAAATCAACCCCTATAAACATAAAATGCAAAGATAAAAATATTTAAATAAAGTAAAATAGTAATTAAAGACTTATTTTGAGATATAAAATAGCAAGTTCTGTGCATTTGTCAAATTACCCCCAAACGAGCTTTTGTTAGTCCTCTAACAAATACAAACAAAAGAGATTAGTGCACAAAACTGCTACTTTTATTTAACTCCTAACTAAAGACGTGTCACTTTCGCAAACTGTTCTCAATTGCATTTACCATATGCAATAAGGCCTTAAACCCCTAGGTTACCCATAGTGGACGAGCTATAGCCTCGTAAGGGTTTCAGTGATGATACCCACAAACAGCAAAAAATGGTAATTAACACTGAAAGATTTTTTTCTCTATTAATGTATATAAATCAAGAATAACTCAATCATTCCACTTTAGTGTGTGATAAAAATTAAAGAAAAGACTAAATACTATTCAAAAGTTAAAAAATTTCATTACTATTCTTGACTCAGAGTGTGTGTGTGTGAATAGCCACCAGTAATATAATTCACAATTTTAAAGCAACTGCAATTCAGCTTTCCTTAAAAAATTAGCTTTGATTTCAAATCTCACTTATGATATTTCACTCAAAATTGAACACTAAGAGATTGGCTAATTTTGCACCCAAGTATATGTGAGTAGAATAATTTAGAACAAATGTAAATTATCTCACATATTTTTCAATAAAGAACAAAATTTTCAAGAAAATGCATATGGTCTTATGAAAGGAATATCAAATATTAATAATTTATACCACGCAACAATATAGCTCAGTCATATCCATATCCAAATTATACTATCCTTCGGATCAAAAAGGACTTTTATTAGGATGTAACTTTAGGTGAAAGGAAGATTAAAAATAAAAATAAAAAGTGATATCAATAATGAAAAGGTGTATTCAAGAATGCTTGGGAAGAATTAACTCACTTAGAGCATATTACTTTCAACTTTTTCTTACAAAATATTGTCCATTGAATGCTTTCTATTTCACTTCTTTTTATATACACTTCTCAAAATCAACAATTGTACTCCCTCTTTTTTTTTTCTTTTTTTTTTCACCCGCTTGTACATTGATCACATCCATTCTCGAAAAATCTAAAAATGGTTATAAAAGAAAGGCTAGACCAAAAAGTTTCACTGATTATCACATCCATTCTCGAAAAATCGTAAAAATATGATTATAAAAGAAATAATGGGCAAAAAACTCAATTGGTTAACAAGTGGTAATTCATAACTAAGAAAGAAAAAAAATATTGAAAGGCTCAAACAATGGAAGATGGCCTAAAATCATTTGTCAAGGATAGGTATAGTTTTTCAACATACATGAGCTCAAAAAAAAAATATATACGTGGCATAACATGATGAATTCTTAATATTTGACCAAAATAACAAAATAATGAGACTAATCAACAAAATTATGTGGATTTCAAGAAAAAATAGAGTAATTAGTATATAACCCTCAAAATAAAAAGAATGGTTCAATACCTCACTGGGTTAAATCTTCACTTTTATTTGACGGATCTTTAACATGTAGTCACTTATCAATTTCAAATCATATTACGGGGCTTTAGTGAATTTTTTTTTCTGAGTTTTAGAAATTCATAAATTTGTTCTAAATGAAAAAAATGATAAAATCTTAACTTTTATCAACTTATAAATACACTAAAGCTTAAAGATTTTATTTTAAAAATTTATACACATTTAATATATATAAAAAAAAATCAAATCATAGTGTGAGAATTACCATTATCCCAAAACATTTTCTAAAAAATTACAAATTCAACACTTTTCTAAAATTTTAATTTATTGTGATACCCCAAAACCTAAATTCAACATTGTCCTCAATGTTGGACAAAATAATAATTAAGCACAAATAGAAGGTTGGAAGAATATCTCCTTAATCACAATGGGTTGATTTGCTTTAACTTTCCATAAAACAAAAATGAAGTGTTAATAATCACATGAAAAGTTCAATATTCTGTACAGGAAAATGCAATTTTTGTTTCTCTTTTTTTCAACAAAAAGAAAATTACAACTCCTACAATTTTTTTTGTTAGAGTAACTCAAGGATTACCTGTTAAGGTATGCCAACAACACAACCAGAAAAGTGTGGAGAGGCACTTGGCCTGCTTAAAGACAGTATGTCCACACTCCTTAGACAGAACTTTCCTAAACATTATGAAGGTGGAACGTGCTCACTGGAGTTACCAAGAGTTAGCTCTACTTTTATAAATATTTTTAAACAAAAAAAAAAACATTATTAGAAAAATGCTAAATGAAAATTCACAATATATATATGTGTGTGTGTGTGTGTGTGTTAATTTAAAGATGCACAAACAAAAGAAGAAATAAAAATAAAAAAATGAGTGAGTGTGTAATCTTTCTTCTTTTTCTTCTTTTTATAACACAAAGAACAAAAAATAAAAGAAAAAAATTGAAGAAAGTGTGACCTTAGGGATATTTCTAGGTTATTCTATCCTAGAGTTTGCATGCGAAAGTTATCAATCTAAAAAAAACTATGTTTTCCAATTCTAAAAAAAAAAAAGAAAAATGATTTAAAAGAATTAGGTAATTACCTGGATGACAAAGTTATTGTTCCTCCTGTAAGAGTGTCTAAGGGTGGCACCAAAAGAAGCAGTGCATCATAAGAACCTGCCATGTAAATATATATATATATATATAAATTATATTCTTTCTTTCTTTTTTTTTTGTCAAGAAAAAAAAAATATTGAGAAAAGAAACAAAAAACTACAACAAATAAAAATAGAAGGGAGGGAAAGAAAGTTAGGGTGGAATCCAAAAAAACATTATAGTGTTGAATATTTGTGCTCTGAATTCTCAAACTTGATTTGGTAACGGCGCCATTTGACGAGTGTAGAATAGTTATGCTTCGAATTTCCCGACAATGGCACCATTTGACGAGTCAAGTTTGAGAATTTAGAGCACAAATATTCAACACTACAATTTTTATCTTTTCTTTTAGTTAGAACAATTTTATTTATGTGAAAATAAAATAAAATATAATAATCATGTAACCATTAAAACCAACTTTTTACATAAGATAACAATGAGTTCTAAATTTTTTTAAAAAAGTACAAGAAAATTCACAAAAGCACAATTTTGAAACCTATAAATTTGCCAATAAAATCCATTATTAAATTCATGATCACAACATGATTTTCAATCCACAAATAATTATAAAACTTTAAAAATTCATTTAACAACTCCATATGTGTGTGTGTAATCCAACATCATCAAAAATTAATTAAATTTCTCTGATTTATCTTCTAAAACATATTGGATGATAAACAAATAAAATCACACATGATCAAATTTATTTTATTGAATTGCAGTTTTTTCATTTCTAAGACGGTGGCCTTCACTCTTATGGGCAGTCATCCATTTTCCTATAATAACTTCTTTAATAAATATCTTATTGAAGATTTTGTCGTAATGGTAGCTTCGAACAAATCCCGAAGGTAGCCTCTTCTTTTTTTTCTTAGATTTTTAGCTGTTGTTTTTCATTTTTTTTCTCTTTCTTTCTCTTCTAAATAAAAATAGAATCTTTTCTTTTCAATTTTTTTCTCATTAATCATTTAAGCTCTCAATACTACTCATACAGTATACTCTAGTCAACTTCATATTGGTTTTCAATCAATTCTCTCAGACTTGAACTAGTGCACAAATTGCATGGATTCAAAAGATTCACCACTAAAAAGAAATAAATAAATTACATTACTAATCAATGCTGAGATCATAAACTCAAGTACTTCATATATTGATAAACTAAGTGTCCCAATCATGCACTCAAAAATCAAAGTGAATTTAAACAGAACTATAAAAATTCACATTATTTCATGAAAAAATATGATTCTCATATTCACATGATTATCATATAAAAATAAAATCTTAACCTATACTAAAAGATATGGTCCAATGGAAAACAAATAATTAACATAAGGTTAAACCATGACTATAAAAATCCTAATGACCTTAGTTAGGGGGTTTTTCACCCAAAGACCTATTAGAAATAAATCTCCTGGTATTAACAGACACAAACTTCTCTAACTTTTCATTTTTCATCCAAATTGTTTTAACATGCAACCTATCAGAAAAATATTGTGGAGAAACAAAAACATTCTTCTTCTTATTTGAATTCTGTTTAGCTTGAGAATTTTTAAGTTTGTTTCAATTATTTAGCTTTCTAGCTTGAACTCTATTCATAGCAAAAGAATTATGCACATGAAAATCAGAATTAGAATGCTTTCTTTACATATAGGAATAGTGTTGACTATGTCCATTCTTACCATAAAAAATAAAATGAATCACATTGGACACAACATTAGCATGTAAAGACTCAACTTGAAGATTAGGTTTGGGTGCAGACAAATTCAAGCTCTTGAGTTTAACAAAAATAGTTTGACCCTTAGATGATGACCCAACAAAATCTAGTCCAGTCTTATCTCCTATAGGCTTACCAACACTAATCATGCTATCAAGCTTATTCTATCCAAAAGTAAATGTAATTAATTTCTCTTGTGACTTTTTCAATTCAGGCATAAGAATATCAATTTTAGCAACAATAGTATCCCTAGCAGAAATTGATTGACGTACCTTACTTTCGAGAAACTTGACAACTTTTTCATCATCAATCAATTGTTATTTCTGCTCATTCTCTTTCTTCAAAGTTCCTTTTCTTTTCCCACCTGTTTCAGTTTCTTATACTTCTCATTATAAGTCTTTAACAATTTCTCAAAGACTTTTTACAATTTACTTTCACGTGGTTCTTTATCTGACTGCTCAACTTCTGAATCATTTGAACCAACTTGACTCAGAGTTGTATACTTCTTTGTTGCACCTATATTAGAAGAAAAATTATTAGCAGTATCATCATCGACATGAGCAATAGCAGGAAAAGCAACAAAAACATCTTTCTTATTATTTTTACCTTTAAATTTAGAAAAATTTCCTTTTCTAAAATTTTCATTCTTTTTATTCTTAAGGAGTCTTCCAAACTTTTTAACAAAGAGAGTCATGCCATCCTTATAATTTAATCTATCACAAACATGAGGCTGTTGAACCAATTCACCAATTCACCCTCTCTTTTATAGATTCCATGATGATTTTTGAAAATAAAAATAATTTTTTATTTTTAAAAATTACTTTTGCAAGGAACTACTCACAAATTAGAAAACATTGCTTTTATACCAATTGTGACTTGCGCGGTTCGGAAGCAACTGTGAAAGTTTGTATAAAACCTAGAGGGGAAATGATTAGATTTACTCACTTTTTGCTTAATTTTTTAGATTATCCCAATTTTAAGTCCAATTAGAAATTAAAGCAATCCCATATAGAAAGTAAATAAAATAAAGTATAATAAAGTCAAAATGCACCAGATATACATGAAAAACCCAGATCGAGAAAAAATCACAAGTGAGGCTTGTATCCCTAGAGAACCAAATTCACTATCGTCGAAATAAAGTACAATAAACTCTATCCTAGACTCACACCCACTCCACTTTAACAAAAACTTGATGCGAAATGTCTTAGACTTACTCTTGCAACTCCCTCATCCAATTGTAACAGACTCCTGGCTAACGTCACAATTCTTTTAGAAGGGTAACTGGAAGAACACAAACACTTAGCAAGTATTATGTCCCCTTCATAGTGCAATATTCTTCTCCTTCCTCACCAATGAACAGTATCCAGTCACTTAATCAATAAGAAATCTCTAAAGCAATCTTTGAACGATTGATCAAGCAAAGAGAGGTACACAACCTAAATCACTCATCATTTAAATATGTTTATGATCTCTCAAAGATATATAAACAAAGAATTAAAGAAGGATTCTCTGCTTTAAAAATATCTCTGTGCTTTCTCTCTTTAGAAATTTTTGATGTGTATTGAAAGATTTATGAAAGAACACTGAAAGAGAAATCATATGAGATTTTTATAAATGTTAAAAATCCTAATCTTCTTTGAAAAACTAATTAAAAATTAATAGGAAACAAGTCTCAAAGTTTAAAAAAATTTAGAGTCAAATCCAGGTCAAAACGGGACAATGTAGAGCCAAAATCCGCCACCAGAACCCTTGGACAAGTCCAACCTCCACTTGGACCTATCCAGGGCTCTACGCTACAAGTTTTTGAAGTCTCGAGACTTCATGGACTGGTCTAGGTTTGAGCTGGATCAGTCCAACCTTGAAAAGTTTGAAATTTTGCCAAAAAACTCTAATTTTCAAAGTTGGAACCTCCCGGTTTGAAATATGTGTTCTCACCACTTTACTTGGATTATATAACTCTAATACTTGATCAACAATATGCACATGTAATCAGAACCACCCAAAAACTTCAATCGATCAAAATTTTTGTTTAATGCATTAATGGCTTCTTCTAAAGTGTCAATCTTCATGCCTTTGAAGATCATTTGCATGGTTAGTGTAGAACACTATGCTCACTCTGAAACATCAATTACATGGTCAATTACAAGAATATAAATAAAAGATTACAAATCGATCAAATCTAATTTTGACACCAAAGATTGCCAATTACAAAAATATACATCACACCATTGACTCTATTTTCCCCAAGCACATCAAATATATTTGATATTTGAGACTCCTCTTGTACAATGTATCTTAAGATATGGTATACTTGACTGCTCTCTTTCCTATCGGTGGGAGTTAAAGGAATTGTTGGTCTATGCCTCTTGTAGTGATGTGTTTACACTTTTAATGTTAAAAATGATGTTATGTCCTCTCAAATGATATATGTCACATCCCCCAAAATTCGAGTCACCGGAATTTTCATTCCAAGCCCCCATTCTAAAAGTGAACCCGTTCATTTGACTACATGAACTATCTCAATAATGGTCATACCTCGATATCATACGTTGATACCAAGTTGTCACAACTCAATTTCCAACACTCAGTTAAGAGCATGGAAAATGGGGGTGGGTGATTACTATAAGTGAGTCATCCTCTAAATCATTTAATTCATTTGAAATCTCATAACCATGGAAGCATAGACATAATCATACATTCAAGACTATTCGTATGCGTATACAAGTCATCACCTACATATGGGTCCTTTACTAGGGTATATGTGTACATGGTCTCTGTTATTCACATTCAAACCCAGTTTCTCATTTCGATACATCGTAAGATTCATTGCGATGCATCGTAATCCTCTTTTCGATATATCATAATTGTGGTTATGATCCATCATCAATTATGATTCATCGTTGATATTGGATAATATACAGCGAAACACACTATTTTTGGAGCCAAATTTCCCTCATATTTTGATACATCGACTTGGCCATTTCAATACATCGTAACATTTTGATGCATTGTACCAGAGGCTACGATCCATCATAATGCCTCGACTGTAGTGGTCTGTTTTGGTCCAAGTTGCTCATATGGCTTCCAATTCTCATTTATTTCTATACATACATTCAACATGCATTTATATACTCTAAGCATGTATAATAGCATGAATCTAATGACCAAAACTTAAATACATCATCGAAAATGGATCAAGTTCGGAATAACCATAAAGTGTTCAAGTTTACAAATTTGTAGTCATAACAACAAGTGTCGAAAACATGTGTCCAAGTCTCATATTCAAGTTACAAAACCAATAATTGCCTAGGATATGGTATACGAAAACATAAGATAAATGATCCTGAACAAGAGATTTAGTCTTCCAATTGCACAGTACTCAAGCTTCATCCATCACTGATGCCTTATCTATAAAATGTTTGGGGAAGAGGGTAAGCATCGACATGCCCAGTAGAGATACCCAAACCAACCTATGCATAAACTCGACGCGACCTACAAGAAATGCAATAATGAAATTCCTATGTACTACATGGAATACGACAATGCACATGCTGAATAACGCTCAATTGAAGTAGAAGATCACACAAAAATCAATATGAATATCATAATTCAACAACAAGACTTAGACACCAAGTCATGTAAATATTGAAATCAATCAAGTAGCACATAAGTTTAAAATCGTACAAAATTGGGAGTATTCGTAGAACCACCGGATAACCACTCATAGAGCCAATTATCTAAGATATCCAACATTATAGGTGAACAACCCGAGGGTCTAAAAGGAACCATATTCAACTTTAAGGGCTACTAACCCGAGGGTCTAGAAGGAACCACCTTGGCCAAGTTTTAGGTTTTGCGCCGTAGGGATCTAAGTCCTCATTGCTTTTCGACCTCCTCCCAAAATCAACAACCAATCACATAAAGTTTAAGTATGAAAACACATAAAATTTCAAGCACATCATAAGTCACTTATTTTTTAAACTAAAATATGTTCTTCCCATGCATATAACAATGTAACAATTTCACATTCTAAGCGCATCATAAGTCACTTATTTTTCATACTAAAACTTGTATTTTCATGCATATAACAATGCAACATTTATAAAAAATATCATTTTCATGTATTATATCAAACATGTAAAATGCCTTATGTACAATATAATTTTCACATCTATAAATCATGTCAATAGACAACATTTATCTACAATTGCTAACATATAGCCATGTATACATAATTCACATCATAATTCACTTTGATACACATTCAAATTCATTTGAATTCAACAATATTATCAATTAACAAGAATTAGCATAATTTAAGGATGCAAGACCTATTTCTTAACATTTCTAAACATGCCAATCGATTCAAACCACATCAATTCCTAAGGAATCGATAATAAGGTAGAGAGATCACCCCTACCTCAATTCCAAGCCAATTTCTTACCAAACTCAACTTTGTCCAAATTTGATTTTGATTGAACTAATCTCGAGCCCTGAATGTGTAGACTAATTCTCTCTTCTTTGGCACCTTCCAATTATTGCCCTAAGCCTTTTAAATTCAATAGAGAATGGAAGAAGATGATGTAGAGATATATGTGTATCTATATTACTCTCTCACAACTAATTAAGGAATGAGAGAATGAATTATGCATTCTTCTCTTTGCTATTTATAGACCTAGCTCATCTATTTACAAAAATGCCACTAGTCACTCACTAAATCTTCCCGGGCTCCGTTTACAATTTCGGTAATACCTACGAATCCAAAATTGATTCTGTAGTGCATCGAATATTTTATTTATGTTACCCTCCAAATTTGGTGTCATTCTAACACTTTCAGATTTTTCAGGCCCACGGGACCCGCGTCCCTGGCCCGCTTGATCCGAAAAACTCAAATTTTCTCAAATGTTTCCAAAACTTTCCCAGACCTTTATATAAGTCCCTGAACATATATTTCACATTTAAAACATGTATATAATTATTTAAAGTATTTATGTGATAATAAATAAAAATAAAAGAAAACCAGCTAAAAGTGGTCACGGTCCTTACAACCTCCCAACCTTCATAGAATTTCGTCCTTAAAATTAAGACATACCTCAAATAGCAAATAACTCGAGATACTTTGAGAAAACTTCTTGTTCTCGCTTCCACGTAGCCTCCTCGATTTCGTGATGTCTCCAAAGCACCTTGAACAATGGGGTACTCTTGCCTCGAAGCACTTACTCTCTAGAGTCCATAACCTCTACCGATCTCTCTTTATAAGACACATCTTCCCCCACCTCATTCATCCAACCAAGTACATGTGAATGATCCAGTTCATACTTCATTAACATGGAAACATAAAACACATTGTACACACTTAACATTTGTGGTGGTAATGTCAAGTGGTATGCAACGTCACCAACATGTTCCAAAATCTCAAACCGCTCAATGAACTATTATGATAACTTGCCACTACCCCCAAACTGCAACAAACCTCTCTATGGCAAGACCTTTAGAAAGATATGGTCTCCCACCTCAAAAGCTAAAAGACACCACCTTCTATCGGCATGTCAGGTCCTGATGTGGCCTTTGTGTGTGCATCAAATTTATATTTGTATTTTACCACTCGTAATAGAACGAATCCTTGAAGGATAGGGTTCTAAGTTGAGGGTGTCGATCCCACAGAGACTACGTAGGAATAATATACTAAATATTGAAGATTGGTTCTCGTTTAATTCACAAACAAGTTTTTGGGTTGTTTGTTTACTCTACTTTAAAAGCATAAATGATAATTAAAATACAGAGTTTTAGAGAAGAGTAAGAGACTAGGGTTGAGACATCAACACTAGCCTCGTAATATGTCAAACTTATAATAAATTGGAAAAATCATGTAAATGTGTACTAAATGGTGCATTTGGCTTGTGGCCTACAATGTTACTGTCAAGAGGATACATACATCTTAAAATACTATAGTCCATCTTCAATACATGTAAATTCCCTACCTACCTACTTACCTAATTACCTAATTGACTAAGTGTAGCTAATTTACCATCTCTTAGCATGGAATATACAAATTTAGCTATGCATGTTAAAATGAAAACTAGTACCAAACCATCACTTATGGTCCTTGTGGAACTACAAATGTTTGAAGATCATGTGAGAAAAATAAGCACTCTAAGATAAGAAAGAAAAATTACACACATAAACATAAGGAATTTGTAAACTTATATTACTCATAAGGCTCAAGGCAAGGTACATATACACAAAAAGTATATAGAAATCCCAATTCACGAAAATTAGAACATATTTACCAATGACAAACCCTAGAGAAGGATTAGTTGATCTTGGTGGGCTAGAAACACTCCATAGACAGAGGTGAATCCATACTCAAAACAATCTTCAAGGTCTTACAAAACCCTCTTTGAAGCTTTCCCTCTCTAGAACTTTACTTTCTCTCACTAGAATTCTATATATGCTCTCTATTACAAGAATTATGATATATCTCTTTATTATATATTTTCTATCTATATATCTGACTTGAGGCTCAAAAGATCACTAAAATTTCATCCAAGGCATCTTTTAGAAGAAATTAGAAAAGTGGTCGAGTGGAAGAAACATCTTCCAAAAATATCATTTCTGCATGAATTTTTGATGCATCGAGGTAGACACTTCGATGCATTGAAGTTGTAATTTTGATGCATCGATCTTCCTTTGCTCTACAATCTTTCAACTCTTCAGCTTCCTGACTTCAGTCTTGACACGCCATTCACTATTCCTTGATGTATCTCTTCAATGAAGTACGATCTAGAATATGAATGCATTCTTGAACTGATAAGGGAGTCGAATTACGCTGAATTCTAAGTTTGAACCTAAAATCATCAAAAATATAAAAACACATAAAACCTATACAATATGAGTATCTATATGATTAAAATACATAAGTAAAGGCACGATAATATATAACATTCAATGCTTATCAGGTCCCAAAGCCATTGTCTCACCAACTTCGGTCCATCACATGGGTGACCTACAAGGTCTACCATACAAAGTCTCAAATGGTGTCATTTTGAAATTAGCTTGATAGCTATTGTTGTAAAAAAATTCCACAAATAGAAGGTGATCCTCTCAATTACCACAAAAATTCAAGGCACAAGCCTGAAGCATATCCTCTAAAATCTAAATAGTCCACTTAGACTAACCATCCATCTAAGGATGAATAGTTGTACTAAAATGGAGATCGGTGTCAAGAGCTGCTTGAAAGCTCTGCCAAAATCATGACGTAAACCGTGGGCGGGTCCGACACAATAGAAACTAGTAAGCCATGAAGTCTCAATATCTACTCAATGTACAACTGATTTAGAGTATCTATAGCATCAGTCACTCAAATAGGGAGGAAATGAGCCACTTTGGTCAATCTATCAACAATAACCCATACAGCATCATGGCTCTTCCTCGACCTCGATAATCCCATCACGAAATCCATAGTGACATGCTCCCACTTCCACATTGCTACCGGTAATGGTTGTAACAAACTCGCCGGTCTTTGATGTTCGGCCTTTACTTGTTCAAAAGTAAGGCACTTTGCCACAAACTTAGCAACATCATTCTTCATTCCTTTCCACCAATATTGTCAACACCGATTATGGTACATCTTGGTACCATCGGGGTGTACCGCAAGTCTAAAGTGAAGAAACTCTCTAAGTACATCATCCCTACAAGGCAATGGCACAACAATCTTCCCTTTGAAACTCAAACCTCTATCGGAATGGACTGTCCAACCCTCTACCACTTTGTTGCTCAAAATCTGAGTGCGAATGGTTTCCATTTCACTATCCTATCGCTACTTCTCAATCACTCTACTCACTAGAGTTGGTTGAGCAATAAGTGTTAACAACGTTGCTGCCTCTTCATCGTCACTAAAGAATAATCCCATTTCTTCCAACATCTTCCATTTATGGATAGCAATGCTCCCCAAGCTACCACGTGACTTTCTACTCAAAGTATCCACTACAACATTAGCCTTTTCCAGGTGGTATTATAGGTCAAAATTATAATCCTCCATATATTTCACCCATCTCCGTTGTCTCATATTTAAGTCCTTTTGTGAAAAAAGGTACTTCAAACTCTTGAGATTGGAGAACACTTTGAACTTTTTTCCATACAAGTAATGTCTCCACACTTTTAATGCAAATATCATCGCTGCCAACTCCAAATCATGAGTTTGGTAATTTTGCTCATGTGTCTTCAACTGTCGGGAACTATATGTAGCAACTTTCTCAGTTTGCATCAAAACACAGCCCAAACAGTCCCATTAAGCATCACAATAGATCACATACCCCAAACCATTTCAGGAATAATCAATATTGGAACGGAAGTCAATCGACCTTTCAACTCCATGAATGCATGTTCACAAGTTTCATTTCACAAAAACTTTACTTCTTTTTGAGTAAGTCATGTCATTGGTGCCGCCAATCGTGAGAAACCCTCATAAGGCGTCGGTAGTACCCAGTCAAGCCCAAGAAACTATAGATTTCAAACACTCTCTTCGGTCTTTCCCAACTCATTATAGCTTCTACCTTTAAAGGATCCACATAGACTCCTTCTCCCAACACCACGTGTTTGAGGAACTTCACCTTCATTAGCTAAAATTCACATTTCTCATACTTGGCTTACAATCGATGTTCCCTCAAAAGTTGTAACACCATCCTCAAGTGTTCCTCATGCTCCTCCTCCGATAATGAGCACACTATGATGTCATCCACAAATACCACAACAAATTTGTCCAAGTAGGCACTAAAGACATGATTCATCAAGTCTATGAAAGTCATCGGTGCATTCGTCAACCCAAATGGCATCACTAGGAACTCATAGTGCCAATATTGAGTACGAAAAGTGGTCTTCGGTATATCCTCATCCTTTACCCTTAATTGATAATATCCCGACCTCAAGCCGATCTTTGAAAAATATTGTGAACCATTTAATTGATCAAACAAGTCATCTATCCCTGACAAATGATACTTGTTCTTGATCGTTGCTCAGCTCAATTTCTGGTAATCAATACACAAACATAAATATCCATTTTTTTTCTTAGCGAAGATTACTAGAGCTCCCCAAAGTGATGTACTCGGTCGTACAAATCCCTTGTCAAACAAGTCTTATAATTAACCTTTCAATTCTTTCAATTTCATCGGTGTCATACGGTACGGTACCGAGAGCGTAGTACCGAGAGTAAGATCAATATTAAACACAACTTCCCATTGCGGTGACAACACTGTCAAATCTCCCAAAAATACATCTTCAAAGTCACAAACCATGAGAGGAAAGTGTCACATCTCCTTCTTTGGCTAACAAACTAGCTAAAAAGTAACTTACTCCCTTCCGACTACCGGAGCTACGCAATAAAGATGAATGGACGTCATCTTGATCTCCCACAAAATAAAAATAGTTTCCCTTTGGTGTACATATCATCACCCATCTACAATAGCAATCAATGGTGGCTCTAAAGGTAGACAACCAATCCATACCTAGAATGACATCAAAACTAGCCATGTCTAGAAGAACAAAGTTGAATCCCAATCGACGTCCCAAAATCTTAGTCTCGCAAGACTAACAAACTCTACCCAGGGTAACTCTACCCCTAATTGGAGTATCAACAAAAAAAATTGTATCTAGTGAAAACACCTCCAAACCCAAAGTAAATGCAAATGCAACAGATATGAATGAATGAGATGCACTCGAATTGACCAATACCCTAGCCCATGAACTAGAAACTAAGAAGTTGCCTCAAACAACTGACGATCCTGCTAGGTAATCTGTCCATGTAAGTGTGAATGCATAACCCTATGCTCTCTGACCCTAATGACCAGTACCCAGGTGCCTAGACTGCTGGCAAGATGTACTAGCAATGGTCCCTCTCACCACTCATGAGCCATATGTAGACTGAACTGGCTGGGGGGTGGCAAAGCCTTAGGACTACACTGACTAGCTGTGGACTGAGCATAACACTGTTGACATTCGGTCCTACTCTGTAAGCCCTGTCGAATACGATTTAGATAATGATGTTGCACTCCTAGCTAGGAAATTTAGAAAGATCCTTAAGTATAAAAAGGATAGAAATATTAGGAAAGGAAATCCTTCTAAATTTCTTAGTCAAGGCTCATCATCTAAAGCTAAGGATAAGAAGGAAAAAGAAATTGATGACTTTGGGAATTCCAAAATCACTTGTTAGATATGTGGTGGTAAAGGTCACACATCTACTCAATGTCTAAGTCCTAAGAAAAATAGTTTTAGTGCAAAAAAAAATTTGAAAGATAAAAAGAAAGCCATGAAAGTTATTATTTCTGAATTTCAGTATTCTAGTTCTAATAGTGATTCTTCTATTGAGAATCATGCTTTTGCTTTTATTGCTCATATTAATGATAATACTACTAATGATTCTTCTTCTGATGTAGGTGAAACAAATATGTACACAACTCTCAGTCAAGTTAGGTCTAATGATGCAGAAGTTGAGCAAACAAATGAAGAACCAAGTGAGAGCAAGTTGCAAAATCTTTTTGAGAAATTGCTAGAAGCTTATAATAAGAAATTTGAGAAGCTGAAGCAAATGGAAACTGAAAAAAACTTTAAAGAAACAGAATAAAGAGAAATTGAAGTTGATTGGAGAAAACAAAGCTGATGTTCAAAATCTTTAAAGTAAAGTCAAGCTTCTCGAAAGTGAGGTAAGTTAAGTTATTTCTTCTAGAGATTCTCTTGTTGATACAATTGATTTTCTTGAGCCTGAATTGAAAAAATCACAAGAGAAATTGATTGCATTTACTTCTAAGCGGATTAAGCTTAATAGTATGATTAGTGTTGATAAACCTATATGAGATAAGACTGGATTACATTTTGTTGGGTCATCATCTAAGGAAAAAGCTATTTTTGTTAAACTCGAGAACTTGAATTTGTCTACACCCAAACCTAAGCTTCAAGTTAAGTCTTTGCATGCTAATGTTGTGTCCAATGTGCTTCATTTTACTTTTTATGGTAAGAATGGATATAGTCAACACTATTACTATAAGAAAAGAAAACATTCTAATTCTGATTTTCATGTGCATAATTCTTTTGCTAAGAATAGGGTTCATGCTCGAAAGCCATTTTATTAGAACAAATCCAAAAATTCTCAAGTTAAAAAGAATTCAAATAAGAAAAAGAATGTTTCTGTCTCTCCATATTATTTTTCTGTTAAGTTGCATGTCAAAATAATTTGGATGAAAAAGGAAGATTTGGAGAAGTTTGTGTCTATTGATACTATGGAATTTATTCCTGATTGGTCTTTGGGTGCAAAACCCCCTAACTAAGGTCATTAAGACTTTTATGATCATAAAACTAAGCTTATATTCATTATTTATTTTTCATTGGACCATATCTTTTAGATTAGTTTAGATTTTTTTTATTTTTATGATAATCATGTGAATGTGAAAATCATATTTTTTATGAAATAATGTGAATTCTCTATATTTCTGTTGAAGTTCAATTTGATTTGTGAATGCATGATTGAGACACTTAGTTTATCAATGCATGAAGTACTTGAGTTTATGATATAAGCATTGATGACTAATGTCTTGTATTTATTTTTTAGAGTTGAATCTTTTGAGTCCATACAATTTGTGCTCCAACTCTAAGAGAATTGATTGAAAACTAATGTGAAGTTGACTTTTAGATTAGTTTAGGTTTTGTTTATTTTTATGATAATCATGTAAATGTGAAAATCATATTTTTCTATGACATAATGTGAATTCTCTATATTTCTTTTGAAGTTCACTTTGATTTGTAAATGCATGATTGGGACACTTAGTTTATCAATGCATGAAGTACTTGAGTTTATGATCTAAGCATTGATGACTAATGTGTTGTATTTATTTCTTTTTAGAGGTGAATCTTTTGAGTCCATACAATTTGTGCTCCAACTCTAAGAGAATTAATTAAAAACTAATGTGAAGTTCACTAGAGTATAATGTATGAGTAGCATTGAAGGCTTAAATGATCAGTGAAAAGAAAAGATTCTATTATTGTTTAGCATAAAAAGAAAAACAAAAAAAAATGAATTACTGAAAATCCAAGACAAAAGGAAAAGCTACCTTTGGGATGTGTTTGAAGCTACCACTATGACATAAATCTCTAATGAGGTATCTTTTAAAGAAAAATTTTGAGAAAATAGTTGGCTACCTGTAAGCGTGAAAGCCACCGTCTTATAAAAAAAATTAAAACTCAATGAAAAATAGTTGATGATGTGTGATTTCATTTGTTTATCATCCAATGTGTTTTAGAAGATGAATCAAAGGGATTTAATTAATTTTTGATGATGTTGGATTACACACACACATAGATTTATTATATGAATTTTTAAATTTTTATAAATATTTGTGTATTGAAAATTGTGCAATGATTATGAATTTAATGATGAATGTTGTTGACAAATTTATTATTTTAAAAATTATGCATTTATGAATTTTCTTGAATTTTTTCAAAAATTTTAGAACTCATTATTATTTTATATGAAAAATTGATTCTAATGATTATATGATTGTTATATTTTTATTTTTACATAATTAAAATGCCAAAAATATTTTCCTATTTTACTAGATTTTTAGGAATTTTGTTTTAGGAATTGTTAGGCATTTTTTTTGAAAAATTACAAAACTGGTCAAACATGGTCAACTAACCAAGCTACCCAGCTGAACAGATCCAAGGTGAAGGCTGGACCGATCCAACAGGGCTCGGCCAAGACATTTAAATTGTGCATGTGTGCTATGTGTTCATTTTGTGCTCACTTGCTCCTTATGTGCCTTTCTCTTCCAATTTCGCTCTCTTTGCCTCAACTCTCATCATTCCTTGTGCTTGATATATTGCATCATATTGGTTGATATTTGTGATTAATTTTGAGTTGAATTGGTGGAAAGGATTGATCATTGAAGTATTTGGGTTGATTTTGGGAGATTAAAATAACAAATTTTATTTGAAGCTTGTGTTTTCAAAGCTTGGACACCAAGTGTTTGTGAGAATTCTCCAATGGCTCTTACATTCCTATTTTGCATTCCCCTCATCATTGCAATGGCCAATGGCACTAGGCAACAAAGAGTTAATGTTTCTCTAACACCAAAATAAAAATGACAAACTAACCTTCCAACAATGACAAACTGTATTAATTTGGGACATCTAATCTATACATTTAGAAAAGAATATCTACAAGCCTACTTTAATTCAATCAAGAGAATTCATTCAACATACAATTAAGCATAACTCATCTTCGCTTAGCATGGCCTATACATCTAACTAATGACTAAAAAAGAAATTAACTAATAATGTGACAGCCCATCTTCACTTAGTACGAATTATCAAAATTCTATATTCAAAAATCAGTTTAAACCATTGTATAACATTTCTTAACAAAATCACAAAAGTTGGAAAGAAACCAAACCCTAATCACTGCAAACTTATGCAATAAAATAATCCATTCAATATAAAATCAATAGCACAGCTATTGTTTATGTCCTGGTTATACAATCAACACATACATTAAAATGTCCCATAATTACATATTATGGGACATTTATATTATTATGTGATTATATTTACTTTTAATTATTATAAAATATATTTTACATATAGTGTGTGTGTGTATATATACACCATGTGTAATTTCAATATGAGAGAGAAAATGCTTGAGAGTGAATTCAAGTGTTTTGACTTTAATAAAAAAAGGGTAATTATGGTATTAAAGATATGAGAATCAAGTATTCTGTAGTTTAGGGACTTTTTTGTAAACTTTATTTAGAAAAAAAAAAGAGTGGAGTGCCTCAGGTCATCAGTGGAGCACGAATATTAGCAGCCTAATATTATACTGATATGAAACTCAAGTGGTTCAAGTTTCCAAGTGATGTGGGATAGTCCTCAATAGTCTATTATCATGCTAGGATATATGACTAGAAAATGTCTAGTTTAGGATAAATATGAACTCTTTGAGAATGAATCAAAGAGCTTCAAAAATAATTAATCACCAAAGAGCTCTAACCTGAGTCTATGCCATTCTCACCAATTAATCTACCAAAAATAATTCACAAAATAAAAATTAAGATCTTATACCAATTAAAAGAGCAATAACAATAATTGTTGACTTGAAGCATCGTATTTCACTATTTTTTTTTTTTTTTTTTGCAATATGATAAACAAATTTCTTTCATTAAACACTAACTCTCTATTTCTTTTTTTCTTTTTTGTTAAAGTGACAAATATCATTTTCAGCACATATTCTTCAAAGAATTAGAAAGAATTTACCAAAAAGACCATCTAATATCAAGAGCAACTAATAATATTCAACTTAAAAATAAAGCATAATAGAATTTCACCTTATCGTAGACCTCTTCAATTCCTTTGTATTCCTCTCGGTATAAATTCATATTGTCTATAAATGATTTATATATTTGATCACTATTTCAGATAATTGATAGAGTTTAAGAGTATATTAACAGTTGATAATTTTTAGGAGCCTATTAGCAAAAGAATTTTAATATAACTAAATGATTTATTAGTAGGTTATCTAATAGAAGACAATAGAATTAGTAGTTATTTTTGTTTGGTAATATATATATATATATATATATATATATATATATATATATTAAACTCTTTTTATTTTATTTTTCTTTTACCAATCTGATTTTATTTTAATATAATTCTTATACTTCCAATAAAATGTGTTGCTAATAATGAGAATTCAAATAAAAAATTAATTCTAATACAATTGATAACTTTCTTTATATATATTATTCTCATACTTCCAATAAAATGTGTCGTTAAGAGTGAGAAATCCAATAAAAAAAAATTCTAATACAATTAGTCACTTTCTATATATATATATATATATATATATATATATATATATATATATATATATATATATATTGTTTTTGATAATTTTTTTATTGTGTTTTTTTGTATATATATTAAACTTCTTTTTCTTTTACCAATCTGATTTTATTTTAATATAATTCTCATACTTCCAATAAAATGTGTTGTTAAGAGTGAGGAATCCAATAAAAAAAGAATTCTAATACAATTGGGAACTTTCTTTATAAATACTAAAGAGGTAAAAAAAGAAAAAAAAAAGAGAAAAAAAACATGTGCTTATATATTTTTTGTGTCTATTTTTTTAATAAAAAAAAGTGTACTAAAACTTAAAAAATCATTTATACTTTTTGTTGACCTCAAGGTTTCAACCAAAGGTTATTTGGGTGATTTTGATGATAACAAACTATTGTAGTATAGATTTAATAAGTTTATTTGAGTGTGTATTTTATAAGGTATCAATTTATCTCAAGTATCTTAAAGGCTTTGGACTTCAAAGTCACTTACAAGAAGATATATGAAGCCACATGATCATATAACTCAAAGATCAATGGAAAAGTTGAAGCGAATTCAAGCCACATGATGAAGGAACCTGAGAGCTTAAATATTTGAAGATCAAAAGACTTGGGTAGGCTAGTCTTGGGTGAGTGCTTGTATTTATTGTAAAGTTATTTTGATATACTCACATGAAAGTTCAGGACCAATGCATATAATTCATATCATTCATAAGTCCTTAGAGTATAAGCAATAGGCCATGAACTTCATTTATAACATCATAAAGCCTTTACTAAGGTTAAGTTAGTTCAAACTTTTCATAAGCTTTGGAAGAACTTAATTATTAAGTCATAACTAGGACCATGTATTTCAATCATATCATTTGGAATGATCTCTAGGAATTAGAGTAATAAGGTTTTAAACTTATATGTTTAAATCATAAAAAACCTTATGTAATATTGAGATGATTTCCAATTGATAATATCTTTAATACTCAATATTCATATTTAGTCAATGAACTTCATATCTAGTTTGAGTTTGGTGAAAACCCAATTTGAGCTTACTGAAAGCCCAGTTTAAGCTTGCTGAAAATCTAATTTGAGCTTACTGAAAACCTAGTTTGAGCTTGATGAAAACCCAGTTTGAGCTTGCTAAAACTCACTTTGAGGCTGCTGAAAAATACAGTAGGAAATAGCGTTTCTAAAGCACTTCATCAGCCGACTGAAACATTATTTTCAGTCGGCTGAAACATCACTTTCAGCTGACTAAAAGTTGCTAGATCTGAATCTAACGACTAGTTTGGTGTATTTAATGCTTCCAACAACCCTCCAACAGCTATTTTTCAAAGACTCTATCTATATGTGTTTGGGGCTGTATTTAGCTAAGAAAGAAGAGAGCAAGAGAGAAACTCACCTTGTGCATTTAGTCTATACATATTGTGAGTGAGTTCTACCATGAAACCTTTATTTTATATCAATTGGTAGAAACTTTCTTGTAAGAAAATGAGAAAGAGTGAACTTACATTGCATATCTATTGTTCATCTTTCATATTCATCTAGAGTTGAGCTTTTATATTGATTCATTAATTGTAACTCTAGGTATGTGAGTTATCATTTGTGTATCTATTCTCTATTGTACTCAAACTTTTATTCATCCTATTTGAGAGGAAGTCCAAGAGGTACTCTTGGCAAAAGGGATTGCTTCATGGAAGCTTGTAAAGGTTCTCACTTGAGCCGTCAAAAGTGAAAGGAAGCTCAAGTTGTGCGCTTGGCAATGAAGTCTTGGTGAATTGTTCACCGGAGTAAAGAAGCCCAAGTGTTGGACTTGGCAATTGTAAATGTTTACTTTTCACCCTTAAAGAAGCTTCATAGTAGAAACCTTAAGATAAACTCTTGAGGCATGGGTGTAGGCTGAAATTGCCGAACCATGTAAATATCATGATATTGTTTGGTTTGCATTTTTCTAACTCTTAACTCCTATACTTAATAACATTTTATATATTTAATTTCATTATACTTTATATATGAATGTTATGAGTTTCTATGCTTTAATTCCTATGAGGAGGATGTGATGAATGCTTGGAGTATGTCATATTTATAGATAATTGCTCAAGTACCCTTTTGATAGGTTTACTCCTTTATTTTGCTAGCATTTATTTTATAATTGTTTACTTAATGAATGTTATTTAAATGCTTCATATGAGGAGGATGGGATATATGCTTAGAGTATATTGGTTGAATTGTGGAATTGATTGTATTATACATTGATTGAATATTTATTTGATTATCTTTTTGCCAATCAATTTGCATATCATGTGTTTGATTAAGCATACAATCAACATTTTCACACACTACAAGCATGATACGTTGCACTTTCATGAACACTTCATTTGTCATATCCACTTGATCATTTAAGTGCATGATAGATATAACATTCTCATTCCCACTTGTTGAATACATAAGTTTATCAAGTATTTGACAAAAGTCCAAACAAGCCTACTTTTGTCAAAATGAGTTCAATCGAGGGACAAATCTTGGGTAACACTTTTAATAGTAAGTTTTTTTTATTATGTTTATATATATATATATATATATATATATATTAAACTCTTTTTTTTTTGTTTTACCAATATAATTTTATTTTAATATAATTATCATACTTCTAATAAAATGTGTAGTTAAGAGTGAGAAATTCAATAAAAAAAAAGAATTTTAATACGATTGGTAACTTTCTTTATATATATTAAAGAGGTAAAAAAAAAAAAAAGAGAGAGAAAAACGTTTGGTTATATATTTTGTGTCTATATTTTTAATAAAAAAAAAGTGTACTGAAACTTAAAAAATCCTTTGTACTTTTAATAGTAAGTATAGAATAGATAGATATAGAATTTGTTGGGTAAATTTTTATTACGTTTTTTTATATCTATATTAAACTCTCTTTTTTTCTTTTACCAATCTGATTTTATTTTAATATAATTCTCATATTTTCAATAAAATGTGTTGTTAAGAATGAGAAATCTAATAAAAAAAGAATTCTAATACAATTGGTAATTTTCTTTATATATATTAAAGTGGTAAATGAAAAGAGAAAAAATATGTGCTTATATAATTTATGTGTTTATTTTTTTAATAATGAAAAATAGTATACTGAAATTTAAATAAAAAAATTTGAAAAATTTGTACTTTTAATAGCAATATAGATGTGCGCGGGCGCCAAGATTGATATCAATTGGTCAAGTATTGGGTACATAAATAATTTGTATCTCATTTTAAAGAATAAAGAAATATATAAGTATGAAAATCCTTTTCAATTAAAGATAGGTTCCATTCAGGTCGACAAGCATTTATTTATTTATTATTTAAATCTATAATTAAATATTCCAAGGGCTGTTAATTAGTGTTAGATAACTTGTGTATATCTAAAGTTTGTGACCAATCGTACGTATAATCTGCTTTGTGACTGCTAACTGAGTTTCAGTTGATTAAATGTCTATTTAGAACAAACATTTTAAATACACCCGACCATGCCAGTACTTTTAAAAGTAGAAGAATAGTGATATATATATATATATATATATATATATATAATATGAAATTAATGGGAATTACTTGACATGCGATATAAGCATCCCTTCATTCTGAATAATAAATTACAACTTTATAAACCTCCTTTTTGGGCCACGCAAATTAACAATTGTTTAATTAACAATGGAGGAAGGGAGGGAGCTTTCTAAATTAGCGCGCAGTTTTGTTTTTCAGTTTGTCCTTTTCGGTTAGCACAGGAACTAAAACCAAAACCCAATCCGAAGCATCAATGCCTTTACTACAATGTTAATACTTATATTTTAATCTTCATTCTTTTCTTTCGAACACCATACATGCATCTTTAATTATATGCATTTATTCCTCTCTCCAAGACTTTGTTCAGACAGGACTTGAACTGAACTGGGCGATATATATGATACCACTTTAATATATATATATATATATATATATATATAATATCAAACATCAATTTATTCAATAAATGCCTTTACCATGTACATATTTTCGATCAATTAGCATTTTTTTTCAAAAAACCATGCATGGTTATATGCATATTCTTGTTCCAAGAGTTTGTTGTTAGTAGATAATATATTTAATATTATATTACTTTTTATTCTAATTTATATGGGATTCCTAGTTCAGTTAGGACTAGAATTTCTTATCTTCTAAGTAAACTTGGTCTCTAAGATTAAGTGCCTATTAAGCATTTATGTATTCTTCCTCAATATCAATTCTATTAATACAATTCTCTTTCTTCGTTTCTAACATGGTATCAAAGTCTACCAATTCCTAACAGTCTTCGCTCTGTTGAGCTAGACTGTCATATTTTTAATAGAAACGAAGAAAGAGAATTGTATTAATAAAATTGATATTGATGAATAATACATAAAGGCCTATTTATAGGCATATAATCTTAGAGACCAAGTTTACTTAGAAGATAAAAAACCCTAGTCCTAGTTGAACTATGAATCCTAAATGGATTAGAACAGAAAGCAACATGATATTAAATATATTATCTAGCAGTTGTGACCCGACACCATGAACTGGATGATATCACAGGACTAAAATATTATATTATAATTCTGTGACAAAATATTATAAATATATAATATGAAAGTTGAATTAATTTATTGATAGACAGGACTAAAATTTTTAGTGCATTATAAGGTTTAAGAAGATAAAATCACAAACTAGTAATATAAATTACACTAGTATATGTTTAGGACTTGGAGAGCCACAATTGATAAAAGATTTAGTAGTAAAACCTTCGCTTGTTAACGAGCCAAAATAGGCATAAATTAAAACTTGAAGTCTTTTAACAAGTATCCCCAAAAGCTGTTTGACAATAAAAGTGACTCACTCGCTCTTTGTCTATGAGGAACATGCTTATGTATTCGATAGTGTGCAAGCGTGCCAGGATTGTTAAGTCCAAATCTACTGGATATGTGTGTGTGAAGACACTAAGTTTGAATTTGCTGGTTATTGATAAACCAAGCAAATTCGGATGCCAAGTAAATATTCCTAATGCTACAGCTAAGGCAGCTTGTAGCTAGACTTTATGCAATCTGATTTCATACGATTGTGGAAAGTAGAAAATGACTCTCTCACTTGTTATTTAGGTATTCCCTCGAAGTATTAGAGAATGTTTGTTCTGTTTGGATTAAACAAGAGCAGATATGCGTTGATCGAATAACATTAATCAAGAGAGATGCAACATCATCATTAACATTGATTGTCAAATAAGAATTTATCACAACCTCTTTAATATTACACAATCTTGGTCCTAAGTACACTTGAAACAAAATACAACCAGAAGTAGGGTGCTAGGAGGCTCCTTGGATTTAGGTACAACTAGCGGTAGGGTGCTAGGGAAACTACTTGGGTGATATACAGTCAAGTAGAGAGTGCTAGGAGGCTAATTGGATTTAGGTATGACCAGTAGTGGAGTGCTAGGAGGCAACTGGGGTTGGGGCAGGCAATAACTGCATGCAAAAGCATTTAAATGAGAGTAGGGTTCTAAGAAACTAAGAGTGCTAAGAAGGAACTAAGACATTTCAAGTAATTGCATGATAAACATGGTAAGACCTTGGGCTATGATTGCTCGAAAGTAAGGACAATCCACTAGGGATAAGTTTGTTTTTGTTTATGGTGTTGGACTTCTTTTTCATTAGAGGAAGTCCTTTATTTATAAATGGAGTCCGGCATGGCTTCTTGGATTCAGAGAGTGTTGTCCGAAGAAGCACAGATACTTCTACAAGAATAACGTACCATTATCAGATACGTATCGGATACCGATACTTCTTGAATACTTGCAGACAAGTGTCCGATACTTCTTAAACATATCCATAATTTAAAATTATTTATTTATTTATTTCTAACACGTATCCGATACTTCTTATATATTTTGACCATGTATCCGATACTTCTCGGATATTTCAGAACATGTTTCTAACAATAATATCATAGTATAATATATTGTTAAAGAAAGTTTATATTTATTTAAGAAAGAAGTGTTAATACATATATTATAATTTAGTACAAAATTTATCCATGCAAATTATGCAATATGATTCTTAACTCTTAATTTGTTTGTTAATCATAATATTTTATAAAGAAATGTAAATAAATCTATTTTTTGTATATATACAAATATAATTTTTTATTTTTATATTGCCGTACCCTGCTGTACTCTTTTTTTTTTTTTTTTAGATTTATCAAATCGCCATATCCGTATCGTATCTTAGCTGTATCCCGTATCTGTATCGGTATCCATGCTTTCTATATATTGTCCGTTAAATTGAGCTCCACGTGATCGACTAAGATTAATTCTTTTAATTATATTAGCACATGACTAACATAAATTTGTTGATTTGGTGATAATAGCGGTGATGATGAATCATTTAGTTGGAGTAACCAAACTTAATCAAGATGGAATGCCATTTTTAGTTGGATGCTTGTCTCAACTGATGTCTTCTGCTAAAGTGATCTTTTGAAAACTTTCCTTGTCTCATAGCATTAAATACACTAATTCTCATATCTAATAACATGCTAAATAAAAAAATATCTGAGACCAGCGAGGGAATTTTCCTTATTTATGAAATTCGATCTTAGCATCTTCTATGGGGGATCCCAATGCCTGATATTTGCCTTGATCAAGTGAACTTATATCCGAAATGAATGATCCACTATGAATTGACTTTTAATTTAATAATTTGGTTTTCTTGAGTAATAATACTTAATCTGGGTTGACCCACCAAATGAAAATTTTGGGTGGAAACAAATATTCAATATTTTCTTATTCTTTGAATGCAATAAAGTGAGTAAGAATTAGGTCTAAGAAATGTAAATGTTTAATCTGGGTCATTTCGAAGAGGAAGAATATTCTCTGCTATACATAGGCGTGCTGTATTGTATTGAATGGTCGTAATGGATCACTTGACGTAATAGTGTGTGAGATTCCACTAAACGGACTGCATGCTGTATCGCGCGGAGAGGACTCTAACTCCATTTTGACATGGTCACTTCCGCAATTATATGATATTTGTTTATGAGTGATTTGTGAGATATGCGCATTTTATGCCAAAGCCATCATCAATCAAATCCAAATTTTAATCACTAATCAATTTCTTTCCTTCCACTTGTGCAAGAATGTCTCCTTAGTGAGCAACTATGCGCCGTCCGAGAGAAGTAGAGGACAACTTGACTTTGTCTATCTCTCTCTCTCCTCTTCGTGGGTCGCACATGCTGTTAAGTGTTAACACATCAATTGATTCTCTCTCTCTAGCTAGGGTCCACACTGCTTACGTTCATGTGTCGATAAGTAAAATCACTCCTTTACGAACAAAAAAAAAAAAAGTAATAATTAGACAGAATGGTGAGATACAAATTTTTATATTATATGGTGAGTGTAGTGGAGTCTATTATATGCGTATAATGAATATACAAATTTTTGTCTAATAATTTTGTATAAAAATTCTGTTTAAATAATATTATCCTTACAGAAAAAGGGTTGGATCTTCACTGCATTGGAACTATGAAAAAGAACTCAAGAGCCAAAGTTATTTAAAGAGTACGTTTCATAAATTTTTAAAAAATGTATAGAAGGACAATCCAGCTCTATATATATATTTGTATATTTGCGCGCGCCAGAATTGATATCAATTGGTCAAGGATTGGGGTACATAAAAAATTTGTTTCTACATTTTAAAGAATAAAGAAATAGATAAGTATGAAAATTCTTTTCAATTAAAGATTGGTTCGGTTGAGGTTGACAAGCATTTATTTATTTATTATTTAAATCTATAATTAAATATTCCAAGGGCTGTTAATTAGTGTTAGATAACTTGTGTATATCTAAAGTTTGTGACCAATCGTACGTATAATCTGCTTTGTGACTGCTAACTGTGTTTCAGTTGATTAATTGTCTTTTTTAGAACAAACATTTTAAACACACCCGACCATGCCAGTACTTTTAAAAGTCGAAGAATAGTGATATATATATATATATATATATATATATATATATATATATATGAAATTAATGGGAATCACTTGACATGCAATATAAGCATCTCTTCATTCTGGATAATAAATTACAACTTTATAAACCTCCTTTTCGGGCCACCCAAATTAACAATTGTTTAAATAACAATGGAGGGAGGGAGGGAGCTTTCTAAATTAGCGCGAATTTTTGTTTTTCAGTTTGTCTTTTTCGGTTACCACAAGAACTAAAACCAAAACCCAACCAGAAGCATCAATGCCCTTACTACAATGTTACTAGTATATTTTCATCTTCAATCTTTTCTTTCTAACACCATACATGCATCTTTAATTATATGCATTTATTCCTCTTTCCAAGACTTTCTTCAATGGACTTGAATTCACCGAGTAAATTGTGAATTTTATCGTGCGTGTAGTGCACTACATGAATTCTACCGCACGTGTAGTGCACCGAGAGCTAAAAAGCACTAGGAACATTCAATATCTACACGAAGTGAAGTGGGTGATATATATGATACCACTTTAATATTATATATCTATATATATATATATATATATCAAACTTCAATTTATTCAATAAATGCCTTTACCATGTATGTATTTTCGATCAATTAGCATTTTCTTTCAAAACACCATGCATGTTTATATATGCATATTCTTGTTCCAAGACTTTGTTGCAACGAGAACCCATGAACGGGATGATATCACTTTTATATAATAAATATATAATATGAAAGTTGAATTAATTTATTGATAGACAGGACTAAAAATTTCAGTGCATTATAAGGTTTAAGGAGATAAAATCACAAACAAGTAATATAAATTACACCAGTATATGTTTAGGGCTTGGAGAGGAACAGTTGATACAAAGAAAATCAAAGTTTGAAACTTGAAAAGGGGCCCGTAATTATTTTAATATATAAGTTGGCCCGCCTCCCTCTGACCACCACTACACTACATGTCTTGATTATCAATTAAAAAACAAGCTTAAGCAAGTTGCAAAAATAGCTTTATATATATATATATTAAATAATGCAGGCGCACTGAGTGTTCATGTGGTCGTCATCAGCAATTTTCGTCGTCTTCTTACCTTTTTTTTCTCTTCATTTTTCCTTCTTTTCAAACCCTTTCGATGTGTTCCTTGTATATATTATTTGTGGATGACAATGGGTGATAATGATTGAATTTCTACTGTAGTAATTGCCTCTTATAAGTTCCTGACCAAGAGACTACCAAAACCACTATTTGCTGACACTAAAAAAAGCATATTGTGTGAATACTGAAAATGTTTCTTTATGCAAATAGGAAATTGAATGTCTGAGATTCAAATAAATAAATAAAGAGAATATATATTGATGTTTGCCATGAAGTTGGAGGATTGAAGAAAGATTAGAGGACAGGAGGGGAAGGTGGACAGGACTTTGTTCACGTGACTCAAATTAGTGGGTGGGGGTGGCCGGAGCTTGTGACAAGGAATCTGTGGAGCATATATATATATCTATCTATATATATGGTGGATAGTGGCTGTGGGTATCCACAACAAGTGACCATGACATCCCATGTCCCCCAGCTCTGTGGACTCCACTACTGTTTTCTAACTCCAACAAAATTACCACCTACGTAAACTATATACCACTGTACACGCAACTCATTCTTTTCTTTTTTCCTTTATCAATTTATTTGAATTCATTAATTCCCAAATAATTTGATTGAAATAAATTTATTAGAAACAAATCAAGTCTTAATCCACCCACAGCATTTGCCACAATGGCATACATAGGCTGGGGGCGGACTAGGAGGTTTGATTTGAGGGCTAAATTTCATGTTTTGTTTATATATATATATATATATATATATATATATATATATATATATATATATAGTGTAAAAGCCCATTTGCTAAGAAAATGGGCTAACTCATTACCTACTTTATTTCTTCAATGATTACAAAGGAAGTCACAACTTCACCACAAAGCACAACAGTCATCAGTAGTAATTTGAGAGATGAGATGAGGCTACATGAACTTTGTTACGAGTATTTTCCTAGCTTTTACATTTAATTTTCCAGAGATGTTTCCATCTCGAAAATGATTGTTGTACGTTCATCTTGTTTCTAACATGGTTCTTCTAATTGCTAGGCCGCCGGACTCTATTAATTTGATGAGCAATGCTACACGTCTCAAATAAATATTACGAATTTTAACTCCAATCTATGTGGCAGGTGATATGGTCCATTATTTTAGGAGATAAAATTAAATGGTAAGTTATTATTGGTGGGATTCCCTCCATACACGGAGTCCCTATGGTATTATCACCTGCCACATAGATTCGAGTTAAAATTCGTGAAATAAAATTGTGACGTTTAGATGGAAAACTTGGCCGGCATCACAAAGGATGGTCAACCCTCCTCGGATTTTATAGTTTGCAACTCCAACTTCTCTCAAGGGAATTATTTGTATTGTCATAGGGGAGGGAGGCATCTATATGGTTAAAAACATAGTGGAGCATAGACAAGGTAATAAAAAATTAGGGTTTTAGGTGATAAAATGGGCTTGAGCTTGGGATGTTTAGTTTAAGAGAGATAAATTTGGGCTTGGTTTGTTTTGTTTAGAAGATGATTAAATTTGATTGGATTTGGGCTTAGTCTTTTAAGTAAAAATGAAATTAAAATGATTAACCTAAGGGAGCTGATACTGGCACTCCACTAATATCCTCTAACACTTCACTTCAATATTTTTTAAAAATAAAATTACAAATGTGTCCTACTATACAATCTTTGATTCTTATTTTTTTAATACCCTAATTGTCCTTATTTGATAAGGTTAGAATTTTTGGCTCCAAATGGCAACTTTTCTCTCATATTCCCTCTTTTTTTTGGTGTCAAAAAACTTCTTCTCTCTCACCTTTTCTTTCCTCTCAATGTCTGAGTTAGAGGAAGTTATTGAAATTATTGAGACAATCAGGATTGAAGAGATTTTAAAAATCTATGAATCACTCAACCATAATTTTCAAAGTAATGCGATTTTTTTTGTTCTACTTTATTGTTCAGACTATATTGTTTGAGTTGATTTTAAAAATATTATTTATTCTTGTTGAATAAATATTTATTTTAGAAGTATAAAAGTTTAGGATTCAATATAATGATTTAGAGAGTATCGATCAAATGCATGTAATTATGATAATAAAAGTTACGTGATTAGATAAGTTGGAAAGAAGTTGTTAATAATAGATTACCTAGAGAAATATTAAAAAAGTATTTGAGTTGTAAACAAACATTATATAAATGAATAAAACCTATTTGAAAAAAAATTAATTGTATTTAAAATCAAAAGAAAGTTTAATTTTACTTAAATAAAAATTATGATATTATAGTTCTTTAAGAAAACTAAGGAAAACTTTTTTATTTTAATAGGGAATTTTTAGAAATTAAAAGATGAAAAGAGAAAAACATGACTTTATGAAATCCTTTTCCAATTGTGGTTGTTTTAATTTAGATAAGGAAAAGAATCTTTGCACCAAAATTTCAAAAAAAAAAAAATTTAATATAATGTTTTTCTTCCATTGCTTTTGATTTTTCCCTCATTCCTTTCTATTTTGTTTGTTCACAAATTGATGGTATGTTTTTAATTTTTAATTTATGTTATTTTATAAAGAAGACACATGGAAAATAAATTACATATTTGGTGAGTAAAAAGACAATATTTCAAAATTTGGATTCTTTTAGTTATATAGTATAGGGACACTAACAACAAGTTTTAATTGAAAAAAGTCTAAACTATAGTATCTGAGTGGCAATAAATGAATTGTTATATTGTAAACCTAAATCAAAAACAAAATCAATCATAAATTATTTGAGATAACAAGGAAGTAGTTGAAAAAACTTTTAAAAAAAAAAGAAGATAAAATAGAATTAGAATTGAGTCCTGATTTAGAAGGGCAATTAGGGTACTAAAAATATAAGAAACAAAGATGGTATAGCATATGACTAGTTTTGTAATTTTACTTTAAAAAAAAATGGAAGTGGAATGCCAGATGATATTGGTGGAGTGCCAATATCAGCTCCCTTAACCTAAACTTATATATATATATATATATATATATATATATATATATATCCACACACATATTAATGAGTAATGAGCTTTAAACGATTCTTTAACAATTCTGTTCATTAATATGTTCACAAATAAATGAGCCGAGTTCAGAGTTGCTTGAAATTGGTTTGTATATTAAATGAGCTTTAATCGTTTACTAAACAAACGAACACGAACCGAACTCTTAACGAGCCGAGTCTGAGTTGTTCGCCAAATGCTCGGTGCATTTTTAGCCCCAAGTATGGTTAAGGTTTCTAGTCATAGTACCACTTTGTAAGAAGCAGTTGAGGGAAGCAGTTGAGGGCTCTGGTGAGGTCTGGTTTGGAAAAATAGGGGAGTAAACCCAATTGGGCCAGGGGCCTTGGAGGACCCATACCATTAATTGCATCTATGAGCTCTTCCTCGGTGCCTTTCCTAAGTAGTTGTTCATTCAATGACTAGGTTACTTTTGGGGTGACAAGCTGCCTGAATTCATGGTTAAGATTGGACTTAGACGAGGTATACAAATCACAAAAGATATTGCTCAGTAACTCTCCTAATATCATCATTGGTGTCCCGCCAATTCCCCCAAAAGAGTCTTTGATTCCAATGATTTTATTCTTTTTTTCTTTCTTCTGTTTATGGGTTTCTATGGAAGAATTTGTTGTATAAATATATGGAACTCTTTGGACCAAATTCATATAGTTAATGTTCTTTTATTTAAGTAACTATTCACTAAAACTGCATATAAAAAAATAAAAATAAAAAAACCTATTGACACTCATAGCAGTATAAATATATATGTTTGTATACATGTGCCACAAAGTGCATTACCAGTTTTATCCCTTAAATATAAGAATACATGAAAATCACATGTTTACGCAGCATTATAGGCCAGAAATATACAATGCCATAAATTTTAGTGGTATGTTTTATTCAACTTTTATGGCAATGGGCACTTTTATTCTTTAAAAATCCAGAATTTCCAAGCAATTTGACTTATATTTACCTAGTTCTGATTTTTCATATTCTGTTTTCAATATATTCCCTCCAAATTATATAGGAGAGAGATTGTTAAGTTTCCTCACTTTACGCATTGTATAGAGAGAAACGTGAAATATCATTAATTAAAAGAGGTCAGATTTTATTTTATTTTCGTTACTTTCAATGCTCATTTCAAAAATCCAGATTCTTAATGTTAAATAATTTATTTGATATATATTATTGAAAATGATGAAATATTTTACCATTGGGAAGAGGTAGACTGCGGATGGAGGAGGAAGCAAGTGTATCAAAGAAGGGGTGAGCAGTTCAATTTTAACTGGATTTCATTTTCATTTATGATCTTCCTCTTCCTCTTCCTCATCATTTAAGCTTTCTAAGAAACAAGTAGACTTCACTACTCTATTGATAAATGTCATGTTTTAACTAACTATTAAGACTTCACTTGCTCTGGGCAAGTCTTGGGCTCCACGCCATTGAAAATGAGTCAATTTCATATGTTATTTGAATACTTGGTGGACGCGTTATTTACTTGGTGGGCAAGGATTTCTTATGGCAGAATTGTATTGGTGAAAACTCTCTCTCTCTCTCTCTCTCTCTCTCTCTCTCTCTCTCTCTATATATATATATATATATATATATATATATATATATATATATAATCTCTTTTGAGATTAGTAAAAAGCGGAACTCTTATTCTTTCTATCTCTTTTCCTATTATTACTTTCATCTCTTATTGTCTATTTGTATTGTCAAAGTGTCTTGCACCTTATATTATAATTTCTTATCAGCACGTCACTCTAACTAACCGAGAAGAAAATTCTATTTTTCTTTTTTAATTCAAAAGGTAAGAAAATTAATTATTAATAATTATTATTTTCTTATAATATTTAGAATGCTTTTGTGCATATTTTATCAAATATTAAATTGTTGAGACTGAAGTCTCGTGCCAAGCCTGAAATCTAGCAAAGACGGAGTTATTTACGGTAATAATAACTATCACAAACTTGAAGTTCTATGTATGTCTAGTATTCTTGGTGAGCCTGAAGCTCACCCTTACTCTTTGTGAGCCAGTAGTTTCATGAAGTATTGATAAGTTTGGCAAACTTGAAGTTTGGCGTAAACATTAAAATTTCGATATGATCTTGAAGCCTAACAAAAAATTGTTGACCTGAAGTCCGTGCAAACAAATATGAGACATCAAGATTAGTAATGTCCACTGCTCATCATCAATAAAATCATCAATGAAATTTATTTTAATTTCTTTTCCTTGTTTTTTCACAGAAGCTTGATAATGATCAACTATTTGTCTGGGTGCACGACAGGTGTGCAACAATTGTCCTTTTTCACCACACCGATAACAAGGCCTTTTTTTTTTTTTTTCATATTTCTTGACAAGTTTATTCTTTAAATCTTTCCATTTTCATGCTTAACTGGCTGAACTTGCGATTGCAAGATTTCAAAATTGTCATTGAGTATAATTTAGCTCTATTCAAAATTAGCTCTTGGCTTTAATTATGTGGAGAGACTGATGCGGCTATGATGGAAAAAACATTCAAACACTTTTCATCCATCAAATCTGCTCCAGCAGCAGTATAGAGAGCTAAGATTTTCAAGATTCTCTGACCTGATCTCCTACTTGTTAGTAACTGAACAAAATAATGAGCTCCTCTTGCAAAATCACCCGTCATGTCCAACCGGAACACCAGCATTCCTAGAAGCAAATGCAGTTTTTCTTTTTCACGATCGTAGACGTGGATGTGGTCATGGGTATAATCGTGGTAGAAATAAGTACCAAAACCGTGGTGGTCACAATTCCTCAATGGTTCCCAGAAATAATTCCACATTGAGCCACCAGAAGTGGAATGCAAATGATAACAAACAAGCAAAGGGGAAATGTGTGAAGAATAAGCCTTCCATGAATTATGAAGAAAAGCTTTGTCATCAGTGCAATGGAAAAGGACACTGGTTGCACACCTGTCATGCATTCAGACATTTAGTCAATCATTATCAAGCTTCTATGAAGGAAAAAGGAAAATAAATTGAAATAAATTTCATTATTGACTTTATTGATGATGACTAGCCAATGGACATTACTAATCTTGATGTCTCAGGTTTTTTTGCAGACTATTCTAGTAAAATTGACCATCTAATCGGTGATGAAAATGTCCATACCAATTGTGATGTGTCTCATTTTATCTCTAGACTATTAGTTTCAGTATGTTCTGATTTGATATGTTTTTGTGTACTTATATCATTTTTGTCTCAATGTGTTTTTATCAGTATCTTTTGTTGTACATTTTATATCATTTGTAAAATAATATAATATGACTACTATATATGACTTCTGTATAATATAGCTTTTGTAATACCCCGGAATTTTGACGTCATTATTTTTAATTTAAATGCTTTATAATTTTTTATTATTTCATGTGAATTGCTTTGTCTTTATATATTTTTATTATTTCATGTGAAGTGCTTTGTTGATTGTGTATTGTTTGATTTAATTTTGTTGAGTGCTTTAATTTGCTAGGGAGTTTTTATTATTTATTTCGGGTTGGACAGGATCTTTGGATTTTCTTTTATTTTAATGTTGGATTGGGCAAGAGTGAAATTGGGTTGAGTTGGGCTGGAATGGCTGGAGTAGGGGTATAATTATTTTGATGGGTTAGGGTTTGTTTTATTAATTCTTCCCTTTTAATTTTATTTAGTTTTAATTAGTTTCTGGAAGAAAAAATAAATAAATAAAAGAAAAGAAAAGAAAAGAGGGGACTAGGGTTTTTGTCGTGAGTTTTACGCACACAAACCAAAATTGTAGACGAAAGAGAGGAGGGAGAGAATTAGCGATCTAGAGGACGAGTTATGAATAATAAAAAAGGCAAGTTCGACTATTATCTTCTCCTTTGAATTTGTATGCATAGTCTAGGTTTTGAGTCTATGATTATTCCTGAAATTTCTATTTATATAATTTTATTATATTTGATGTTGCTTTCTGTTGAAGAAATTCGTGAGAATTATTATGCCAATTGAATATAGGTGTAAGAATTTATATATGAATAGATATATGCATATATATATATATATATATATATATATATATGATATGTGTGTATGATGTATGGAAATAGTATGAGCATGAATCTAGGTTGTAAATGATGTTAATTTGTAATCTTTTAAGTTGTGGTTAGAAAATCAGATCGTTGATGAATTGGGTTTTAATTTTGAATTTTTTGCAAAGAACCCTAGAATTTGTAAATTGGGCGTTTTCGATTCGGCCATTTCGAATGAAAATTTTTAGACCAATAGGTAGCCGCCGTCGAGAGGAGAAGAACAACGTAAAAATGGAGGCGAACGTGACCGGAGATGGTTGGAGCGTCGCCGGAAAGTCCCCAGTAGCGCGTTGGGGAAGAAGCCCCAGCGTAGGGCGCTCCCCCACCCGCGCTGTCGGCACGTCCGGCTGGCACCAGGGCCCACCTCTGGGTCCAATTTGGGCCCATTCTGAATTATTTTGATATTTTTTTTATATATTTGAAATTTTTGGGAAATCTTGAAATTTCAAAAAATTAGAGCTAGGTTTAGACTCATACGAAGATTTAAATAAATTGGAGGTGTGATTGTGTGCTTTCTCATATGAGAGGGCGTTGCGTTATTTTACTTCTTAACTGTTTTCTCTTTGAAATTACAAATGTCCATAATATATTTGGTTTTTAATATATTCGTGAATGAGTTATCTTTTTGTGATGATTGGATATCTGATAATATAAATCCTTATGTTTTGTGCCATTTTAATCGTTATGCACCTTATTTTATTTCATGTTATAAGTTGGGTTGGGAGGCATGTAAGGATTGCCAATACCTATTAAGGTATCTGAAGTTAAAGGAGGCATGTAAGGATTGCCATGGGCATGCCAGGATTGCCAATACCTATTAAAGTATCCAAGGATAAAAATGGTGTGGCATGTCAAGATTGCTTAAACTTGATTTTATACATGTTTATGTTTCTTTCTTCTGAATTTAAAGAATGTGTTCACTTTTGTATGATAAGGATTTTGATGGAACATTATAAATGATGACTGTTGTTTTGAAAATATGAATTGGATAAAGAATGACTTGTATGTTTTTATCTATATATTTCTCTTGTGTCCCTCGTAATGAGGGTATGTGTATCGGTTCTCTATTTGGGATGTAGTAGAGAGGGTTTGCTCGTGGTTTTAACCCACTTGTTGATATTTCAGGTCCCAGGCCGGTTCCACCGCGAGGTTAGAGTCTTGGGGTTGGTTATGGCAGACATCTCCTCTCATTAGTTAGAGAGTAGGAACTTATATCTCTTCTTCAGGAGTTAAACTATGAACTCTTTTGAGACTTTGATTGTTGGTTTTAATTTAGAGTTATAAACTCTTGTTCTTTCTGGTTAAGTGGTCCTTGGGTTACAGGACTTCCAAATTGTATTACTTAGATCGTACTTATTTTCTTTTCTGCTTTTAAAAATCTATTGCCTTTTGTATCTTGTACTCTATGCTTGTTGCTACCAGTTGTATGCATCTCTCAGGTTTTGTGTGTTAGATTAGCCGCCTCATGTGAGAAATTTTGTGGGGGTATTTCAGTTGGTATCAGAGCATTCCTGGTTCAAGTGTCCTCGAATTTTAAGGGTTCGTCATAGGGTATCTTCCGCATTGCGTATTCTGATAAATAGAATCTAGGTATAGGACTCGTAATACTTTATACTTTTTAGTCTATTATTGGGGTTTTATTCAGATGCCACCCCGTAGGAGGAGGAATGCGAACCACAACTAGGGTTAGGACAATGTTTAGGGTAGAAATGCTGAACTTCCTCCTGATTTGGTAGCCATGATCACTTAGGCTGTGGCAACTGCTCTTTAGAATCAGCAACCACCACAGCAGCCACTGTAAATGACGCATGTTCCATTACCAATGGAACAACCAAACAGTTGGGAAGGATTCAAAACTCTTTCATGAGAGGGAGTTCCTGGACTTATTGTAGAGGGACAGAACAGTCATAGGGTATGAGCAAGAGTACACTAATTTATCTTTGTTTGCACTTGAGGAGGTGAACACTGAAGAGAAGAAGGTGAGCTGTTTTGTGAAGGGATTGATTGATTGGGTCTACTCGACAGGTTATTGTGGATAATCTAGTTTATGTCACTTATACTTGAGTGGTTGATAGTGCTTTGTAGCACTGCTAGCTGGGGAAGGATTACAGGAAAGGACAGGGGGAGAAACAAAAGGACAGATACTCCACTAGTCAGACAGTGGAGAGGAGGAATGGTAATGGTGGGAGGCACTATGACAGGGGCAATCATCCAGGGCAACAACCTTGAAAGAAACCCAGAAGTAACAATGATTTTCAGAAAGAGAGGTCTTTTCTCATAGACAGCAAAGTGGAGTATCGTAGACAGGTCAGGGTCAGTCACAAGGAAATCAGTTAAGAAAGCCTATTGGTGTGTTTAGAGGAAACTACTATGGGTGTGGTGAGCTGGGGCATTCAACTAAATATTGCCCTAACACCAATCAAGGACAGCTTGGTCAACGGAGGTAGAGATAGTAACCACCTTTGTCGGTACCACAAGCTCCCCGAATTCAGGCTCCGTATCATCCAGCTTTACCTGCACTGCCACTGCCTGCGACGTAACCTAGTCAGTAGATGCATTATGGGAGGGTTTACAATGTCATGACATATGGTGTGCAGACTCCTTAGGCAATTGGGTGTATGTTTTCGATTAAGAATAACTTTGGTCCGTGGCTAATATGATACTGGGGCATCTCACTCTCTAATGTCTCCGTCATTTGTTAGGCTATTGGGTATACTTACTCAGTCGTGTAGTTTTCTACTTACTATAGCTACACCATTGGGAGTTAATACGATTTTATGAAAACACTGTAGTCAGGTCACTATAGACATTGACAAACTTAGGTTGTTGGCGGACCTATTAGTCCTAGACATGAATTCATATGATGTCATATTCGGGATGGATCGGTTATCGCATTATCATGCTCAGGTTAATTGTCATGATAAGGCAACTTTTTCTTTCTATACTCGGGTCGAGGGATATATTTGATTGCTATGTCGCAATCAAATGGAGGGTCTAGTACGCACTTGTTCTTTATCAGCGAGGAGTCTCTGGAAGGAACCATGGTATCTTTAGATTCCATTCCAGGGGTGCGAGACTTCCAGGATATGTTTCAGGAGATCCTAAGGTTACCACCTAGTCGTGAGATTTACTTTGTGATAGATTTAGCCCCAGGCACCAGACCTATTGCTAGGGCTTCATACAGAATGGCGCCTATGGAAATGAGGGAGATGAGGGATCAAATTCAGCAACTTCTTAGTCAAAAATTTATTCACAGGAGTACTTCACTGTGGGGAGCACCAGTGTTGTTTGTGGAAAATAAGGATGGGTCTCTTCGCCTTTGTATTGACTACAAAGAATTGAATAAGGTTAAAATCCGCAACAAGTACCCGTTGCCTAGGATTGATGACTTGTTCGATCAGTTGAAGGGAGTCATTTACTTCTCAAAGATAGATTTGAGATCGGGATATCATCAGCTTTAAGTTAAAGAGCAGGATGTACCGAAGACATCCTTCCTTACCAGATATGGGTCGTATGAGTTTCGGGTTATGTCGTTTGGGTTAACAAACGCCCCAGCTGTCTTCATAGACCTGATGAATATAGTGTTCAAAGCCTACTTGGACCAATTTGTTATTATTTTCATCGATGATATCTTATTTTACTCCAAGTCAGTGGAGGATCATACTAGACATCTTCATATTGTCTTGCAAACATTGAGAGATCATCAGCTGTATGCAAAGTTTGAGAAGTGTGATTTTTGGCAGAGGGAGGTGAAGTTCTTGGGTCATGTAGTATCTAAGAAGGGGATAGCTGTCGATCCAAGTAAAGTGTCAGTAGTTTAGAGTGGGGACAACCTACCTCACCTTCAGAGATTCGCAGCTTTCTTAGGTTGACTGGTTATTATCGTCGATTTGTTAAGGGCTTCTCTAAGATTGTTGTCCCGCTCACCCATCTCACTAAAAAGGGTGTCTTTGTTTGTGATGACTTTTGTCAGGCGGCATTTAACGAGTTGAAGAGTAGATTGACTACTGCACCTGTTCTAGCTACTCCTCAAAGCGGCATTGAGTACTTGATTTATACCGATGTATCATTACAGGGTTTGGGATGTGTATTGATGCAGGAGGAGAGGTCGATATCATATGTGTCACGTAAGCTTAAGTCTCATGAGCTTAATTACCCGACGCATGATCTGGAGCTAGCAGCTGTGATTTTTGCTTTGAGGATCTGGAGACACTACCTTTTGGGTGAGACCTTCAGATTATTCAGTGACTTTAAGAGTTTGCAGTATCTATTCTCACAGAAGGAGCTGAATATGAGACATCGCAGGTGGCTGGAATTTGTGAAAGACTATCATTTTTTCATCGAGTACTACCTAGGGAAAATAAACTTAGTAGCTGATACACTTAGTCATCGACCCTATGCTAGTTTATCTACCTTATTCGAAGTATAGTGGAATGACTTGAGCAGTGTTGACTCCTTAGCTGATGCCTTTGTAGCATGTGTGGTGGTTACACCTACTATCATACGAAGGGTAGTTACAAATCAGTTTATTGACCCGCAGTACATAAAGAAGGTGACCAAGTTAAAATCTGGGGAGGTACCATTCTATAGAGTGGGTAGAGATGGAGGATTAAGGTACAAGGGGTGATTAGTGGTTCCTCACAATGATGATTTGAGGAGGGCAGTGATGAGTGAGGCCCATAGTTCTCAGTTTTTAGTACACCCGGGAGGGGATAAAATGTACCAAGACATAAAACGACAATTTTGGTGGGCAGACATGAAAAGGGATATTGCTATATTCGTTTCTAAGTGCAGCACTTGTTAGATGATCAAAATTGATCACCAGAGACCGTCGGGGTCTTTGCAACCACTGCCTATACCGGAGTGGAAGTGGGAGAGCATTTGTAAAGCCCCGATTCCTCGACTCCTGGGAAACCGGAGGTTAAGCCGTCCATTAGTCCCAATGGACCCTCATTACCCTCATTCACCACGGAAGCTTAACCCAATTCTTGCATATTAATGCACACAAATCCATCTTAACCAATCCCCATGGGCCCTACATCAAATCACACACCTTAGTGAACGTTTACTTGCCCACACTTTTAAGAATCACTCACTTTCGAGCCTCAAAACTTTCCGTGCTTGGAATCTGGAACTGAAGCCTACACCATTGGATAGAGAATCCAAAAATACTCAAGTTCAAAAAACCACACTCAATTCCGATCTAGAACGAAGAAATTACATCGAAATGAAGTTTTGGAAAAAGCTGTGAATAGTAATCTCGATTGATCGAGATGAAACCTCGATTAATCGAAATTCAAGCGAGATTTTCACCCTCTCGTGACCCCAGACCTGCAATATCTCGATTGATCGAAATTGGGGTCTCGATTGATCGAAATTCCTCCTATCTGGACTCCGAAAATCACCATAAATCATCACCCTTTCGATCAATCGAAATGGGGACTTTGATTGATCGAAATAGGCATCTCGATTGATCAAGATTAAATCTTGATTGATCGAAATGCACCTCCTGGGACTTCCAACAGCCTTATACATTATCCAATTAGAACCCAATCAACATTCTATCATCCTAGAACCCCTCAAACATGATTAATAACATAAATGAAAGGTTCCAACATCAATATCACAATTAAGATCATATTCATAATTGAATTCATACGCCAAAATGGACCATTTCTTTCACGAACACAACCCATTCAAAATGGAAACATCATCAAAATGAATTAAGTGCCGCCATGGGCATTACATATATTAAACCGTTGTCTCTCCACACCCAACAAGTTTATGATCCAATACATACATCAAAAGTACATATGTCCAAAGTACAACCACAACTAAAAAGGAAGTCACATGCCACAAGCCGGCATGGATAGCCACAAAAATGCTCAAAACTCAAAAGATAGCAAAGGGCTACTAGAATTCCACTTGGACACTCATGTCCCATCCGTCATCGGCGCTTTATCTGTAAAATATTTAGAATAAAGGGGTGAGCACCACTGCGGCTCAGTAGAGATACCCCAACCCACCTAAGTGCCGACCCGACAAGACCTACATGGATGCATGTCACAACATTTCACATATCATTCAACATACATCATATTCACCCACAACAATGCATATATATATATAGGGATGCATTAAACACATTTTATGCTTCATAATTCAAATGAAGGCAATAATCATACACTTGTCTCTCTCTCGGACTCGACCCGACATCCCAACATGATTCTTGACCGAATCATGAAAATCGAGACACTTTTCCACACCATTCCAATTCCGCCACTGAGTATTTACCTACTCCAAGGTGGATGGACCACCGTCACCGAGTATTTACCTACTCCAAGGTGACTTGGCCCCCTTTCTTTGAATTCTCACCGAGTATTTACCTACTCCAAGGTGAGTAACCACAATCACCGAGTATTTACCTACTCCAAGGTGATTGGGCAACCTTTTTAGAATCTCCACCGAGTATTTACCTACTCCAAGGTGAGTAAACCACCATCACCGAGTATTTACCTACTCCAGGCAATTCAACCACACTTCCCCGTTTCCTCACAACGGCCCCAATATATATGCATTTCGAACACATAAACATCAAGCATTTAATTTCATGCCTCCCAATGCACATGCTAATTAATAAAAACGTGTAGCATGCATTTTATCCCCACTACACCACACATATATTTACCTATACATGCCAACCTAGCATAATATCCACATATGCTCACAAAACTTCACTTAAGCACATTTTAATCATGCTTTACAAATGCACACGTTTTCTACACAATTATAGCATGCATTTTACTCACTTACAACATACAACACATATATGCCCAATATAACACATTTCCACATATATGCACAAAAGCTAGCATATAAGCATACATGCTCTCATTCTCCCACATTGTCATGCATTTGTCAATCACATCATGCATACTAGGAGATACACATCTATTGCATACAAGAGACTCAAGAGAAGAATAGAAACACCTTATCCCACCCCTCTTACATCTCTAAAATATGCAATACACAACCTTAGCTCTCACCACTTCACCCGAAACCCTAGAATCGACAAGTAGATGAGAAAGAACACCCCTACCTCGAAAATAAAGGCCTTCCAAGCACTTCTCAAATTTCCAGCAATGTCAACCTTGCCCAAACCGGGACTTTGATCGGTTCAAAGGGAAGCCCTAGCCGTCCCCTACATATCTCCCTCCTTCGGCAAGCCTTGAATCCAAGCCGAAGACCTCCAAAATCTAGAGAGAAGGAAGAGAGAAGAAGTGGGAGCAATATAGAGAGAGAAGCAGCCGTGAGATATGAAATATCTCTGCAGATTTTGACCATTTAAGGTCCCTAGGTCACAAAAAGACCAAAATACCCCTAGGCCACTTAACGTACCTTCCCAGACTCCTTTTTCGATTCCGAAAACTCCTACGGTCTCGAAATCACTTCCTTAACTCTCTAAACATTTCATCTAAGCCATTCCCAAAAAGAAATATTTTTGAAAATTTTCCGGATTCCCGGGCCCACTTAAGTCATATCCCGGGCCCCGGTTTGACCAAAAAGTCAAACTTCTCTAATTCTCCCGAAAACTTTCCAAAACCTTAAAAACACTTCCTAAACATGTTTCCCACACTCAAAACATGTTAAACATCATTCAAAATATATTTATGGCAATTATAATGCAAAAAATGCAAAACCGGCCAAAATTGGTCATGGTCTCTACAGCATTATTTCTATGGATTTCATCGTGGGACTTCCCACCTCACAGCGAAACCATATTTGGGTGATAGTGGACAGACTGACGAAATTGGCACATTTCTTGCCAGTTCGTTCGACTTACACCTCAAAGCAATACGCAAAACTTTACATTGCAGAGATAGTGAAGTTTTATGGTGTGCCTTTGTCCATTATATTGGATAGAGATTTGAATTTTGTTTTAGAATTTTGGGAGAGCTTTCAGCAGGCAATGGGTATAGCTCTGCATCTCAGTACAACCTATCACCCTTAGACCGATGGTCAGATTGAGAGGGTTAATCATATTTTGGAGGATATGTTGTGAGCATGTGTAATCGACTTTAAAGGAAATTGAGAGAGTTACTTGCCGCTAGTTGAGTTTGCCTATAATAATAGTTATCAAAAGACTATTAGTATGGCAGCATTTGAGGATCTGTACAAACGTCCATGTAGGTCGCCGGTTTGCTGGTTGGAAGTTGAGAGAATAAATTTTTGGGTCCTAAGTTCATTAAGGACACGTAAGAAAAAGTTGCCCTTATTAGAGACAGTATGCAGATTGCGTAGAGCAAACAGAAGAGTTATGCTGATCAAAGAACTAGTGCACTAGAGTTCAAGGTGGGGGATCAGGTTCTACTCAAGGTTTCTCCCATGAAGGGTTTGATGCGGTTTGGGAGAAAAGGAAAGTTGGTGTCTCATTTTGTAGTTCTTTTATGATTACCGATAGGGTTGGAACGATAGTGTATAGACTGGCGTTACCAGACACGATGCACAGGGTGCACAATATTTTTCATGTCTATATGCTGCAAAAATTCCTTAGAGATGAGGATACTTACCAGCACATAGAGGTTGGAGAGATTGAGTTGTAGCCAGATGCAACATATGTGGAGCAGCCTTACTATATTCTTGACCGTAGGGACCAGGTTCTTCGTTCTAAGACCATTCCGTTAGTTCGAGTTCAGTAGAGCCACCACAATGAGGCGGAGTCCACTTAGAAACGGGAGGATGAAATAAAAGCAAAGTATCCAGAATTTTTTCTCTCAGGTATGGGGTGAATTCAAAGGACAGAATTCATCTTTTAGGGGGAAAGAATGTAATACCCCAAAATTTTGATGTCATTATTTTTAATTTAAATGCTTTATAAATTTTTATTATTTCATGTGAATTGCTTTGTCTTTATATTTTTTTATTATTTCATGTGAATTGCTTTGTCTTTATATATTTTTATTATTTCATGTGAATTGCTTTGTTGATTGTGTATTGTTTGATTTAATTCTGTTGAGTGCTTTAATTTGCTAGAGAGTTTTTATTATTTATTTCGGGTTGGACTGGGTCTTTGAATTTTGTTTTATTTTAATGTTGGATTGGGCAAGAGTGAAATTGGGTTGAGTTGGGCTAGAATGGCTAGGCTAGGGGTATAATTATTTCGATGGGCTAGGGTTTGTTTTATTAATTCTTCCCTTTTAATTTTATTTAGTTTTAATTAGTTTCTGAAAAATAAATAAATAAATAAAAGAAAAGAAAAGAGGGGACTAGGGTTTCTACCGTGAGTTTTACGCACAGAAACCAAAACTGTAGACGAAAGAGAGGGGGGAGAGAAGGAGCGATCTAGAGGACAAGTTATGAATCATTAAAAAGGCAAGTTCGACTCTTCGCTTCTCCTTTGAATCTGTATGTATAGTCTAGGTTTTGAGTTTATGATTATTCCTGAAATTTCTGTTTATATAATTTTATGGTATTTGATGTTGCTTTCTGTTGAAGAAATTCGTGAGATTTATTATGCCAACTGAATATAGGTGTAAGGATTTATATATAAAACGATATATGCATATATATATATATATATATGATATGTGTGTATGATGTATGAAAATATTATGAGCATGAATCTAGGTTGTAAGTGATGTTAATTTGTAATCTTTTAAGTTGTGGTTGCTTGGGTAAACAACCCTTGACCCTTAGAAAATTAGATCGTTGATGAATTGGGTTTTAATTTTGAAATTCTTGCGAAGAACCCTAGAACTTGTGAATTGAGGGTTTTCGATTGTGGATGGGGCTTTTTATACCAATAGGTAGTTGACGTCGAGAGGAGAAGAACAACGCAAAAATGGGGGCGAATAGTGGTCGGAGCGTCACCGGAAAGTCCCTAGTACCACGCTGGGGAAAAAGCCCCAACACAGGGTGCTCCCCCACGTGCGTTGCCGGTGCATGGGGGCTCATCTAGCCGGTGCTGGGAAAAAGTTTTTGGGCCCCACTCGCAGGGGCCCACCTCTGGGTCCAATTTGGGCCCATTCTGAAATATTTTGATTTTTTTTATATATTTTTGAAAGTTTTGGGAACTCTTGAAATTTTGAAAAATCATTTTTTAAAAATACTTTTATATTTCTGAAAATTCCCAAATTTTTATTTCAACTTCCTAGGGGTAAAATGAACTTTGATTTTAAATTTCATGTTGAAATTAGCTCTCCTTGTGGTTAAATTGATTTTTAAAGTGTCTCAAAATTTTATTTTTACATTCTTTTATTTAGAATTTTTTTTTTAAATTCCAGAAAATTCTAAAAACATTTAGGTAACCTTATAGGGATAAAATACACTTGGGTTTTAAATTTCAAGTGAAAATGAGTTTCCCTCATAGTTTTATTGATTTTAAAAATATGCCTCAAAACTATGTTTTATTTTCTTTTACATGGAAAATAGTTTTTTAAATTCCCAAAAATTCCATAAAATTCTAGAATGATTAAACAGGATTTTTAGAAGTAGAATAAGCCCAAAAACCTATATTTGAGCTAGGTTTAGACTCCCATGAAGATTTAAATAAATTGGAGGTGTGATTGTCTGCTTGCTCATATGAGAGGGGGTTGTGTTATTTTACTTCTTAACTGTTTTCTATTTGAAATTAAAAATATCCACAATATATTTGGTTTTTAATATATTCGTGAATGAGTTATCTTTTTGTGATGATTGGATATCTGAAAATATAAATCCTTATGTACCTTATTTTATTTTATGTTGTAAGTTGGGTTGGGAGGCATGTAAGGATTGCCAGGGGCTTGTTAGGATTGCCAATAGCTATTAAGGTATCTGAAGTTCAAGGAGGCATATAAGGATTTTCATGGGCATGTCAGGATTGCCAATACCTATTAAGGTATCCAAGGATAAAAATGGTGACATGTCAGGATTGCTTAAACTTGATTTTATACATGCTTTTGTTTCTTTCTTCTGAACTTAAAGAATGTGTTCATTTTTGTATGATAAGGGTTTTGATGGAATATTGTAAAGGATGACTGTTATTTTGAAAACATGAACTGAATAAGGAATGAATTGTATATTTTTATCTATATATTTCTCTTGTGTCCCTCGTAATGAGGGTATGTGTACCAGTTCGCTCTTTCGGATGTAGTAGAGAGGGCTTGCTCGTGGGTTTAACCCACTTGTTGATATTTCAGGTCCCAGATCGGTTCCACCGCAAGGTTAGAGTCTTGGGGTTGGTTGTGGCAGAGGTCTCCTCTCATCAGTTACAGAGTAGGAACTTATATCTCTTCTTCATGAGTCAAACTATGAACTCTTTTGAGACTTTGATTGTTGGTTTTAATTTAGAATTATAAACTCTTGTTCTTTCTGGGTAAGAGGTCCTTGGGTTACAGGACATCCAAATTGTATTACTAGAAGAGATTTTGTGTGTGAGACTGGCCACCTCATGAGCGAAATTTTGTGGGGTATTTCAGCTTTTATATGTAAAGGGTATGCATTTATCTAATGCATTGCTCGAGCCTAAAATAAATGGTAAAGATATCTATTTAACAGATAGAACCACAACACATATATCTTTCGAGATAAAAAGTATTTTCTTATATAACACTAGCTGTAATCAGTATTAATACAATATTAGGCCTTGCAGACTTGATTGGTGGTTCCCGAAGAGCTAGTATTTTGTTAACAAATGGGACAAACTTATGTATCAAGGATACATTGTATTCTACCAGATCCAGAAGAAATCTATTGAGTTTTAAAAATATACATTGCAATGGATATCATATTGAAACTATAAATGAAGACAGTATTTAATATCTTGTATTATATGCCAGAAGCATGTTAGAAAAACTCCCTTCTTTCTTTTCTGGGTTGTATTATACAACTATAAGAGCAGTTAAATCATATGTTGTATTATACAACTACAAGAACAGTTAAATCATATGCAATAATGCACCAAAAGTGTATGCAACCAGAAGTGCTCTAACCCAAAATTTTTTATACTTTGGCATAGTTGTCTTGGCCATCCAGGGTCAACAATGATGTGTCGAATAATTAAAAATTTGAATAGACATCCACTAAAGAATCAGAAGATTCTTTTGGCAAGTGATTATCTATGTAACGTCTGCTCACAAGGAAAATTGATTGTTAGGTCATCTCCTTCAAAGGTAATTGCTAAATCCCCAACCTTTTACAACAAATTCAAGGGGATATATATGGGCCAATTCATCCACCATGTGGACCATTTAGGTATTTTATGGTTTTAATAAATGCATCAACACGTTAGTCACATATAAATTTGTCTACTGCTTGTAACGTTACATTTGCTAGATTTCTTGCTCAAATCATTCAATTACGAGCACAATTCCTGGATTATCCTATCAAGACAATATGCCTTGATAATGTTACATAATTCACATCCCAAGCATTTTATGACTATTGTATGTTAATTAGAATTAATGTTGAACATCTTGTTGCACACACTTAAACCAAAAATGGTTTAACAGAGTCTTTTATTAAACGTCTTCAGTTAATTGCTAGAACACTACTTATGAGAACAAAGATACCTATTTTTTGCTTGGGGACATGCCATATTACATGCATTATCTTTAGTTCGCATTTGACCAACTGCATATCATAGTTTTCACCACTAAAACTTGTACTTGACTAACAACTAAATATTTCTCACTTACGAGTTTTTGGTTGTGCTGTCTATGTTCCCATTGCACTACCTCAATGGACCAAGATCGGCCCATAATATTAACTTAGAATTTATGTAGGTTTTGATTCCCCTAGAATTTATGTAGGTTTTGATTTCCCTTTTATTATTAGATATCTTGAACCTATAACATGTGATGTATTTAATGCGCAATTTGCTAATTGTCATTTTGATTAGACTGTCTTCCCACCATTAGGGGAAGAAAAGAAACAGTCCAATGAGCAGCTTGATATCACTTGAAACGCCTTGGAATTAACTCATTTCGATCCTCGCACAAATCAATGTGAACTAGAAGTTTATAAGATCATTCATTTGCAATGCATTGCAAATCAATTACCAGATACAATTATTGACATAAAAGAGTAATAAAATCACATATACCGGCTGCAAATTTTTTGGTCCTAATTGATGTCCCTAAAGGACAATCTGTCAATGTTGCAGCTAATGCATCTAAGGCACGTTAGAAGTGTGACAGACCTATTGGCGCAAAAGATATTGTTCCTAAGAAGAGAAAAGGACAAGAGAAATTATATAAATAAATTAGTGCTTTTGAAGAGGCCACATTAACAAAGAGAGTAACTAAAATGATTGATCAATCTAAATTGTTCAAACAAGTAGTCCCAGAAGAGGAACAAGCCCATAAAGAGGCACCAATACCTGAAAATGATGAGATCTCAATAAATTATAGAGAAAGATGGGATAGATATAAAGTTATTGTCAACAATATATTCTCTTTTGTAGTTGCTCTTGATATTACAAGTATTAATGAGGAGCTTGAACCTCAAAGTATCAAGAATATCGACATTGAAATGATTGGCCAAAATAGAAAAAAACAATATAAGTTGAATTAGATTCATTGGGCGGCCAAAAGTATTTGAACCTATAATCTAAACATCTGAAGTTGTCAAGCCTGTAGGGTACAATTGGGTATTTGTACGTAAACAAAATGAGAAAAATGAGATTGTAAGATACAAAGCCTGACTTATAGGACAAGGTTTCTCACAAAGATCTGACATTGATTATGAGAAGACATATTCTCCTGTAATGGATGCAATCACATTTCGTTTCTTGATTAGTTTGATAGTCTCAAAAGGGCTAGATACGCGCTTAATGGACATTGTTACAACATATTTACGTGGATTACTAAATAGTGACATTTATATGAAAATCTCTGAAGGATTTAAATTGCCTGAAGCAACTCACTCAAAACCATGTTGCATGTATTCGATCAAATTACAACGGTCCTTGTATGGACTGAAGTAATATGGATGCATGTGATACAATCGTTTCAATGACTATTTTATTGAAAGAATGATATGTGAATAACTCGATTTGTCCATGCATTTTTATCAAAAAATTAGAATTTGGATTTGCTATTGTAGCAGTCTATGTTGACAATTTGAATCTAGTGGGACCTCCTAAAGAGCTCACTACAAATGTTAACTATTTGAAGAAAGAATTCAAAATGAAAGATCTTTGAAACACAAAATTTTGTCTCACCTTCAAATCGAGCATTTACCAAATGAAATTCTTATCAACCAGTCAATATACACAGAAAAAGTTTTGAAGCGCTTTTATATGGATAAAACTCATCCATTAAGCTCTCTAATGGTTGTTCAATCACTTGATGTTGAAAGATCCTTTTCGTCCTAAAGACAATAATGAAGATTTTCTTGGTCCTGAATTATCATATCTTAGTGCAATTGGTACTCTTATGTATCTTGTAAATTGCACTAGTTCAGTTAATTTGCTAGCACGATACAGTTTTGAACCTGTAGACATTGGAATCAAATCAAACACATTCTACGTTATCTTCGTGGTACAACTGATATGAAATTATTTTATTCAAAAGAATCAAAACTCTAGTTGATTAGATATGCGAATGCAGGTTATCTTTCTGACCACACAAAGCTCGATCACAAATAGGGTATGTGTTCATTTGTGACAACACTGCTATATCATGGCAATTTATGAAGTAGATAATAAGTACATCGTCTTCAAATCATGCTGAGATACTTGCAATTCATGAAGCAAGCCAATAGTGTGTTTGGTTAAGATATATGATACAACACATTCGAAAAACATGTGGACTTTCTCCAATAAAAGGTAATCCTATAATATTAAATAAAGATAATGCTACGTTTACTGCACAAATAAAAGGAGGCCACATCAAGGGTGATAAAAAGAAACACATTTCACCAAAGTTCTTCT